>LR990852.1:22562091-23784261 GCA_905163395.2 Endotricha flammealis
ATGTTATAATAAATGTTTATCCTCCTTTTTACTCTCTCAAAGTTTGTCAGCAGAACAATGCAAAAAGTCGGGTAACCTTTAGCTTTTTTAAAATTAATTAAGTAAAGCAAGATATAAGTGATTTATTTTATTATTATTATAATCACTAATTATTATTTTAACATATATATTTGTCCAAAAACAAAAAAACGCCGCCAAAACTGGCAAAATCTGAAACTAAACATAGATTACTCATAAATTACTTATTTTTCAGAAAAACATATTTTTTTCACACTTTAATAGAAGAAAAGCCTTATTATATAATACTTTTATTGAAAAGCTTATATTTTAAGTAGGATAAGTTTAATCAAGAACTGTTTTGGTCCCTAATTTGTCAATGAATTAATGCTCAACTTTATTGCTTGCATAGTTTTTGGCTAAAAATATAATTACACAATACAATAACTTATACTATAGGGTCTTTCAAAAGATGTTTACGACCTATTAGGGGATGATTCCATTGCTCAAATACAACAACTTTTCTTATTTGACCAACCATCAAAATCTCACAAAAAAACTTTTTTCCCCATACAAGGACCCGAGTGACCCGACCAGCTAGCTCATTACGATTTTGTATGGGGAAGCCAAAACTTTTTTTGCCATAGTGAAGGGACATGTTTTTTGACCACAATCGACTATATATCTAACTAACTAAACTAGCTTTATTAGCTGCATTAGTTTCTTTTTGGTGTTGCGACTGTTAACCGCTGTTTTTGCTATTTGGGCTCTCCTGACAACTTCCAATCAACAATCACCATCGTCACATATTTGCAATCCCAAGTACACGAATTTGTGCACTACTTCTAGATCGTGCAGTTCGTGCGTTCGTTGTAGTGTTCCCTTTTTTTTGACCGGTTGATGAGTAGGCCATATTCGGTATAACTTATTTTGCTGATTCTGGACACGAATTCAGCTAATTCCGCTTCAGAGGAGCCTGTTTTAGTGGTCGGCAAACCGTAGGTTACTAAGCAAATAGCCTCCTACGCCTCCTTCTCAGTTGTCCAATACCCTTCTCATTATGTGTTCACCGATTAAATTGAACAGTTGCGGTGACAAAATGCAACAATGACGTACTCCTCTCTCAGGATGAAAAGGGTGTGACGAGTCGTCCTCTAGCCTGACCTTCGACTTGCTGGTCAGATACAGGTTTTGCACGAGAAAGGTGAGATGATCCGGAATACCCATATCATTCATAACACCGAACAATTTGCCCCAGTTGATGCAATCGAATGCTTTAGCGTAGTCAATAAAGCAGAGGGTATCGCTGATGTTATGTTCTCTGCACTTCTCAATCAAACTGTCTGATGTCCAATATTGTTCTCTTGTGCCCCTACCTCTGATAAATCCTGCTTGCTCCTTGGATACCGGCTGAGTTGTATATGCTTCTACTTTCCTATTCAGGATTCTCAAGAGGACTTTACTGGCGTGGGAAATAAGTGAAATGGTGCGATAGTTTTCACATTGGCGTGTCGATCCCTTCATGTGTAGAGAAACCACAATAACACAACAAAAATACAACTCAATCCAGTCTTCTGGCCATTGTCCTGTTCGCCAGACTGTTTGACATATTGAATGCATAAGTGATTCTTTTTCCCCATATAAGATTCAGCATTTGAGCTGTTATCCCGTCACCACCGCAAGCCTTAGGTTTCAGTTTGCAGATTGCCTCTTCTATCTCCTGTCTAAGGATGTCAGGTTCCTTAACGGCATAATCCCACAAGTTACTCTCCGCGTTGTTCTCACAAAATAGATTTTGACAATATATTCTCCACCTGTTCTCCAGGACTGCCATCTTATCGGACAACAGCTATCCCAGCTTCACTTTGAATAGATCAGTGTTTCGGCTTGAAGTCTTTTGCAAGGCACTTGACTTTACCGAACATAATTATCTCTAGTACGGGCTGTTTCCTCTCTACCTCTCCGCAGATGTTATTAATATAGGCATCCCTGTCTATCCTACATAGTCTCTGAGCTGTTCTATGCGCTTCAGCGTACAAGGCACGGTGCTCGTCAGTATTCAGGCCAGTTTCTTTGAGCGCCTTTCTTTCATTGACTTTGTTCCATGCCACTGCACTCATCCACTCGGCCTTAGGAGCCTTAGTGCAATATCATAACATAATTATTTCATTAGCAATTCATACACGACTAGCTTGTGCTTCGCCCGCGTGGTCTACTAACAATTAAGTAGCATATTTTTCTTCAGAAACAAATTCCGGTACGGTCCGGTTCAGTCTCGTCCGGTCGGTCTGGTCCGGACGGTCCAGTCCTTATAAGGAACCTAACTACATGCCAAATTTGGAATCTCCAGACCCAGTGGTTTACACTGTGCTTCGATATACCCTCGCAACTTCGTTTGCGTATATTTCGCTTTCCCGTGGGAATTTTGAAAAATCGTTTCTTAGTACACCCCTAGACGTCGTAAGGAACCTACATTCCAAATTTGAAATTTCTAGACCCAGCGGTTTGGTCTGTGCGTTGATATATAGTCAGTCAGGACTTGAATTTTATATTATAGATTACTTAATAACACATTACAGTTTGGATCAAAATAATATAAAATTGTTTGATTACTTACATTACAATGATGGTTGTAATTTCATAAGAATAAAACAGTTTTAATCTAATACAAACTAGTTTTGCGTAGGATTTCGGACGAATAAAGTTGTATTAGAATGATACTCTGTTATTCTTCCAATCAATGACTTTCTCTCGGGACATAAGGTAAAATAATTATTTTGTTCGCCTAAGCTTTTGTATATATTTTTCGGTAGAAAAAAGACGTCAAACGCTTTTAATTACACTATTTGCAGTAAAAAAAATCTTAAAAAAATTCAGGTGATGTATTAAGGTCCGTAGATTTTAAATAAGCAAAAAAAACTTTTTTTGGTAACGTGCTATTACTGCTTTATTCGTTTGGTGTGACGATATGGTGGAAAGTCTTGTTTTTTATACTATACTAGCGAAACCCGCGCAACTTCGTTTGCGTATATCTCGCTTTCCCGTGGGAATTTAAAAAAAATCTTTTTTAGTGCTCCCCTACGTTATAAAAGGAACCCCTGTGCAAAGTTTCAAGTTTCTAACCCTTATAGTTTAGGCCCTGCGTTGATTGTCAGTCAGTCAGTCAGTCAGCTTCTCCTTTTATATATATAGACTAGAGAAACCCGCGCAACTTCGTGTGCGTTTATCCTTTCCCGTGGGAATTTCAAAAAATCCTTTTATATCGGTTGCCTACATCATACACCACACTTTTCAGAACACACCCAAAAAATTGTCATATGTATAGATTTTTTTTTTCTATTTTTATACTTCTCATTACAATCTTTGAAGTGGGCGTTTATGACATAGGCTAGCCCGACCGGTGAAGAGCCATCCTTTTACAGAATATTGACGTGAAGCAGCAATGCGTTTCGTTCGAGGAGTGAAATATCCGAAATTCTTGTTTGTCACTTTTGTGGTATAAAGTAAGTTCGAAACTTGTGTTATGGGATACTAACTCAACGATATTATATTTTTATAACAAATACATATATAGATAAACATCCAAGACCCGAGGCCATTCAGAAAAAGTTCGTTTTTCATCATGACCCGACCGGGGATCGAACCCGGAACCTCCTGGGTGGCGGGATGGCGTGGTAACCATTACGCCACGGAGGTCGTCATTCCTCATACTATTTCTCGCTATATCCTGTTTTTTTCTGTTATAGGTTTTTTTCTTTTTTTTGATTGAGCTAGCCCCAAAGTAAGTTCGAAACTTGTGTTATGGGATACTAACTCAACGATATTATATTTTATAACAAATACATATATAGATAAACATCCAAGACCCGAGACCAATCAGAAAAAGTTCGTTTTTTATCATGACCCGACCGGGGATCGAACCCGGGACCTCCTGGGTGGAGGTCGGCAACGGGTTAGGGACCCTAGAATCTATGTAATCACCTAATATCAAATGATCCATATTCCTGATCTTGTTTTCTAACCACTTCCGTAAAAAAATGTATAAGTATATCGGTAATTCAATACCTACAACCTCAGCCTACAACAACACTACGAAATAATAGAGCGAGTCGACGTAATGAGATTTCCTATAAGTGAGAAAGAGACAATATCAAAATGTATGCCATTTAACCATTGACCAATTTAACTTGAACCCTGTCAAATATTATAAAATTTAATATTTAATTACTTACTATTTATTATTGATGAATATGATTCAGTCCGCTATAAACATAGTTAGAATTTTAGCTGTTTTTCCGATATCACAAACAGAATAAATAGACGTCAATAAGATTGAATATTCACAATTTATAATTACATGACAGATGATACACTTCACTTCACGGATGTGTCAAAATGAAATTTAATTAAAATCAAAAGCACTAAGGAGTATGAGTATTGATATCAACTCGAAGAAAACTACCCACAAAATACATTTTTTTCAAGAATTTCAATAAAATAAGAATCACATCTTCCATCAATTCTCTTAAACAATTTTTATGCAAAATTTGAAGTAGATTGGACCAAGGAATCAAGTTGTCCCATAGTAACTTTACCCCCCTTTTTTACCCCCTTAGAGTTCGAATTTCGAAAAATCCTTTCTTATCGGACGCCTACGTCTTATAATAGTTCTACCTGCCAAATTTCTGATTTTTACGATGAGCGGTTTAGGCTGTGCGTTGATTCTCAGTCAGTCAGTCAGGACAAAGCATTTTATATATATAGACTAGAGAAACCCGCGCAACTTCGAGTGCGTTTATCCTTTCCCGTGGGAATTTCAAAAATCCTTTCATATAGGTTGGTCACACCCAAAAAATTGTCATATGTATAGATTTTTTTTTCTATTTTATACTTCTCATTACAATCTTTGGAGTGGGCGTTTATGAAATAGGCTAGCCCGACCAGAGAAGAGCCACCCTTTTGCAGAATATTGACGTGAAGCAGCAATGCGTTTCGTTCGGGGAGTGAAATATCCGAAATTCTTGTTTGTCACCTTTGTGGTATAGAAAAAATCTAACTCATTCCTTATACTATTTCTCGCTATATCCTGTTTTTTCCTGTCATAGGTCGGCAACGGGTTAGGGACCCTAGAATCTATGTGCTCCATATTCGACGTAATCACCTAATATCAAATGATCCATATTCCTGAGCTTGTTTTCCAACCACCTCCGAAAAAAATATGTATAAGTATATCGGTAATTCAATACCTACAACCTCAGCCTACAACAACACTACGAAATAATAGAGCGAGTCGACGTAATGAGATTTCCTATAAGTGAGAAAGAGACAATATCAAAATGTATGCCATTTAACCATTGACCAATTTAACTTGAACCCTGTCAAATATTATAAAATTTAATTACTTACTATTTATTATCGATGAATATGATTCAGTCCGCTTTATACATAGTTAGAATTTTAGCCGTTTTTCCGAAATCACAAACAGAATAAATAGACGACATTATGATTGAATATTCACAAATTAAAATTACATGACACTTCACTTCACGGATGTGTCAAAATGAAATGTAATTGAAATCAAAAGCACTAGAGAGTATGAGTATTGATATCAACTCGAAGAAAATTACCCACAAAATACATTTTTTCAAGAATTTCAATAAAATAAGAATCACATCTTCCATCAATTCTCATAAACAATTTTAATGCAAAATTTGAAGTAGATTGGACCAAGGAATCAAGTTGTCCCATAGTAACTTTACCCCCATTTTTACCCCCTTAGAGTTCGAATTTCGAAAAATCCTTTCTTATCGGACGCCTACGTCTTATAATAGTTCTACCTGCCAAATTTCAGATTTTTACGATGAGCGGTTTAGGCTGTGCGTTGATTCTCAGTCAGTCAGTCAGTCAGTCAGTCAGTCAGGACAAAGCATTTTATATATATAGATAAGGATTGGCTTTCAAAGAAGCTGTAGAGTTACTTGCGGCGTTTCTTCTCAACAGCTAACAGGATTAAACAATTTTTGACGTGCAAAAAAAGTATTCCTTTATATCTACTTACAAAACAAATGTTTTTTTAAAAATTGTAATCAAAGACATCTAGAATGTATGTTTTGTTTCTTAGCATGTTCATTTTCTTCATTTGCCTAAACAATAGCGATGCGACGCTTTAAATTAAGGGTTGATCACAGTCTGATGTTAAAATGATCATATGTAAATAAACTAGCCGGTAAAAATCATAGTTGTTTGTCCATTGTTTGGTATAAGACTGAAGATTTTGAATAAACAGTTGTACAGAGAGACGTGGAAATAGTCTCATTGCATATCATCACACAACATTTGTTACAAACCGAACTCTTTAAATATATTTTTTTTATAATTCTTTTTGTCTATGTTTTACATTTTCATCATATTTTTATCGCGTCGTACATTTCACTCACTATAAAATATCAGGTTTTCTCCATTCTAATCTTTCTACCTCACCATCCTATTTATGTTATTACATTAAGTTTCCACTAAAGGATTAAGTTCACTATTAGATAAGTAGGTACTCTAGATAATTGTAAATTTTAATCGCCTTTCATTCTTTATTTCTTTCTAAATACCTTGTGCCAAGTATTAGTTACATAACTGTAATATAAGATTTTTATAGAAATAGACTTTCTTCAAAGTCGTTATATAAGTTTAGTAATATACCAAGCTATTAACACATATTTAGCGCTTAGTTAGTGATTGATTGTATGTATTTAGTTTATTGTAAACATTGGATCAAATATAAAATTACCTTGAAATATTTTAGAGAATTTGAAACAATTTGTATACAAAGTGTTCTGTTTAATATTAAATTTGTCAGATGGTATGTTGGTAGTGTAAAGGTAGGATTACCTTCGGCAACTGAGGGCTGGGGTTCGATTCTCACTCGGGGTAAACATTTATATGATGGCATTTGTGTTGGTTCTCGTTTTCTATGTACCTATATATATATAAATACATTTATAATAATATATCCATTGTCTGGTACCCATAACACAAGCTGGTTATGCATAGCTTGCTTTGGGACCAGCTAGGTTACTCTGCATAGCAATCCCGATTTTAATTTCAATTCTGTATTATTTAAAATGCAAAATTAACAGCAAATCCTAATTCGTACCCTTGAAATTTTATACTGTACTAACTGTTTGGTTAGCATACATACAATCCGATTTCATTTAGTTTAGTATTTAGTTAGCGCTAGTCTAGCTGTAAAGAGTAACTAAAAGTAACAATCCAATGGCGATCGAGCGGAATTATCTTTAAGAGTAAGGGGGCTGGTGACGCTGTGTAAATTGTGTTAAATTTATTTATTTAAAATTTTAATACCAACGAATAATCGCGGTGTTCTGGGAAACTGAAAAATTCTAGATATTACCCGAAAAAAAAGCGAAATGTAAACTGCAACTTTGTTATTACTATTTTGAGAGACAAACTGCGTGCCCTATAAAAACATTTTATTAAAATCTTGGAAGTCTTTTTTATTTATAGGCAAGAAAATGCATAATTAACTGCATGTTACGCCACTTGGAGAAGCGACGAGGGTCTCTCGGGATCTACTCTCGACCTCTTATGAATCTCTGAAAGTGATCCATAATGCTATACTTTTTTTTTGTGGTCAACTACAAAGTATAGAAAGAAAAGAGAAAAAATAGATAAAAGTTCCAAATTGAAACTTCTTTCATAAATTCATACTTATTAGTAATTCAAACTTGGAAATGTATAAAGAGAAAATTTCGTTCATACAAGAATTTTTGTTAACGATTGAGAGACCGTTCAAAGTTGTGAGAGGCACATTAACTTGCCGGGCCCGTCGCCCGCCCGTCTCGCCGGATCATATCGGACTAGCTGGAATTGCTACGGAATCTCCCCTCGTTCGCAACCCCACCCCACACCTAATTGCGGCTTCGCTCCGATTTATTTGAGAATCATGACCTTGGGTTAATGACGTCGTCCTACAGACACTGCCTTTATTTGCTATTATGACTTACGTTTTTTTAATATCGTATTTATAAATGAGAAATAGAATATAATTCGTGACAAAATGTCCTGCCGGACAAGGTAACAGGATATAATTTATAAATTATATTTCATATTGGTTATACGGGTTTCACTTCAATCGAAGGAGCTTAGTGCGTACTCTGCCTAGCTGGTACAATGAGCGTTGGTACTACTTGGTAGAGGCCAGTGCTTTCGAGCCCTCTGACGACCACCGTCTCATCGACTGTCATCCATCAAACAGGCTGAACGGCGTACAAGGAAACAGCTTTGGTTGCGACCTCTAGCTAAAGTTTCTACGTCACAAATTTTACTTCTAATGTACAATCTAATACAAAATAATTATGTAAGCAATTTTATTTTGTATGACTTTTTCGGGTAGATTAAGAATTTGGGTAGAGTAGGGCTAACTACGCGCCAACAACGCTTCTGACAGCTTATAAAACAATTGAAAATCGATTTCGTTATGCACTGTAAGTGTCAGTTTCGAACTTCGTCAAACGTCAGTGCAAGTCAGTCTTTTAGGCGACTAGTTTATTTTATAAAAACAACAATTGCAGAAGCTATTAAGGATGGAGAGATTAGAAAAAGAGGAACGGATGGTGAAAACTTATAATCATGGAGAAATTGTATAAAGGTGAGACAAAAATGTGAAGGTGAAAAGTGAAGTGAATGACAGAAAATACTATAGAAGACTAATACCCACAGCTTCGGAAGAATTCGGGCAAGACGCGACACAAGCGCCCCTACGGCATGAGGGCGGCATGAGGTGCACGATTTCAAAACTTTTGTATGCAAAATGTTATAGCGCCCCTAGCGGCATGAGGTGAACTGTGCGTTTTGTATGCAAAATGTTATAGCGCCCCTAGCGGCAAGAGGTGAACGGAGGTTGCCAAGTCATTGTATGAGAAACGTCAAGAGCTGTGGGTATTAGTCTTCTATAGTATTTGATGACAGTAATAGAAGTATAATAGACGTAGAAAAACCATAAAGAAAAAGGAAATATAACTATTTACAACGAGTTCGGTTTGTAACAGAAGCCATAGATTTATTATATACTAGCGTTAGATTGGCAATGCAAAAGAGATAGATCATAGCATACGCGTTTGTTAGCGCGAGATAGATAGACGAGACCATTCTTCCTATACACGTTATCGGCCTGTATCGGTCTGACGTCAACGTGTGACGTGTTAAAAACAAATCCCACTTATTTTTACAAAATTTATGGTTTTCAAGTGTTTTCGTGTTAATTAGACGTGATTTTGATATGGTTATGTGTGCAGTGCCTGGATGTAACTCAAACAAAAATGAAAATCCACAATATTACATATCTTGCTTGCACCTATGTACATTACACGCACACTACTGTATTTTGTTTTTGGTCTCGCCTTAATCAAACCATTGCCGATCTATACGCTGTAAAAAGTCACTCACTTCATAAGTACAATAATAAATATATTTCTATAAAAGAGGTGATCCAAAACAAACAAAGGCTCCGGCGTAAAAATTTTGTATTCCAGATTTTAGAGGATATTTATAAATACAACTAGCTTCCGCCCGCGGCTTCGCCCGCGTGGCCTAGTAACAATTAGCATATCTTTCTTCAGAAACAAATTCCGGTCCGGCACGGCCCGGTACGGTACGGTTCCATCCGGTCCGATCAGGTCCGGTCGATCCGGTCCGGTCCGGTTCGGTCCGGTCCGATCCGGTCGGTTCGGTCCTTATAAGGACCCTACATGACAAATTTGGCATCTCTAGACCCAGCGGTTTAGGCTGTGCGTCCCCTCTCAACTTCGTTTGCGTATATCTCGCTTTCCCGTGGGAATTTTGAAAAATCGTTTCTTAGTACATCCCTAGACGTCGTAAGGAACCTACATGCCAAATTTGATATACCCTCGCAACTTCGTTTGCGTATATCTCGGTTTTTTTAAATATCCTTTCTTAGTTCACCCCTAGACGTCGTATATCTCGGTTTCCCGTAGGAATTTTGAAAAATCCTTTCTTAGTACACCCCTAGACGTCGTAAGGAACCTACAGTCCTAATTTGGAATCTCTCCCCACCACCCACCAGTTTGGGCTGTGCGTTGATAATATATATACTTAAGTCAGTGAGTCAGGACTTTGAATTTTATATATAATTCTAAACTATCACTCTATCGGGTTCCTAACACTTTTTCTGGTCAGGTTTGTATTATAGGCGTTCATATTAAAATCTTCGGGTCTACTATGAAAGTGTCCATCCGAAAAACGAAACGCGTACCTAGTACTGTCAAAAAGACATGACTAGTTAGAATAAGATTCAAAACGTCCGTCAGTCCGTATTTTCGGAATTTCTTTTCATGGCTGGCCCGCTTATTGTGGTTTTTTTCTACTAAGGGAATTGTATCACCTGTGGAAAAGCCCACAATAAGCAGGCCAACCAAAAGGAAATTCCGAAAATTCGGAACTTATTCTAACTAGTTTTTTTTTTGACAGGACTACGTGTTTCGTTGTTTCGGATGGACACTTTCATAGTAGACCCGAAGATTTTAATATGAACGCCTACAAACCTGACCAGAAAAAAGTGTTAGCAACCCGATAGAGAGATAGTGATGGGTTTGTTTTGGATCACCTCCTTTTACATTTTATTTCATTTTGTCAGCTGTAAAATTAATTTAGCAAAATGCAAAAAGTAAAAAACTTCGCTTCACTTTAAAACCTACCTTTTAATATAATTTTAATCAAAATCGAGAAGCAGCAATAAATCGTAGGATTTATTAAATTCTATCTTTGGAACGGAGACGGTGGCCCTCCAACAAAGGACGCGCATCTACGAGTTAAAATTTAAACATCGATTTAAAGAAAATCCTAGAATCTAAAAATGATAGATAAATATAATAATAATGCTTTATTTGCAACACACAGACTATAAATATTAGAACACAAAAAATACACAATACGGTAAATACAAAAAAGCTAACAGACTAGGTTTATTAGCAACAAGCCGGCCTTATTGTTCAAAGCAATCTTTTCAAGGCAACGTTAGGGTAACAGAGCCTAATATAAATGGAGTATGCAGGACTAGCAATAAGAAAATTAATTAAACTTAAATAAAAAATTTATACAAGAAGATCACATACGAGTACAAATGAGTAGATGAAGTATAATTCAGCATATTATATATATATTATAATAATATCAAATCGTTTATTGTTCTCTCTTACAATCTATGGTTACAATGTTTTGTTCTTAAATTAGGGTTAAATAATTAGATTGTGAGAGACTGGCGACTGTGGTAAGCAAAGCTTGTGGTATATATTTAATATAATATATTTAATATAATGAACCTCCTCTATAGCTTTTATGATTATTGTGCATATTTTTAAGGTTCCCTAGTAGACAAGGGACCCTATAGTTTCTCCATGTCCATTTGTCCGTCCGTCCGTCCGCGGACACACAGCTATTGACTATTCTAATGAAGTGGTAGAAGAAAATCTTGAAAAATATAATCTATTTTTTGATTCTATTAATAGTAGGACTACGATAGACTGTTATGTCTCGTGGTCCTAAGTTGAATAATGTAACATGACGTTAAGATAAATAAACATTATAGAACATGACATATCAATGTCACCATTTGTACCTTGAATGTTAATGAAGGTTAGCTTAGGTTTTAAAACATTTTATCATTTGCTCCCATACTGAATGTTACTATTTTTTATACCACTCTAAGGTGGAAAACAAGCATACGGCCCGCCTGATGGTAAGCGATCAACGAAGCCTATGGATGCTTGCAATACCGGTATTGCAACTTCGACCCACTAAAAAGTGGAGTTCTGGATCTGGAGCTATTTGTTAGATAACGTTTTATAACACCCGCGTGGTTTGCGCAAAACAAAATAGAAATGCGATGTAAATCCAATTCTAAAACTCTGTGAAAGTTGCCGAAATTTCGGCATCTGCGCCTTCTAAAAGAACATTACGAGGGCGGGGCGAGCGGCGCTGTTGACCAATCCGTGAACCCCTATTATGTTGAATACCTATTCTTACCGCGGTAACGTGCCAGTAAAGACGCCCTCAAAGGCTTTTCTCATTCCAATACCTATTACTTCTTATCTCATGATTATTATAATCTTATAATGTTATAAAATAATATGACCGATAAGTTGTACCCATGATTGGATCAAAAGTAGGTCGTATTGTTGCCTATTGAGATGGTGTTCCATCTTGGGATTTGTTACGTCGACACTTCTTAAAAGGTAGTAATTTAATACTAGTATGTTATGTGATAAATTCATTGTGAGCTAAGTACTTAGTACGTAGCTACGTATTTCATTGTAAGGAATAATATTGAGTCATGATAACTTACAAGAATTTGTTTAATTAACGCTTAGCTTTATAAGGAGAGAACAATTTTAACAATGAAGTCTGGACGGGCGATGTGTGTCTTCCCCTATTGTACTTTCCTATCTTTCTAGCATTATCACCTGGTCCCAAAGTAAGCTAGGTTTACCCTGCTTGTGTTATGGGTACCAGACAATAGTTTAAATTCTTGTAAATATTATAAAACATAGAAAACTCACAGACTCGAGAGCAAACACAAATACCATCACGTAAATATTTGCCTCGGGAATGGAAACCGCACATTCTGGTGCCGAAGGTAGAATCACCAACCCACCACCGGGCTGTCAGTCATGTATAGTTTCTGACATTAATTATTTCCAACGAATGTTCCAGGTATCGAGAGGCGAAGATCTCTATTGGGAGGGAGAGGAAGATGCCTCGAACGAATTCTTAGAAATAAAAGACACAGACGCAAGTTTTGGCAGCCACCTACGAAGATTCAAACGGGGTTTCTTTGACATTTTCGGTGAGTTGAATAATTTATCGTAGCAAAGACATCAGTATATATGACACAGCAAATAATCAAGCCGGCAGAATCGAAAGAACGACATATTTTGCTACAAGTAGACTTATCATCTATGCTGATTGCCATATTGTCAAGATTACTGAATTGCTTCAAATGCGCTACAAACCTGATCGTGTACGGCCTTCTTAAGGCAAATTGAATTGCCCCCATATGCTCGTAACAAGAACAGTTAAAATCTCAAGTGGTGTCTCACTCAAAAATAGAAATTCAGCTAGATTGTGCGTAAGTTTGAGATGAGATTGAAACTGTTTTTGTTACAAGAATGTGTACGGCACATTATTATTATTGTTACTGGTTCATTGGGACACGGACGGATTGGTCCGGTGCCGAACCAATTTATGTGACTGTACACCACGTCTGCTGCGTCACATAATTGAACATGGTTGGTCATGGTCAACTGGACGGTTCGATGGAGCGGGCGTTGACCGGACCTTTCGCGGGATGGTTCGATGGTCCGCTACCGGACCAAGTTCGTCTGGCAGCACCATCCACGAGGCAGTCATTAAATTTGTTTTTTAACGGTACTTAAAACATTTTCAGATATTGGTGCATCTGCAACGAAGAGCCCGGCCGACACTGAAGATGTAGTCACCGAAGATCAAGATGATGTTGATATACATTCGTAAGTACACACTTTCTAATGCAAGATTTACACTTAGCCCTTGTGGGCAGGAAAGTTTGGAGGGAAGTGGACAGCGCGTAAGTGTAAACACGAAACTGCCGCTGCTACTCGCGCTGCCCGGTGCTCCCTCGATTGTCATTGTAACTCTGCTGCAACATCGCGAGTTAGTGTTCGCACTTAGCCCTCATACTTAAGGGCGATTTTCCCGGCAGGAGCAGTGGAAGGGGCTGAGTAGGTATAAATGGAATTATTATAATGACCATCAAAGTTACCAATAAAAACACGTTTAATGAATTAATGATACGAATATTATATCAAAAAGTCTTATTCAAATCAATATTATTTCTAATGTACATTTGTAGTGACAATTTTTTTCTTTCTTTACTTTCAGGGATGACGTAGATGAGCCGTACCACGAAGGCTCTGGTCTGCCAGAGAGAATCGACCAAGATCACAAAGAGAGTAAGTAAAAATTATGAACTAGCGAAACCCGCTGCGCAACTTCATTTGCATGTATCCCACTGTCCCGTGGCCATTTCGGAGAAATTCTAACTTTTTTATTTACGAACCAATTGAAATGAAACAAACACCAAAATGTTAAGTGGAGCAAACCGCAAAACATTAGTGCAAGCCGCATCCAAATCTGTTAATTAAAGTTTTAGGTTCGATGTGCAGTTATTACGTGTTTTGATAGCAATATGTCATCTACATTACCTTGTATGCCCATATCCAGAGACTCTTCGGGTGACCTTCGTGGCAATGGAACCGTACCAGCCAGACTACTCCAACCGGGATTCGATGCAGTTCAGGAATTTCTCCAGATCCTTGGCTGATGCTGTCGATCGCCTCTTCGACCCGCTCCCCTACGGCACCAGAAGAGCCAGTCTTGTCAGAATACAGTAAGTTTAAAAAAAAACAAGTATCAAAACGTTTATTTAGAGCCGCCGCTCATTTGTGACTTTTTGTCACGGTGACTTTTTGTCACCGAGTCGATGCTATGAAGTCACCGTAATGTCACGTCACCATAGTCAGCGTACTCCCATATATCTTTATACAAAAAGCAATTACTCTGCAATATTCCGCCCATCAGTAGGTAGGGTAGGTGGCTAATAAAATGCATTCGACATGTCGTCGAGGCGCGAGGCCTGCGAGCAACTATTAATATATATAATTATAGCAAAATATTATAAAATACATGCACAATTCTTTTTTATGAAAGCCTTTTCCCGAAATATCTAGGCAAGGGGGAGTTGGTGAATACAGGCATTAGTATCGAAAATAACCATATTTCTGGTGATTCCGCAAACATATTTAAACTAGTCAATAAACTATCACTATTGGGAATGTGTGTCCTAAATATATTTAATTTAAATTCCAGGTCGCGAGTATCAGACAACTTCTCATGCAAAGTCACGCTGGACATCCTGACTACGGGTTATGAAGAGACAGACCAGATGACGGAGATCCTACGAAGCCACATCAAGAACTTACGTAGACTTGGCATAGTCAACGTCGACGACCAGGACTTTAGTGCCAATGTCATTGACCCAGGTTATTAGAGTTATTATTAATAATGCCATGGTGAAGATTAATAATGCTTAACTTGATATGTGAAATCAACGACCGGTTTGCTGTTAAACCCCTTAAAACAACTCACATACAGCCTGGCAAAATGAGTTGAGTTTGGAGAAAATAAAACCGCTTCTTTCATATCTTTATACTATGACGCAAAAGATTTTGATACTTTTTGTATTTAGAATCGAGATCGCTAATTTACAGCCATCGATGTTTATAAAACTAGTGTTGACATTAAAAAATCTTTTAGTTCCAACTGTCACTACCTCAAATTCTTTTTTGCCAAGCTTTAAGTATTTGAATTTGCTTCCTTTCTAGACTATGCCTTATTATACAAATCCCTCTCTCTATCTTATGAAGAAAGGAATCGATATCACATCTAATTTCTTTAGATAGATAGATAGCTAGAATACTCTTTATTTGACATACTCTTTACTCAGGAAAAGGCACAAAAAAAAACTTAAAAAGCAATCTTTCTGATATTTCAAGTGGCTTTTTTTTACCCTGAAACTTCACTGCTAGAGATAAACTTCGGTTTTCCATCGTCGGCGTGACATGCTACACGTTGCACGAGACCTTTGGTCCTATTTTTGTTACACAAACAATTTAAATCTAGTTCCAAACTCACTCACTATCTCCTTCATTTCATATTTCGTGTGAGCAAGATAACGCTTGAAAATCGAAACTTGACAATTTTAGAGAAAATATGTCTTATCTTTACTTAATTATTATTATTTGGATCCTATGATGTCCCACTGCAGGGCAAAGACCTCCCAATCCTTCAAATACTCTCGGTCTATTCACTATTACCTTTTGAGGACCTTTATCCCAACAGTTGGATCATCCCCATCGCTGTACATACTTAACTGGCTATACTAAAATTCCAGCAAAAGATGCCACTCATTTACTTGTCTTTGTCGGCAACAGAGGGTATATTTTGGAGTTTCATGCCGGTTTAAACCAACGCCCTTAGTCTTAGTGCCCGCAGTTTCCTAACTCATACAAATTTATATGTGATCTTTCCTAGGTAATTTTTCGAGACAGTGATCACTTTTTTCTGACTAGTAGACTAGTATATTCTGAATTTTCTTTAGCGAAATAGCCATTTATCCCTTTTGCAAGGAGATTTACAAGTATATACTTTTGCATACTCTTCCACTTTTGCCTCAATGCAGTGTAATGGCCTCCCTTCTATCTCTCCATTCTTTGCTGTCCAAATCCAAAAGCCACACTTCTTAATCTCTTAGTTTAGAAAGACATCAATCTTTTTCCGCCTTCTCTTCTGGGTCTTTAAATTTTCTTTTTTGAGTCACAAACTAATGTTGTCAAGCTATCGTAGATCAGCAAATCAAATGTTGCATTTTTGATCAGATGCAGTAAGTGATCTTAAAGTAATATTTTATTCCCTATTTCACTTTTAGTTGACAACAAAAATATTTTTTTATTTAATTTTTCCTTTTAACCTTTGAAGATATACCGAGTATTATTAAATAAATGGAATAAATTTTATTCCACTATTACTTGATACAAGATTTTCTGTGAAATTAAATGATGGTATTTGAAGTAGTATGCCAAAATCTTGTGTGTTTTATCGCATTAAAGTGGTTTGTGATCGACTCATGTCTATTTAACATAGATTTATTAAAAATCAGATAACTGTTTGAAGTTTTCCTCAGCGAGTTGGCGGTTTCATCCTTAACTGAGTGTGTGATTTACCTTTTCTTTGTTCGTCTCCTATTTCCAACTCCGCCAACTTTCATGTCCAATATCTTTCTAACGATATTACCCTCTGCCCTTCTCATGCCCAATTTTCCGGTCCTCATATTTTCTTCTATTGGTGCTACTTTCGAACTGTCTCCGTCACATACGCGTTCTTTTACGTTATCCCCTTTAGTCACTTTCTGAGTTCTTAATTTTACGGTGCGCACAGCCTGCTGTAACTTAGCATGCAATGTAAAAAAAATCCCATAATGTAGACGTCTTGTGCGCACGAACGTACACACTACGCGCACGAACGTGCACACTACGCGCACGAACGTGCACACTACGCGCACGAACAGAGCATTATGTGTACGGGAAATTCTTTAATTTCGTGTTACATTGCATGATATGTTTGTTACGGCAGTCTGTATCCATCATTAAGATGCAATTTTAAGACAAACCGCACGCCGCAGACTGCATCTGCAGACTGCGACAAATTCATTACTTATGTATCTCTATGAAAGTGATTCCGAGCGCAGTTACAAAGAAACTAGTAGTGTCGCTTGCAGTCTGCAGCTGCAGTCTGCGGCGTGCGGTCCATCCTGGACCTTTTGACTTCTAATTACTTCTGAGTTCTAAAGACTGCTTTTGACAATAGACTCACCGCGAGACCCCTGTGCCGCCGACGAGTTTGCTTGCGACATAAACAAATGCGTGCCAAATACGGCCAAGTGCGACGGAGTCAATAACTGTGACGATGGACTGGACGAGCAGAATTGTTTTTTAGGTATTTTTATTTATTTTTTATTTTGTTTTATTCTTCTTAATTTTTTAAGGGCGAGTTCACATAACTAGTACAATCTGCGCCACGAGAGATGAGACCTGATGTATCACGTAATATGACTTGCGCACAAGACGATTTCTATACCATTTTACTAGAAATCGTCTACTGCGCAAGTCCAATCAGCAATCAATCATCTCTCGTGGCGGGGGTTGTACCTAAGTAAAGCACTACAAGATGGGCTTCAAAATAGGAATGAAAAGATTTTTTAAAGGTCGGGAACGCGCATGTCATACATACCTCTGACGTTATAAACGTCCATAGGCTGCGTCACTTACCATGAGGTGGGCCGTAAGCTTGTTTGCCACCGGTGGCGTGATATAAAAAAATATGAGTCATATCGATATTTGTATGACTGGAAGTCGCTGAAATTTGTGACCGGTCCAATAAAAATCTATAGATCTTGCGCACGTGTTGCCTCGCCTCTTAGCCCCTTTTAAAAAAAAAGGTTAGCCAAAGATTAACTAAAACCTGATAGTTGTCTTTCTTGAAGAATTAAGTGCAAAAGTGACAAAATAAGTTTTGATATTAGTTTATTGAAAAAGGGGGTGATTGTATTATTTTTAACTGATAAATAATGATACAATTACCGTTTTTATATTTTTTTTTGTAAAATAAAAAGTTATTTGTGATTTCAATTGAAATTAGTTTTTCTTTAATTTCGTTATTGTTTTTTTTGTTATATTTTTTTTTTTTTTTACAATACAGACCCAATTGACAAACAAACTGAACCACAGTTGACGGTCGATTCACAAACGGATGAACCCGAACCGGACCGAACGACACCGACACCAACCAGACCGAACCTAATCAGACCTGAACCAGATATACCTGAACCGTCGTACTGCAGTGATCCGATACAATGCGGATATAGTGGAAATACATACTGTCCGGCACAGAGGTGCGACGGTAACAGAGACTGCCCGGACAATGACGACGAAGTAGGCTGCGAAACCACTACGGCCATACCCGAAGAAGGTAGGTGATATTCATGTTTTTGCTTACAGCGTGCTCCGTTGACGAGTTGCGCTGTGACGTGACTCGTTGCGTCATGGCCGCTAACGTCTGTAATGGCGTTAGGGACTGTTACGACGGAACGGATGAGGCAAACTGTTCAAAAAGTAAGTTGTGTTTGTAGGAATTGTTATAGTATGTTGTGTTGACGTTACTTTTCCTTTGCCTTCAAAAATATTACAGTAGGCCTAACATTCGTCGAAGTATTTTTTTTTAATCGGATATGGGCAGAATTTCAATAACAGGGAGTCTATTATAATTCTCATATTATAATTAGTTAAAATCTAGTCTCAATCTAAAAGCTATCTCGCTCGTTTTATAATTCAAAAATTCAAAATATTTATTCAGAGCGGTAGGTCCTCACAGACACTCTCGTCGAGGATGACAATACATTACAGTAATAATACTATAATATAAAAATGAATCGCTAAATGTGTTGCTAAGCGCAAATCTCGAGAACAGCTCAACCGATTTCGCTAATTGTTTTTTAGAATATTCCTTGAAGTGCGAGGACTGTTCTTACGGAGAGAAAAAAATAAAAATTCCCACGGGAAAGCGGAATACACAACGAAGTTGCGCGGGGTTCGCTAGCTTATTTATGTAATCAATCTACTCTATAAACTACTACCATTTCGAAAAAAAAAGCAAAATTACCACTAGTAAAATAAATGGCAAAAGAAAACCAGTTGACGACCTCCGTGGCGTAATGGTTACCACGCCAGACCGCCACCCAGGACGTCCCGGGTTCGATCCCCGGTCGGGTCATGATGAAAAACGAACTTTTTCTGATTGGCCTCGGGTCTTGGATGTTTATCTATATATGTATTTGTTATAAAATATAATATCGTTGAGTTAGTATGCCATAACACAAGTTTCGAACTTACTTTGGGGCTAGCTCAATCTGTATGAATTTTCTCTATATATATTAGTTACGGCCTTTTTTGTCATAATACATTTTCATATTTTTTTAAATATAAAATACAAATCCAGGCACATACAGAAATTAAGTACTAAACGCAGGATGTCAATCCAAATAGCGCTATAGTCAAATCCTAAATACATTGAACTAGTGAAACCCGCGCAACTTTGTTTGCGTGTATTTTTTTTATGCACAGCAACGCCATCTATATCAGAATTTTGATAAAATCCTACGGGAATCGCGTACTTTTCGAGATAAAAATAACCCTATGTGTTAATCCAAGGTATCAGTTACCTACATACCAAACATCACAGATATTGGCTCAGCCATTTGAGCGTGAAGACGTAACAAACATAATATTTTAGAGGTGAAAGTTGTGTAAATAGGATTATTATGGTATGAGCAAGATAGTGCTTGAGATTAATATTAGATTTTAACTGTTTTTGTTACGAGAATAAGTCCCAGCCCACTGCTGTCTGTTTTGACAATCAGATTGCACAATAATCGCTAAACGACGAAGGAACGATGATAAGGTGGTTGTGCCCCATGTGGCGGTTTGTACATATATTTAATCGCTCTGTAACAGAACCTTTACTGTGTTTCAAATAAACGTAGTATAACGAGGATATAAGTCATACAATGTTTTGTCACTTTCACACTTCATTTAATTCTCATCAAGAAAGATAGTGAGACAACAGTGAATAACTTATACAGGTACTCGTTAACTACGTTTATTTGTAATACAGTTAGAATTTATATCGAAAGAACGTTGTTGCTAAGCTAACTTTCATAGGAAAAAGGGTGTTGCTAGGCTAACTTTCATAGGAAAAAGGGAATGTTTTACAGCATTCGTCGAGCTCTATATAATGAACGTGGCCAGTTTTTTGACAACGAATTTCTTTGAAATATGCTAAGCGCCATTTTAGAAATTTTGCAACATTCGTTGAGCCCTATTTAATACGTCAGTTTTACGCCCACGAGGGCGAATACACTGGCAACAACGACCTGTAATATTATAAATTGTATCAATTAACTAATTTGTTTCATCAGAAACGATTCGTTCGTTTATTGAGATCCTAATTAGTTATAAGTGGTTTGTATCGATAAAATAAGCAGTAGTCCACTTGAGATGCACCCACGCTGCACTCTTCTCCGCGTACTTGTATGAATGCGCCTTTATTCTGATGATTGCCTCTGTTATATGTTATGTTTCAATTAGTTACTAAAGGTGCTTCCACGCCGGTGTTATAATACGTGCTTATTTACTTACTCCGTTGGCTCAGCGACACGAAATGGATCTGAAATTTATGTCGCTGACTGTAGGTAGGCACTTGTCTTATGTTGCTACAGAAAAAACGAAGTAAAAGTTAAGTTTTTTAGGTAACGTTCTAGGACAAAGCTGTGTTTGAAAGGGTATAAAATCGATTTCTGTCACTGACTGTACAGACAGCTGAAACCTAACACTCCCCCCCCCCCTCCAAACGAAGAAAAATACTAGACGTAATGTCCATTTTTAGGGTTCCGTAGTAAACTACAAGGAACCTTTATAGTTTCGCCATGTCCGTCTGCCCGTCCGCGGTCTAGCGCCTAGACGCTTGATGCTAGAAAGCTGTAATTTGGTAAGCATACTCATAATAATAATGCTTACAAAGTGGTAGAACAAAATTTTGAAAATAATTTTTTTTCTTCTCTTCATCTTGTGTGGGTATCATTAGATAGGTCTCTTAATCATGATCATTTTCCGATACAATGATCCGTTTGCGAATTATAATAAACTAGTGAAACCCGCGCAACTTCGTTTGAGTGAATTTATTTAAACAAAGCAGTCCTATTATTCCCGTTCCCGTGGGAATTTCGGGATAAAAAGTACCCTATATGTTATTCCAGTTTATAGTCTACCCGTGTACCAAATTTCATTAAAATCCGTTCAGAAGTTTTTGCGTGAAAGAGCAACAAACATCCATACATACATCCTCACAAACTATCGCCTTTATAATATAAGTAGGATTTGTGGCCATTTTCGTCTTGCACGGTGCCCCCTCCCCCTCTCTATTTCCGAAAGTCTTGAGTTTAAAAATTTAAAAAATTCATGGTAGTAGTCCATATAGTGAACCTACAACGAAAACTATAACGGTTAAGTAGGCACTACTAGTTACCGAGTAATAGCCGACGAACTTATGAAGTAAAATTTATTTGACGAAAACGTACAAATGTCATAGAAAATGGCATTGTACTCATCTGCAAGCAAGAAATGCGTAGCCAAATACGGAACCCTACATTGTGCGTGGCCCGACACGTACTTTGCCCGGGTTTTTTGTTTAAATACATTGAGAATTACATGAGAAAACTTAATATTCTTATATCTAGATAACATACGTACATGAACATAAATTTTAACTCCTTTACTAAATATGCGCTATTTATTTATCTTAAAACTAAAGCGTTCCGAATTTGGACCCAAACGGTAGAAAAATTTTAATTATACAGATTAAGTATTAAAAAATATTAATTCGCGGTAATTGCGGGAAGCGCACGAAAGAGCAAGAAAAATATAAAAATTCAACAGAATGCATTTAAAATATATTTAAGTTTCAGTTTTATGTTTCGTAAATTACTTACAAACGGTACAGTCAATCAGTGTAAGAGATGAGAAGAGTACCTAAAGAACTAAGAGCTAAAATTAAATAATGTACTAGTTTCGTTATGGATTTTATTTAGTGACTAGCTTTTTTGACCGCAACTTCGCGTGGAGTTCCGAACCCGTTCCTGTGGGTACCACATTGAATTTCGGGAAAAGCCTATACCACTCCTTGATAGGTAATTTAGCTTTCTACTGGTTTTTGAAGTCTTTTTGAAGAATTGAGGAATTTTTGAAATCGGTTCAGTAGTTTCGGAGCCTATTCAATTCAAACAAACAAACAATCAAATCTATCCTCTTTATAAAATTAGTATAGATGAATAAAACATCAAGTAAAACCCTTCATTCAATAGTTCAATACCTATCTGTCTTATATCATGTTTACGGCAAACCTTTTTCATTTCATTTAATTATCTTTTAATTTTTTCTTTCATTAATGCATTCTGTACCCAATGGAAACTTATAATTAGTTTTAAGATTGTAATTGAGAAAACAAATTACTCACTTATTTACTTCATTTCATAATTCGCGTGAGTAATCTAACGCTTGAGATGAAACTTGAATGCAACTGATAAATAAAACCTCGAGTAAAATCCCTTCACGCAATAACTAGATTTAAAATTAATTTGCGTCTAAGGGCGGATTCGACCAAACACAAAGTTACACGAGTGTTACTATTCCGGGAATAATTTTACTCCTTGAATTTACCCTTGCGTATCTTCGTTCACGTTTTTCCAATGTACTCGAGGAGTACGTTAAACTCGGTATTGTTATACTGCGGAGTAAAAAAAAAGATGAATGAATGTATAAACCGACAAAAAAATCATTGTATTTGTATCTTCTAGCTTGCCTTGGAGTGACGCAACAAGTATTATATATAGCTTATTTTCACAAGTGACACCTCTGCTCTGACAATAGTTATTCCCAGATTAAACCTTTACTCCGCCAAAATTGCCCGTGTAAACATTTAATCGCGTATAGTTACCTTATTCTTTGGTTAGTAGTTGGTAGAATGCAAAATCTGCTAACTCTTAGATTAAGCAGTAGTTACACTCGAGTAAAGACTTACTCAAGTTTGGTCGAATCCGGCCTAAGTGGTACATCTATGCAGAAATCTTGAATTATATTGCTCGTTTACTGGCCGACTGTACAAACAGTTATCCTGCAAAGCTCATCATAATAAAAATATCGTTAGCTAAACAATAACGGATGCGATTAAATGCAGAAACAAACGGCCATCTTTGATTAAGAACACAACGGACTTCTTAGAACTTGATCTCGGTTGTCTACTGTTATTAGTCTGTATTATATATATCTGTTTTGACGTCGGACGTCCGTGGCGTAATGGTTACCATGCCGGCTCGCCACCCAGGTGGTCCCGGGTTTGAATCCCGGTCGGGTCATGATGAAAAACGAGATTTCCGTTTGGCCTGGGTATTGGTTGTTAATCAATAAATATATTTGTTATAAAATATAGTATCGTTGAGTTGGTATTCAACACAAGTTTCGAACTTACTTTGGGGCTAGCTCAATCTGTGTGATTTGTCCCTATGTATTTTTTTATCTATACTAATATTATAAAGAGGAAAGATTTATTTTATTTTATTTTAATACTACAAAGTTGGCAAACAAGCATACGGCCCGCCTGATGCCTATAGACGCTTGCAATACCTGGGGTATCACTTATTAGCGTAGCCCAGTACCTTTAATAGTGCAATGGTGGTAAACTAGCTGTTATCCGCGGCTTCGCCCGCGTGGCTAAAGGGTAAAACTTATGAAAACCTCATGAAAATCAGTTCGATCGTTGATTAGCTATAACAACGGGACGTGATTAGCTATAACATTAAAATCACTTTTAAAGTTAATGATCTATCTATATACAAGGCAGATTTATGTAAGAAATAATTATTGAATACATACATACACATTAAAACTAAACTAAACATATTAATATAAACATAAATTATAATGAACCTAAAACTAAAAACCTTAAAAAATTTAATAAAATAACTAAAATATATTATTAAAAGGAGTCCCTTTAGGCAAGGTTCCGAAGATACTGGCAGCGTTCCCCCTTTGAATAGCTAAACTAATTCTTCGTCCGAGGTAGCTGCCAGCACTTCGGTCTCCTGTGATGTCGACAGTCTATCTATGTATATTGACAGAGTTTTCCTTTCCATCTCGTCAATGGTCATTCCGAAATGCAGGTAGATAAAAAAAATATAACATTGTAAAAGACGTGTCAGAGTACCCGCGAAAAATGAAATTTTGTTTTTGACACTTTACATTATAGCTGTCACTGTCAAACTAAAGAAGAAGAAAAAACACACGGGCTTAATGTGGCACTACAATTAAAATGTGTATCAGTGACTGGCTGATAATCTAGAAAAAAATACAATAAAATATTCTACACTGTCTGCCTCTGCAGTCTGAAACTTTGAAAGCATGTAAAAACGCGGTTAGTCTACCGCCATAGGAATAAACGCATGTCACGTCACATGCACTCCTTGGACCGAAGTCTGTTCATTTCCGATGGACTGACCTGTCGGATTATCATATAAAAATAAAAATGTAAGTTCATAAGCGATAGCGAATATAACATACAACATAATAGCGATTTTAGACTGCACTGGATTAGTATACATGCTGCCATACCAGTGAGATCCCTCCCAGGAGCTCGATTGCGTCGTGATTCTCCGTGCTTCGGTGGGCGGCTCCAGGCTGTTGTTCAGCGTGTTCCTCTGCCAATCCGCGTTGAATCAGCGTGACAGAGTACGTTCTAATCCCCTTGGATTGAAGGGATATTTTCATGGTTGATACATAATATATTATTATTATGATATTATGATGAAAATTGTAGCATGACACTATGTAGTATGACACTTTTAATCAGCAGTTCAAGTATGGCTTCATTGGCTGCCGTATGACATAAAAACACATTTTATCCTATTTAATTTTTTATTATACAAATCGCTATTTCTCATGACTTGTACCATACACCCCAATCGGACGATCATTTATTGAATTGTGACGAGAAACGTATTGTCTTATTTATTCCGTCCGCTCTTTTTTCCATTTTGTAATAGATTTACATTGCCTTTAGTTTCACTTCTTTGTTTACATTTTAATGTTATGTTGAACGACAGAAGTCTCTCCAAGTCGGATTGTAATCTTCTTCATTATTGATTTTTAAAATATTTTTTTTGTCATCTGCGTTATGCATTAGAGATGTTGCGACCATTTTAGACGAAAGGATACAATATCCGACACATAAATATTGTAAAAATAATTTGCATAACAAGCTGCACGCGTCGTTGTCATCAACGAAGAAGTGAGAACTCATCGTAATCCAACAAGTTCCCAAATTTCTTCCATTTTTTGTGAGCTTTATAGTTTTCTTTTATTATCTTTTAAGCTTGACTATACCAAATAGGGTATTTATGTTAACCATGTGTTTTTCTATATGGGACGTATTCATCGATGGTTTTGTAAATAATATTATAAAAAATTAACTGCCTCCTCTGTACTCTGCACGGTTCAAGAAACAACCGCCAATTTATATCGGCAAAGATTTTGTTAATATCGGGACCCATTCTAGAAAATCAGCCGTCGAGTCAGTAGATTTGGATGAAGTAATTTGCAATGTAACATAGGTATGTCATCATCATCCTCATCTCAGCCACAGGAAGTCCACTGCTGGACATAGGCCTCCCCCAAACGCCTCCAATGCGACCTGCTGGCAGCGGCCTGCATCCAGCGTCTTCCTGCGACTTTCTTTAGGCCGTCTGACCACCTTGTAGGTGGGCGTCCTAAGCTACGCTTTCCGGTACGTGACCGCCATTCCAGAACCCTCTTGCCCCACCGGCCGTCGGTTCTGCGCGCTATGTGCCCTGCCCACTGCCACTTCAGCTTGCTGATCCGTTTGGCTATGTCGGTTATTTTAGTTCTGCTACGGATCTCCTCATTTCTGATTCGATCTCGTAGAGAAACCCCGAGCATAGCCCTCTCCATGGCTCGTTGAGTGACCGTGAGCCTTCCGCAGCATCTGCCGCAGCGTATGGATGTGGTCTATGGTACTGTAGCCTTTTCGGAATCCGGCTTGCTCGGGAGGCTGGAAGTCATCGAACTTGCGAGCGAGACGTTCGTGATGACCCTTGAGAACAGCTTGTAGGCGTGACTCAGAATAGGCGTGACTCAGAAGCGAGATATGTCTATATTTCTTCAAGAGGGTTTTATCGCCCTTTTTAAAGAACAGAACCATCACGCTTCTGTTCCACGCCTCAGGCGTTTTGCCCTCGAACAACATGGAATTAAAGAGCTTCTGCAGGACCTTAAGCACCGGTGTACCACCCGCTGTCAGAAGCTCTGCTGTGATTCCGTCTGTATAGGTATGTGTGCGCTCTCAATTCACTGAGCCTCCATTTCTAGAATGGTCCCGACTGCTACAATTAAATATGGATTTGACGCTTATGAACATTGCCTTAGCAATTAATGCGATTCTTATAAGAGTAAAGTGCAATCAGGTATGACGACTTTCTTGTTTCATGGTATTTTCATTTCCAAGTTACAAAGAAACGCAGACGGTTTTTTTTTTTTATACTATTTTATATTGTATGTTTGTTAAGCAGGCGCTACATCAAGCACAACATTTGAACATTTAAATGACGACTTTGCACAATTGTTTGTACACTTATTGAAGCAACCTGCCACACTGCTTTGCTCTCCACAGTACGTTGACCAACCACAAACAAGATGGACGACGATTTTGTGGATGCAATGTGCTTATACTATTTGAGTGCATGTCATTCATATTTATTAAAAATATGAATCTATCGAAACGGCCAAAAAGAAGACGTGATGGAAGTAAAAAGGTCATTATCATAATCATGTAACCTAACCTATTTGAGTCCTTGTACGTACATAATATATCTCACAACCGCACTCACAACACTCGCGCGACCGAACTGAACTTTGCGCAAGTGTGGCAGGCTACGCAAACATTTGAACATTGTCGACTTTGAACGCTTTGATGTACGCTAAAAAACCGACACCCCTTGGAAAACTGCACTTTTTTGTGCACTTGCCCGTGCCACACATAGCTTCATTCAAATGTTCAAATGTTTGCAGCTTGATGTAGCGCCCGCTTTATGCAAGGAAAATGGCGGCAAGGAACTAATAAAGGGAATTCTTAAAATAAAGAAAAATATTGTGAGGGCAGCATCGTGGACTTCCGTTAACGTTGTATAATATTTCCGTCAGAGAAAGATTTCTCAATAAAATAAATACTTGAACCGTTATTGCTCGTTAGTGCAGTGAAGTGCATAATTGCATATAATGTTAATTAATAATATCAAATTTCGATACCCGTTACATTACTGACCATATTTCATGGTCCGATTTTTATCTGGACTGCAAAACTAGGTAATTGTTTTATTAAAAGGTTGTTTTACAACCTAAAATACCATATCAGATCAGCTACCTACCGATAAAAATGAAAATTTATAAAGAGAGTCGGCCTTCACTGACACATTACATTCTTTTTCTTCGTCTTCTTCTCATTCGTCTTTTAATGCAGTTTTCAATAAATTGAATGATTCAAGAAGGCTTATATGTATGTATAATACATACAAGAATTTACCGAAATTGCCCGCGTTGTACTCCGGGAGTGCCGGCGAGAGGGAAAGCGGGATAAACGCAAGCGTAATTCCAATAATTTTTTTAGTTGTTTTATAAGACAAGTGTGGCCTTAAACACGGAAGACTCTTGCGCGATTTCTGTCGCGCGAACAAAATTCGTAATCGGACGAAGTTGCGCAGTTTAGTTTAAAATCCTCGGTCACAGCTAGTGAATCGTATTAACACAATAACGTCAATCAAACTAAATCTATTTCAGTTAATAACGAAGCTCCGTGTTAATAAGTTATAATTCAATAAAGTCCCAAACAGAAACAATGAATTCAAGGCTCGTTACATAAATATTCTGTGATGATAGTTAGCATTATGTCATGGCAGAGGCACCACGAAGTCGCCCAACTAAATATATTCAACAGTCGCCCATTGAATAATAGACGTACGATCGTGGCCTACTTCTGCTGCCAGACGATCGAACTTGGTCGGGTAGCGCGGTAGACCATGTTCGATCGACCGCCTGGAAGAAATATTTAAAAAAATGTCTGCGGTTCGACGGTCGTTGATCGAACTGATAAATCAAACTAGTGATAATGCACAGCCGCCTCTTCTCCGCGAAGTCCTTTCAATACTTCCTTCTCCGACTATCTTCTTTCTGATTAAATTCGTTGTGAGTTCCAAGACAGCTGTAGTTTTCTCCCCCGGGACGTCAATGAGCTTCATCGCTTATCGTCAATCTGATGTCGCGGTTGTTGATCCTGGCTACACAATTAAATCGGTGGGAATGTGTGGTGGGCTTGTCCCGAGTGCACACTGTGCACAACCGCCTTGACGTTCCCACACTTGAGAAAGGAATCTATATATATAAAATGCTTTGTCCTGACTGACTGACTGACTGACTGACTGACTGACTGACTGACTGAGAATCAACGCACAGCCTAAACCGCTCATCGTAAAAATCTGAAACTTGGAGGGTGGATTGTTTGTATGACGTAGGCGTCCGATAAGAAAGGATTTTTCGAAATTCTAACTCTAAGGGGGTAAAAAAGGGGTGCAAAGTTACTATGGGACAACTTGATTCCTTGGTCCAATCTACTTCAAATTTTGCATAAAAAATGTTTAAGAGAATTGATGGAAGACGTGATTCTTATTTTATTGAAATTCTTGAAAAATATGTATTTTGTGGGTAATTTTCTTCGATTTGATATCAATACTCATACTCCTTAGTGCTTTTGATTTCAATTACATAACATTTTGACACAGTCGTGAAGTGAAGATGTCATCTGTCATGTATTATTTTTATAAATTGTGAATATTCAAACAAAATGATTTCATAATGTCGTCGTAGGTCATCGTACTATTTATTCTGTTTGTGATCTCGGAAAAACAGCTAAAATTCTAACTATGTATAAAGCGGACTGAATCATATTCATCGATAATAAACAGTAAGTTAAATAT
Source organism: Endotricha flammealis (assembly GCA_905163395.2). Taxonomy (NCBI): domain Eukaryota; kingdom Metazoa; phylum Arthropoda; class Insecta; order Lepidoptera; family Pyralidae; genus Endotricha; species Endotricha flammealis. The sequence continues at coordinate 22,591,418 of LR990852.1, forward strand.
CAAATTTTATAATATTTGACAGGGGTCAAGTTAAATTGGTCAATGGTTAAATGGCATATCGATATTGTCTCTTTCTTACTTATAGGAAATATCATTACGTCGACTCGCTCTATTATTTCGTAGTGTTGTTGTAGGGATGGTTGTAGGCTGAGGTTGTAGGTATTGAAACACCCATATACTTTTGCATTTTTTTTACGGAAGTGGTTGGAAAACAAGCTCAGGAATATGGATCATTTGATATTAGGTGATTATCGTCGACTATGGAGCACATAGATTCTAGGGTCCCTGACCTGTTGCCGACCTATAATAGGAAAAGACAGGATATATAGCGAGAAATAGTATAAGGAAGGAGATGGATATTTTTTTTATACCACAAAGGTGGCAAACAAGAATTTCGGATATTTCACTCTCCGAACGAAACGCATTGCTGCTTCACGTCAATATTCTGTAAAAGGGTGGTACTTCACCGGTCGGAATAGCCTATTTCATAAACGCCCACTCCAAAGATTGTAATGAGAAGTATTTAAATAGAAAAATAATCATGTATACATATGAAAATGTTTGTTCTTGACCGTAGAGACCTGAAATTTGGGTGTGTGATGTAGGCAACCGATAAGAAAGGATTTTTTGAAATTCCCACGGGAAAGCGGGACAAACGCAAACGAAGTTGCGCGGGTTTCTCTAGTCTACTTATAAAATAATAACAGCGTATTCTCAAAGTGCGAACGAAATAATTTTAATGAAATAAATATTTATTAAACTTCAAGTACTTTGTGTCCCAAAAAGATTAAATATTAGTAATCAGTTTATTAGTACCGAGTAGATGCGTCTTTTTAGACACGTAAAACTTTGCCAGTAACGGGAGTCTTATGAACACAACGAGTAATATAGAATCGAATATGTGCGTAAGGATTCGTAGGGCAGTAAATATTTCAAAATATATAAATTATTTAATTTTATACTCTTATTATTTTAATTCTATTGGATATGAAATTTTTTTGTAAACTTTGTGGTTGCTACATTAGCTTATTAGGTGATTTGGTCATGCGTTTATATGACAATAAGCGACTGTTCAGTATAATAGTTAAGGCCGGTTAGCAACTCTTGATTAAAACAAATTGTCCCCTACCACATTCTTAGAGTAATATTTAATTGCCACAGTCTGATTCAATAGTGGATACATAAACAATAATTGTTTCGAATTTAAATTTATCAGTGCAATGTACTTGATGCTAGTTGAGATCATCATGCATTTTATTACCAAAGGTTTTGCCCGCGGCTTCGTTCGCGGTTAATTTTATGATATACATCTCGTTTGACAACAAAACAACCCATAGCGCGACTTGTAGCGCCATATCTGTTGGCCGACATCGCAATTGCAGCGCCACCTAGAGTAAAAGAAATATTTTCCCATTGGAATGACATACTTTCACGGGATAAAAGGCAAGTAGCCTATGTTGGGCTCTGTTTACCCCTGACAATATGTATACAAATTTTCATCATGATCGGCTGCTTAGTCAAGCCGTGAAGGAATTATAATAAACAAACAAACTCACTTTCTCATTTATCATACTAATATGATGTTGAAGGAATTATAATAAACAAACAAACTCACTTTCTCATTTATCATACTAATATGATGTTTACGGGGGGGATATGTTATGAAAAATGTGATTAATTGGGCATTATGGTTAATGCCCGAGCATTAATCATAATGCCCGGACATTGATCATAATGCCCGGGCATGATGAGAGGGCCATGTGATAATAATTATTCAAATAACTAAATTGCGGGCATTATTCATAATGAATGCCCATCTACTTTTGGGCAGAGTAATTCAAACATTATTTAATTAGGCACTATTTTTTTACTGTTATTATCAATAAATTAATGTTAAATAATTTATATATTATATACATTTATGTCACCGTAAAATTGTAAAAACCTTTAGATTATAATTACACAAGGTCGACACTATTTCTGCGTGTGGGATCACATGGCAATGGCGAACCCACTGTCACACTATGATGTCCAAAGTAGAATCTGTCCAACTAATCCAATATAACCGCGTCGAATTTAGCTTATTTCTTAGCCAACTGCGGTTCGCTGGTGATATTGTAATATTTGCAGAAAATGCGTTGGATCTAAAAGTAATGATCACTGAACTAACTTTAGAAAGTAAAAAGGTTGATCTTTGGCTTAACGCCTCGAAGACAAAGATACTAACCAATGGGCAATATCAAGATGTAAGTATAGAAGGTAAAAACATTGAATATGTTAATGAATACATTTATCTTGGAAAATGATATCGTTCGAGAACTGCACTGAAAGAGAGATACAAGAAGAATAGCCTTGGCTTGGAAGAAATACTGGAGTCTGAGAGATATAATGAAAAATCTAATAATAAAACAGTAGACCCCGATATGTCTGTACATTGGACATATTTGGCAAAAAATGGAGAGGGAACAGTTAGAGTAATGGTAATAAAAACTTTTTTTTTAAATATTTTTAATCTATCTGTCTGTCTGTTTGAACGCGCACATCTTCTAAGTTACTGAACGGATTTTAATGCTGTTTACACAGGAAGATAGAGCTCGGGATGGAGCAGAATATAGGCTTTGTTTCATTTAAATCGCATGTCAGGAAAGTAAAAAAAGAAAAAAACTTCAAAAAAATTGATAAAATAAGTAACAAAATAATAAAAGAGAAAACAAAATAGTAGACGTAAAGAAAAGAATAAGACTATTGAAATGAAATTGGGCAGGACATATCTGTAGACTAAATAATGAGAGATGGACAAAAATTGTAACCGAGTAGATACCAAGGGAAAACAAGAGAAAGCAAGGACGACCGAAAAAAAGGTGGAGGGACATATTTACTGAGAGATGTGGACCAGATTGGATGACAAAGGCAAGGGAGAGGGAGTTATGGAAGAATTTAGGGGAGGCCTACGCTGCTGAGGCGACTACTACATCAGCACAAAACCAAAACGAAGGAAAAGTACAAGAGAAAGATTCATAGTTTAAAATATAAGATTAGGGTTTTAAGTCTAACAGTAAGTAAGCAACATTGTAGAATTTAGTAGAATAAAGGTTTTGTTATTTTTATTTAAGTATTTATTTATAATTGTACAATGGAACCGTAAAACCATAAAAACAATCATAAAAATACTTTCATTCAAGTTTCATTTTGTTTTACACGAGTATCGCCACGAGTGGAAGCCCTAAGAATTTTGAATTTATCAAGTTTGAGTAATATTTTGTATCTAAGCACAAAGTATATAAACTGTGAAGGTAAAAAAAGTTCAATGAACGTTAAACTTTGTGAGCAAACAGACGTGACCTGAAGTAGGGATCTAGGAAAGTGTGAGAAATATTTTTTTCGTAGAGGTCCCACTTATGAAGCAATCATACTAATATTATTAAAGAGAAAGTGAGTTTGTTTGTTTGTTATTCCTTCACGGCTTAACTAAGCAGCCGATCATTATGAAAATCGCATTGGAGGCGTTTGGACGAGGCTTATGTCCAGCAGTGGACTTCTTGTGGTTGAGATGATGATGAAGATATGAGGATAATTATGCCTTTTGCAGGATAAGCATAAAGGCATTTTAAATTAAAAAAAAATGAACCAGACCCGCGTTGACAAACTAGCACATATTAACTAAAGTGTCTTTAGTAATTATACTAAAATATGTAGTTACTCTTTACTGCGGCCGCTCCTCGCACTCGCTCCCATTATGCCCTTTCTTGTGCAAATAACTAGGTAGCTATTATTTTCCAAGTAAAAAAAATAAATAATAAAAATAGTATGGAAAACGTGTGTTAGACCTAATAAGGTTCTAATTGACATTTTGGATTGTGATCTGGTAGTAGTCGCTTTAAAACTCAATCTCTCTCTAAAAAGAGCCGCATTCAATACACGGGAAAAGACGACCACACTTTCCCACCGCTGATCCTGAGTGAGTGTCAATAACGGATACTTCAGATTGACAATAAGCAACGTTAAGCTTATTGACGTCCCGGGAAAAAAAAATTACAGCTATCTTGGAACTCACAACGAATTATTGGGGAAAAAAGAGCTGCGTTCTTGACGGTGTAGCAACTTTCATTTTCTCTTTCTTGTACCAGCTCCTTCACCTCTCTATAAGATAAGACACGCCGCCTGCCTTTTCCTTCACTTGATCGATCCACTCTTCTCTCCCTTCCACTTCTTCATCTACCTTCTATATTTCCTTCTAAATGTGTCTGATATATTTGTCGTGTCTTCTAAGACACTCTATTAGTCTCCCGCTCTAGTTTCTATATCTTTCATCAAAGTTCGAAATGAAATGAAATGAAATATAACTACTTTGCTCGCGTGGCCTACTAATAATTAGCATATTATTTTTCTTCAGAAACATATTCCGGTCCGGTCCGGTACGGTACGGTTCCATCCGGTCCGATCAGGTTCGATCCGTTCCGGTCCGGTCCGGTCCTTTAGGTCCAATAAGAATAATCCTTCATTAGTACACCCCTAGACGTCGTATGGAACCTACATTCCAAACTTGGAATCTCTAGACCCAGCGGTTTGGGCTGTGCGTTGATATATAGTTAAGTAAGTTAGTCAGTCAGTCAGGACTTTGAATTTTATGTATATAGATTTAAAAAAATCAGAGAGTAGGCCCTCATACACACGTTCTCTTGTCATGTTGTACATACATACATATTATTATTCTGTATTTTTAGGTAATTCAACAACAAATTCAACATATTCGATAAATCCTTACGTTTGGGTAGTGGATTGTACCAATTTTTCCATTCTAACTTTTTGAAGCATTTTAAACTATTAAAAAAGTGCATTCAATACTTACGACCATGTCATAACTACATTTGCAAGTACTGGTACAGACAGTTACTGTCAATGGATCAAATTTATGTGACACTGTACTAAAATTTAAATATTTCTGTTACCAAGAATTGAAATGTAATGATGTCAATTCCTTTAAATTGATACGCGGAAGAACATCGTCAATTATTTTTCGGATTCAATTATTGATCTGATATCATATTCTTTAAATAGCAGTCGCCGGCCATCTCACTAAGTGGCTACCATCAGAATATTTAATTATTAATTTAATTTAGTCCTTTCAACACTTAATACTATCGGACATTTTATAACACAAGACGACTTTCTCAGATACATATTAGAAGGGCGAGAAAAGCTTACATAGATCAAGTGAAGGAAAGGCTCCGTCCTATAGAGAGGTGAAAGACTGGCAGATATCAGAGAAAAGTGGCTCCAACACCGACAAGAGCGTATCTCTTTTTAGAAGAAGAACACTTACTTCCTTTTACTTTCTATTTATTGTGAGTTCCAATACAGCTGTAGTTTCTCCCCTAGACGTCAATAAGCTTCATTGCTTGTTATAAATCCGACGTCGTCTTTGATCCTGGTTTAGCAAGAGACACAGCTGTGGCAATATGTGTTGGGCTTGCCCCGTGTATTGATTTAATTTAAACAATACTAAACAATTTAAATGAATTACAACATATTAAGTCAAATATACATAATGAGACAATTGAACCATGGTTGCATCGTTTTCTGTAAGCATTTTAGGGATGTGCACTCTCTTTTATCGTAAATACTATCGATAGCGAGAGACATTCAAGAATTCGCCTTGCTAGCAAAAGAGCAAAATCGAGCCGGTTTCAGAATGCCCTGACGTCTTAATGAAGTCACAAATGTTAGCTGGCAAATCTATAACGGTTTTTAACGCTAATTCAAGATTGACGTTTAAAATGACGTGACTTGTCCAAATTCTACTGAAATTTTAGGAAGGAAACTTACGACAAAAACTCCACCTAGTATTTTATAAATTGGGATATCCATATTGATACATAAATTAACAGATTTTCTGTTTATTAAACAATTATTTATTTGAAAGTTTTGAAACAGAACAGACTGTTTAACCGACCGTTAAACTATTTTTTTTTTAATGAAGTAAGTATACTTTTATCTTTTTAACTATAATAATTCTATTAATCAATGTTTGGCAACTACATTATTAAGTCCAATTAAAATCTATTATGACAATGACCTTTACGTAAACACAATGAAGATATAACTAGAATTTCGAGGTTAAATTATTTTATCGGAACATTACGATTTTGTAGTAGAAAATACTCTTGTGAAACTTGACTCTTATCTAGAACTAGATGACGGTATCATCATATCAGCCACAAAAGTCCACTGCTGGACATTGGCTTACGACATCGTCGCTCATAAATTTATTAAACAACATTTAATAACTTTCTGGGTGTGCTAATTAGGTTTTATGTTGAGTTTTTCTTGAAACGACAAATGTATACCAAAAATTCGAAAATAATCCTAGAAGCAATACTATTCCGTCCCAAAACATCGCAAAATAATCATAAAAACTGTATAGGAGGTTCATTATTTGATGTTATAAATAATAGTAGGAGCACGAGATACAGTTCTCCTTCATTCTCCTCATAGTACTAATTGGACAAAAAGGTAGTACCACGAAAAACGGGATATTTTTCGATAAAATGGCCTAATACATCGATATTATGTTTAGATGTTTCCCATCCCTAAATATAGTTCGCGTGCCGTCCCCAATCGATAGTTAGTCGGTATTCATTATAATTGCATGCTACCGCTTGTGCTTAAAAATTATTCGATGTTGGGCTGTGTCACGATGCGCCAACCTTATCTTTAAATAAAATCTGGGGACGACTCTTTGTAATTTTACATTTTGTATTAAATTTGCTTTAAATCGTTTCCTATTTATGAAACGTAGAACTTAGAGCCAGCCACGACAGCTAGCTAGTAATCCAAAAACTAGTGAGTAAGCGAGATAGCTATACATAAATACATAACGTAAGGCGGCATCTCAGTTACTCCATTGTTTATAAATTGTTATAAGATGGTCGTGGTCTCGTGGTAAACCCCCCCCCCCCCCCAATATCTTTACTGTTCTGTCATCTTTTAACTTCATGCTACCTTCGCTTCACTTCGATTTACTTCGAGTGTACAGTTGGTATTATGGACTACGGCTGTTTTCTCCGTTGGTTTATAATATAGAAAAAGAAACTGCGGGGATTCCCTGACCATATAGTCTATATGGTCAGGGATTCCCCGCAGTAATTACTCACCAACAGGTGACCTCACTTGTTTGCTAGCGTCTTCAATAAAAAAAAAGGTAAACATCGTCTACGTGAATTATTTCAGCACTCTATATTCAATGTCAAAAAGCATTATTTATAATCTTTCTGGGCTTTTGTTATCAGTAATTTAGCCAGAACCTTTTGTGTCGTGCCGTGACTTACAGATCATCAGTTTGTCATAACTTTTTGACAATATTTGTGGTGAATTTGCAAACTATTTATAAAGCAATTTCCACCGTATTATTTGCTGAGTTATCACATTTTTTCGGTAAATCACAACGTTCACGCAAATAAAAAGTACGAACAAACTTCCCCACGACAAACCAGCCAGATGTTATACAAACTGGCAAAGAATAAAAAATATTTGAGAGGGTCTTAGTAGAAAATTGCGATGGCATTCTTATCTATAGGTGCTCCCTTTTGTGCTCCAAACGAAATTAAATTAAATTGATTAAATTATATAAGAAAACTCAGAAAGAGCGGACCGTCCAATCACAAGCATTCTTTGCTTAAATAGAGGCTCCTGTCACTTGAAAAGTAGTTAGCTAATGAATAAACATTTTTAATTTTTCCCATGCCAGTGTTTTAAAATGTTATTGAACAAATTGTAACATTCATTGTGGGAGGGAGCAAAGAGCTTATGTTACAATTAACAGACCTTAGACAGGCCCGGTGGTCGAGTGGCTAGCAATGGTCACTTTGTCCCAAGGGCCACGGGTTCGAATCCTGTGCAAGGAAAATATTTGCGTGCATGAACATGTCTGTTTGCCTTGATCTGGGTTTTTTCTATGTATAATAAGCAATCCATAAGTACCCATAGTACAAGCTTAGTTGCTTAGTTTGGGACTAGATGGCGTTGTGTGATTCGTCCAAGAATATTTATTTATTTATTTAATTTCTTTAATAACGTTGTAACACCGGTGTGGGAGCACCAAAGTAAAAATTTATATTTTTCCAAAGAGAAAATACTTTTTTCTTGTTATTTCTTTTACATACTGAAGAGTTTGTAAAATAAATAACAGGGACTATGGTGACAACACCCAAATCTTACTGTTGACAGTGCCTACACACGTCATCGATATCGTAGATGTTGTGTATACAAGAGACCTCACAGATGCTCTATATTCGTAGGTTTAAAAGACAAAATATATTTTTTTGTTTTCAATATTTTACTTTTACAATGTAGTGATCAATTCTGCGCTTTCCGTGAGTAAGTACTGACGTAAAATAAGTTTCTCTATGAAATTGAATATAGGGAGTATCGCGTGCCTGCCTTCATTTCCGAGTTACCCCAATCGATGTCTCTCTTCGCCCTAATGGGGTATCTATAATAATGTAATCAGCCAATGAAAATCTTGAGGCCTATGGGATTTACAAATGGACAAGATACTAATAGGTAGTTTTTTTTTTGCGTGGTTTCTGTATTTGCTACAACTACGTGTAATTCTGTCACCTTAATTTTTGAGGAGTATCAAATAAAGTGTGTCATGACAGATTTAATTGAACCTTCGCTGATACGTGACGTAATTATTTTAATCTTTTTCTACTAATAATAATGCTACAGTTAACTGACATAGCGCCGGCACTAAGGACTCATTAACATAAGGGTCGATCCATTTCCGACGGAAAATGCGTTGGTATTCTCCATGCACTAACGCATCAGCGGTGTAGTCTGAAAGGTATTATATAATTTTGGAAAATCCTAATATGTGTTATACATATAAATCACTCTAGCTACGGTCGAATATTGCAATAAAATTGAGAAGTAGACACTTTCGCTTATAAAATGAAGTCGGTCTGGCTGTCTGTCTGTTCCCTATGTATTATGCTTAGATCTTTATAACTACGCAACGGATTTTGATGCGGTTTTTTAAATCGATAGAGTGATATATAAAGTATATTTATCAGCAATCTAGTATCCATAGTACAAGCTATGCTTAGTTTGGAACTAGATGGCGTTGTGTGATTTGTCCAAGACTATTTATTTATTTATTTATTTATACAAGAGGAAGGTTCATACGTATTACACATTCCGAAATCCCCACGGGAAAGCGGGATACAATGCAAACGCACGCGCTGGTTGCTAGTTTATAATAATAGTAAGGTTATTTTATTTATTATGAAGGGAATGGGCTTATATACCAAAATTAGCTTAAATGATATACCCAGGTCAATGTTTGGCCGAACTATGATAAATCTGATAACCTTTATTTGGAGGCCATGATTGTGAAACACTGATAGCAGACATGTTCTTTAGGCGTGGGGCTGTCAATCGCCCTAATTCTATTTGGCAATAAATCTTTAAGTATTTTGTGTCAGTTCGAACAAGACTCATAGCATGTAATCAATTTTTTTTAATGGTTAGAGCCTAGCTACTACTGTGAACTGGTTGTGGCTGGTAAATAAGCTGGCTCGACCGGGGCAGAACATCTGTTAACATTTGCCTGACGCTATCGATAATACCCTTCGCCTGGATCATTTACACTAGGTACTCAACGGATTATGCAGAAATAGATTGATTCAAGAGTACGGTTTATATTTTACTAGCTGTGCCCGCGGCTTCGCCCGCGTGGAATTGGACTTGTGCCTAATTAAGTAGTATAGACGGATTTAACAGTCTCCTATTACTGTAGTTTTCCCCGAGACGTCAGTGTTCTTCATTGCTCATTGTCTATTTGCTCGCCGCTGTTAATCTTGGCTACCTACTGTGTACAAAATCCTGTTGTATTATTATTTTAATAGCTGTTACCCGCGGCTCCGCCAGCGTGGTCAAGCGAAAATGCCAATAAGTTCATTCCCGTGGGAATGAACGTACCTCATAAAACACGTGTAGTCTTATTATTCCTGTTCTCGTGGGAATTTAAAAAAAGTCACATCTCTATCCTTGTATACATCACAAAGGGAATCTTTATACACAATTTTAGCTTTCTAGGTTGAGCGCCCTCGATAATACACATGCAGTCGCCTAGGTAGTAGGTCACCCTATTTCATCCCTCTAGGGGTTGAATTTTGAAAAATCCTGAAACACGTACTTACTCATTTACCGCCAGGAGTATTCTCCTGCGAAGTTTCAAATAAAACGGTCTAACTAATCTAGTTTCTTCATACAAACTTTCGACCCCCGTTTCACCCCCTTAGGATATGAGTTTTGAAAATCCTTTCTTGGTGCACCCCCAGACTTCATAGGAAACCTATGCGCGAAATGTGGAGTCTCTAGACCCAGCGGTTTGGGCTGTGCGTTGATATGTCAGTCGCCAATCAGAAAGTTTCATACTAACTTTGCATCTCCGTTTTACCGCCCTTAATGGATGATTTTTGGGAAAAATATTTTACTCATGTTTCATGCCTTTCATTAAAGAACCTTCATTCGAATAACTTCAAAAACGGCAAAGTGTCATACTAACTTTGCACTCCTGTTTAACCCCTTAAGGGATGGTTTATGACAAAAATATTTTACTCGTGTTTCATGCCTTTCAATAAAAAACTTTCATGCTGAATTTCATTCGAATAACTTCAAAAACGACAAAGTTTCATACTAACTCCGCACCCCCGTTTAACCCTCTAAGGGATGATTTTTGTGAAAGATATTTTACTCGTGTTTCATGCCTTTCAATAAAGAACCTTCATGGTGTATTTCATTAGAATAACTTCAAAAACGGCAAAGTTTCATACTAACTTTGCACCCCCGTTTAACCCCCTAAGGGATGATTTTTGAGAAAAATATTTTACTCGTGTTTCATGCCTTTCAATAAAGAACCTTCATGCTGAGTTTCATTCGAATAACTTCTAAAACGGCAAAGTTTCATACTAACTTTGCACCCCCGTTTTACCCCCTTAGGGGATGAATTTCCAAAAATCCTTTCTTAGTATGCACCTACGCCCCAAAAGGAACCCCCATGCAAAATTTGAGACTCCTGGCGCTTGTAGTTTCGGAGATTTCGTGATGAATCAGTCAGTGATTTTCTCTTTTATATATATAGATAACTAGTTGACCTGACGAACTTTGTTCCGCCTTAGAGGCACCCTTTAAACCTTCCCTGGACTTTTCGAATATTTCAAGGCTAAAATTAGCCAAATCGGTTCAGCCGTTCTCGAGTTTTAGCGAGACTAACGAATAGCCATTCATTTTTATTTATAAGAGAAGATACAATAGCGGCCCGGATGCGCAAGGGTTTTACTTTTTCCCGTAGGAATAATATGTTTTTCCGGGATAAAAAGAAGCTTTTGTCACTCTCCAGACCTTAATCCCCAAACAAAAATCACGTCAATCCATTCGTTACTTTCGGCATGAAACATACAAAAAAACACTTAGATAATATGTATTAGTATGGTATGGATACAAGGATATTCGGAAATTCCCACGGAAAGTGCACACAAAGCACACTCGAACAAAGTTGCGCGACTTTCGCTACTGTTTGGATAAATATGGTTTAATAACTATTTACTAAAGTCTGTGAAACTTCGGAGTTCCTAACTATTTCACTGTACTAATATGACGTGTACTGTACAGTTCAATTGATAAATACATTCCTTGATGTTCTTAGCAGTAAATGATGGTATCATACCGCTGGCACAGCTGGTGGTAGGACACAATGTGTTTTTATTTTATATACAACTATTCGAAAGAGCTCATATTAGCGTTCAGGCCTCTTTGAATAAATGTATTTGTTTTTGACTTTGAAACAGCCGGCCAACTGTTGAAGTTACCGCCGATAATCATCCAACAGAGACCGGCAATATCCATGCACTGGGATGATTATGGACTGATAATTATGATAGGTGATCCGCTCGTAGACCACGAAATAGGACATTAATTGACATTAGAATTGTCATTGAATTGACATTGCAATCGCATTTAAGAGTAAGCTTAATTCTTTGCTCAGTCTTTTTGTTTTAATGATGAAAAACGAACATTTTCGAATAACTGGATGGAATATTCATTGATATTTCATATAGCATGTAAAAGTTACATCAAATAATAAGAAAATAAAAAATATATATAATAATATATAAATACTCGCTTTTACCCGCGGCTTCGCCCGCGTAAATATTACTTTATGTTGGGTTCTGTATGAAAATTTGTAAACATATTGTAAACAAATTTTCATAATGATCGGCTGCTTAGCAAGCCGTGAAGGACTAACAAACAAACAAACTAACTTTCTCTTTAATAATATTAGTAAGTATGATAAACTAACTGTAATTCTATTGTTTATAAAATAACTCTAAAAGTCCATTGAAGAGCCTGACCCCCATAGCATAAGTTCCAACTAGTCCCTTTCTTTTGAAAGAAGTAGCACAGGAAACCTAAAGTAACTCTTTTTTTTATGAGACAATAATTCATGATTCATTAAATTTCAAAAGTCATTACAGTCACAATAAAGTGTTTATAAAAGTCAGTAATTTCAAGTTTACGTCGCGGGCTGTCGGGCTGACGCACCGCGACGTCGCCTTCCGTCGCCGAAGCCGCGCGACATTCCGATTGCGACGTTATCGCTCGTATGTCGCCCGCACACCTGATTTATGTCGCCGACTGTACTTCGCAACTCCGCGGTGGAGGTATAACACGCAATTAACCAGTGTTTAACTTCAGTTTAGTTTGTTTTTCTGTGGTTTTGCACCTTATTTTTATCGATGTAAGAGTTAATTTCCAAATCGATTTGCGAGACTGAGCAAAAAGTTTATGTAAGTAAGTATGTATAAAAAGTATTTTTTTAAATCGAATAAAAAAATTGTGTGCTTCCGAAGCCGTCGGTCTCGGCTGTTATGGATGGAGAACAGTCGTTAAGCACAATCGGTGGTTTTCAGGTGGCTTGGAAACACTGACCTCTGCCAATCCGCATTGGAGCAGCGTGGCAGAGTACGCGCTAGTCCCCTTCGATTAAAGGGAGCACCGTATCCCTGCAGTGGCGTGATTATGGGTTGTATGTCTACTAACTTATATGCAAATCCAAAAAAAAAACTGAAGTAAAATAAAAAATGTAGTAGACAACAAACAGGCTTCTACTCAGCACAAACCGAGTGGTCGTCTGATTCCATGGCGCTGGTCTTCCACTAGTTTTCCAGCCATTCCTCGACTCGAGCTTTATCTTTCTTGGTTTTGGTCTAATGTGTCCATCCTAAGGCAGGCAGCTGTCTTAGTTACTTGACCCACGTGTTTAATCAGGCTATCGTGTTATGCACCATGTAATCTGATATCAGTACATAATGTGTTAGCTTCGTGTAAACAAAAAGGCTGAATATTTAATGTCTCATTAAGTAGAAATATGACTCATAATAATAAATGGATCATTCCTAGAATATTATTGTCTAACCACTGATATTGCTCTTTTCTTATATTTATTTATAACTAGTACACGAAAAGTGCAATGATATGACACACTTAACAGCTTGCCCAATGTGCCAACTGAGTGTACTCAGGAGGATCTTCTCATGGCAACAATGGCAACCGACACGGCTGTTGCCGTTGCCAGGTACTGTTTCGTGAGAGCAGTACTGCCTCCGTCGAGCCAGCCCATTTCCTAGCCACTACCTGTTCTTAGTGGCTAGGTTCTAACCATTCTCATGATTACAGTTTTGGGTATTTGAGCTCCTTCGTGCTTCGGACGTCGGCTGTTGTCGATAACAGTCGTTAAGCCAAGTCGGTGGCCTGGTTGACAATCAATTAACAACTAGCAAGTTAAAAAGTCAATTATTCTGGAGCTAAAGATTACCCTAAGCTAATAAAATTTAGTAAACCTAGGAAATGTACACAAGGTCTGGGTAATCCATAGGATTTGTTCGCTATGAACTATTTAAAAAAAAATTATCTTATGTCATTATTATGACTTCATGACGACCTCTGTGGCGTAATGGTTACCACGCCAGACCGCCACCCAGGAGGTCCCGGGTTCGATCCCCGGTCGGGTCATGATGAAAAACGATCTTTTTCTGATTGGCCTTGGGTCTTGATATGTATTTGTTATAAAATATAATATCGTTGAGTTAGTACCTATCCCATAACACAAGTTTCGAACTTACTTTGGGGCTAGCTCAATCTGTATGAATTGTCCCTATATATTTATTTATTTATTATTATGACGCTCAACCACCATTTTCTGTTGAACCAACTGTTACATTATACTGCATTTATTAATGATCTAATAGTGTAGATGTAGTCATTAATAATAATTCTGATTTAATAATTGCTCAGCGGTGAAGGAAAACAATGTTCACCTTAAAATATACCTATAATAAATTTTACATAATTCACACAGCATCAGTTGGTCCCAAAGTAAGGCTTAGCTTGTGTTTTATGTACCAGACAACGAATATTGTAAATATATACCTATAAAACACCTAGGCTCGAGAGCAAAGACAAAGTAAGATGTTTGCCCCTGAAAATTGAACCCGCTCCGTCTGGTGCCGATGATAGAGTCCTGAACCACCAGGTTTACACCGTGAAATGTTAAATTCATGGATAGCGTCACCAGATAGTCATTTGGACTGTTGTGACGTGTTATCTCATCGCTCTTATCAGCTTAACATTGATAAGAATCTTTCATGTTTTGATTTCCTGCTCTAATGACCTACTATGGAATATTTCATCTCTTTTAACTTAGGTAGTATACGCGCTTCTCCACTACTCCGGCATCCGGTTTTATGTCTAAAGTATGAATTTCTTCATCGGACAATTACCGAACCGATAAAAATCGGATGCCGGGGTAGTGGAAAAACGCCCTTAGAAAGTAAACACTTTGACTTGCGCCACGCCCCAGCTTCGCAAGGGTGTTATTAAAGATTCCATTTTTTTTAAATATAATACTCATAGCCTTGTTACTCGGGACTCGGGGGTAATGTACCTTCATAATTGTATTCAACGATAAAATAATATTTGAAATCGGTCCAGCACTTGTGAGTTTATTCATAACAAACAAAAATACGACGAACTCCGTGGCGTAATCCACGCCGGACTGCTACCCAGTAGGTCCCGGGTTCGAATCCCGGTCGGGTCATGATGAAAAACGAACTTTTTCCGATTGGCCTCGGCCTTGGATGTCTATCTATATGATATAAAATATAGTACCGTTGAGTTAGTATCCCATAACACAAGCTTCGAACTTACTTTGGGGCTAGGATTTTCAAAGAATTTGGTAGCGATTTTGTGATTATAAATTATTTAACGATAATAATCTATATATATAAAAGAAAATCGTATTAGTTAAAGTATTTATAACTCAAGAACGGCTGAAGCGATTTAGATAAAAATTGGTGGAGAAGTAGCTTAGAACCAGGAGAAGGACATAGGGATAGGGTACGGTTGTGCCTCTAAAGCGTAACAAAGTTAGCCGGGTCAGCTAGTCTTAGATATCTTAATTCCATCATAATGTTCAAAATTGCTAATAGTAAGTAAGTTGCATGTAAATGTCACACGACTAAATATTTAGAACATTCATCATCATCATATCAACCCATAATCATCCCACTGCTGGGATACGGGTCTCCCTTCAATCGAAGGTTAGAGCGTACTCTGCCACGCTGCTCCAATGCGGATTGGCAGAGGCCGGTGTTTTTAAACCGCCCTAAGGTCACCGACTTGTCTTAACGACTGTCATCCATCGACAACAGCCGGGACCGACGGCTTAACGTGCCCTCCGAAGCATGGAGAAGCTCGAGATAACGAAAGCCATCGAAACGCTTGCTAGGGTCGACGTCGCTTAACTTGCGTGTTCATATTAGAGAGCGACACACAGCGACGCCATCGAACTCCTCTTTAGAACATTAATCTATAAAAAATATAATTCAAAAATATGCATGCTAAATTAACATTTATGGATCCACTCTTCAGCTATTTAAAGGTATGCACTGTGTCGCTATTTCTAGCATTAACGTGTACAGAAGTAGACTAAATTTAAAAAATCCCACGGCTGCGAATTTGCCCTATAATGTCATTATAAATACAATTTTACATTCTACGGACACCACAACCTCATAGTTAATCTTATTGAAGCCAACCCTTACCGCTGTATCCTGTATACCTATTCAAAATTAACAACATCGACCACAGATTCATCGCACATAATCTCTATAGATTTTTTTTTAAGCAAACGTCGAGGAACGCCACTATTTGACGCCACTTTGGCAAGAGGTCCCATCCAGAGACATGGTACAGTCAAGAGCACGCCAACCTTTACATATCGGACTTTTTGATCTTCTTAACTCTATCTTAGAGCCAACATTTTACAGCAAGTGTAAAGCTGAACGTTATAACTATACGTCAACGTCAAAAAAATCGGACACGAATTTAATAGGCGCTATGACACTTTTGACAGGTTTCAGAACCTCTCATTGCTGCCGCCTATTGGGTGTCATTTCAGAAAACCCTCATTGGAAGGGAACATTACTTGTTACGATGTTACGATCAGTCTGTACCGGGTATAATAAGCCAACAAAAAATGTTATGTTATTATTGCAATGCAGAGTGAATGTTATTCTAATATGATTTGTAAAACAGGAAAGTAAAAAGGCATAAAGACATTTAAAACACTTGCATATTCTATTATATAATACTTGCACATGATTAGCGGCGCATGCCCGAAGAAATAGTTTCAACAAAAAGTGAAATAGTAACTCGGAAACATGTCATAAAATGTTTAGAACGAGGGCAGCACACGCGAACCCGGGGCCTACTGTAGAGATTATTATGCCAGTGGAAACCGGCCAAGTGCGAGTCGGACTCGCGCATGAAAGGTTCCCTAATATTATCATAGAATAAGTAATAACACAAAGACACATTATCTAAACAAACGACAAAAAAACAAGTTTGATCTATGAGAGCCACCCAAAAATATTCATTTGATTTTAATATTATTATTATTTGTTGTTATAGCGGCATCATCTGTAAAATTAACTGTCTAGCCCGTTCATGAAATACAGTCTGGTGACAGATGGACAGTGGAGGCTTAGTAATAGGGTCCCGAAAGGTGCCAAACCTTTTGGGTACGGAACCCTGAAAATACCGCACAGTGCGAACAATGGACAACACCTTTTCAACGTGTTTGTTTTTTGCAAGGATCCATAAACCGACAGCCTGGTGGTGCGTTGGTAGTGATCATACCTTCGGCAACAGCCCGCGGGTTCGATTCAAACATTTATAAATAAATACTTAGGGACAAATCACACAGATTGAGCTAGCCCCAAAGTAAGTTCGAAACTTTTAGTACTAAGTCAACGATAATAATATATTTATTTTAAAACAAATACATATATAGATAGACTCCAAGACCCGAGGCCAATCAGAAAAAGTTCGTTTCTCATTATGACCTGACCGGGATTCGAACCTCCTGGGTGGCGGTCTGGCGTGGGAACCATTACGCCACGGATGTCGTTATGTGGATGGCCTTTCTGTTGGTTCTCGAGAAAACACTGGCCTCTGCCGATTCGCATTGGAGCAGAACTCTTCGATTGAAGGAAGACCCGTTTCCCAGCAGTGGGATGATTATGGGTTGATATGATGATGATTCCAAATGGTCGTGGATTTGATCCCCGAAAGTTGTTTGGCACTGAGCCAAATGGGTCATCGTTCTTTGTGTAATAATTACGTTGTTAATATTGGGGACATCGTGTTGCTACTAAAAAGCCCATCACCTCTTATTCCAGAATGCGACAATTTCAAGAAGTCGTGTAAAGATTTACGAATCGTGGCAACTAGTTTTAGCTTACTCTCAACACTTAATTCCAATATACAGTAACAAACAAACCACAGGTTACTGAAAGTTTCGTAGATCAGAAGGTACCGTTGCCACCCAACGGCACTGTCACTGTCTCCGTACTCCATGGGTGGCGGTGATCACTTACCATCAGGTGACACCGCTTGTTTGTCAACGTCTTACATAAAAAACTTACTTTTCTCAACTCATTTTATATTTCCATTCAGCGAGGTGACGCTGCAAGCGTTTACTCTGCTTCTTTTTAATTTCTTATAAGTTTAGTTTTAAATTTAATTTTTAACGACCTGTATTACTGTCTTATTTGTTATGTGAAATATTTTTTTCTAGTCCCTTGTCAAGTCGAAGAAAATTCCGAATAAAAATTGGTTAGGGTCTTTTTGTGCCATCAGATGTTTTTAACAATTTTATTTTCCAATTTTCATAAAAAAATATATAAGTATGAAATCGATTTCCAATTGTACAGAATTGAAAATTGGTATTGGAAAGAGTCCACCACAAGTCCCTCAGCTGTTTGGGCAAAGCCGCGACGAACCGACATCATTGTTACGACCGTGTCTCCTGTTCTATTAATGGTGTAATGCTGCAAAACCGCGTATCTACACTATCGCTTTTTGGTAACTTCATTATTTTATGATATTTTTTAAACCACCTGTCTAAATGTAATATCTATATATATAAAAGAGAAAATCACTGACTGATTCATCACGAAATCTCCGAAACCACAAGTGCCAGGAGTCTCAAATTTTGCAAGGGCGTTCCTTTTGGGGCGTAGGTGCTCACTAAGAAAGGATTTTTGGAAATTCATCCCCTAAGGGGGTAAAACGGGGGTGCAAAGTTAGTATGAAACTTTGCCGTTTTTGAAGTTATTCAAATGAAATTCAGCATGAAGGTTCTTTACTGAAAAACATGAAGCATGAGTAAATTTTTTTTTTAAAATTCATCCCTTAGGGGGTTAAACGGGGGTGCAAAGTTAGTATGAAACTTTGCCGTTTTTGAAGTTATTCGAATGAAATTCAGCATGAAGGTTCTTTATTGAAAGGCATGAAACACGAGTAAAATATTTTTCTCAAAAATCATCCCTTAGGGGGTTAAACGGGTGTGCAAAGTTAGTATGAAACTTTGCCGTTTTTGAAGTTATTCGAATGAAATTCAGCATGAAGGTTCTTTATTGAAAGGCATGAAACACGAGTAAAATATTTTTCTCAAAAATCATCCCTTAGGGGGTTAAACGGGGGTGCAAAGTTAGTATGAAACATTGCCGTTTTTGAAGTTATTCGAATGAAATTCAGCATGAAGGTTCTATATTAAAAGGCATGAAACACGAGTAAAATATTTTTCTCAAAAATCATCCCTTAGGGGGTTAAACGGGGGCGCAAATTTCGTATGAAACTTTGCCGTTTTTGAAGTTATTTAAATGAAATTCAGCATTAAGGTTCTTTATTGAAAGGCATGAAACACGAGTAAAATATTTTTCTCAAAAATTATCCCTTAGGGGGTTAAACGGGGGTGCAAAGTTAGTATGAAACTTTGCCGTTTTGAAGTTATTCGAATGAAATTAAGCATGAAGGTTCTTTAGGCGATACGAAGTTCGCCGGGTCAGCTAGTGTTTATATATAATACTAGTGATACCCGCGCAACTTCGTTTGCGTGTATTTATTTAAGCAAAGAAGCACCATCTATATCAGACTTTTGATCAAATCCTACGGGAATCGCGTAATTTTCGGGATATAAAGTAGCTACCCTATGTAATCCAAGGTATCAGCTACCTACATCCAAATATCATAAATATTGGCTCAGCAATTTGAACGTGAAGAAGAACAAACATACACACAACTTTCGCCTTTATAATTAAATTAGTAGTTTTTTTTTGTGGTAAACAAGTATACGGTATGCCTGATGGTAAGCATTACCGTAGCCTATAGACGCTTGCAATACCGAGGGTATCACTCACGCGTTGCCAACCCTCCATACCCCCGTAAGTGGATCTCTGGAGACCTTACTCACCGTAGGAACACAATATGTAGGATGTATCTCTAAAAAGAACACGTCAGCTAAGCAACGTCCACTAACGTGTTTGTTTGGTTGTTATCTCGAGTTTCTTCGTGCTTCTTATAGATGACTAGCTTTTTTTGCCCACGACTTCGTCCGCGTGAAGTTCCGGACCCATTCCCGTGGGTACCACATTGAATTACGGGAAAAGCTATAGCCTATGTCACTCCCTGATAATGTAGCTTTCAGTAGAAAGAAAGAATTTTTGAAATCGGTCCAGTAGTTTCGGAGCCTATTCAATTCAAACAGACAAACAAACAAATCTTTCCTCTTTATAATATTAGTATAGACAATAAAATTGTTAAGCCAAGCTCGTGGCCTTCAGGCGGCTTGAACACACTGGCCTTCTCCAATCTGCATTAGAGCAGAGTAGCAGACGCTCTGATCACCTTCGATTGAAGGGAGACCCGTACCAGTGGTATGATTATGGGTTGATATGATAGCGTTTAAAAGTAATTCTTTTTGTTGCAAGTAGATACACGGTCTTGCGTTACAACTGTAGAAATATGTTTATTTATATTAATTTATGAAGTCGCGTAAAGAGGGGTGTTAAAACATGAGCGTGTTTCGTAATAAGATCACAATACGTTTAACAGTTCAAGTGAGTACAGATGACTACGGATACATTATGGAACCTTTATATGTTGAACAGGACCGAGTTGGTTGGCGTATAAAAGGAGAGCCCATGGAAGCCCGGGCAGAAACGGGCTGAGATAATTGTGCACAAATTAAGAGTTTTTTATTTGTAAGTTTGTGTGTGCTTTCAATCAAACCCGGTTAACAAAGTGTTTTAATATTAAACTTAATTGAAGCCTCAAATATAAACCGATTAACAGAACAACTTCACAATGGCATAATGACGTACCATTTCATTTTGTAAACAATGGTATAAATCACGAATAATTTGAATAACAATGGATAATCACAAACTGCAATCTGAATTCGGATGTGTTATATTTTCCACTGCATTTCAAGTTAACATACCTACGTAATACAAAGCGATCTGTGAAGCTAAAAGTGCGGATAACGAAATAAAAATTAAATAATTGAAAGTAATAGGGCTTCATATCCAATAATAACTAAACATCTCTTCATAATATCAACCCATAATCATTCCACTGGAGGTATACGACGGGTCTCGACCCTTCATTCAAAGGTATTGGAGCGTCTGCCATGCTGCTCCAATGTGGATTGGCGGAGGCTGTAGTCAACCATCGAGAACAGCCGGGACCGACGGCTTAACGTGCCCTCCGAAGCACGGAGAAGCTCGAGATAACGAAACCCATCCAAAAACTGGCTAGGGTCGACGTTGTTTAACTTGCGTCTTCGTTAAGAGTGCAACACAGCAACGCTTTCGAGATTCCTAAATATACAACGTATGGATAAAACATTATAATGCCAATAATATCAAGGTTTTGGCAATAAACATTTAATTGGTAGGTAAAACATTACATTGACACTCTCCGTTCACAGTTATTCTTAAACAGGTTTAAAACACTGAAAATAAGTGTCAAAAGATTAATTATGTAGCAGAAAAGCCGAAATAGACGAACTGCTCGAGCAGTTAGCCAATTGGTCAACACACATGAAGCACTTTTATATTGTGTGTATTAAACCTGTTTTTACATCTGTCAGAGGTAAAATGACTGTGAACGGAGAGCAGTAACCGGCGCCGGCGCAACACAAAGTTAACATCGACTATACAAAAGGTTAAGGCACTTTATTGAACGTCTGCCAGACACACGCGGCTTCACAAATGCAATCCTCCTTGATTTCATAGGAATTTAAACAATCTATAAGTTCGAATTTTACTTGGATTTATATTTTATTGAATTAATTATAATCTCCAGTTATCGCAAAGTGTAATACGTAGTGTAAAACTACAAAATGGTATCCTTGATTCTCAGACTTTCTTCTATTATTTTCGCCATTTCTATTACCAGCGGTCATTTTGCTTTTCTTTCCGAAATAATAGTTATCGTGAAGATTTATTACACAAATAATTTATTACTGTTTGTACTCTTTGACGAGAGAAAATGTATTTGAAAGGAAGGGACAAGCCCCCCCCCCCAACTGACTAGTGGGAACAAAGGTGAAGGCCATTTAGTTAGATACTCTCCTAGTAAAAGTTTTGAATATTTGAAGGAAACATTTTTGTGTCAGTTCTTAAAAGATTCTAAAGAAACTACTGAGTTGAAGCATATTATAAGATCTTATCTTAATTTCTACATTCTACACTCGTGTGTAGAATCGCCGCAGATGTTTTGACGACCTCCGTGGCGTAATGGTTACCACGCCAGACCGACACCCAGGAGGTCCCGGGTTCGATCCCCGGTCGGGTCATGATGAAAAACGAACTTTTTCTGATTGGCCTCGGGTCTTGGATGTTTATCTATATATGTATTTGTTATAAAAATATAATATCGTTGAGTTAGTATCCCATAACACAAGTTTCGAACTGATTAGGGCTAGCTCAATCTGTATGAATTGTCCCTATATATTTTACACAAAAATGAAACTTAACAACATGCCGCTTAAGCATATTCTCCATTGGCGGTTACTACTGATGTTTTTAAGACCTTTTGATAATGACCGAGCGAGGTGTAACTGGCTAGGAATCCGATTAATGTTACTTACACCACCGTGATCTCGAAGGCGCTTTGATGCGCTACACATTTTCTTACTTAGATGGCTGTGTTCTCAAAGAGTAGCCGTTAGGGTCGAATTTATTTTCCTGTTGCTACCAACATTATATTCATTTCATATTTTTAAACACTTTTAATTTAAGGCAACAGTTTTA
The DNA here is from genome assembly GCA_905163395.2 of Endotricha flammealis. NCBI lineage: Eukaryota > Metazoa > Arthropoda > Insecta > Lepidoptera > Pyralidae > Endotricha > Endotricha flammealis. Next base: position 22,614,142 of record LR990852.1, read on the forward strand.
ACTCTGTGTTTAAACCGAATACTTTTTTTAAAAGCTTTTATTTTACACAATAAAAAAAAAACATTTATTTTGCAAGTAGATTTACTAGAAATACTTTTACACGTCATCATTCATCATTCAACTCACAATTATCCAACAGAATATAGCAATATTGTCTCCCTTTAATTGAAGGAGATAAGAGCGTACTCTGCCACGGTACTCCAGTCAAAAATCAAGAACAGCCAGAACAAGAACAGACTTACGGCTGAGCATGTGATACCAATGTGTTTAACACTTTGTAACATACGTAAATAGCGGCCTATCTCATGGCTGTCTATGGTAATTAAAAATGAAAGCGACATCTGAACGTTGAAGTGGGCACTAATAGACCAGCAGCGCGGGAAATCAATTCTCTTTAATTTTATCTTTATTTTATTTGAGGCTCGCACCGAAACTTGGGGCACACCAGGAAAGCAATGTTTACTGAATTAGGTACTCGGTAAACATTCTTTTGCTGGTTTCGATGCGTATCCTAGTCTGGCAAGAGACCGTCTGACGGTCGCTTCAAAGTTAACGGTTTAAGTAGGTAAACAAAATAAAAGTCCTTGTAAAATTTAATTTTTTATTTCATACATATTATGACAGGTTTACCATTTTTATTTCTGGTGGTGTTTACAATGACTCAGACATGTTGAACATGAAAACAAAATATCAGCATCATCGTTCTCTTGCCTTGTTCCCATCATTTGGGGTCGGCCCAGTGATCCGTTTCGTAGTTGTCGATGTCAAAGCGCACCAAACGTGTCTCTCGAAAAAAAAAAAATTGGCGGTTTGTGCTATTAAATCGTGTCACAACACGTCTGAAAAACAAAAGAAATGTAATGATATCACTTTTCACAGGAAAGTTTTAAATATTTCATAGTAATTTGTAGTTAATTATGAAAAATAAATAATACGATTTTTTTTTACGTATTATTTTAATGCTCGGTGTTGCCCGATTGTGAAAATAGTTTCCCATTATAACTATTTTTATTGCTTCGACTGATTAATTTTAAAACAGTTGCTGCTGCTACTGATATTTACGTAGGTATGTGACACGTTCTCTAATGGAAGGCCTTGTGAATTTACGATATCATATACCTAAAATTTTGTTACTTGAAAGTTGAGATATTTAAACAAACTCTATTTATTTCTCCGCTTTATGGAAACTACACCTCCATTGGCAACATTCCGCAAGTGTCAAGTGCATGTCACCGACATGTCATCGAGCGTTTAGCGATTCACTTTTGACAGAGCGCTTGTATGACCCCACTCCATCTAGTTTAATCTAAGATAGTGCCATTAATTTGTCTTAACATAAAATTAAATCAAAAATATAAAATGCAAAATCGGTATTAAAGATAGGAGCAGACCAGGCCCACAAGGCAGCAACCGTTCTCGGGTGTTAATATGTCTTGTTTCCTTCTGTCTGCTCTATCAGTAATAGAATAATAATATTATAAATATTACCTCTTGAGGTTGATGGTAAATTCACATTGACATTTGCTTTGTAGTGGTACGTTGGGCTCTGGTTCTCAATCGATAATATGGACTGCACCAGTAACACAAAATTATTTTTTTGAAATCGGCACAGTATTTTTTGAGTTTAATCATTACAAACATTATACACACGCGCACACAAATACAAATTTTTCCTCTTTATAATATTAGTGGTAGATACAATAAAAAAAAATAAAAAAAATCGTTTTTTTGCAAGTAGATTTACAGGAAATACTTTCGCACGTCAAAAAATTTTTTTTTTAATCCTACCAGCACTTCGACGTGAATGGCCTGTTGAGAAGAAGTGCCGCAAGAAACTCAACAAACAGCCTTTTTTGAAAGCCAATATACATAATTATATAAAGTAGGTAGTAGGTAAGTTGTGCAAGATGATAGGTAAGGAATGAGAGAATAGAATCCTAGTGCTCATTCACGCTAATTATTATGCATATAATGGTATAAAAAAATTATTGACAAACAAACAAACTCACATCCTCATTGATGATGTAGTTATTGAGTTTTTTTTTATAAGAGTAAATAAAGATAGTAGGAGCTCGATGGCGTCGCTGTGTGTCGCACTCTAATGTGAACACGCAAGTTAAGCGACGTCGACCCTAGCCAGCGTTTGGATGGGTTTCGTTATCTCGAGCTTCTCCGTGCTTCGGAGGGCACGTTAAGCCGTCGGTCCCGGCTGTTATCGGTAGATGACAGTCGTTAAGCCAAGTCGGTGGCAAAACACCGGCCTCTGCCAATCCGCATTGGAGCAGCGTGGCAGAGTACGTTCTAATCACATTCGATTGAAGGGAGAGAAATAAAGATAGTAACTTTAAATACGTATTTTTAGTTTTTTTTATTTGTATGAATAAATTTAATACAATTAGTTTTCTAACGGAGTGTTCTTTCTATTATTATTATTAATTTCAAAAACTACTATTACAATACTACCTACATATTATTATATACATAGTTAGATATTATTATTATATTGATATTAAACTATGTGTGTGTTGTGTAATTAGTGGTACTGTAATTGCAGTGCAGAAAAGCCGAGAAATTCAATACCACAAGATGGCGGGATGCATGCATACGAAATTTCGCAGGTTTCTAAATCAAAGATAGATAACAATAGTTATCATTAGTATTAATAATAATTATATAAATTAAAAAAGTACAAGCATAAATTGTACATACATTTTATCCCTATTTTCAAGCAGGCGAAATTATATTATAAGGCTTCACAAAATAGATCCGTTTTGACATTTGTCATCGCGGCGTAACCAGTGATGAAAAAAAAAAACAAATAAAAAAGAATACTTACTCGTAATACACTGGGCGTCAAAAATAAGTAGTACAGTTTTAAAATTGCAATTACTCTTAAACTATAGAAGTTTGAGTTTTGAAATAAAAGTAATTTTATAGCAAATTTAACAAAGTTTTCTAAAAATAATATTTTATTTAGCATTAGTAAAGTTTTACACTGAAAATTAAGAAAAAACTAAAAAGCTAACCATTTTGAAGTAACTATCAAGAACTTAATTTTTAAGTTTTGGGCCTTGTTCCCACTTTAGTAACTTGTGTTGCCGCCTCGGGCTCTGATGACATCTTCGAGCCGGTTTGGCATGCTGAACACTAAGTTTCGGAGGCGGTGTTAGGGAATATTCACCCATTCTTCTATCAGGGCCTGTTTTAGAGCCTTTGGTGGTCGGTGGTCTGCGTCTTCTGACTAGCCTCCCAAGCTCATCCCAAGTGTGTTCAATCGGGTTAAGATCTGGGCTTCTTGATGGCCAAGCCATCAAGCTGATGCCAACCTCCTGAATGTACTCTTGTACGAGGTGAGCGGTGTGTGGCCGGGCGTTATCATGCATTAGTATCGCTCCATCACCCATATTTACTAAATATGGCCCTGCATACTCGATAAGGATCTCTAATGCATATCTTTCACCAGTCAGACTGCCATTTTCTGTGACCACTAGCTCTGTGCGACCCTCTGAAGAGATGCCAGGCCATACGTGTACAGAGCCCCCGCCGTATTGAACTCTTTCCGAGATGCAACCTTGAATGTATCGCTCACCAGGTCGCCTGTATACTCTCCGCGTTCCGTCGGAAGTGAATAAAGAAAACCGAGACTCATCTGTGAACAAAACTCTTGTCCATTCTTCCTCGTCCCATTGTACGTGTTGACGGGCGTAGCGTAGTCTTGCTACTCGATGCCCTGTCTCAAGTTTGGGGCCATTTGCTGGCCTGTACGACTTCAGGTTGGCTTCAGCAAGGTCTTCTCCTCACTGTACTCTCACTAACGTAGTCTCTTCGGGTCTGAAGAAGCTGTTGCTGGACCTTAACTGCATTAAGGTGACGATTTCTTAACACAGTAGAGACAATTAAGCGGTCTCTCCGGTACTAGTGCACCTGGGTCTGCCATTACTTGGTCTCCTTAGATGGTTTCCAGTCTCTTAGTACCTTCGCTTTACTTGCTGGATCGTTCTTAGAGTTACACCCACCGTTCTTGCAGTATGACGCATACTGATGCCTACTTCGAGAAAAGTTATGATTCTTGCACATTCTTCTGGTGAAAGAGGCATGATTAGTGACGTTTACTCGCTGAAGACACATTTGCTTTTGAATTGCAATTGATTTATCAGAAATAAAGAAAACAATAAAAAACAAAAGTACAAGCCAACAGTTTAAAAAAGCGTGTTTTTGTTTATTAAGTTTTTTTTTCAGTCAATCTTTAAAAAATGATATTATGCATGACGTTTTTATTAAATGAAATGAAATTGTCTTTTAACTTTTTTTTATTTGAAAGGTCTAGCTTCTGTAGTTTAGGAGATATTGCAATTTTAAAACTGTACTACTTACTTTTGACGCCCAGTGTATATTCCTATCATAGTTATTTAACGCGCACAGAAATATATGTATTTTTTAAAACCCTCGTAAGTGTATAATAATTATTTTATTGTTACTTTCATTTTCGTTCCAAGTTACATTCTAGGTTCTTCCTCAAATGTCAAAGCGGACCTATTAGATTGTGAAACCTAATACATCTGTGTCCACTGCGAGGTATATAGTTTAATTACTTGGTAGGTTTAGTTTACTGCAATATTCGATAGCCTGTTATTTCGAGCAGAATTTCCCCTCAAAGAGGGCATTACATACTCGCCGATATGTGCTTATATGTTCATTTGTAAGCCTAAGTAAATTATGTCCACTGATTGAATGAACCCATGCATTAAAACGCTCCAGATCCTTTTGGGGGTTCGGGAACCTATGAAGAGCGTGACGCAAATGCGAATCTGAAATATAAAATGGTGCGATAAACATACAGGAACAATTAAAATATAATATACCATTAATAGATGATTAGAGTATACGGTGACTTAGTAGCGCCGGCCTAAGTATTCAGCGACCCGCGCTAATCAATTACGATTTTCCTCCGTTCAAAGGCTACGGTAGAGTTGACTGTTAGGTTAGAGTTTTGTCCAGAATTTGTCAGAGAAAAGTTAGTCAAGCTTATCCTGTGCAATGCAACCTTACTAATCTCTGAAAGCACTCACCACCGCTGTAGCCAATGCAACCAGGAACGAAACACTTTATCCGATGCTATTGTGACGGCCGACAGCATACAAATAACACTAAGAGTCAATTTCTCAAATATAAACGTAGACACATTGCACTTACAACAAGGTACATGCCAGATGAGGATAATTGGATTACTTGGAGTACTTGAAGTTTTTTATTTTTTTTTATTTTTTTATTTTTTATTAATTGATTTATTCAGGTTCGGGTGTACTAACACCCTCTTCTGAGACAGCGGACTGTTGCGGGAGCGTAGGGCTCTCACCGCCAACTTGAAGAGCGTATCCAAAACAAAAAACACTGTACGAACAAGACGGTCATGACAGTGATTTTTTATTTTCCTCTTTACGGCAGAGTTGTCAAGTTAAAGTTATATATAATCGAACTGTTGCCAGAAGGCATATTTCTGCCACTGTAAAATCTTGTAAAATAAAATTATAAGTTAGAAAATTATAAAACAACAACATATTTCATACATTAATTAATAATAATTTATGAAATGTGCGACAAACATGTAATTACCAATTCCTTAATGAAATCTTATTCAGAAAAAACTACCAATGTGGTAGAAAAAGGGATTGTTTATAATACAAATCATCGTATAATCCGTATAATTCGAAAAGTCCATTTTCTCCAATACAATATAGCTTCTTAAGGAATTTTTGAATTATTATCCTAAACTGAACTGAAATAATGCCAGCTGAACAGTGGAGTTTGAATTCAAACTGATATTATTCTACAAAATTAAATACGCATCTTTATATTATAAGGTAAAGCTTTTATAGCCATTTGCTAATACCTTAGTCTATCAGACATTGTGTACTGAAAACTTAAAATGAAAATGTTCGTTTATACCCTATAAATATTAGAATTCCTAGTACAGAATGCAATTTAGCATTACGTCTGGCTATTGTATCAGTATTTATTATTGTATTGTGGTCAATAAAGTTAAATAAAATCCGCTTAAATGTTCCACGACAGGGAATTACTTCAATGAATCCTAACTTTCTATTATTCTAACATGTAATCAAATAATTTTATAATATTTTTCTGATAATATTTAAAATGTTTAACTTTTCTTTTAATATAAATAATAAGGGAATTTGTGTCACCTCCTTCACGTCACTGGTAATTTTATTTTTATTTTCACATCCATAATACGTACTTTTCGTTCTTACAACATCGATAAGAGTAAGGTCAGTGTCTATGTCTCAGCATGTTATCAAATATTTGTAAAACTGATTAATAAACTGATTCTTCATTTTCGTCATAATTTTGCTTTGCGAGCATTATGAAGAAGAAAACTTCAAAGGATTTTGAATTTAGGATCTAGATTACGAAGTGTTTCGATTTCTTTCATGGTATTACCACTTACCAGCTGATGTTACCAGCCGCGGTGTTACCAGCAAAATCCCGTTGGTCGCACTGATATTATGATTAACGACCCTATGTGATAATCCAGGCTATAAATTACCCGTGTACCAAATTTCAAACAAAAATCTACCTTTTACATGAAGGAAGAACAAACACATTTTGCTAGTGTCCGAAATGGTGGTAGTATATAACGTAGTTTATTTTCTTTATACATATATACAAATTGTAAATGACAAGAAAAAGTGAAGGTCTAATTTCTGAAATAAATGATTTCATTTCATTTCACACTTAAATTGTCACAAAACTTTCGTATTCATAATATTGGTAAGAATGTAAAGCAAATATTGATAGTGATTAGAGTTTACGATCAAGTAGGTGCTATTAAAAACGCAATAACTTGACTTTTAAATCCGCCTACTCTGAAGAATTTCTACTATCAGCAGTTTTCTTTTAGGTATAATCAGTTGGTTTTTAAAATCACCAAAAGATGGCGCTAGCATTATTTTTTGGTATTGTTGGGGCCAAATATTTAGTCTGTGGCAAGAAAGAACTGACCGAATGTCATTTTGATCAACTTCTGTTTCTGTCATTTGTCATTTCTGAAGCATTGATTGAAGTTTTTTTGTATTGTAAGCAAAAAGGTCACTCCACCCACCCACTATTTTATTACCAAAAGTGCCAGGCTGCGCCATCTATCGAGTGTTTAGGAAAGCTATAAAATACTTAAAAGAAAACTGCTCATTCTCGTCTCAATCTAGTCTCATCTATTGGTTAATTGATAAACCTACCACATATATTGCTCCATTTTACTTGACTCTGTTTAAATTGAGGAGAAATGCAGGAGCCACTTAAAGAAGATGTAAAATTAAATAAATCACGCATGTTATGCAATGCCACTTTTCTAGTTCAAGATAAGTTTTTTGGCGGTTAAGTGCGTACAGTCCGCGCGGTCAACTGCTTCCGCCGTCTGCTTCCCGTCAGTCCGTATTTTCGGAATTTGGTTCATGGTACTCTCTGACTAAACGTGTTGAATTTTTGAATCTTGACTCCGCGATTAACCAGTGCGTAGAAGAGCTTATTCTTCTAAACAGTTTCCACTTTACTGGCTTCTAGTATATATTTTGTATTTGACTCAAAAATACGTATTTATATAGTCAAAATTGGTACTTGATTCACATCAGGGGTTAAAGTGCAAGGCTGTAGAAACTACAGCTGTCTACGAATTTAATCAGAAAGAAAATTGAGTAGAAAGTATTGTAAAATATAATGTGCGCCAAGGGTTTCTTCAAATTTCAAGTCACGGCAAAGACTCCACTGTGGCTGTGGGTTCAAAGATTGTTTACGTTTGTAGTATGAAACCTTACAAATCCTTCGCAACCCTGCACAATTGCACCTAATTGTCGCCGGTGCGTAAGAGTTCATTGTTAAGCCATTTACTTATAAATGTGTTATACGTCTTCAAGGTCGTAATATCTAAATAACAGTGGGTTGAATGCTAGACTTAATTTCTGAACTTAGGTATTTTTTTTTTCCTCTGAAAATAGATATAAAGAGGCATATTATTATTACTATGCTAATATTATAAAGAGGAAAGATTTGTATTTTTGTAACAAATATTGGTGGTACCATTAACGCATTGGTGGTACCCCAGGTTCCCCGTGCTCCTACCTGAGGATGGAGTACGTGGGATGTGGACAAATCCGCTCCCCCTTGCATCCGTACTGGTGCTGGGGGTGGAGCGATTGAGGAGACAACCTCGTTAAAAAACAAGAGGTGGAGCCGGCCGCGCTTGGCTCGGCCGGCTGTATGATGAGCAGTGGTGGACTCGTTCGCTCGCTGATCCTCCCCAAAAGCGTCTTCACCCCGACTGGTGTCCGGGCCTACTCCACCCGTTGATACCGGGGGCGACCTCCGTATGGTGGAACGCGGAGGCCCTGCAGACACTGGGTCTCGCCAACCCTGCCCTGCAGACACTGGGTGGCGCAAAGTGTCACAGAGTCCACTAAGTACGTAGTGGACGCTGTGGCAACTGGAGTGGCGCTGGAGGCGCGGTGGAGGAAGAAAACCTCGTTAAAAAATTGAAGAAGAGGGGCCGGCAGCTCGCAGGGCCCGGCCAACGGTCGCACGTCGTTGCGACCGCAGAGATGGAGGGGACCCTTGGCCAGCCGAAACGGCGAGCCGGGGAAGGCCCGTCGTCTTGAGGGGGCAATGGTCCTCGGTGTCGGCAGTGCACCTGGATGCGGTGTGCTGCTGACGGGGCGTTCCGGGGAGAGCGGGTCCGGCCAGTTTAACTGGCCGGACGGCCCTGGCGGATGTATCACAGTACCCGTGGCCCCGTCACTTAGGGGGCGAGTGGCATCCCGTCAGTTTTTTAGTGGTAAGTCCCACAGTCCCCACCGCATATTCCCCGGGCGGTGGGGCTGCTGCAAAGCATTTTTCTGACGATAATATATAAAAAAAAGGTATAGCTGATGTCTATAGGCGGCGGTGACCACTTTCCATCAGGTGGCCCGCTTGCCTACTGCTGGACCGATATCATAAATTAGTTAGGAGAGATTTTAATAGAAAAATCTTAAACATTCTGATAGCAACATGTTCATCGAAATTTACTAAGCTGACATAATTAAATTAGCTTAAGGTATTCCCGTCTCGAATTTGCTGAGATGCAAACTAATATACCTAGTTACAACAACAGTACAAATACAATACAATACAATTATGCTGTACTAATACAATTTATATACCTAGTTTAGTTAGAATCACAACATGATTTATAAATAACAAGGTTAAATAGGTTAAGGTCTGGACAGTAACACAGGCTACTTTTTATCCCGGAAAAACATCTTATTCCCACGGGAAAAAATAAAACCCGTGTAAGGCCGGGCCGGGCCGCTAGTTAACTAATATAACTTATAAAATCCACAAGTTTCAGAGCATTAACCGAAGTGACCGACAGCTATTTTAATGAAGTTTCCGTAGTACGGATTCATTAAACGTAACACTTGGGAAGACCGTCTAAGGAACCTCATGAAATGTCGGTTAAAAGTTAGCGTTTATCCAGACTTTTGAACTTTAAAAGATGTATTAGTATTCCTACATCGGTTCCTATCATAGATAAAGGAAACTTCTACGGAACGGACCTTTAGCTGTAATAATAAACAGGTAATCCTTTCATATGCGAATTTTGAAGATGCATAATGTTCTCTTTATTTTTCTAACTTATATATAAGCATAAAGAAAGAGAACGATTACGTCGCTTTGAGTGACTCTTAAACAATAATAACAACATCTACCCTAACCAGAGTTACTCGAGCTTCTCCGTGCTTCGGAGGGCACGTTAGATTAACGTCGACGTCTGGCAAAACGGTTAGTAACGGTGCATCGTAACACTATATCCAGATTTGATTAGAAACTAGTGTATCAAATTTTCAACCGATATTGATTACCTCCTACCTAACTGTAGAAATTATAAATAAACTTTCGAGAGAGGGGCACAGCGGATAATTCGCTCAAATCGGAGCAGCTCGTCTGGGGAAGGACCTCCACCACAGAAGATCGTAGCCAAATAGCATTGGTCTCGGCCATGTTGTGTTCCTACGGTGAGTATGGTCTCCAGAGCTCCACTTGGGGGCCGGTTGGCAACGCGTTAGTTAATCGCGGTTACCGGCCATGTTGTCCTGGTTTCAGGGAATAACATGTTCTTGTTGGCTGTTTAGTCCCACATCACTCACATCGACCTATGATTATCCCACTGTAGGGATACGGGTGTCCCTTCTATCGAAGAGAATTATTTGGCAGAGGCCAGGATTTCAAGCCGCCTGAAGACGACGGTCGACGTTGCTTAACTTGCGTGATCGTTTGGAATGCGGCACACAGAGACGCTATCAAAAGTAACCGGTAGTTAATTAACAGAGCGAGAGAATGCACTCTAGTGATTTAACTCAGTGATCAGTGAAAATGTGTTAGAATCAGAAAACTAAATATTATTCCTTAGGTATTTATAAAACACGAGTTCTCTACTCGTGACTATATAATATTATTTATACCAAAATCGAATCATATCGATAGAATTTTTTGCTAACACAAATTTTAACAAAGAATACTTATATAAATCTGAAATAGGAGTGCTTACAGAAAATATTTAATACCAAACAAGTGCGTTAGGGGTCCGTATAAATTTACTACGCTACGCTTGACTCGGACATTTAGTTAAAGATATTTATATAGATAGACATAAATCTTTTTAAAATTTCTAAACACAATAGTTGAGAAATCGTGAGACGACTAGAACAGTTCTCCCTCGTGGTCCCACTTATTAGTTAAATATTAATAATTCGCCAACGCAACGCATCGTTGTATTGTAAAACAGTCTTCTCTGTCCCTCATGTCTTTAAAAAAAACCTAGCCAATGAACTGTTTTTATTGTTTAATGGTCAGGAAAATGCATTACTGCATGTCCCGCCGCTGCTGGTGAGATTTGTTTGTCGGGCTCTCCCCTCCTATGGCCAACTCGAGAGGTATACCGACTAGAAACCTGACTGACTGCCTCCTTGGCCTTGATATCCGCTGCCCCACTGGCAACGAAACTCCGCCATGGGGGGCGCATTCCCAAAACATTCCCATTTTACATGTAGACACCCTGTAAAAAAATATTTATTGATTTTGATTTTACTCTATCACTTTGTTAGCATAGTTAATACGTGTGTAGACATGCCAAATTATAACTTTTTTTTTTTACTTTCTAGTTTTTATACGCTAATCATACACAATTAACATTCCTTTCTTTCTTTCTAGTATGTAAGCGTATCTATATAGACTGTGAATAGTTATGGTAAAACTAGGGGTTCCTAGTTTCCTAAGCCTACGGAACCCTACAAGGCATTAATTTTCAAATATTTCAATAGCGTACCAATTTTTTACTTTTTATTTTGGTTTAAATTGAAATATTTCACAGTACTTGTTGTTTTAATAGTATTTCTCGTATTTCTCGATTTTCCTCAATATCTGCCACTTATAAAGCCTTAAAAATTCGACCTGTAGAATAGAAGTAATTTATATTTTTAAAATGACGTAACGTGTATAAAATGTTTTTTTTTATATTTATTTATTTTAAAAATATTACAAAATTTTACATTTTTAACAAACCATAAACCACTATTACATCATCCTCGTCATTATCCCAGGCACAAGAAGGAAACTGCTGGACATATACCCCCAAATACTTCCAGTATTAACGGCTGGCACCGGCCTGTGTCCAGTTGGTGCTAGAGTCCTCACGGACCAGCAGCCAATTTCTAACACGCATTTTAATTTTAATTCCCAGTTTCCAAGTGAATTAATTCTTCTTCTTCAGTTTGTCAGTGACTATCATTTATTATTTTAATGTATCAACTTTGAAAATATGTTGAAGGCTTAGTAGGAAATTCTACAAATATGTGTGATTTGTCTCTATTTATTTATTTATATTATAAACGCGAAAATTTGTGAGGATTGGAAGAAAGAAAGAAAAATATTTTTATTTGGTTGTTATATTGGACGTTTGCCACTCTTTCAGGCAAAAACAGCTCAACAGATTTACTAAAAATTTTGTATATAGGCAATTTATAACCTGGATTAACACATAGGATAGTATTTAACCCGAATATCAGTCCAGGGTCGGGAAAAATGGGATTTGGCGGGTAAAACCCCTGGCAATAAATAATAAAGATATTATAAATCACAACTAGGAAGTTGACGAAATCGCAGTAGAAAACTAGTATATAGAAAAATGCAATTGAATTAAATTGTTAATTATGCGCTGGAATTCTTTGTTCTTCAGGGATTCTTTGTTAGGAGGGTCTACCATATTGAATCTCTCGGTACTGGTAGCTGTATGTAGCCCGCCCGTGGCCGCTCAGTCCACTCCGGTGCGCCGTGTTGTACGCACGCTACCTACCCGCGTACCAAACTCGTAAGTCTGCAAAAGTTCGGACCATAGCACAGCGATCCAACGTGCTAAACTAATAGTTAGATTAGTTTTTAAAACTTAAATTGGCATTGGATGGTATAAGATTTAAAGAGAATTCGGTAGACGAGAGAAAGTATTTTTAAAAAAAGTTTTTGTTGCGGTAACTTTTCAGTGTTTGTATTTACGTTTTTCTTCAATCATAATATAGGTATTTAAAGTGTTTTAAAAGAATTCTTCAGCTACGGAAAAGGTATATTATTATTACGCATTATTATCATTGAGACTTTGTACTTACTTCAAAGTTTTGGTTATTATTGGCAACGCATTTTTACGGAATTATATTGATTATATTTTTAATTTAAAAAATTTATTTATTCTCCAAAAAGTGCATTTTATATGTCTTATGCTTTACATATGCATTGCACTATCTGTTTTTAAATATAATTTAAAAAAATTTTTTTTCAATTTTTTTATAAACAAAGTACAAAAAATGTATTGTACTTTGTTTTTACTTATTTATATTATTGCTCGGGCGTAGCTTACTTTGGGACCGGGTGGAGCTGTGTGAATTGTGTACGACTTTTATTATTATTATTTTGAGCCTATCGTGTCCCACTGTAGGGCAAAGTCTCCCCTCTTTTTCACTCATTTCGATCAATCCCTTTTGATTATCTTTTTTTATTTTTTTATTTATTATACTCACTCACAGCCAAGTTTGTGAAACGAGTTTTAATTTTAATTCCATATTAAATCTCAAAGCTGACAGCTTTGAGATGAAGAAAAAAAATCTTCTTTAGTTTGACTGCCATATTTTAACGTGGCATTAAGTTTAAAAATGCGTGTTTTAAACTGACTCTCAACTAACTGTCTCTAGATTTTTTATATGAGCAATAATAATAAAATTTTATAATTTTTTTGCAACTGCAAATATTAGGCAAGCATCTGAAAACTGGTAATCTTTTAAAAATGTGAGCAGCTGACTGTCTTCCCAATATTGCATCCTATTCCTAATATCCATTTTTACCGATTCACCCAGCGACCACTTGCCTATTTAAAACGCGTCTAAGCTTCATTATGAAAAAAGCATTTTTTTTATTTATTACCGTTTAATTAAACATAACATTACAAAAAATACACTTAATTAATTCTATATTAATCTGTAACGAACTAAATCCAATATATTGAACTTTACAAACTACATTCATATTTAAAATACAAATGAACCAAAAACTAAAAACCTTAAAAAATATAATAAAATAATTAAAATATATTATTAAAAGAAGTTCCTTTAGCAAGGTTCCGAAGATACTGGCAGTGTTCGGCCTTTGTATAAGCTAGACTAATTCTTTGCCCGAGGTAGCTACCAGCTTTTCGGTCTCCTGTGATGTCGACTAACCTTTTTACTATTTCCTTAAAAAGTCTTAGCGCTAGAACCCCACGGACCAAGGGTCTCGACACCGAATGGGACAAAATCATATTCGAAGCTCAGACCCCGGTATTTATTTACACACTTAATTAATTCACAAGAAAAACCATAAAGATTTGTAAGTCAGTTAATTCTGTGCCTCTAGTGTAAAGGGGTTAAACTCAAAAATCATAATTTTACAGGGCGGCAAAAAAGGATTTAAATCTGATTTTGTCGGTTACTGTTTTAAATATATTATAATCTTAAACTGATTACGACTAGAACTATAAATAAACTAGAAATTGAACTCAATATTAGGCTGTAGTTTAATAATGCTGCTGAGATATAAGCCTGCAAAAATTATTTTCACCACTGTTCACCGCGGAGAGCACTGTGAATAGGGGTTAAAATAGACTTTAACTTGCTAAAATGATTACAAAGCTTTACGTGAATTTGTGTAAAGGGGTCGATTTTCTAACTAGAACTATGTTTTTAATAAATTATTTGTGTTTATAGATTGTAAATAGCTCAAGAAATAAATGAAATGCTTTAAGAAAATTAAGTAAGTAGTTATATTTTAAGAAAATTATACATTATTATTATTTTCTGATTATTTTAAGGTGGGACGCCTGCAGGGCACAGGCGGGTGTTCAAGTCGCTATTTGGACTCATTACACTGTTCCCGTGTGGATACGGTTGTTACTGTGGCCCCGATGACCTCCCCCCAGAAAACCTTAAACTCCTTCTACAGAACTCCGTCGGCCAGTGTCCAGGTCGCACAGTTTTCCTTCTTCGATCCTATCGGCTTCAAAAGTCTCCCACCTGAGCCTGCTGTAGTGTATGCACTCAGCCAGGAAGTGCTGGCTGGTCTCTGGTTCACCGCATTCAAGACAAGTGAAGTCTATGCTGTTGTCTATTAGGGACATATGTCGGTTAAGTCTGCAGTGGCCTGTGATGATGCCCATGACTATGCCCAGTCTTTCCCGGCTTAGTGATAGTAGTGACCGGGTTATTTTGTGATTCTTTCCTTTTACAAACAATTTTGCTTGTCTGCAGCTATTACTCTCAGCCCATGCGTCCTGTGCCTCGCGTCTAATAAGTTCGTTTATCACTCCCTTAGTGACGGTGGCTGATATCGGAAGCTGAGGCTCTGGTCCTATAGGTCTCGAGCTGGCACCTTCTCTTGCAAGCTCGTCCGCTCTTTCATTCCCTGATGTGCCTTGATGGCCTGGAACCCATGCTACAGTGACCGTCATTACCTCGACTAGTTTATTGAGAACATATTTGCACTCCTTGACCAGCCCTGATACGGTCTCTACCTTGGCCAGTGCTCTAATTGCCGCTTGGCTGTCTGAATAGATAATGGTGCTTTGCGTCTCTATCCCGGAGTCGGTCAGTTCCATTTCTGCGCATTCTTTTATACCTAGAACCTCCTCTTGGAAAACGCTGGCATACGTACCCAATGCTAGAACCACATCTTTAGCTGGTTTACTGGGTATGTGTATCCCTGCTCTAGCTAATCCTGTGCTTCTCATTCTGGATCCATCTGTGTAACAGATGAGCTGGGAACCCGATGTCTCAATTTCCCAGTCTGATCTTTTACCTATGTGTAGTATACTTCTTGTGGAAGATCGTTTGTTTCTTGATTAGGTCGTTATTTGTCATAAGTAATGACATGTCTCTCCCTAATGCGTCTTCTATCGCAGCCTGACCTTGGTCCGTACTCCGTGCCTTCCATTCTTTGCAGGCAGTGATCCTGTACCATTGCTCTGCTGCTCTTCTTTTGACCTCAGTATGTACCGGATTTAGTCCTAGGGCCATATCCAGCGCCATCGTCGGTGTGGACGTCATGGCACCCGTGGTCATTAGATTAGCAGCCATTTTTACTTTCCTCAGCTCACGTAGGTTCGATGAAATGTTGGCTCTATGCCACCATACAATCGCTCCATACAAGAACTACTCTGGGGGTGTTAGAAAGGATAGCAGAATGCCTGTGAATTTGGTCGTGTCGTGTTGAGTCCTGGGTAACAGAGTAGGTGTATAATATTCATAGAGCAAGAGAAAGAACTTGAAAAACGCTTAAGTATGTGTTTAGTGAGTATTAGACTCTATAAAATTATAAATTCCACACAAATCTTATAAAACTGGTTGTATGGTAATTTAAAAAATTTTTAGGGTTAGATGATACGTTCAGAAAGTTTACGGAAACATTAATATTTTTCTTTAAATTACCACACCTCTCACTACCACCAGTAGTATTATAAAATGAATTCGATTTGTGTGGAATTATAGGGTGACCCGAATTCATAGAAGACTGTTCAAAAATTTATCAGGTTGTGTCTGTGTAACAATCAAAAAAAACAATTATAGAGATATACCCCGTTTAGATACTAAAAACAAATCAAGATTAGAAAAAACCAATTTTGTGTAAAAGGGTTAAACTAGTTACTCTCGTAATTTTGCAGTCCAGGCGCCAAACGAACACACACAACCTCTCTCTCTCCGAATACTCGAACCGACTGGCTGACCGGCCGCTCGCCGAGGCGCGTATGCGCTATGCGCCGCCGTTTCTCAATTACCTCACCCCCGCGCTTCCTATTTAGTGTCACCGTTTTGCACAAAAAAAATCTCACTTAATTCTACTTTGTCCTAAATAAATAGAAAAAGAAATTTTAAACTTTTGTGAATAAAGAGCAAAGTAAACTTAATACTAAAATGTCAGGTAAAACTGTCTTAGGAATAACGATTAAAATTATTATTAATCTTTTTACATGTAATGGAGTTTGAAATAATTAAAGAAACAAAGCGATCTAAGTAAAATTTTATCACTTTACACGAATTTTCACACTTATTTTAAATTGTGAAAAACGGTTAAAATGTAACTTTCACCGGTTAAAATGTAACTTTCACCGTTTTTACAAAAAGATTCGTTTGTGTAAAATAATCAAAGTATACTTTTATTTCTTTACACAAACTCTCATGTATAATGTGGTTTGTTAATTAAGATCTAATTATAGTGTAACCGTTTTTCACAATTTTAATTTTAAGAAATGTCTTTGCTTTATTAACTAAAATGGAGTTTAACCGTTTTTAACAAAATGATTGTCAAATTTTGCAGACATTGATCACTTTGCACAGCTCCTAAAATTGAAACTTATGGTCGTATCTAACTGAGTGTCAAACGTAACGATATAGCTTCGTGAAAGACATAGAGTGGTTAAAAAATGTAAAAATTGGATAAACTCGAGTTTAACCCCTTTACACTAGAGGCACAGAATTAATGATATGATTATTTTTATTTAAAATATTTATTTATTATTATTAGATATTAAGCTTTGTAGGATTTATAAAAATCACGATTATGTGCGATCGGAGTGGTTTCATTCGGAGTTTTAAAAGCATTCGAAATTTTCAAATCCGGGATTAAATATTATATCGATGACACTATCTGGGATTGATATGGGAAATATCTTCTCATTTGCGATAAAAATATGAATGAAAAACAATTATTTTAATGTGTGTAGAACCGGCCATTTCATACCAACATAACACTTGATTTCAACTAGGTAGCCAAGCGACTACCGATTACGGAAACCGAAAACAAATTGTGAAAAAATTAAGAAATATTTTTTAAACTCATATAGGTAATAGGTACTACAAGCTATTTCGAATTGTTTCAATATTTTCCTACCACCAGTTCAGACGGCAGATTTGTACTAAGAAGAATGGGCAAGAAACGTCATATTCTTATATGACACTAGCCTTTTTTTGCTCGCGACTTCGTCCGCGTGAAGTTCCGAACCCGTTTCCGTGGGACTACATTGAATTTCGGGAAAAGCTATAGCCTATGTCACTCCCTGATAATGTAGCTTTCTACTTGTGAAATATTTTTTTAAATCGGTCCAGTAGTTTCCTAGAAGCCTATTCATTTCAAACAAACAATCAAATCTTTACTCTTTATAATATTAGTTTAGACAAGCACACTGATATCGTTTTGTTTTAATTTATTCAAAGTGTCATTGTCACTCAGAATAAAATCCGTTTTTAAACTGCCACTACTATCACGTAGTATAGTAAAAATACATTAATGAGTACCATAAATGTAGGTAAAATGTATAATTTTATCTAATCTATTTAACCCCTCAGTTGACCCTACAAAAGTCCAATAAAAAAAATTATTTTAAAACTAAATGTTTTTATATTAATACGATTGTGGCTAACGTCATAGATAAAACAAATAGTTGCTAAGTAACAACTGGGAAGTGAATCTGTGTTATTTGATATGAGACCTTTAGAGCTGACATAGAAGGACTGCTCGAGCAGTTAGCTATGGACCAATATACATGAAACGCTCTTGCAGACATACTCAACAGCTTGAAGCTTTGACCGCACCACCTGAAGCAGTTGCAACTGCTTAACGACCTCCGTGGCGTAATGGTTACCACGCCAGACCGCCACCCAGGAGGTCCCGGGTTCGATCCCCGGTCGGGTCATGATGAAAAACGAACTTTTTCTGATTGGCCTCGGGTCTTGGATGTTTGTCTATATATGTATTTGTTATAAAATATAATATCGTTGAGTTAGTATCCCATAACACAAGTTTCGAACTTACTTTGGGGCTAGCTCAATCTGTATGAATTGTCCCTATACATTTTTTTTTAACTGCTCAAACGTTTCGTAATGTGTGAACGTAGAAGACTGTAATACACTATCAGTCGCAGCTTGAAGCAGTTCACCCTGTAGTCCGTGTATCTCGGCCCTTAAGGCGCGGTCACATAGCGAGCAACTATTGACTAGTCAATACTGAAATAAATCTCAAATAGCGGTAAAGTCAGTATTTAAATGGGTTTCAAAATCAAGCATATGCATGCATGCTTTAAGGTCTATTGATTAGGCCGAATCAGACACAGTCTAGTGGACTGAAAACCACTGACATTAGCCAAATGACAGTTGACACTATATTTCTTACCAATTACACAATGTGTACATGTGAAGTCAACTCCCATCGTTTTCTACAGATTGAATCGTTTGTCGTTGTTTTCACTGCAATATCTTGTTGATAAACATTGTTGACATGTTCTCTTAACATAATCGACTCGGTAAACGCAAAAATGTATATTTAATAAGTAATAGTAAGAAAGAAAGGGCTAACAATAAAAGAAGAAATACAATACGATTACAATTTTGATTCAGCGGATATAGTTTCATAAGCGACATGAGCAATCTATCCACTAGTATAAAGATGAAACTCGATGTGACTGCGCCCTTATTTTAATATTATTCAGACCACACTGACACGTTTGTGTGGTCACTCTTTCCATATCATTGTCAAAAATTAAGTTTGATATTAACCCCTGCAATTCATTTTAATATGATTTCCGGTATATCAATTAATTAAAGCAACAATTATACTCAATAATAACTCCATAGTAAAATATTATTATAAATAATAATATTAAATTGCAAGGTAGTGAGGTAACACTCATTCCACTTGAATCCATTATTTGATCCATCAATGGATCCTAGGCGACTTTTTTTTCCACTTGAATCCATCAATGGATCCTAGGCGACTTTTTAATTCCACTTGAATCCATCAATGGATCCTAGGCGACTTTTAAAATTCCACTTGAATCCATTATTTGGTATTATCTAGGATTGCTTTAGGATTGTTTTGGTATGTAACCTTTGCGCACGAACATTGCAAAATGATAGACGAATTAAGAAATAGACGATTTACTTCATACAAGAGTTACGAATTAAGAAAATAGACGATTTGCTACGTAGGCGTAGCTCGCCTGCCCATCGTTTGCTACGAATTGATACTGCTCGATTTTTAATGCATCAACAACGCCCGTCGAACTCGTTGTGACTTTGTGACGTACACAATCGCGCTTTTATATCTACGAACGCGCTAATAGCGCAGGCAAACGCGCGTAATAACAGCTAAACCACGGTGATACACTCTGTGGTGATACTGCTAAACTATGCCCGAAGTGCGGCTGGTGATTGCGCGCTCCTCTGCATCCCTTTCTTTCTTCACGGCCTGTTTTTAAGCGCGATTCGCTTGCGTTTGTATTGATACAATACAAACACACAATCTGCTTTTCCCGTAACAGTTTAGAAGACAAAGACGTAGGTACTCTATGTCTTCTAAAAGTTCTAGTCTAGTCTTCTAAAGAAAGGTTAGGTCTTATAACCAGACTACCATGAAAATTCCGAAAATACGGACAAACGTTTCGTTGAATTCTAACCAGTTTTAAACCTTATTCTAAGTTGTAATGTCTCTTTTGTCAGGACTACATGTTTCGTTGTTTCGGATGGACACTTTCATGGTTGCCCTGCAGGTCATAATCTCCATTTAGTATCCGAGTTGCCACCTCGGTTTATTCATGTGATCTTCAAAACCAAAAATCAAAATCGTATCAGCCGTTTGAGCGTTGGCACATGCAAATCAGACGAACTGATACGTAAGTCAAAAACTTATAACACATCCGTAGTTTAGAATACGTGTAAATTCACTTCGATAAACTTCGCGAGTTATTTTGAACCGAAGTAAGACAATGTCGTGGTCAAATAAGTAAACTACATACCCATAACTTTTACAATAAAATTTCTATTACTTCGAACAAATCTCACAGAAAATGTCTTATTACGAATCAAATTCATAGTGCCATTCAACGCTCTTATGCATTATTTAAAAACGACTGCCCGCGGAATCCCATTGTTCCTTTTCCCATGGGATATAAAAATCTATTGATTGTATGTTTGCGTTGAATTGGCCCCAAAGATAGCTTGATTTAAAATTATTTCACCGTTGCGTTGGGAAGCATAAGTTATATACGTATTTTAAATAAAAACTTAGGGATCCTTACTCACACCCGTGCGAACTCAATTGACGGTTACTGACTTGTTTAACGAATGTCATCAATCAACAACATTTGCTCATACAAAATGTAACACGAACTAGCATTTGAGATTAATACTGGATTTTGTCTGTTTTTGTTACGACAATAGACGCTTTCATAAGCTGTTATTCCATTTCAAATACAGCTAGGCGCGTATAAAGTTACACAGTACAAGCGTTCTTCATAAAGGACAATCAACAATGCACTTTTTGTAATGCATCAGCATTCACCACGCGCCAGCCGATACGGTGCACGGGTTAACAACCCTATTATTATAAACAAATTTAACCATTTGTAAGACAAGATAATTTTTATTTTTCTTATTTTCACACTTTAATATTATTTTGTGATAATAAATAAATAAATAAAATCATTTATTTTGCAAGTGGATTTTCACTTCAATATTTTTTATGCTACTTGCTCTTCCGAACTCAACAGTTAACCTTTTTTCAAAATATATATTTTTGAAATAATTTTTCAGAGAGTACCACACAGGAATGTTCTCTTGATATGTTGTACTGTACATAATTATTATTCTATATTATATATAATGAAATAAATAATCTAAGTACTCTATAAACTACTACCATTTCGGAAACAAAACAAAATGACCGCAGAGAAAAGAAATGGTGAAAGAAACACGATTACGGCCTTTTTTGTCATTCACAACAGCAGCGACCGACGACGGCTTGACGTGCCCTCCGATGCACGGGATAAGGTCGATGTTGCTCAACTTGCGTGTACGTTTTTGAGTGCGATGCACTGCGACGCCATCGAGCTCCTCCTTGAATGAATATCTTGTGGATGCGACGATCTGTCTGCTTCTTGATTGAGAAGGCATACTGATTATAACCTGACTGACTACCATTAAGGAAGGGCCACAGGAGTTTTAATATTGTTTAATAATAATAAAATGTTGTACAAAATGGTCCCTGACGAGCGAATTGGTTTTGATACTGTAATGCTAGTCAAGGATATAAAATAACCTACGTTATTAACAACTACATATTTTGGAAACAAGCAGAATGGCCACCGGTAAAAGAAATGGTGAAAGAAAACCGGTTACGGCCTTTTTTCTATTAAAATCAACCATTAAAATTCCCTCCCACTTTCCAAGTCACTTTACATCTTCGCACCGCACATATCCGATGGAGACCGGCCTTTAAACAGTACTTTAACATATGTCAGCATAACAATACCCGTAATCCGATTTCCGTGAGTACGTAATAAAAGTTTTTAAAGTGTCAGAGATCAATGTATAGATAATAAATCATTAATCAAACTCGCGACATACGTGGGCGAAGTGACCTGTGAATCGAGGGTGCGTGATCGTTAACACACGACACGTCAACAGGGGGGAAAAAGTCATTTTTTTTCAAATGACAGACGGAGTTGTATTATGATGTTATTGATAGGAAGTTAAAGTGTTTATAAACTATAATTAAAAAATCAAAAATGCAATAAAAATTCTAGTTCTAAATTCGGAAACAAATTATTGCACTTGTAAAAGTATGTCAATAGTCAAAAATTTATTCAAATAGGTCTATTACAATACAAGCTCTCTCGAATCATCACAATTTTTTCCTATCCAGTCAGATCTCTATTTTACTAAGAAGAACTGGCAAGAAACGTCACACAAAAGAAAACACCCTTGTAATGTATAGATAGAGACGTTGACGTGTGTAATGGAAACATACCGTACCGTGTGTTTGTCACATCCAATCCATTCTGTTGATTATCTGTTGTGTGGTCCGACAAAGATAGTGTTTACCAATTTTTAATGAACTTGTAAAAAGGCGTTTGGCGTCGCTGTGTGTAGCATTCTAAAAACGGACGTGCCAGTTAAGTAACTTTGACCCAAGCCAGCGTTTGGATGGGTTTTGTTATATCAAGTTTCCGGCCCCGGCTGTTGTCGATGGACGAAAATCGGTGGCCTTCAAGTTGCTTGAAAACACTGGCCTCTGCCAATCCGCATTGGAGCAGCGTGGCAGAGTACGCTCTAATCCCCATCGATTGAAGGGAGACCCGTATCCCTTCAGTGGGATGAGATGAGACTGGGGTGATGTGGAGTAAACCGTGCATGAAAATTAAGAGTATAGGTTGTATTGTATCGGGCATGCACGGTAAATGACGGACCTTTTCAGTGGTCATAGTTTTACTATATATTTTTAAATGTTTTGGTACGGTTACGGTTCGGTTCTGTTACGTGTTATATACCTAGTATGTACGGTTGAGCGGGTTTGATTGATTAACATATATATTACAAACTACGCGTAGGTACTACTACGAAAAGTCGACACATTTCTCACTGCAACAAATTATAAGCCGTGTCCCTGTAGTGGAATGAGTGAGGCTTGATATAATAAGATGAAAATTATAATTACAAGATTATAACATACTTATCTTTACCGATGGCCGATGGGGCAAGAAGGTTCTGGAATAGCAACCGCGTACCGGAAAACGCAGCGTAGGACGGCCGCCCACGAGGTGGTCACACGACCTAAGGAAAGTCGCAGGAAGCCGCTGGATGCGGGCCGCTGCCAACCGTCCGCGCTGGAAACGTTTTAGGAGGCTTATAAAAAAAAACATGTATCGTGAAATGACAAAAAAGGCCGTAACTGGGTTTCCTTTCTTTTACCAGTGGTAATTTTGCATTTGTTTTCAAAATGGTTGTGACCTATAGACTCTTCGACAGAAAGTGACTGTGACGACCTTTTTTTGTTTATAGTCAGGAAAAATTCATTACTTACTTATGAATATACGCGCATCTGTCAAGCTGTCCTCTCTAGCCAATGAGGGGCATACCGACTAAACCTGACTGTCTGTCACTCCCTAAATAAAAGTTTCAGATCTTTGAATGTTTAATTCACTATTTGGAAATAACTGAGATGCCTGGCATACGCTTGAACAACGTCTACCAGAATAGTAGTTATTGATCAATATTCGTCTGTTTCTTCCTCCAAATAAATTATTCATATTATGAAAGATGACCTAAGGTTAAACACTTGATCTGGAAATAGAATAGTTATCACTTAACACTATACCTTACTTTATGCCTCAGAGATAAGGCTCAAGCAATGAAAAAAAATGATATGTGCTTCCCTATAAGGTTAACTAAAACCTCATTTTAAGAATTAAATGTAATGCGAAAGTGACAAAACTAGGTTTAGTAAAAACTTGTAAGAGCTTTAAATAACTGTGTATTATAATTTACTTTTCAAAACATAATTAAAGAGTGTAATAAAACTCATTGACTTTGTTGAAATCAAGGAGTTCGGAATAGAACTGTTTAGCATGGGCTTTTTAATGAAGAAACTGCATTGTTTTTATTTTATTTTGTTTTCATTTGTATTTGTTTTTTATGCGCATTGTATTTTAACTTATAAGAGTTAATTAATTGACACATATAGGTATATTATATTTAAAATAATTTACAGATATTATATTATAATATGCGAATTTTATACACATGAAACATACACATGTATATCGCTCGATACGTCATGTTGTACGATGCAAATACGAACAATACAATTCACTTTACAAAGCTTGTTGAAACGCGAATGGCAATTACAACGTAATAGTGGAAATCCGATGTATATCTCGTTAATCATTATTTCAATCAATAATGTAATTAATATTTTGTTCGTGGTATGGGACTGTTATATATTTCTTTATATATTTTGTATGCAAAAGTTTTTGATACCAAAAAAAAACTAAAAAAACAAATAGTTTCTAGCAATTTCCTAGGTTTCGCGCACCTAGGCTTTTACAAATTTCCGTTTTTTTTTAATAGTACATTAAGGCCTAAGCTATTTCTATTTTCTTTAGTTTGACATTAACAGCCTTAGTATAATGTGTCATTAAGATTTATAAAAATTGAAAAATTCACAAAAAGGGCCTAGGTTTAATAAATTTTAATATGTGTGGCCTATATCCATCTCTTTCATCATTATAAAAATACTTGGATCACTTGCTCGCTCACTTAAAAGTTAATGATCCTTATAAACTGCATTCAAATTTAAATGCAATATGCGTGTACAAAATATGTAGATCTTCACTGGTGTTTACATAGTTGTGCTGTAGGCCTCTCTTGCTTGAATACAAAGTACTTGTTATTATTCCGTAAAGAGTAAAAGGCAGTATAGAGAACAATGTTACACCTGTGTCATATTAAATAAGTGTTAAACAATCTTATGTTCAAAAATTTAGATAATTCTGTCGATTTAATTGAACCAAAACTTTATACTATGAAAACAAAATGTAAAATTGAAGATTAGCGCCTCGTCGCAGTTTCGTAAGGATTATTATTGTGAGGGGATAATTTAGCTTCCCACCCAACGGTGAAAGAATTTTTCAAAGTCCAGTAGTCTGTCCAGTAGTTTCGGAGCCTATTCAATGTAAACAAACAAACAAACAAACCTATCCCCTATAAAATATTACTAGCTGCTGCAGCTGCCCGAGGTGTTACCCGCGTTTAATTTTATGCACAGCAGCGCCATCTATATTAGACTTTTTACCAAATCCTACGGGAATCCATGGTATCAGCTACCTACGTATCAAATAAAAATTGCCAAGTGCAAATCTCGAGAACTGCTGAACCGATTTAGCTAATTCTTTTTTTTAGATATTCCTTGAAAGTACGAGGAAGGATCTTACGGAAAGAAAAATTAAAAAATTCTCACGGGAAAGCGAAATACACGC
The DNA here is from genome assembly GCA_905163395.2 of Endotricha flammealis. Taxonomy (NCBI): domain Eukaryota; kingdom Metazoa; phylum Arthropoda; class Insecta; order Lepidoptera; family Pyralidae; genus Endotricha; species Endotricha flammealis. The sequence continues at coordinate 22,639,568 of LR990852.1, forward strand.
AAAGTTGGTCGCGGTGTCAGTAGTGCATTTATAAAATAAACTAAAGAATCGATTTTTACAAATAATAGCATCGAATGTCAAAAGAATTGCGATCTCTCTTTGAGAAACTTTTGAAATGCCGCCGCTATGTACACGCACGGTACAATAAAGAACAGAAAGCCAAAGCATACCGATTGTACAATGGAAGCTCCAGTGAATAAAAGCTCAGTATTTTATAATAAAACTAGCATAACTCGCGCAACTTCGGATCCGTGTACAATTTGTTCATACTATTTCACGAAGATCATATGGCTATGAAGATTGTTTATGTGTGCGTGAGCGATTTTACGAGCGTGTCTGAGGTTACGCACACTAGAATGATGTGCATGTGGACGTTACACATTCATAGTCAGCTCTTCATGAAATCCTACTAATATTATAAAGGCGAAAGTTATTGTATGTTTGTTACTTCTTCTCGGTCAAATGACTAGGCCAATATTTATGATATTTGGTATGTAGGTAGCTGATACCTTGGATTGACATATGTGCTGTGGGAACTTTTTGTCCCGAAAAGTACACGATTCCCGTAGGATGTCACTAAAAGTCTGATATATCATATGGATGGCGCTACTGTGCATAAATAAATACACGCAAACGAAGTTGCGCGGGTTTCACTAGTAGCATATAAATGTATCCCGCTTTATTGTGGGAATTTCGGCAAATTCTTATCGGATGCCTACGTCATACCAAGAACACACTCTCCAAGTTTCGATCTCTATGATCAGCGGTTTAGGCTGATCGTTGAACCGTTAGTAAGTCATTCAGGACTTCATCACTACATAGTATAAAACAAAGTCGCTTTTTCTGTCCCTATGTCCCTATGTCCCTATGTCCCTTTGTATGCTTAACCCTTTCGCGACCAAGGGAAATATTTTTCCCTTCCTAAAAAATCGTAATTAATCAATAAATTATTATCTAGTCGACATTTTTTTTACTAATTGTCATAATAGAACGTATGACCAAGACAACTAATGTATTTTGGAATAATTAAAAATAAAACAACTGTAAAATTTCCTTCGCGCCAAAATCAAAACCTTCGCGGGCTGAATTCCATATTTCTTCTAAGTTTTTTAGAGTAATAATAATACAATTACTACGTTTTTCCATGTGTTTTATGTCATTTGGTAAGTACATTTCTATATAATAATAAGATGATCGGCAGATAATGAGCCACGAATACCGAAATATGCAAAATTATCAAAGGGAAACATTTTTCCCTGTGGTCCATAACTGGCATATGTATTGTAGTGTTCCTATAATGTTGTACTCTATCATAATCAATTGTTTTCGTGTATTTTTGTTATATTTACAGTAATTTTTTTACAAAAATGCCTAAAAGAAGGTGTAGGGAATTTCATATTCATGATGAAGAAACAATGCAGTTGTTGATGTATGGATAATAGTGGCAGAAAAAAATACTTCCAGCTATATGAAGAAGACCAGCAGTTTATTGCGCAAGATAGAAAAAATGGGGTCACTGTCGTTGAAATTGAAGATTCTTTTTTTATATGCCACAAAAGTGGCAAACAAGCATACAACACCGGGGGTATCACTCGCGCGTTTCCGACCCTGTAAAAGTGGAGCTTTGAAGACCTTACTTACCGTAGGAACACAACATGGCCGAGACCAATGTAATTTAGCTACGATCTGCTGTCACATGTCCAGAAGTGGTCATGTGGTACAACAAATAAATGGGAGGTGTGGACCTCATGGACTAGTGTAAAGCATGATGTGCAACGTCCACCTGTGCTTCACAACTAAGCAAAATTGTTTTGCAAAATATCATGATTGGATCTTCTTTATTATTATTATATTTCCTTATCATTTTAGTTCTAATTTTCATGTCATAAAGCAAAGAATAAAATACTTATATAACAAATCATACTATTATTTTAGTTACCCTTATGGCCCACAGGGAAAAATATTTCCCATGAAATTACAAAAAAACTGTACAGTCTGCTTTATTTTCGTGGTGATATTTCATTATTTTACACCTATATCAGCTAAAAAAATTAGTTGCATACTTATATTTCGTCTTGGATATCTAATGGTCCTGTAAGGGTTAAATCTTTAAAACTACGCAACGGATTTTGATGCGTTTTTGTTTTAATTGATAGAGTGATTCAAGGGGAAGGTTTTAAAGTATCATACATTCCAAAATTCCCACGGGAAAGCGGGATACATTTATATGCTACTAGTGAAACCCGCGCAACTTCGTTTGCGTGTATTTATTTATGCACAGTAGCGCCATCCATATGATATATCAGACTTTTAGTGACATCCTACAATACCCGCGCAACTTCGTTTGCGTGTATCCCGTTTTCCCGTGGGAATTTTGGAATGTATTATACAAACAAACCTTCCCCTTGAAGCACTCTATCTCCTAAAAAAACCGCATCAAAATTCGCATCGAAATTTCGATTCAGTCGTTTATGAGCATTATCACAAACAAATTTAAAAACACAACACCCCTTACACAAAGGCAGGTTTATTTAACACAAAACAATAGATGAGAAAGCTACAGGCTGTTATTTTGATGTCATCTCACATTTAAATATGTTTTGATATGGTTTTGATGCGTCTTGTTCGGTGTTACACTTACACAAATATAATGTAAATAGTTTCTAAAGATGTTCTGGTTGAATTTTCCAAATAATGATAATGAAAGCGATTTATTGTATAAGAAAAACCTCATCATCGTTATTTTAACCCATAATCATCCCACTGCAAAAGTACGGGTCTACCTTTTCGAAGAGAGGGGTGGATTAGAGTGTACTCTGCCACGCGGCTTAAATAATTTGTACTATCTTTAGCCACGCTGCTCCAAACATCGATATCAGCCGAGAGCGACGAAGTCTTGAAGTTCAAAATATCGAAATACATCTTAACACTGGCTAGGGTCAACTTTGCTTAACTTGCGTGAGTTTACATTAAAGCATAGGCATCGAGCTCCTCTAACATTATCGCCATAGCAACGTTTGATTTTAAGTTCTCCCCGACATACAAACTTATCGGTATCGGTAGCCCTAGCAAGACCCACGATAACGGGTCATAGCATTGTGTAAATAATATTATCGTCTCATTGACACGGTAAACTATGCCTTGTAACGGCGATTGCAAATAAAGCTCCAGGAGAATTGAATGATCACGCCTGAATTCTCTGAATGGTGGGTAGATTGATTCCATAATTATCCCACTACAGGGATACGGATCTTCATTTAATCGAAGAGGATTAGAGCTTTGCCACGCTGCTCTAATGCGGATTGGCAGAGGCCAGTTAGAAGAAGAAATAGGTTCGACATAACTAACTGGCGTATTCGTCTTAAAGTCCAACACACAGCGACGCCATCGAGTAATATTAGCCCTCCACTTGGATCCACTGTTAATCAAAGCTGATCAAAGAGTTATAATATTTTTTTATGCCACTTGAATCCACTGTTAATTAGTGTAGTGTCAACTTTTTGTTCTAATTCTTTGCCCTACACATATTTATGTCCTTGAGTATATACTCACTACCATATCCACGATCAGAAGTACACTCGTTACTAAGTTTGTCTCTAAGCTCACTTGAAAGGAGTCGTTGAACATTGGTATCCCATAACGTGTCTTGTTACAGCAATAGGACACCAGTAGTTCAAAGCCGTTCGCTTCGGCATAAGTGTTAATAAAGAATTGTTTGTTTAGTTACGTAGTACTATTATTTATTCTGTGTTTTAGTGGTTCTTTGGAAGTACTTGGATTTGAAATTAAATTATTACATCGACGACAGCCCGATGGTTGGTAACTTAAAGTATAGACAAGCAAGCTATAGAGCGCGCGCATCGCTCTTTGACCATTGTGCAAAGCGTAAGCAGATGTTCTATAGTGCTAATTTTTAGTTTGCTTCCATTTCGTCGTTTTTACAGCTCTGCACTGCACATTTCACCATGATACCTTAAAATCCGAATAAATAACATCGAGAGAAATAATCAGAGTGCGTGACTAATAGCTTTGTTCGTTGCTGGCTTCGTTGTTGCTGTTTTGAGTTCGTCTGTTTGTTCATACTCGTGCTTACCGTTCATACTTGCTCAAGCGCGCTCTATAGAGTGATCCTACGCCACTAGAGGGCGCGGTTTGGATTCCATATTCATACAGTTCGTTCGGAAAAACGGGATTTCGCGGTAAAAAAAAAAAGGATAAATTACAAAGGAAGTAACCTGTTTTCTTTCACCATTTTTTTTACCGGTGATTTGCTTTTGTTTCCGATAGGGTGGTAGTTTATAGAGTATATAAGAATTTTTATAATAGGTATAAATAGAAAGACGTAGGTATACGATGAGAAAAAGTGAAGGCTTTGTCTTTGAATAAATGATTGGTATTTGAGAAGTTGAGCAAAACCGCGGGCATCAACTAGTAATATAAGTTGACACTCTTAAGTATCAGACATCACTCCACCCCCACCCATCAGTACTTTTAGTATATTGTTTAAAACACTTATTTCCTACTAATATGCTACTACATGAATTATTTCCTCTGAGACCTATTTTTATGTCTTCGTTGGGTGGACTAAGTTATCGTATTATTTTTATGCAATCATAACTTAAGAGTTGGCTCGAGTTATTGGGATTTACTTCGAAATGAAATTTCCATGTTCCAAAGCTATATTACTGCGATAAGGTCTTAAGGTAACTTTTATGGATTTGTAACTGGGACATCGCTATGAGGAGCTCGACGGCGTCGCTGTGTGTCGCACTCTGATATGAACACGCAAGTTAAGCGACGTCGACTCTAACCAGCGCTTGGATCGGTTTTGTTATCTGGAGCTTCTCCGTGCTTCGGAGGCACGTGAAGCCGTCGGTCCCGGCTGTTGTCGAAAGATGACAGTCGTTTTAAGTCAAGTTGGTGGCCTTCGGGCGGCTTAAACACACCGGCCTCTGCCAATCAGCATTGGAGCAGCGTGAGTACGCTCTAATCACCTTCGAATGAAGGAAGACCCGAATCCCTGCAGTGGGATGATTATGGGTTGATATGATGATGATGATGATGAACTGGGACATTGGAAAAGAGATGTGTAGGCCAAGTGATAACGGCTCAGCTAACCAACCAGTTAAAAAATATGTTCTACCCAATTCACACAGAGCGTCACCTGCTAGGCTAGCCTTGAAACTTGTTGACTTGAAACCAATCCGGAGCGATTTAACTAAATACTAAACTTGATGAAAACGGATTGTCCAACAAATTAGTAACTTTACTGTTAATTTTAAATTGAAATTATACAGAATGGGAAAATAAAATTGCGATTTCATTGCAAAGTAATCTAGCTGGTCACCTTTTTCATTGATTGACTGTGCAATAGATATGGAAACTATAAGAAAGGCAGGGCACAGCGGATAATCCGCTCAAATAAGAGCAGCCCGTCTGGGGAAGGACCAGCCTAGAAGATCGTAGCCAAATCGCAATGGTCTCGGCCATGTTGTGTTCCTACAGTGAGTAAGGTCTCCAGAGCTCCACTTTTAACAGGGTCGGCAACGCGCGAGTCATACCCCTGGTATTGCAAGCGTCCATAGGCTACGGTGACTGCTTACCATCAGGTGGGGCGTACGCTTGTATGCCACCTTGGTGGTATAAAAAAATATAGGGCAGAGTAACAACACGTGTGTTAGAAATTAAAATGGCCACCGTGTCACAACTGATGAGAATACTTACTGGAAGGGTTAAACTTGCGGTTGCTATGGCAAAACTAAACACATTTAGTACTGGGTTAATTTAACCCGTCGGGTGAGAACTGTAATCTTTTAGTCATGTCTAAAAATAAAAAATAAAACCCTTTGTTTTCGTAAATAATTGGGGATGTAACTGTTGACAGCCCGGTCGGTGGTGCGTTGATTTGTGACCTTCGTCACCAGAGGTCGTTGGTTTGATTCCCGCTCGAGACAAACATATGTGATGGCATTTGTGTTTGTTTACAATTATAACCGTTGTCCGTTTGCATGAATTGAAAAACCGCTGTGTGAATTGTGTAAAAAAATCTAAACTACTTATTCACTATTTATTTATTTAAATACATTTTTAATAATAAACTTTTATCCAATAGTGTACTTCGGGTATAAGTGATACCCTTGGCTATGGTAACCGAGCCGTAAGCTTGTTTGCCATCACAGCGTTATAATTTTTATTTTATTTTGACATTACAATAATATTGAGCCATAAGCTGTTATTTAGATACGAAATTACACTTTATTACCACCAATCTATCTACATAAAGTTTGCTCTCTGGCCCGCGGGCCTCAAGGTACCCACCAACGTATTTGCCCTATACAGCGGTCACTACACCATCAATCGTCGCGCAACTGACAATAACTCAATAGACAGTTTTAAAGCTTTATATACTACGACACGACCGATGACTTTTTTAAATAATTTTTTTTACACAATTCACACAGCGACATGGATTCACTTTGTTGTGGTACTTTTTTCATTATTTAAAATTACAGGTTTATTTCTAATGTTTTCTGTAATACATTGTAATTTTATTGTAATTATTATTAGTATCACACGTATTATATTAAAAGAGCAAGTGCTAAGTTTCTTTCCAGTTTTTCTTAGTACAAATCTGCCGTCTGGGTTGTTTGTTGTAACAGTATTTAAATAAAAATATTATATTACTTTGATCGAGCACGCTATGTGAATAGTTTAGAATTAATTTAGTCTAAACTAAATTAATAATTTGTTGTTTGCGTTACGATTGCGTTGCGTTGTCGTTGTTTTCGGTCGTGTCGTAGAGTTTAAAAACATCCATTCGTAGAACGAATTCAAATCTGATATGGTCATAATTTTGTATATATTATTAGGACGTGGAGTAGACGTAGACATATTTTTCGGGTACATTATGCAAAGTTCTTGAAGAATGCTCTTCTTTCTTTTAATGTAAAATAGTTTCGCTTGTTTAAGGCCGTCGTCCCCTAAACGCTGTAAGCGACGTTCGACGTCAACGTACGTTATTACGATTAATAATAAAATAATAATAAATTTATCTTTGTTTCTCCCACAATGAAAAACATATACAGGCATAAAACAAAACAGATGTGAAACATGTTAGAGCTCAAAGTTAAAAAAAAGCAAATACAATCAATAATGGCAATCAATTAAAGCCTGTGTTTCAGGACACCAGGACGATTGTCTTTTCTCTGAAGTATTTCCGCCAACATCTGAGTGTAATATATTAGGTACCACTAAAGAACACTACAATTAATCTACTTTATAAACTACTACCATTTCGGAAACAAAAGCAAAATGGCAACTGGTAAAAGAAATGGCGAAAGGGAACCGGTTACGGCCTTTTGTGTCATATAAAAATATAATATACAACATTTAGGTACATACAACACTACGTAACGCATGGTAACGCAGAATTGAAGAATATAGTAAACTCACGTTGCGTTTGCTCATCGTCATCGCATCAAATAGCATAGGTTTACAGCACAGGTTTACAGTATAAACAGTGTTATATCCTATTGAACAATGGGGCATGAAAGTTAAGGCAAACTGAAGACTGTGTTCTCGAATGGCAAAACAAAGGTAGCAGAACGGCATTAACTTTCCGAGACGCGGTCCCACCTATCGCTTCCACTTCAATTCTAAAGTCGACACTCTCAATGAGAACTCGCTGGCCGTTAATTACTTGGGAACTCGGTTGAAATTAGAGAGCTCTTTATGCGCATGTCACACGACGCGCTAACTTATCTTTGATTAGCTTTAATTCCTTATTATTCTAATACTAGAAGCTTATTTAAAATTGTTAAATTTAAAAAAAATTGTGCCAAGTGTATTGGAACAGAATATAACTTTACTATCATTTGATATTTTTTTTTGAAATGGTGTAATGAAATTACACTCGTATTTATTTAAATACTAGCTGTTACACGCGGCTTCGCCCGCGTAATCCAGACGATCTGACGAATAAAAATTTAGCACCAATGTCAGTCTTCAGACTAACCAAACCCCGATAAACCTAAAAAAAACATACCAATCCGTTCGTACTTTGGGCTTTTGGGCGTGAAAGAAGGACAACCAAACAAACGCACTTTCGCATTTAACCAACCAACTCAGTCCTGTGCTCTTCTCATCCATTTACAACCTGCAACTTAAAGGAATCTGCTTTCCTACTTAATTAATTATTTGTATACATAATGATACAGGAGTAGGTGTTCGCGTAACTATGGTAGCCAAAATATTTGAGTTTACACCGAAAAACAAATGAAACGTGTTTAACAGCACTAATATTAAATTGACACGCACTAGGGGACCGCAGAAGGGTATAATGTTAAGTTTAGTTTGTTTGAATCCAAAGATCCATTTCTTCATAAAATAAAACAATGAATAACAAAAAAGGCCGTAACTGGGTTTCTTTCGCCATTTCTTTTCCCAGTGGTCATTTTGCTTTGTTCCCGAAATGGTGGTAGCTTATTTAATAATAATATAAATTATATAATAGGTAGGTATGTATGTAAAACTTGACAAGAGAATGTGTCTGTGAAGGCCTAATCTCTGATTTTTTTTTCAGTTAATTTAACTTCTTGCTAATAAGTTCCAATAGACCAGTCAGTTTTTATGTAAATTACACAGTACATAATATCTAATAGATACTACCAGCCATTGTCTTTACCCATAATATTGTTTACCCGCGCTCAAAATGCTAGATATTTTGTATTTGATTATTTGTTATGTTCTCATAGTAAGTGAATTGTAAATTCTTTTATGGGAATAAATGAATAAACTTTAGGCTATCCGCAAGATGAAATCTGTGCTTCGGAGAGCACGTTAAGTCGTCGATCTCGTGTTGTCAATGGATGACATTCGTTAAACCAAATCGGTGGACTGCAGGCGGCTTGATAACACTGGCTTCTGTCAATTCAATTAGCATTGGAGCAGCGTGGCAGAGTACGCTCTAATCCTCTTCCATTGAAGGGAGACTCACATCCGTGCAGTGGGCTGATTATGGGTTGATATGATATAATAATGGTGTTTCTAATGTAAAAAGGAAATTGTTTAATTCTTTTTATCTATCTGGGAACGACATTGGAGCCGTGGATAACAACCAGTTAATTATATTTTCTAGAGAATCCTACGCGTAATAACAGGTAGTCTACCCACACCATCCGCTGTCGCAATTATTAGTTATAAATCTAGGTTTTACTAAATCACTTTGATCTAGTCCTTTTAAAAAAAAGAAGTAAGTTAGCAATTAACGACAATCTGAAGTGTAGCGAGTTAATTATGTTTATAATCTTTTCAAATTCATCAAACTAGAAAAGAGCGGATTATTTTCAAACGGCTGAACAAATTTTATTTATTCATAGCTAAGAACTAAGAACACTTGATCAAATTATCTCTCAAACGAAAAAACCGCATCAAATCGAACCATCCGTTTTGATGCTACGATGAGAATTACAGATACACAGATTTTGGGCTTAAAAATATTGAGCTGTCCAAACAGCTGGTTATATTATCATTTCCCGATTTACATAATCCATGTCAAATTTCAGAACTATCGTTTGTGAATTTTAAAATTCTGTTGCTAGATATGAAAAAACAAAGTTTAACAAACACGAAATAAAACCCCCGGAGAATTACATATTTTTTAAATCTATAATCATTTTTGACGGACCAGAACCGGTACTAGGAAACACTGCGTTGCAGTATACATACATATTATAATACATAAATTATTAACAAATTTGTTATGTAAAAATGGTTTGAATGCTCTGTTTGAAATTTGTAACACGGGTTTATAAATGGATTAACACGTATCTAAGACAGTTTCCGGGAAGCGAAACAACGGGATTTCGCGAGTAAATCCTAGGTTATTCTTCTTTGAATTTAAGAGCCGCGCTCTTGTCGGTGTAGTAGCCTCCATTTACCTCTCTCCTGCACCAGCTCCTTCACCTCTCTATAACACACGACGCCTTCCCTTTCTTTAACTTGATCCATGACGCTCTTCTCGGCCTTCGCCTCTCTCAACCCTCAATCTTTCCTTCTAAGATGTTTCTGATAAACTCGTCGTGTCTAATAAGTTGTCCATCGCGCTGGCCCTCACAGCGTAGGGGAGCGTCCCCAAGGTGGCGGATAGGGGAATGGTCGGTAGTACAGCCTAGCTACACTAACCGGCTAAGTCCGATGGACTCGCTGACCAACGACGGGTGTGGTCCTCCAGCATTTCGGGGGTTGTGCGGCGGGTTGACACCTCGCCCACGTAAAACCAATGTTGCTGGTGAAGCGTATCCCGTTAGCGCTTCACTAGCTTGCACAACATCGTCAAAAAAAAAAAAAAAAGTTGTCCAACTAGTTTACCTCTTCTAGTTTCTAGTTTATTTGTATAGTTTCAGTGGTTAATACAATAATATTTATTTAAATACAAAACATCCCCAAAATCATTGTATTAAATGGACGTCTATTTATTTTGTCCAACTAAAAACACGTATAAGAAATCATAAAATATAATTTTTGGTAATTTCAAAGTTGTGAACGGGAATGAGTTGGAGCACGACAGGAGCCGAAGGTTGCCGTGTCGATGCACTGATTTGCATAAAGAGCAACTGTTTAACAATTGTCTCTTGTGGTACAGATAATAAATAAAAGCGACTTCATTAATTTGTTTTAATCTATTTTAGGGTATCCGACTGGTTTTAAAGTCGAAACGTTTCCAAGTTCATACATTTTCGTCTGTCAGAGCCGACAACGGTCAGCGAGCGGTCAGTGCAACTCTAAAATCAGCCTTATATGTATGGATGATTAAAAAAACAAAGGCCGTAACGGGTTTCCTTTCACCATTTCTTTTAACAGTGACCATTTTGCTTGTTTCCGAAATGGTGGTAATTTATAAAGTTTATTTTATATTAATTTAACTAAATATACAATTTGTAAATGACCAGAGAAAGTGCTTGTGAAGGCCTAGTCTCTATGTAAATAATTCATTTCATTTCATAAAATTAGGTTTATATTTTTGTATGTTTTAGTAACAGTGCAAAATGAACACGCGAGTTAAGTAACGTCGACCACACTCAGTGTTTGGATGAGTTTAGTTATCTTGAGCTTCTCCGTGCTTCAGACGGCACGTTAAACCGCTGTTGTCAATGAATGACAGTCAATAAGCCAAGGCGGTGGCCTTCGGGCGGCTTGAAAATTCTGACCTCTGCCAATTCGCATTGGAGCAGCGTAGCGGAGTACACTCTAATCTCCTTTGATTTAGTATGAGGTTGATATGAGTAATGGTGCACGTAACAATCTGCACGGTCCGTGACGGACCGCTTCAGTCAGTGGTCATTATTTCATATAAGTTCATACAAACTTCCTGCATATTCCGGTACGGTTACTGTCCTGTCACGTGTTATAGGATGTACGGTTCAGCGGGTTTGATTTACTAATCAATATCTATTCGAATTTAACGCCCCAGGAATCATAGGAAGTGGGCAGACGCCTGAGATGCAGGTATGACCTAGATATTACCTAGTTCGGGATGATGATTCTATTCATTGTGTAATTAATTAATTTACTTTACTTTATGGCTCCTTATGTTAACAATGTACATACTGTGTAATGTTTCTGTGTAAATAAAAGATTATCATTATTTTTATTTTATATTACAAACGCGTAGGTATGTACTACGAGATATAGGCACATTTCATACTACATAAAATTTTGTGAGAACGTAATCACGAACATACTGTTTTAGTTAGCTGATCAAGTGTTGTCCATAATTTTGATGGTCATTTTAATAATCCTTAGATTAAATATTTGTGACAAAGTCTGATAGGGCTGAGTATGTCATGCTCGTTTAAATGTCCAAACTGGTGGTGGCGTTGGGAGCCGCTGAGTTCCCTCTAATATGGTTGAGCACAGCGATGGCTGACTCTCGCGTCAACTCGTGAACGGGTGCTGCCTGGGGGGACTGGTCTGCTCACTCTTGTCAGTACTGACTTTAATTTTATTTTAGATTTAAATTGTTCATTCCACACCATTGTGTATAACATTCCGCGTATTCTTCTAATAAATGTACTTATACATTGTAACTAAACAGTGGAAGAAAAAATAGCTAAATAACAAAAAAAGGCCGTAACCGTTTTCTTTTGCCATTTCTTTTACCGGTGGCCATATTGCTTGTTACCGGAATGGTGGTAGTTTATAACGTAGTCTATTTTCTTTATATATACGTTGTAAATGACAAGAAAATGTGCCTGTGAAGGCCTAACTTCTGAAATAAAAATTTTCATTTCATTTCAACGTTTTAAAATATAACAAATACCGCAATCTCTTATAACTTAAGGCAAAACCACAAGACAAGAAACGAAACTAGTGACACGCAAACCCCTCCCATCGCAAAATTAATATCAGTTCCTATATAAAGTATTCTACCGTTTTGTCAAAGTAAACCGTAGAGTTATTTTAGTTCAACCTACTTATTGCATGATCTAATAGACTTAATAGGTACTATTTAACTATTAAGTAATTAATTTAGTACCTACGTGTAATGCAGGTGTTACTTTAGGCTTTAAAAGCACTGCTTCGACCATTGCTGGTGTTTTGTGGTAGGTGTTACGAACTATAACATTATTATTTTTTATAGCTTTTTTTTTATGATCTGTCGTTTTGTCCATTGTTTTTTTTCTCATTGTTACTTCACTCTTTACGAATTACTTTTATTATATTTTGTTACTTATTCTGAGCCTGGTTTACACTTTTTTTTATATTACAAAGTTGGCAAACAAATATACGGCCCGCCTGATGGTAAGCATCAGTAGCCTATAGACGCTTGCAATACCGCTGCACTTCTCTCATTTTCCCTCCTTAGTAGTTTTTGCATTTCCCAGAAATTTTATTTTCCTTTTGTACTGTTAGTAGTGCTGACAGACAATCATTCTCGGTCCGGTAGCGGATCATATTCGCACACGATCGAACATGATCCCTAGCCAATGTGCAGATGGGTTTCGTCATCTTGAGTTTCTCCGTGCTTCGGAGCGTTATGCCGTCAGTCCAGGCTGTCGTCGATTGATGACGAGAAATTAAACTAAGTCGGTGTTCTTGAAATATTTGCGACTGTCAATCCGCATTGGAGCAGTGTGACAGTTTACGCTCCAATCCACTGATATGATAAATCTCTATCAGACCAATGATTCCGTGTAGCGCTGGTTTATAGGCCTTAAATTCCTACGGGCCTCTATAAGGCGGCCTTGTACCTACTATTCAGTTGTTCTACTTTGTATCCATTCATTGACATGACACACGTGTTTTCGTTGTGAACAAAAATAGTATACATTAGTAATATTATATTAACCTACATTTATGAGAACATATTTTTAAGACATGAACTAGATTTGGCCCGCGGGTTTACCTGTTCAGTTCTATTGCTCCCGTTCCCATGAGATTTTCTAGAGATAATCCTTCTTGCGTTGTCCTCTTTCCTAATTTATTAGGATTGGCGGGATCCGCTATCTAATCCTAAGGAATTGGAGAAGGCACTTTTACTTGGAGACCACTGCCTGCAAATGACACTGGAAGTATTTTACACTATACAATAAATATATTTTTGTTTTATACACAAAATTATGTCGCGAAATCGAAGTTCGCGTGTATCTCGCTTTCCCGTTGGTATTTCGTTAAATCCTTGTATGTATTATACATATCAACCTTCATCTTGAATCACTCTATTGCTTGCTGAACTGCATTAAAAACCATTGAGTAGTTAATAATGTTTTCCGGCAGAGAAACGTAAAACGACAATAGCGATTTCTTGACATGATTTCTTGAAAGAAACTATAGCCGTTTTACGCTAAAACGATATTCAGTAGACTTCCAGTAGTAAGTCCCAGACAATCACGGTACAATATAATAAATAGAAAAGTTCGCCCATTGTCTATGAGTCTAGTCTAGATCGTGCATGCCTTGGTAAAATTAATGATCATTCTAAAAAAATTCAACTGTAATATTTGTACTTTGACAAATCGTAACATTTATGTAAGCACAGATATAAAAAAGAATAGATGCCGCAAGTTTTTTCTTCGTATGCTTTACCTACGGACGGATTAGTGTTTTTAGATCGGTTATATTCGTGTAAAAGAAAAAAAAACGATATGAATCCTGTATCATGGGTTAATAGATCGTTCTGATCTATTAACCCATCCAAGTATTGACTAGAGATATCGTTGCTTAATTTGGGTGATCATTCCACTTTGACACGTACAACGAGGCCATCGAGCTCGTCTTCTCTTTCGACAGAATCCATCTTGGGATTACAGTAGGTTCATGATGGAGTGATTTGCGGCATCTACGTTTTTATGTCTGTGTTTGTGAGGTTAAACATGGGGGACACGCGAAGACATGCAATCAATTTGATTGAGTTTTTTAGTATAATAAGCTTTGATGGGCCTTGCTTCAACCGCTTTGTGCAAGTAAGCTTATAAATGAATAGCTTTTTGACCAAAGATTTAATAGAACCGCCCTATCATAATATGATACAATTTTACATATTTACAAATATAATTTGAACACTAGTGAAACCCGCGAACTTCGTTTGCTTATTTATGCACAAGTTGCACAACAGCGCCACCTATATCAGACTTTTGATCCTACGGGAATCGCATACTTTTCAGAAAAAAAGTACCCTATGTGTTAGCCAACCAAGGTGTCAGCTACTTACATACCAAATATCATAAATGTTGGTCCAGCCATTAGAGCGTGCGTGTAACAAACATACACATAACTTTCGCCTTTATAATATTAATAGGAGAAAATATTATTTTAGTTTTAAATAATACTTATATATTTGTGAACTAGCTGTGCCGCAACTTCGTCCGCTTGGTTGTAAAAGGGCTGTAACTTTTTTATTTATGAACTAACTAGCTTTTCGTTCGCGGTTAATTTTATTACATAGATCTCGTTTGACAACGAAACCCACGGCGCGACTTGTGGCGCCATCTGTTGGCCGATACAGCGCCCTCTACAGTAGAAAAAAATATTTCCCATTGGAATGACATACTTTCACGGGATAAAAAGTAGCCTATATTGGGCTCTGTATCCCTGACAATAGATATACAAATTTTCATAATGATTGGATGATTAGTTAAGCCGTGAAGGAATAACAAACAAACTCACTTTCTCATTTATAATATTAGTTAGTATTGAAATGTTGCGTTAGTGAGAACCGCATTCAAATCGTTTAAGCCGTTTCTGAGGTTAGCGTGCACAAACGTACAGAGACACAAAATAAAGTAAAATAAACTACATTGTTGTGGCGTACCAGAGTACCCTCTAATCCGCTTCAATTGATGGGAGAGCCGAATCCCTTCAGTGGGATGATTATAGATTAATATGTATTGTCATGAAACTTTTCAAGGCAACCATTAACTTTCTGTAATGTGGTATGAAATGGCAAATACAAAAACAATCCAAGATCGAATTGAAGTTGTTTAATCTGTTTTAATTAAGTGTTCGGTGTCAGTATTCATTCACCGTCTAGTATAAACAAGTTTAACCGAATTCATTCATAGCGATGAATCAATTAGGTAAGCCTGCTGAAATCGTAGGACGGTGGGAATTTTGCTTTGAAGAAAAATATTAGTACGACTCATATATACGAGTAGTACTAATATTAATTATCTCCTCATAATATCAGAAGATAGGATGAGAGAAAAAGTAAAAAAAATGACTTAAAAATAAAAACTAAAGTAAATGCCTAATCGTATGACATACCTCTCTAGTGGTGGGACACTTCATGGAGTTTTAACGAACTAAAATGCGATTTTGTAATTATATTATTTATAGGTAATATTATTTAAACTGTCCTTGGGGGTCTCTGTAATCTACAAATAATAAAATGTCTATCAGCTAACAATCGAATATCTTCGAGGCACACGTTGTTGTAAATCAACATGTTTATAGCTAATTTCGAATTTCTGTTTGTGTAACGCGATATTCACACTACGTCGACACACGTCTGTTCGAATATCTTAGAATAGATAAATTACGACACATAAACATTATTGATTTGTATGTTTTTTTGTAAAGTAAAATTTCTTTTCTTGTTGATAAAGGTCTGTATTCACTTTGATTAGTGCGAGTGCAGGTGATTAGTAACTTAGGGTGATTCACCCTGAATTCCTACGATGCAAAAGATTTAGGTAGTAGTATTTTTGGTGCTGAGGGTGATTCACCGTCAATTCAATTACTAATCCAGTGTTAGTTACTAACCAGTGGTGTCAGTGATTTTAGATTCACTTTGTTGTCGTCTTTCAACTATCGACAATAGTCGAGACAGTCTCTTAGTTTGACAGTGACAGCCATAATAGAATGTTTACTAGTAAACTTTAAATTTTAATGTTCTACTTTTTTTTAATAGGCTAACTGTTGAGTTTTTTGGCGACATTTCTTATCAACGGCCATTCACGTTGACGTGCTAGTAGCACACTATTAGGAAAAAAAAATCTAATAGGATAAAAAACATTAAAACTCTACTTGCAAAATATTTTTCTTATTCATTTTATTTTTAAAAATCATAGCAATTTCCCGAAAAAGTACGTGAATTGCAAGGATGCCCAACAGTGAAATGTAGATACTCGTATCTAATTAAAATAAAGATAAAATCGTTTATTCAGAGACTTGGCTCTCACATAAGCTTTATCATAACAAAGTATACAAATAATACTAATTTGTATAAATAAATCTACTATAAACTACCCCACCATTTCGAAAAAAAAAGCAAAATGGCCACTGATAAAGGAAATGACAAAAGAAACCCAGGTACGGAGTAACTATTAACTAATCTGTGCTTACGGCCTTTTTAGTCATATAAAGAATTGTCTATCTATACACAGTTGTTATCATGAGTTATTCTACCTCAGTGTTTATGTTTGAAGAATGACACGTTGTTAAATATAGGCATATGATATTGTCACAAAATATACATAGGTATTTTAAGCGTATTGCAAATGATGTCTAATTTGACGTGGAAAAAAAATCTAAAAAGTAGTTCCATTTAATATATTATGTAGATACTGAATTTTCAATGATTATGTTTATTTTTAAAGTCAATATACAACTAATTAACACTTCTTCAAAAATTAAACTAAAAACTGAACTATATTAAAAATTAAACAGACAGGGTCCTTGTGGCATTTGCCTTAGGTTAGTAGCAATAGAAATTCTTTATATTTGTATTTTGTGTGTACAATTATTGTTACCGAATAAACCTTCTTTCTTTCTTTAAAAACCTAAACATAAAGTTAAATGTTAATTGCTTGATTATTACTCTCATGAGAAAAGAACCCACTTCTGCAATGAAGATAGGTTTACTAACAATTGAGCCCATGAGCTATCGTAAAACGGAAATGACTATCCATTGACAAACTCGTCAATGGAATTCCCATGAGAATATTACCACCATCTTAAAATTTCATTATTACATCGTTGAATAACATCGCTTCAAATTATTTATAAACTCAAACCCTTGAGCAGTCACCATCTGTTTTTATATCGACTATCGAATTCCCGAACGTCAGTCTGAAGGCCACTGTTACAGATTTTTTTTTACAATTACAACAGCAAACAAGCTCCTGACTTCAAGACTAACCAACTATACATTTCCAAAATATTCTGATTTAGCTAATGTAAATCGTGCAGAGAAAATTTTTTAGGAAGATTTTTCAAAAGCCCAAAACATACCTTTTGAGACTTCTTTTACTTTTCAGCGTTTCTCATTTTGCATGGTATAATTAGTTGCATTAAGTTCTTTTTCGAATATATAATAGCGTTCGATGGGTGTAAACTCAAAAACTGAGTGTATTGTATTAGGTATACGAGGATAAATATTACAAACACAAACTAGAAAGTTCATTTGACATGTAAAGTAAAAGGTTTTTAGTTGATTTGATTTCGTTCACCTTCTTATTTACATAATGTCAACTTAGATTCATCAAGATTTACATTGCTATTAAATTGATTATTATTTAGATTAAATAGGGTATAGGGACATGCCTATTGGTAGCCACCACTGTCTATCAACTAGATATTTATGTATTTTTTTTAAATACAAAAATATGTAGTTCAAATTAACTGCTGAATCAATGTAAAGTTTATAGAGTATACCTATTTATTGTGTCTATAGCATTAACATATTTGGATTCAAGTGGAAAAAAAAGTCGCCTAAGATCCATTGAGGGGTAAAATAATGGATCCAATTGGAATGAGGGTTATACAGAAGTAGACAAAAAAATCTGGACTCCCAAATCACAGGACTGGGAATTCATCCGACTTAAAATTTTGTATAAGGGTTCCGTCACATAAAATTAATACTAGTTAGTTAGACTAGTTGGGATAAACGATAAACAACAATGAAAAGTTCCAAGGTAGTCGCAATGATTACTGGAAAAGGCATGACATACTTTCTTAGAGCACAATGACCTTTTTCATTTGTTCCACCTGACTTCTGCATGGTTTTTACGTACAGTCGCGTGCACTGATATACATACAGTTACTGTTTTGCAAATATATATGCATACATATGATATTTTTTAAGATTGAGTGTTCAAAATAATCCTCCATCCTTTCGGCCTAAAACTCATTATTAAAACTTTTAAAAAAATATATGCGCCAACGGTTTTTAATATTTTTTTGGGATTCCCATAGGACTGGAGGGTGTAATACCAACGCGTAAGGAACTAAAATAAAATATTGAGCGTTGTAATTAATTGAAAATCTAATTAGATGATTGTGTCTTGACACTGATAGTGTTATCAGGACCTTGGCCTTCCATTTACTGATGAAATTATCAAGATTTTAATATCCTCTCTCAATTATCATTCAGATAAATCCATGTGCCGTCTATCTTAACTACATAATTAACAATTTTACATTTTTGAAGTATTTTTATCTAATACTAGCTGTTACCCGCGGCTTCACCTATGTTGGGCTCTGTACCCCTGACAATATGTATATACAAATTTTCATAATGATCGGCTGCTTAGTCAAGCCGAGAAGGAATAACAAACAAACAAATTAACTTTCTCATTTATAATATTAGTATGATAGTATTTTTTCTGATTGGCCTGGGTCTTGAATTTTTGTTTATACATATATGTATTTGTTGCAATATTTTTGGAGGCGAATCTACTGCTGAGACTGAACATGAATATGTGAAAAAATATTATAGTAAACTTACATTTAAATTTAATATTGACAAAAATGAAGATCCGCCCGTGTGGCACACAATACATTTTATGTTATGAAGTCACTCCGTTTGAAAGGGCGCGGATACATGCATGCCTGTCAGTATGCGTCAGTCTCGGCCGCTCCAAAGAAACGCCGCAGAAAAATTTGGAAAATTCTTCGATCACATTGGTAAATTGTAATTTTCCTTAAAATCACAACTAAGGTAGATTCCATTTATTAACTGACACAACTGACAGCAGATTCGCGTCAAGTCGTCAAGCAGTTTCATAAAGCCCAGCGACTTAGAAGAAACTTTTTGCACAGACATCTCATAAATACATGTACATTGTCTATTTTGCGCACTGATAGAGGTTATTCTAAAAACCTCAAAAAAAATTGTAAGTAAAAAATATTACGGGAATCTGTTTACGGCTTTTAAAATAGAACCAACGAATTATTTATGCCTCCTACGATTTTCCATTTAAATATTGCAACTGTACAAATCAACATTGTATATTATCGTTGAGTTAGTATCCCATACCACAAATTTTGAACTTACTTTGGGGCTAGCTCCTAGGTATATTTATTTGTTTAATTAAAACACAGTTAATGTCAATCTTATGTTACGCTTTGTAAATTTACCAAAATAAGATTGACATGTCACTATTTATGTGATAATTTACGTTCAAATATTTCCGTTAATGGCTACCGAACGAAGTAGGTACCGACTGACACTCATCATGACAGATGTCTGACCTCTTAGGGCTGACCAATATAATATTAATAAAAATAAAATGTGTCAATCATCATCTCAGCCACAAGAAGTCCACTGCTGGACATAGGCCTCCCCCAAACGCCCTCAATACGACCTGCTGGCAGCGGCCAGCATCCAGCGGCTTCCTGCGACGTGCCTTTGATGTTCTGACCACCTTGTAGGCGCGTCCTACGCTGCGCTTTCCGGTCGCCATTCCAGAACCCTCATGTCCCACCGGCCATCGGTTCTGCGGGCTATGCGCCCTGCCCACTGCCACAATTTGTGTTAATATAAGCTCTTTCCGACTAAGCTGCCGGTAAGGTTAGAAATGGTAGTGAATATGCAATTTTTCTAAACTACGTAAGTTGCAGTGACGGCATCTACCATAAAGTCATTTGTATCATTACAAGGATCTGGATATAGTTTTTACTGTATTCATAAAAATAAGTGTCAAAGTCCCCAATTAGGTAACTTCCTTTCAGTTCTACCTGGATTTAATACTTGATATTTTTTTATTTATATACTTAATTTGAGCTTACAAAATCGCAAATACTTATATATAAAATTTGTTTAATAATTTTATTCAATATCATTACCATTATAAGTGAAGTGCCATTGTTATAATACTTAAAAGTATTTTTGTACTAGATTCCTTCATATTATATTCCACCCACACCCACGTATTATTATGTCTTAACAATAAAAAAATAACCTAATGAACTTAAAATAAATTCTTATAAGAATTGGTTGTAAAAAATATATGATAATAAACAGAAATCATCAAAGATTTCTTTAACTATTAATGCGTTTTTGATAACCCTGATCAAATCGTTAAAAGGCGTGCCAAATAGAGACAAAATATGACAAAGATGGACGACTGGAAAACTATGGCAACAGTATCTCAAAGTGCACAACACTTATTAACTTTCGCTTAACTGAAATAAACATCATTAAGGCGACATATCGATTCTTTTTATAACTCAGTAATTTTGTGGTGATTTTTTTATATTTCGGTATTTTTGACTCTTATGTCCTTTATGAGAAGAGATTTTTCTTTTATCGATTAAGAAGAATTGTATTTCTTATAACACATACCGGAGGGCACGTTAAGCCGTCGGTCTCGGCTGTTATCTGTAGATGACAGTCGGCTTCAAAACACCGGCCTCTGCCAATCCGTATTGAAGCAGCGTGGCAGAGTACGCTCTAGTCCCCTTCGATTGAAGGGAGACCCTTATCCCTGCAGTGGGATGATTATGGGTTGATATAATGATAACACATACTTAAAATGTTATGGAATCGCTTCAAAATCAATAAAAAATTAAAACATCATAATACAATTTTCTCAACCCTAAGGGCGTTTCTCCACTACTCCGGCATCAGATTTTTATTGGTCCGGTAATTGCCGGTCCGATGTAGAAATTCATACTTTAGACATAAAACCGGATGCCGGAGTAGTGGAGAAGCGCGTATACTAAAGTATGAATTTCGATAAAAATCGGATGCTGGAGTAGTGGAAAAACGCGCTAACTGTTTACTGTGTCTATTTAGTTCTCTTTTAAACACTTTAATTTAATACTATTAATAACGCAAATTATTATATTTATTTTATAAACAAATAGTTAGGCGAGTGAAAGTGACCACATGTGAAGAAAAACAATATTCCGATAAAATACTTTCTCTCTTTCTAACGCAAAATTAAAAAGAAGTGCTAGGTACCTATCGTTTTAAAATAAACTAAGTTTAATAAGATAAGTTGACAAATATGCCACGGTAATAAAGTCAAACAATGGATCGCTGTGTTGTGTGAAGTGATTTAAAAAAATAAATATAAAAAAAACGCATTTTATAGCATCAGACCCGGCGAAGGAGTTAAATAAAAAAAAAACGAAACCGATGTACGGGAAGAACGAATAACACGATGTTGCCACTAAAGGGGGCGCTAGCGTGCCTCCTGCTCGCAAGCACCATACAAGCTCAGTACATTAACCGTAAGTACTATTATTAAGCACCTTCCTTCTAAAGACTTGTTTATTCCACACAATTGTGTATGACATTGTACTATTATTAAGCACCTTCCTTCTAAAGACTTGTTTATTCCACACAATTGTGTATGACATTCCGAGTATTTGCTGGTATTTGCATGTAAATTGTAATTTATTTACACACTACAGACCGGTGGTGCATTGGTGCATCCTACCTTCGGCACTGGAAGGTTCCTTCGATGCCCGCTCGAAGCAAACATTTATTTATGTGATGGCATTTTGCGTTTGTTATCGAGTCTGGGTGGTATCTATGTTATTATAAGGAATTTCGTTAAATCCACAAGGATTTAACTTATGTATATAATAATTATGTACAATGTACAGTACAATACATACAAATGTATTGTACTGTACATTGTACATAATTATTATATACATTTCTCTTGAATCACTCGTATGTATAAAAAAACGCATCAGAATCTGTTGCGTAGTTTTATAGATTAGCATACATAGGGGCTAGGGACAGACAGACACCGAAAGCTACTGCTTTTTATATTATGTAAAGATATTGTATGTTATTAATACCATTTTAAAAGAGCAAGTGCTAAGTTTCTTGCCAGCTTCTTCTTAGCACAAATCTGCCGTCTGAACTGGTGGTAGGAAAAAATTGTGACGATTCGAAAGAGCTTATATTAGGCCTATTTGAATAAAAATATTTTGAATTGAATTGAATTTGAATATTTACAATAACATATCTGTTGTCTGGTAATAACACAAGGTTGAGCCTAGCTTAATTAGGGATCAAGTAGCGATGTGCGAATTGTGTATTTTATTTATTTTATTACACTTTTAAGAGAGATAGGGCACAGCGGATAATCCACTCAAATCGGAGCAGCCCGTCTGGGGAAGGACCTCCACCTTACAGAAGGTAGCCAAATAGCATTAGTCGCGACCATGTTGTGTTACTACGGTGAGTAGGGTCTCCAGAGCTCCACTTAGGGGGTTGGGAGGGTGGGCAACGCATGAGTGATACCACCGGTATTGCAAGCGTCTATAGGCTACGATGATGCTTACCATCAGGCGGGCCGTATTCTTGTTTGCCACCTTTGTAGTATAAAAAAAAAATCACTGGTCAACACAAGTTTTGTTTCCTATTTTTTTCTGTTATTGGGTATTTCTATGACCCTAAGTACGAGAAAACTGGCAGAATTGCTAACAGCTTTAGGACCTTTCGCGAGTTGCCTAATCTGTGGCCCATCAAAAATACTAGCTTTAAATTTTTACGCAGTTTCCACAAAGTCCGATATAGGTTTTCGATATTTTGCAAATATAAGTTCAACACAAATACAGCAAAAAATATCGGGATTAAGCATACAACATCCTTTTGACGAAGCTACATCGTAAACAACATCAAACCATAGGTATTTTAGGATGCAATAAAAAATAAAATCTACGTAAAAATTGTGAATGAGGTAGTTAGGTAAAAAATTGTTGCCATATTTAAAAAAACGCGTCATTTAACAAAAATTTTTTTTTGTTGACCAGTAATAAGCACCAAATATAATTAGCGGGTAGTTAAGTGGACAGTTGTGAAGCTATAATAGCCCCGGGATGAAACATGTTTTTTTTTTATTATTATCTTTTTTTATTTTATTACAAAGTTGGCAAACAAACAAACGGCCCGCCTGATAGTAAGCATTACAGTAGCCTATAGACGCTTGCAATACCGGGGATATCACTTACGCGTTGCCAACCCTCCCAACCCCCCAAGTGGAGCTCTGGAGACCTTACTCACCGTAGGAACACAATATGGTCGAGACCTATGCTATTTGGCTACGATCTTCTGTAAGGTGGAGGTCCTTAACCAGACGGGCTGCTCCGATTTCGAGCGGATTAACCGCTGTGCCTCTACCTCTCTTAATAATAATGCTATATTATATATTTTTTCGCGCTGGCCCTCACAGCGTAGGGGAGCGTCCCCAAGGTGGCGGATAGGGGAATGGTCGGTAGCCTAGCTACACTAACCGGTTAAGTCCGATGGACTCGCTGACCAACGACGGGTGTGGTCCTCCAGCATTTCGGGGGTTGTGCGGCGGGTTGACACCTCGCCCACGTAAAACCAATGTTGCTGGTGAAGCGTATCCCGTTAACGCTTCACTAGATTGCACAACATCGTCAAAAAAAAAAAAAATCAGGGATCCTTACTGTAACCCGTGCCAAGCCGGTGCGGGGCGCTAGTGTAGAAGTATACCAAAAGGAAATAAGGACAATATATTTATAATAGATAACCAACTTGTACCAGTTGGTAACTTCTCGCTTTGATTAAAAGATCGAAACTCATTAGTGGGAAAACTTAACTCATTGTTTATTAATCGAAGATAACGCATACTTCCCTTACCTAAGGAATGAACAAGGAAGGACGGGGAATAAAGTGAAAAAGGGAGTAGGAAGCAGAAGGGGTATTAGGCTTCAGGTACTCATCGTACGAAACACGGCAGCATATCACCGTTATTCACGTCTATATTCTGTGAGAGGGGTGGTACTGCCCCGGTCGAGCCAGTAATCTGAATTTTATTTTTAAATCCTATCAGAAAAGAAAAGCCACCATCACCCAAGAGGTACCGGGTTCGAATCCCGGGCGGGTCATGATAAAAACGAACTTTTTCTGATTGGCCTGGGTCTTGGATGTTTATCTATTTAAGTATTTGATAAAAAATAGTATCGTTTAGTTTGTATCCCGATCGAACTTACTTTGGGGCTCGCTCAATCTGTGTGATTTGTGCCTATTGAATAGACATATATATTTATTTATTTATTTATAGATATATTGTGTTATTGTGTTTATACGAGCGATCAAAACCCATCAATTTGCAATGAAAGATTGGGCTGCAATTTTGTTGAAAACGTTAGAAAATTTGAAACGAATCGAACCTACTTTGAAACGATTATGATCATTATGTATGCAATAGTTAAATGGTCCACACATATGGGTCATGGCTTCATAATTACGATTAGAATGGACTCATAAAAATGTCGACACAATTTTTTAAACATCTGGAAATTAAAGAAGCGCTCGTTAAATATATTTTCGGAGCGACATTCGCCCGCAAATTGAGATCATACTGTTTTGTCAAATATCTCGTAGATTTTTCTTCTTCTTTCGTGTGTCCGCAATAAAAAAATATATACCACTAAAGTGGCAAACAAGCATATGGCCCGCCTTATGGTAAGCAGTCACCCTGTGGATGGACGCTTGCAATGCCGGGGGTATCCCTCGCGCGTTGCTGACCCATACAGGGTCTGAAAACTGGAGCTTTGTCTCAAGTGCGTCAGATAAAGGGCTCATACACACATACACCTCCTGCTATGATGCGCCACTGGCTCACGATACTTTTAGGGCTCATACACATAAAGGCGAATCTGTAGCCGATGCCGCGTCGTAGCACGATGCGACGTCGTGTGTGTGTAGCCCTCAATCTGACGCACTTGAGTATTTAAAGTTTTCGTTTTTTTACTATTCTGACAGGGTGCCCTGATGAGAACCTAAATATGAATATTTATAGAGTTAAAAATATGGTGTTTATACTTGACAGGGTACCAGATATCTTCTATATCTACGCGCTCGAGTAACTGCAAAAATCCCCTCTTGTCTCTTCAACTATATTTATCATTTTAAAACAACATGCTACTTCGTATTTTTCACAATAGAAAAAAACGTGTATCTGACGTGAAGATTTCATCGCGTACCTACATTCATTGTTTTCATACAAAGTTTGTTCAGAAAACCTGGCCTTATGATAGATGTTAATGCAATAAGTCGAGCACAATCTGTTTTAACGCTGGGGATAACATAACAGAACAATAATTATGTTTTAGAGCTGAAAATTGAATGTGGGTATAACGGCTTGATTGCAAAACACCCCTTAGATGCACAATAGACCTTCAAACTTACAGAGGTGGCATATTAAATTGTCCTTACTAATATTAAACACAAACAGGTCTGGTGGTCGAGTGGTTAGCAATGGTCACTAAAAGAGGGCCGCGGGTTCGAATCCTGCGCAAGGCAAACATTTGTGTGCATGAGATAAAAAATTAGAATTGGTCGCGAAATCTTTCGAATGCGCGTAAATCGCGAACTCTTTTTATGTCTATAAAATATGTGCATTACGTTGTAAAGATAAGTGTGAATTTCATATATTAAGTGTCGGGTTGACGCTTCGACTCTGCGCGCGCTATTAGTAATTTACATAATATATTTTATATAATATAATTATTTAATGCTGAAAATGTGTAAGACGAGAGAAGGTGCCTAAATGCCTTATCTCTGAATAAAATATTTGATTTGATTATTTGCAATAATTGTAATATTAGCGTTTCTATAACATGCATAGAGCTATGGCTTGGGGTCGAACGGCTGTCGCGATATGATTAAAATACGCCTGTAAACCTTCGGGGGGGCGACTTCTATCTGGTTTTTTGTCGGCGCCGGCTGCGGTTGCAAAAATGAAGTAGTTTAAACACAATGCGTTTTAAATTTTATGAAATCTCATTCTTAAAAAACAGGGAAGAACGTGTCGGGCCACGAATTTTGTAGGGTTCGGTATAAGCTATGCTTTAGTTGTTTTCAGATTAGTGCAAGGTTCTATGACATTTGCACGTTTTCTTTATAAGTTCGTCGGCTATTACTCGGTAACTAGTAGAGTATCCGGGACATGCCCACCACACAATTCCACCGCTTTGTCTCCTGTATAGCCAGGCCAGGATCAACAACGACGACCTGATCACAAAATATAAAACCAAATATATATAAATATATATTTGGTAATGACTGAATGGAATGTATGTTCCTTACGACCGACGTCTAGGGGTGTACTAAAAAAAGGATTTTTCAAAATTGATGTTGATCCCAAGTTGACATGGTTTTTAAATGGTATTTCGGAGAGCATAACACAAAATAGACTGTAATGTCAAGTTGACATCAAAATGACATCATTATTTGTAAGCTTAATTGCACCAAAGCTGTCTTGGAACTCACATAGAATTTAACCAGAAAGAAATTAGACGGAGTGTTGATTTTATTTTATTCATACTTACTTTATGTACAAATATTTAACGGATTCCGAGGATAGTTATGTTTAAGTAAATAAAAATAAAATTGCTATTATAAATTCTAGATTTGACCTAGTAAAAGATTTAGCCCTGTTAGCATGCTCAAGCTGTAAGCGGCGGCAGGGTATTTGAACTGATGAGATGATAATAAATATTCATGGTTTCTTTGTCGTAAGTATTCCCCACCCTACACTCTTTTTAAGTTACATTTTATATTGTTTGACAACGACGGTTAAATTTTAAGCTATGAAGCAATATTAATAGTACCTATAAGTACCACAAAGGTCGTGCAAAGACAGACAGTATCACCCTCTCACGAAATATCGGTAATCAGTAATGCGTTTCGTTCGGTATGTGATGATTAATAATTTTCTTCATCCGAATACCAGCTAAGGTTAACGTTATTTAACTTCAGTGTTCGTAAAAAGTGCGACAAACAGCGACGCCATAAAGTAAATTGCGGCGCTCCAGGGTCCAAACCAAAACTGAGACTAAATGTTAATAATAAGACCTTTTTAATTGTACATTTTGGTTACAATATATGCAATAAATGCTTTGACTTTGGGCTCCTGTAGCATTTTATTTTTATAAGTTATTTTTAGCCAAAACAGAAGGACAGGCGCTTACTTATAGAAAACCATCTTGAAAACCTTTAACAAGTTACCGTTGTAAACATTAAAACGTCATAAATTTAAAATTAGTTGACGTCTGCCGACGAGCACTCTCGATATATACTACCTACATTATAAAGGGCTTTATTTGTAGCTCGTTAGTGCCAGTAATATAATATTCAAAAAAGGCATCTCATATCTCTTTTGTGAAGAGTTTATTTAGAAAGAAGGAAAGAAAATTGTTTATTTGTTGTCCGTACATATTAGAAGACGATGTTTATTAGAATAGTATGAAGTAGATTATGAGAACGTAAAGTGCTGTCCATGAGCACAAGTCAAGGTGGTGTGCTTCTGTTACTTGATCGATTACTGTTGACTTAATCCTAACAACTGGAACTGATGAATTTATACTATTTACCTGTGCACTAGAAACTAGAAGTAAATTTAGATTTCAATAAATTTAGATTCAATAATCCCCCCCACTCTATCTCCGAAAGTCTTATGTTTAGAAATTTGAAAAAAATCATGGTAGTAGTCCATATGCTGAACCTTCAATGAAAACTATACCGGTTGAGTAGGATCTACTGTTACCGAGTAATAGCCGACGAACTTATAAAATAAAACTTCTTTGATGAAAACTTACAAATGTGATTGATTTTGATATTGGACTCAACTAAAGGCAAGCAAAGCACAGCAAATACGGAACATTGTGCGTTGTATTTATCAATAGTATTCTTTGTAAGTAATTGCAATGTTTCATAACGATGCTTACAATAGGTTTAGGTGGTAGTATATAGAGTAGTTTATTTATTTTATTCTCTGAAGGACAATATGCTGTAAATAATGTATTTTTGATTTGATTTGATATTAACATAAAAATCTTTGTCCTTAGCAAACGATTTTAATTAAATATCTTAGATTCCCAGCGATATGTTTGATGGCCAGGGCCGACCTCAATAATATACCTCATCCCTTTAACTAGGTGCTATAGAACCGTGCCCAATGGGATGGGTCCACGGACACCCACCGGTGGGGTTGCGAAAGTGTCACCAGTTCCCGCAACTGGCAGACAGTCAGATCTTTATTTGGTATGCCCTTCATTGGCTAGAGAGGTCCCGTCGCTTCCCCAAATGGCGGGACATGCAGTAATGCATTTTCCTATACTAAACTACACACTAAACAAAAAAAAGGTCTGGTAATGAAATATATCTACAAAACTGAAGTCTGAGGTCGCCATGATGTATATTCTGAGAGGATTTCAGTGTAATGCTAATAATGACGACGTCTGCGGTTAATCTTTCGTAACGGGGGTCGTCTCGTAAAAATTAGGATGGATAAAAATGCACTCCTTTTAGCATTACAATGACAACACTTACCATCTCAGATAAGGGTTGCCGCTGAACCGACGGATGTTCTTATGTTTCAAATTGGATGCCAGCTTATTTTGTAATACTTTCAACTTTGCCATAATAAATGAAAGTTTGTCGGTGAGTAGGTATATATATTTTAAAAGTACCATTTTAAAAGACTTAGTGCTAAGTTGCTTGCCAGTTTTTCATAGTACAAATCTGCCGTCTGAACTGGTGGTTGGAAATTATTGTGACGTTTCGAAAGAAATCGTAGATAGGTCTATTTGAATAGAGATATTTTTATTTCATATGTAGATGTTTGTTACTCTTTCACGCAAAAACTGCTTGATTGATTTGCTTGGAATTTGGTACACGGATTATAACTTGGATTAACACATATGGGATATCGGTAACAACGGCCGGCTTCATCTGGTATGTAAGAGAGATAGGGCACTGCGGATAATCCTCTCAAATCGGAGCAGCCCGTCTGGGGAAGGACCTCCACCTTACAGAAGATCGTAGCCAAATAGCATTGGTCTCGTCGGCCATATTGTGTTTCTACCCCATGTGAGTGATACCCCCGGTATTGCAAGCGTCTATAGGATACGGTGATGCTTACCATCAGGCGGACCGTATGCTTGTTTGCCAACTTTGTGGTATAAAAAAATGCATACTACTTTCACGTTTAAACAAGCTACAATTTCGATAGCTTGGTGGCGCGTTGTGGATCCTACTTTCGGCACGTGGCCCAGGTTTGATTCCCGCTCGGGGAAAACTTTGTGTGATGGCATTTCTGTTGTCTCGAGTCCTGGGTGTTTTCTATGTAATAAGTTACATGTAATGAAAATGTTCACTATCTCTTAGGTAAAGCAAAGTGCAATGTAGTACCTTTGGGCGTCAGTAGGTTTACTTAGTTTCAGTTTACATACACCGTAATTAATTCTAAAAGTGGGTTGGTAGACTGGCCTACTAATCTACAGATAAAAAATTACCTTTTTCAATGATTAAGGCAATATGTATAGAGTACAAATATAAACTCAAATCAGGTTAAAATAGTTACACATGTATAAAAGTTAGAATGTAGGCACAGGATAACTTTTATCCCAGATGTCAGACGGGAAACGGGAACATTGGGATATTTCGGGTACAGCACAATCCGCAAACCGCAGGCTGATTTTTTATTTTGAAATAAATAAATAAATATATAGTGACAATTCATACAGATTGAGCTAGCCCCAAAGTAAGTTCGAAACTTAAGTTATGGGATACTAACTCAACGATATTATATTTTATAACAAATACATAGATAAACATCCAAGACCCGAGGCCAATCAGAAAAAGTTCGTTTTTCATCATGACCCGACCGGGGATCGAACCCGGGACCATTACGCCACGGAGGTCGTCAAAATCACTATATGACACATAGTTTCCATCCATCATTCATCAGATATATTGATATCATTAACACAGGAAAATTTCTATCTCTGATATGTTAAATTACGAAACGAATATAATATTATCTAGTAGCAAAACCCGTGCAACTTCGTTTGCGTGTATTCCCGTGGGAACCCGCTTTCCCATGAGAATTTCGGAATGTATTTTACAAATTATACTTCCTGTTGAACCACTCTCTCTATTAAATAAACCGCATCAAAATTTGTTGTATATTTTAAAAAATCTAAGACCATCGACATCAAAGTAAAGACAAGCTGTCCGGTACTGAGATTTAGCGGCATTGCGGTGGTACACATGCACACCACCACCTTAAGTCAGTTGCGAGCGAGCGACAGAAGCAATGGTGTCCAATTGACAAAAAACGATCTGTTAAATAAAAAGACAAAAAACGATCTGTTAAATAAAATTGTCAATTGGACACCACTGCTCAGCTTCTGTCGTCCGCTCTCAACTGACTGACTGAAGGGTGGCGGTCAATTTGCACTATCGCAATGCCGCATAATCTCAGTATCGGACAGCTTATGTCGATGTAATTCATAGACAATTTTAACTTAGTTTCCAACCGCTATCGTCCTTTGACGGCTTTGACCAGTGTGCCAGTCGAGAAAATTATGATCTCTGTATGCTTTGACGTGCATTCAAACGTAAATTATGTAAACCCTATTTTTATTTACACTGTGTACGTTAGTAAATAGAGATAGATGCGGTCAGATTGCAAGCCCGGAGCGCTGTGGGCGGTCAACGAAAAAAAAAGTGTTTTTTTCGTTCACTGTGGGTCATATGCACGTAAAGTGTATGGTTTCGTGTCGTCAAGTGTATTAATTTTATGATAATACTAGCGAATCCTTCCGTGGAAATTTAGGACAAAAAATTACCTGTTTAAGTTCAATGACAGAGTGCAGGCTAGAGAACTTAGGACATTTATATGCTAATAATGTAAGCATAGTTGTAAAATTTTGTAATTACACTAGTAAAATACTAGCAACTTCGTTTGCGTATATCTTTCCCGTGGGAATTTTGAAAATCCTTTCTTAAGCAACCTACATTCCAAATTTGCCAGCAGCTACCCAGCGGTTTGGGCTGTGCGTTGGCGTTGATAGATAGTTAAATCAGTCAAAACTTTGAATTTTTTTTATACAGGGTGACTTGAACTGAACCCGCCATAGCAAATTCGCATATTGAGGAGATCATTTGCTAACTATTGGACTTTACTTTCCCTAGCTAAAGTTTTATACTTTGGGAGATATGTCAATTTTGTACTTCTTTATCCGTTATTATAATAATACTTTTTAGTATTTTTTGATAGTCATAAATATCTGTGATTAAAATATGTCGGGACTTCCCTCAACTTCCCTCAACTAGGGTGAAAAAATAAGATAAACCGCTTTAAAAACAAATTTTACCAAACAAAAAAACTTAACGATCAAATTTATCCGAAAATAATAAGAAAACTACGGTGTTCCAATAATTTATGCTAAGTAAGTTTTCTAGTTCGTCACCTTTCCAACAGTACCAAAATTGTATCCAAAAAATAACTAACTTTGAAAAAAAAAACTTAATTTGTAATTATTGTATCGGCCAATTCAGTAAAGGTTTCTAATACGAATCGACTGCTGATACTGATCACGAATATGTGGAAAAAACATTATATTAAACTTAAGTTTTTTAATATTTTTAAAAATGATCTTATTCAATCCAAATTGGTATTGCATTAATAAACAAGGTTTACTTTGAGAAACATCGATATTTACCGCTGTACACCACAAATAAAAATTGCAGTTTGTTTAGTAATATTTTCAGTTGAGTATTTTGCCATGCAATCAGTAATTTTGATATGAATTCGAATTATTTTTGACTAAAGAAAGTGTTTTATTTGATTTGCGTAATATACTACCCATATGACGACCTCCGTGGTGTAATGGTTACCACGCCAGACCGCCACCCAGGAGGTCCCGGGTTCGATCCCCGGTCGGGGAAAAACGAACTTTTTCTGATTGGCCTCGGGTCTTGGATGTTTATCTATATATGCATTTGTTATAAAATATAATATCGTTGAGTTAGTATCCCACAACACAAGTTTCGAACTTAATTTGGGGCTAGCTCAATCTGTATGAATTGTCCCAATATATTTATTTATTTATTTATTTAAATAATATTAGTATGATTATAATTGAAGCAGACTGACAGAGTACTGTCTAATCACCTTCTATTGAAGGGAGAGTCGCATCCCTGCAAGTGGGATGATTATGGGTTGATATGATGATGATGATTATGTCTCAAGCTATCCTTTTTTTTGTTCTTATGTTTGACAGTGACTGATATTTAATGCGTCATTAAGTTTAAATATGCGTTTCAGAAACTGACAGTGACAATTAATTCCATGAAGTACATTGGCGCTAAGCGCTCCATTCAACTGCTGTCGTTTCAAAATACAAGGTCGATAAGCAAGACCAAGTCAAAGTAGGCAACTACGTATCTACTTGTAATAAAATATTTTGTATCAGTAACTAAAATCAATTCACATCATCTTATTACAAATTAAATTTTTTCTAGGGTTCAGTACCGTACGTACGACACACTATTACTGGCCTCTGCTGTCTGTCAATCTGTCTGTCCGTCTGTCACCAGGCTGTATCACATGAGCCGTGATAGCTAGTCAGTCGAAATCTTTACAGATTTTAACAAAAAATTTAATTAGATAAATATTTAAGGGAGGCTGCCATGAATACATTTTGGCTTAGGAGGGCTCACTCGGACATAAAAATCTGACTTGTCCGAGTTTACTTTTTTTTATTTTATATTATTGTATTTTTTTTAATGTCATACATTAGACAAACAACCAAGCGGGCCACCTGATGGAAAGCGGTCACCGCCGCCTATGGCAGTAACACCAAGGGCGCTACCACGGCGTTGTCCACCAAGGAGGTTGGAGGAAGGGAAGGGAAAGAAGGAGGGGGAAAGAGGGGATAGGGAAGGAGTTGGGCTTCCGGATCTCTCACTCACCGGACGAAACGCATTGCTGCTTCACGTCGATATTCTGTGAGAGGGTGGTACTTCCCCGGTCGAGCCAGCCCATTTCGTAATAATTGCTCTACCACTCCAAAAACTAATGGTTGTGACTTTAGTATAGATAAAAGTTCGGATTCAATGAATATTTCCAGTTTAAATCAAATTGAGTTTCTGTCAACATACACAATATTAAACGCTTTGTTTCGGTGCTCGTCTTTCCCAGAAAGCTTCTAATGAAATATTGTTACCCCACATACTAAACTCAATTTGCGTACCTCACCGTGCAAGTTGCTCTCAAATTGTTTATACTTATTTTATGCTGTACTAGCGGACCGCCCTGGCTCAGCACGGGTTTTTTAATGATCCCTGTTTAAAATATATATATATATATAACCTATGTTACCCAGGGGTAATGTAACTTTTCAACGGTGAAAGAATTTTTGAAATCGGCAGAGTGGTTTTTGATTTATTCGTAACAAACAAAAATAAATAAAAACTCTTTAGGTATACTTAATTATTAGTAAAGTTTTACTAAAATTTTCATGCTTCGGAGGGCACATTATGCCGCTGGCTCCGGCTGTTGTCAATGGATGATAGTCAGCCAAGTCTGTGGCCTTCAGGAGGCTTGAAAACACCGGCCTCTGCCAATTAGCATTGGAGCAGCGTGGCAGAGTACGCTCTAATCCCTTTCGATTGAAGTGAGACCCGTAGACCCTGGGATGATTATATTATGGGTTGATATGATGACGCATATTTCAATATTTTTTTTATTTATTAAGATAATCAGGTCTTTAGTTTATTATGCACGTTATATGATACATTATTATTACACGTAGACTCTGTCAAAACGTCGTCTCTGTCAAAAAATACTATCTAATACCTCGATAATGTGCTAATAATGTGTTCAAATCATGATGGTATATGTTATGTATTATTTTAATGATCACCTATTCAGTTTGCCCTTCACCCTACCAACTAAGCGAGAGGCAGCTATGTGAGCAAAACATTAATTCCATCTATAATTTTAGTTATCTTTATTGGTGACATAAACAAACATGTATTGGCTTATGCCAATGATGTTAAAGTAAATAGATAGGTTCAAAATGATTCGAAGCGAATGTTAAGAGAGTAGGTCTTGACAGATACTTTCTCTCGTGTTGTGTCCCTTTCACTCGTCACGGTGTCCAAAGCCGCTTCTGGCCAGCCGTCTAAAAAGGCGTCCAGATCGTCCCGCCATGCCATCGTCTCCTTGGTCTTCCACTACCTCGTCGCTCGTTCGGAACCCAAAAAGTTAATACTCTCGCTCAGCTTTCCGGCCGCATACGGAAGACATGTCCAGCCCGCAAATAGTACTAAAGTTTAATTTATCTGTTCTATAAACTACTACCATTACGGAAACAAAAGCGAAATGACCACTGCTGAAAGAATTGGCTAAAGAAAACCAGCTATCTCCCGGTTCCAACGGTGAATGAATTTTTCAAATCGGTCCAGTAGTTTCGGAGCCTCTTCAATGCAAACAATTAATCTTACCTCATTCTCGTAACAAAAACAGTTAAATATAAAACGTACGAGATATTGAGATTAGTTTTGAACTGTTTTTTTTTGCAAGAATCGACCCGCTGTTCTGTTAATATTGTAATTGTTAAAATAATATACTTGTCATAATAAATCATTGGCATTAAGACATACAATTTTGTGTAATGACGCAATCTCTAAACAATTTAGGTCGTGTAGGGCTCGTAAAGGAATGCATACCAATGAGAGCCTTTGATTGTTCTTGAAGTGCAACAAACTCGACACTAGAATAGATTGATGTCAATAAATCGATACATTAATATGTGAATTGATTTGTTTGTACGTTTTGAATGATATCATTAAAATATCTTAATGGTTCGACAATTTAAATTGGAATGCTTCAAAAGTGGACTTATTCATCTCGCACAACAAAAAACACGCACAGTTGTGCTAATTGGCACCATTCGATTTTTTTTGTCAACAACTCGCACGGCTATTAAGACCTGAGGTAACTATATATAAACTATATATAAATGTCGAATTAAGTGCTGAATTAACGAAAAATTAATATATACATTCTATAAAGTCATACTCAAATATTTTTAATCAAATAGACCTTCCCAATACAAGCTCTTTCGATTCGTTACAATTTTTTCCTACCACCAGTTCAGACGGCAGATTTGTACTAAGAATAATTGGCAAGAAACTTAGCACTTCTTTTAAAATACTAAAAAAGGTCCAGCTTCATTAACATAATTGTATTTTATGTTTTATTTTTTAAATGAGACACTTGTTTATAACAATCACTAGGTACTCAGGTTTATTAAAGAAATTAGTACAATTTATTCTTACAATAATTTAATATTGAAATATTTGCAACAAATCCGTTTAAATGTCCCACTTATGGGAATTTACCCTATGTTATGTTAACTAAACATTTCGGAAGTCAAACGTATGTCAAACCCTCGGATTATAAGGGTACATATTAATGTAAAAATGCCTTTGGGACCCAATAATTATTTTCGGGGTTCATCCCCTATTGAGGAATTGTGTCAGTTTGTTGTATTAACATCAACCCGATAAGTTTATATGTAAATTATAACCGTAGGGTTAATTATTGCTTTGATGACAATTATAGTGGCAAGTTTTGTCACCAAATAGTGGCAAAAAATTATGTTTATAATATTATGTTTATAAATATCTATATTTTTGGATAGTAGAAAAATCGTGGTTAAAAATAGCTAACATAAAATATGTGTTGAGAAAAACTAAAAACGTGTGGTACTCGGGGACGCAGCGGCATAGCATTTTTTTATCTACTTATGCAATTATGTATGTAATCCGATTTCGGAGCAGCTCGCCTCGATCCGTGCGAGAATTTTTTATTATTTTTATTATTTGTTACGTTCAGGTTCGGGTGTACTAACACCATCTTCTGATACACCGGATAGTTGCGGGAGCGGGAATAGGGGCGCCCCAGAGGGGGGCTCGGACCTTGGCCTATAACGACACTGGGGGAAGGCGAACGGATTGGAGAGATGCGGCCGGCACGTGCCGGTACCGCGAAAACCGAGTCCCTACAGGAGGGTGGTGCAACGCGCGGCTCCGCCGGGGGGCCGATATGTCGGACGTGTGTGTCTATTCTATGTCGCGGAATCTAATTCTCTAAGCGCCTCGATGGCGACTGTTATGGGGTCGTCCGGGTCGTTGAGGACGTGCCGCGGACGTCGTTTGGACATGATAGTGTCAGCCGGAGCGGAATAATCCCATGCGGCTCTCACCAACGGATTGGGGTGATGATCGAGAGAGTCGAAGAATTTGACAGAGCATTGCTTTAGGTGGTGCGAGATGGTCGGCACACCTAAATCAATGTGGAGGTTTTTGTTTCCTAATGAACCAAAGCCCACCGATGGCTTTGCGCAAAAACCTATTCTGAATGGTTTGCAGCCTGTGGATATGAGAGGGCGCGGCGTGAGCGAAAACTGGACTTGTTTATGTCATTATCGGCCTAATGCACGTTGTGTAAATTCTCACCTTATTTCTAAAAGAGAGTTTACTGCGCCCATTAAGCAGACAATGTAAGCGACCTAGCGCGAAAGCAACGCGGTCGCGGATAATCTTTATGTGATGACGAAAGGTGAGTCCCCCCCTATCAAGTGTGACACCTAAGTAACGGACTTTCTTTTCCCAAGGGATCGGTTGTCCGAACATCTTGACTTTAGTGCACGTATTTGGCGTAGTACATCAGGAGAAGAGGATAGCGGCGCTTTTATCTGGATTTACTTCTATGTGCCATTTCCTAAACCAGTTGCCAAGGGAGTTGGCGGCGGCTTGGAGGGACTTTACTATGGCGGGTGTACTAGAAGCCGAACAGTAGATGGCTGCATCACGCTGCATCATCTGCAAAGGGGGCAGTGTGAGTCACAAGTGGACTGGGTCTAAATTGAGAGAAGTCGCTTTTGTAAAGCGTGTATAGGAGGGGGGAGAGCACGGACCCTTGTGGTACTCCGGCTCTAATGGTACCCCATCCACGCTATAGCGGAAAGAGCGATTCGACAAGTAGTCTCGTATGATGAGCACAAGACGGTTTGGCACATTAAGTTTGTAGAGTTTATAGATAAGCCCGTTGTGCCATACTTTGTCGAACGCCTTTGCCACATCGAAAAAGAGAGCGCCCATTTTGTGCGGGCGGGATCTGTTCACTCTCCGGTCCAACACGTGGTCGACTATGCGATGCACTTGTTGGACACAACAGTGTTTGGCTCTAAAACCAAACTGTGCGTCAGGTAAAAGATTGTTAGCAAGGGAAAAATCTTTGAGACGAGTGAGAATAATGCGCTCATAGACCTTTCCTATCGAACTAAGGAGACTGATTGGGCGATAGCTCGAGGGCGGATCCTTGGGCTTGCCGGGTTTTGGAATGCCAATGACGGTGGCTTTCTTTCAAGATTTGGGGAAAATGCTGTTTTTTAATGCCGCATTAAAAATGGCGGTCAGAAGAAGAATAAGGTTGATGAAGAGCTTGATGACTCTATTAGAAATCCCGTCAGGCCCCAGGGCCTTCCTATTATGTAAATCTCTGATAAGGGACTCTACCTCATCGGGGGCTACCGGCTCTATCGGAAGATCGGCTGTGAGAGGGCCCACGAGATTGTTGAAAACCTTAGTATCGACCTCGAGTAGGTGATCTGGATCAAAGGGGAGTGTGCTAGGTGCACATTGTGCCTCAAGACTGGATGCTAAGCATTCAACTTTTTCCTCGTCCTCGAAGGTGAGGGGGAGGGAGGGATCTGACTGTACTAAAGGGGGAGGGGCAGCCACTGTATCTGCCTTAAAGGCTCTGGTGAGTTTCCAGGCTTGGTGAGAGGGGACCATATTTGTAAGTGTCTCGTCCCACTGATCGTTCCTAAGCTATCTACGCTTAACCGCTGATCGGGCAGCGCGCATGCGAACACGGTTCTGCTCAGAGGGAAAAGAGAAGTAACCCCTTTGAGCAGCGTTTTTCTCAGTTAACAAAGCACGGGTATCTGGCGGCAGTTCCCAGCGACGATGAGCGTTCACCGGGACTCGCCGCGAGCAATCGCTAACCACCTTCTGCACGTGCGCTGTTAATGAGTCAACTGCACCTATTGCATCGGGAATTGAGACTATCTCGTTTGGAATCGGGTCTAACAAAGGAGATGAGATAGACTTAAGGCCTTCTCCTGGGCTGAACCAGTCAGTCTTAACTCTTGTGGGGTCTGAGG
The DNA here is from genome assembly GCA_905163395.2 of Endotricha flammealis. Taxonomy (NCBI): domain Eukaryota; kingdom Metazoa; phylum Arthropoda; class Insecta; order Lepidoptera; family Pyralidae; genus Endotricha; species Endotricha flammealis. The sequence continues at coordinate 22,678,313 of LR990852.1, forward strand.
CTGCCCACGTTAGAAACACTCTGGGCGAGAGGGCAATAATGACAGGCCTATGATCTGAAGTGAATCCGTGCGAGCTACGTACAGTCGTACCATATACATACACGTTAAGGTCCAACTAGTCGCAGGCTCGAACTCACTCGTGGACGCGGCCAAAAAGCACGCTGTCTCACCTAGCATCCTGTCTAAATGAGATAGAATCAGTTATGAGTAGTTAGCAGCTAGTCTACACGCATACGTCTAGTCGCACGCACACAAACACCGTGCCGAAGTCTGCCGAACTGAAACGACGTTAGACGATGCACGGCTTTCAACGCCGGGCGGGTGGCGGGTGTTAGGTTTTATTTTCGTTACGGAATTTCTTGATTCGGTCGCCGCGCTCAAAGCCGAAAGTTATGCAATAGCTTAATAAAGTTTTGAATTTGACTAAAGAATTATTGCATAACAATCTAATAAAAATATTTAAAGTTCCATTAAAGATTTTAAATTGTTAAATTAACTGTTTATCTCCACAATAATTATATTATTATAGATTTAAAAAAATACGTTACGACTAGGCAAATAATACAAACTCCGCTCCTCCAGGATACAGGTTTTTTTCATAAAACCTTTTTTCTAACCATTAGTATTTAACCACTGTGTCTTGATGGAGCAAAGGATTTTATTTTATGCCCTATGACATTATATTAGAAATTCAAGAAAACGAAGCATTTCAACGGTATAACTTGAAAAATATGACGGGTATTCTTTGTGACAAACTGTTTTCTAATTTATTAGTCTGGTTAGGGCACAGGCAAATACACAAAAGCCAAGTATCAAGGTTATGTAAGCTTTTACAAAGCCACGGAAAATTCGTTCATGTACGAAAAGCATAGATAAATTTTAATGGATATGCAATAATAATTAAATTCGCACTCACACAAAAACAATTTAAATTTAGACGCAATAATGCTTTTTTATACAATTTTTAGAGTTCCGTACCGCAAAAGGAAAAACGGAAAAGATCACTTTGTTGTCCGTCCGACTGTCTGTCAAGACCCTTTTTCTCGAGAATGCGTGGAGGTATCAAGTTGAAATTTGAACTGTATACTCAGGTCTACGGTTCCATGAAGTAGTGAAAAAATCAAATTTCTAAATTTACGTAAAAAAGAAACACAGCGCGCGGCGGTTTATTCAGCTAAAAAACGCATATTTCAACGTTCTGAACGAAATCAAAAGGGCTACTATAAATTCGAAATTCCGAAAATACAAATTGACGTTTCGTTGAATTCTAACTAGTTTTGAATCATCTAACTAATAATGTCTTTTTTGACAGCACTACGTGTTTTGTTGTTTCGTATGAACACTTTCATAGTAGCACTCACTTTTCAATGACTTGACTTTTGATGTGTCAAATTATGACAGTAAATGTCTTAATATGTGCAATATCCTTTTCTCTTAGCAACGTTACGTTACACTTTGTATTATCTTTGTGACTCAAGTTAAAAATTACTGTGCACACTATTCTTGAAAAAATATATTTAATGCTACAAATTGATATAAGTAGTGTTTTGTATACGTTAGGTACTGTTAGAATGTAGAATACATTAAATTTATCCATTATTTAGGTAATCTGCAGATTTTCTGATACGGTCCGTTAAAGTATAAAATTTTTATTAAAAAAATCTAATATTTGCACTTTACCTTTTTTAGTTTGCGTAATAACTAATTCAATTGCGGAAGACAGTGACACTTTTGAAATCATTTTTTTATGATTTTCGTTAGGTCGACGGAGCCCCGCCTCCTATTTCTGGGTGTAGGGCCACAAGGTAAACCTAACGAACGTACTGTTACACACTCCGTTTTGGCGCAGTTTGTTCTAGTTCTAACTAGGAAAACGTGTTTCTCCGAAGTACATATAACTAGCACTATATAACAACGAAACTACGCCAAAACGGAATGTGTGGCGGATAGGGGAATGGTCGGTAGTACAGCCTAGCTACACTAACCGGCTAAGTCCGATGGACTCGCTGACCAACGACGGGTGTGGTCCTCCAGCATTTCGGGGGTTGTGCGGCGGGTTGACACCTCGCCCACGTAAAACCAATGTTGCTGGTGAAGCGTATCCCGTTAGCACTTCACTAGCTTGCACAACATCGTTAAAAAAAAAACGGAATGTGTGATAGTAGGTTCGTTAGATTTATCTTGCGTCCTTAGGCTACGGCGTCTGCTTACCATCAGGCGGGCCGTAAGCTTGTTTGCCACCTTAGTGGTATAAAAAAAAATATTTCTACGTACGGAACCCTCGGTGCACCAGTTCGACTCTCACTTGTCCGGTTTAATTTATAATACATTTGAGTGCGTTTGACTATAATCTTGCCTGATGTCAAGCAGAGATGAGGTCTAGGGTGGTACACACAAAATCAAATAATGCCTATTCACTCTTGCCTTGAAAATCTAATTCAATCTCGGTCGGGGCATGATGAAAAACGAACTTTTTCTGATTGGCCTGGGTCTTGGATGTCTATCTTTATACCTATGTGTTTGTTATAAAATATAGTATCGTTGAGTTAGTATCCCATAACATAAGTCTCGAACTTACTTTGGAGCTGACTCTATCTGTGTGATTTGTACCTATATATTTATTTTTTATTTATGTTTATTAGTGCAATAACAAGTTTGTTTTGTTTATATATACCGCATCCTAACAATTATAACTCGCAAACATTAGCGTAATACGTCTCAGGGTAGGTGAAATCGACAAATAAATTAAACGTATAATAAGGACTCTGCGCCAGGCACCGACGTCACTATTCTAAGTGCCATCATTTATTCGTGATCGGGACACTTTTTGGGACTTTTTATTTTAATAACAAACAGATTGGACAACACTAGGCTATTAAAAGGCTAGAGTCTAGCCTTTTAAGCTAGACTTATCCTGCTCGTGTTATGGGCAGCAGACAACAGATGTATGATTGTAAATAAATACATAGACAATACCCAGAGTCGAGTACAAGCACAAATGCCATCATATTACATGTTTGCTCCGAGCGGGAATCGAAGCCGCGCCCTTTGGTGAAGGTAAACTACCAAAGTATCACCGAGGCTGTCTTGTTGCAGATTATTAAAAAAAATGTTCTTGTACAAATCACACAACGCCATCTAGTCTCAAAACTAAGCAAAGCTTTTACCATGGGTACTAGATTGCTAATAAATATACATAAATATATATTTTTTCGTAAATAAATACTTATTATACATAGAAAACATTTATACAAAATGTTTGCCTTGCGGTTCAAACCCGCGTCCCTTGCGACAAATCGGCCATTGCTAGCCACTAGACCATCGGCCATAATATATTAAAAAATTGCCTTGAAAGAATCCGTTACATGATGGATGATACATACAGGTAAAGCTAATAAAAAGCTAAATCACACAGATTGAGCAAGCCTCAAAGTAAGTTCGAAACTTGTGTTATATGAACTCAACGATACTATATTTTGTAACAAATATAGATAAACATCCAAAATCAAGGCCAACCAAAAAAAGTTAGTTTTTCATCATGACCCGATCGGGATTCGAACCCGGGACCTCCTGGGTGGCAGTCTGGCGTGGTAACCATTACGACACGGAGGTCGTCATATTATGAGTTGATATGAACCAGATTCATGGTCAAAAAGATACTGGAGATGACAATGATGTAACATCTTAAATCCTAAATGGGTTACAATGATATCAGTTGTTTATTTTACAAGATTATAATCGTCTTTTAACACGTTGTCATGCTTGTTTACCATTAGTTGAAAGATTGCATCATCTGTGTGTCATCTTGATGCGTTCTTTGTAGAGCCAATGAAAGAGGTGGTGTACTAGGGTAGAAAACGAATAAACATCCTTATCCTATCCTTACTAATATTATAAATGAGAGAGTGACTTTGTTTGTTTGTTATTCCTTCACGGCTTGACTAAGCAGCCGATCATTATGAAAATGAAAATTTGCATACATATTGTTAGGGGTACAGAGCCCAACATAGGCTACTTTTTATCCCGTGAAAGTATGTCGTTCCAATGGGAAAATATTTTTTTTTTACTATAGAGGGCGCTGTATCGGCCAACAGTTGGCGCCACAAGTCGCGCTATGGGTTGTTTTGTTGTTAAACGAGATCTATGTCTTAAATTAACGCCAGTGAAGCCGCGGGGAAAAGCTAGTTTCTTTAAGAATGAAATATAAGCAACCCCCGGCTTCGCACGAATGTTTTACTAACATTGGATCCCTGACTATTTGAAAAATATATAGCTTGTTTTACCCAGTGAAAGAATTTTCCAAATCTGTCTAGTAGTTTCTGAGCTTATTCAATGCAAACAAACAAATCTTCATTTTTATAATATTAGTTTAATCGCTATGAAACTTGTTAATTTTTACATAGTACAATTTAAATTATATTATAAACGAAAATTCGAGTAAATCCCTTCAAACAATGTTTAAAAAAAATAATTATAGACGTACATACATGTACATATTTACGCACGAAAATTGTAAAACAAAAGTTAAAGTATCTGATGGACAAAACGATGAAACCGGTGTTCTTCCGCCATTTCTTTTACCGGTAGTCATGTTGCTTTGTTTCCAAAATACTGGTAGTTTATGTATTTAAATTACATAATTATGTTTTATACAAATAAGAAATAATTATTCAACTAGAAAGATGTTTAATTATGTTCCAAGGAAGTGCCTGTGAAGGCCTTTTATTCTGTACTAGCTGACCCGGCGAACTTCGTATCGCCTAAAGAACCTTCATGCTGAAATTCATTCGAATAACTTCAAAAACGGCAAAGTTTCATACTAACTTTGCACCCCCGTTTAACCCCCTTAGGGATGATTTTTGAGAAAAATATTTTACTCGTGTTTCATGCCTTTCAATAAAGAACCTTAATGCTGAATTTCATTCGAATAACTTCAAAAGCAAAGTTTCATACTATCTTTGCACCCCCGTTTAACCCCCTAAGGGATGAATTTTGAAAAAAATATTTTATTCATGTTTCATGCTTTTCAGTAAAGAACCTTCATGCTGAATTTTATTAGAGTAACTTCAAAAACGGCAAAGTTTCATACTAACTTTGCACCCCCGTTTTATCCCCTTAGGGGATGAATTTCCAAAAATCCTTTCTTAGTGAGCACCTACGCCCCAAAAGGAACCCCCACGCAAAATTTGAGACTCTTGGTACTTGTAGTTTCGGAGATTTTCGTGATGAATCAGTCAGTGATTTTCTCTTTTATATATATCTGTATTAAAAACGAAAAAATATATTTATAAATAATTAGTATGTGCCTCAGTTTTTTAAAGTATAAACATGGCTATGGGAAAAAGCCTGTTTATTCTGGTAATTTATTGGTTCTAGCATCTATATATTATAATGTCAGGACAGGAGTATGGTAAATAGGATATACATCAAGCGGGATTTGAACCCATGGCATATCGCAAAATATCGTTTGCACATCTTCCGTGACACGTACGCTGCTAGAATATAAAAAGAATGCCAACCAAAAATCTACATTTTAATATGAAAATCTATACTTATATGCGTTTTTTCATTGTTTTAATTTTTGTTTCACTAGCGAGACACTCGCTTCGTTTGCGTGTATTACGCTTTCCCGTGGGTATTTCGCCATTTTGGATACTCTGCCACAGGGAGATTAAATTTTTTATATTAGTTTTAATCTAACTTCGTTTTAATAAGCTTTACGGTAGAGATGGCGAGTCATAGAGCGAAGTGGAGGAGACTAACGTGCTGTACCGACCTCACGTAATGTGGGATAAGGGTAGGAAGAAGAAGAGTTATAATCTAACTTAGTTTTGGATGTTTTGTTTAATATTTAATGTTAGTGTATTTATTTTTATTATTTTTTATTAGGCACATCAACAATACAAACATGAGCATTACATCATTCCAAGGACTAATTCTATTGCTTATGTCTATTACTAGCTTTTTTGCCCGCGACTTCGTCCGCGTGAAGTTCCGGCCCCGTTCCCGTGGGAACCACATTGAATTTCGGGAAAAACTATAGCCTATGTCACTCCCTGATAATGTAGCTTTCTACTGGTGAAAGAATTTTTGAAATCGGGCTAGTAGTTTCGGAGCCTATTCAATGCAAACAAACAAACAATCAAATCTTTCCTCTTTATAATATTAGTATAGATAGATATGCACAGCATTCAATTATCACATTAAAACTACAGTCTGGGTACATTTAACAATTTAGAAGAAAAAAAAATAGTCTAATTATAGTTAATTAAAATCGAAAATAGGAAAATATACTAATTTCTGGTATTAGTGTAGTTAGTTTATTGATTTTTTTAGTAACGCCCTCTAGGACTAGTGAAAAAAATTGTCCAAAACCTATATTACGTAATCTAGGTAGGTACTCTTATTATTAGTTATTGTGAAAATCATGTGATTTTATTTTGTAAATCTTTTACTCTCCGAACAAAGTTGCTAAAAGCTTTTTTTTTAAATTGTCTACATTGACATGACACAACAAGTCACACCTAAAACTAAGCCATGGAGCTTCATGATGCGCAAGAAAAATTGCGGACTTTTAAAAAAGCTACCCAAAACTGAGCTTTATCGCGCCTCCAGACTATTAAGTGCCCGTGTATCGCATCCTTAAACTTAGGGCTGTCAACAAATATTTTTTTATATAACTATCTAACCGCCGCCCTGGATTAGAGCGTATGTAAATAAAATAGTTAAAGATAAAATAAACTCACTAGTAACGAAACAAAATAAACTGGGATTATAATAGTTAATCGTAAAAGTCTCCTTTGGGTCAGGAACAATGGAATAATTTTTTTTGTGTGTTAATTTCTAATTTAATTTTGCTTGTTAATAAAATTTATAAAAAAATAACTGTCCGTTTGTTCCCTTTTCACGTTAAAACCGCTGCTGAGCCGACTAAATCTTTTCTTTGATAGTAACAACCATAATTTAATGCGTCATTAACTTTAAAATGTTTTTGTGCAAAGTTAAGACTCCAAGAAAGGGTAGAGACAACAAGACAAATCGGCTAAATGCCTTCATAAAATATCCTTAGTATATTTTTTACCTCAAGATGCCAACCCTATAGTTGTTAAGGCGCAGCGTACGCGCAAATTTCAAAATTATAACACCTCTATTAGTATAAAACGATAAGTATATCACGTACAAGGTCGGCTTCGGGGGAAACCGCCTGAATTTAAAATACATGTAGCATTATGTTTATGTTCACATGGCGTCTGCTATAACGACAGCGTTTTTTCTTTTATTGTCAATCTATGCAAAATAGGTGTTACGTGTTCTTATTTGTTTACACCTTTTGTTTTTTTATGAAGTACTAACTAATGCCCGCGGTTTTGCCCGCGGATTTCTGAAATTACTCTTCCCAGTGTTTTTTCGGGATATATCCTATACCATTTCCCATTTTCAAACAATGTCCATACCTTTCTTATGACGACGACCTCCATGGCTTAATGATTACCATACCGGCCACCCAGGAGGTCATGATGAAAAACTTTTTCTGATTGGCCTGGGTCTTGGATGTTTATCTATGTATTTATCATAAAATATAGTATCGTTGAGTTTAGTATCTTACTTTAGGGCTAGCTCACTCTGTGTGATTTGTCCGTACATATTTCGTCTGTAAATTATATAGTGGTTGAAATGCACGAACATTCAAGTGGACTGAGGTTAGTCGAATACGAGAGTATCAAAAAAGCATTTCATCTTACTTTGTAGAACTTTTTTTTGTCGTCTAACTTTGTACAACTTCGTCTAACTTCACCTCGTTCAACTTCGCGAATATTTTACAGCCGAGGTTAGGATCACAAATCCATACAAAGAACATATTATCTAAAGTTTCAGCTCTATAAGATGAGCGGTTGCTGTGCTTTGATACGTCAGTTCTTCGATCCTCTGCGTCACTCAGTTATTCCAGCGCAAAGCATTATATTACGTAATAGGTTTTGAATTTCCGCGGAAGTTAATAAGGGTTTATATTTCATCTACAACCTGCCGTCTGCATCAAAAGTGATGCAAACAAGCCGCTATTTTATTTGACTTGCCTAATTAGGCGACTAAGTAGTAACATTTCGTTTCATACGAAACTTCGCTTAGTCTCATAATAAATCCGTATGCATCGTATTTTAATTGGATTAGTTGAGAATTCATACGTCATTAGACTCCAGTTTACAGTTATTAAAATTGTCATGGGTATTATGAGGAGGTCGATAACGTCGCTGTGCGTTCCACTGTAACACACGCAGGTTAAGCAACTTCGACCCTAGCCAGTGTTTGGATGGATTTGTGATCCTAACCTCGGCTGTAAAATATTCGCGAAGTTGAACAAGGTGAAGTTAGATAAAGTTAGACGAAGTTGTACAAAGTTCGTCGTTCTTCTCCGTGCTTCGGAGAGCAAGTTAAGATGGCGGTGTATGACAGTCGGTGGCCTTAAAACACATTGGCCTCTGCCAATCCCCATTGGAGCAGCGTGGCAGAGTACGCTTTAATCCACTTCGATTGAAGGGAAGCCCGTATCCCTGCAGTGGGATGAAAGGGTTGATATGAAAAAGTTGTCCTATTTGTTCAGGCACGAACGGCAAGAATAGATTACTTAAGTTTATTTTTAAACTAAGTACCCCGGCGTCTCCTTTTTCTTTGTGCATTAATATAAACTTTTTATTTTTTTAAGGTTTCCGTATTAAAGAAGGAACCCTTATAGTTTCGCCATAAAATAAGAACTTACAGCTTTAGAACTTAAGAATGCTGTTGTAATACAAACATAAAACATCCAACCCCACAATTTTTTTATTCTTCCTATTCTTGCCAAAGTTCTCGAGAGTTCAAAATTCTAATTCAAAACTTTTATTCAGCGAATAGGTTCACAAACACGTTCTCTTGTCAGAGTGTACAGTAATAAATGATTTGTAAAAAATAATCTACTCTATAAACTACTACCATTTCGGAAACAAAAGCAAAATGACCACTGGTAAAAAGAAATGGCGAAAGAAAACCAGTTACGGCCTTTTTTGTCATTTAAAAATATATCGTACTTTTCTGTTTTCTTTTCTTTTTTAACATAAAATTTAAAACTAGGTACATACATACAACATTACGTACGCGGAATGTCATTAAATAGTGCCATTAATTTGTCTCAACATAAAATTTTCAGTTCAAATTCATAAACAACTTTAATAATTCATCTATTCCTGGTATCGCAAACGTCGGCCGTATGCTTGTTTGCCACCTTTGTGGTATAAAAAAAAATAAGTATACAATTTATTTAGGTTGGCGATAGAGTTCCTTGCTACGACTTGTACCACAAAATACACAACATCTTTAACGATAAAATCCCATAAAATAAAAAAGGCACCGACCTGCCTTTTACTGTTAAACGATCAGGTATTCATATTTTTGCCGGTTTATAGCGATACGCTGTCGAGTCACGTTCATAATACTTAGACGCAACACGCAACACAAAACAGTCTATCACATAAACGTGCATAATTGACGCTTTCTTATAAAAATATAGAAATGCAATTTATTTGTTTAATTTTCATTTCACTTTAAATATTTTATAACATCATTTATCCTACGAGTATTATGTTAAATTAACAGTGTTTCGTGGTAATAATTATGTTTTTTGCGATAATTCATTACTGAATCTGAAAGACGTTACGTTTTAAAGTTGTATTCGTCTTATTTTGTGGCGTACGGATCACAGCGATTAACAATATTCGGTGACATTCGGGAGTGCAGTCATTTTATTTTGTTGTTTGACCTCTCATTCTGTTTCGTTGTGCGCTTGCGTTTCGGAAAATTATACGCGTCCTTATTAGTAAAGTTATTTGTTGTGTTTTTGTTATTATTGTTGAGTTTTTGGTTATTATTGTAGACCTTTTTTTTTCGTAAGCAGGCATCCGTCACTCGTCCATATCTACATCGATAAATGCCTACAGCGCGAGACAAATCGGGTTTGTCTAGCAGTCAGAGCTGCCGCGTCAGCCGCGCGTCTGTAGTGTGTGTGACGCGACGCGACACCCACTATCATTTGGTCGGTCGGCTGCTTAGTCAAGCCGTGAAGAAATAACAAACAAACAAACTCACTTTCTCATTATTTTATAATATTAGTATGATGATATTGTTTTTTTAAAGAAAGGTTGACAATTTCTACTACGAACTTGCATGACCTCCTACCCTGTACCAAGTTTATGGTGTTTACATAATTTTGCGATACTTTTCATACATTCCGAACGTATCGTTTAGATATTGAAAAAAACATAGTACGGTACGCAGGTGTCAATGGACTCTATTGCCAATCTAAATGAATTGTACTTGTGGTCTAGGGAACATGTCAATAATTTTTCCCATGGGAATCTCTTTATCCCCTTGAAAAAAAAAAGCTTATTATGTAACTCTCCAGACCTTAAATTATCCCCGTTAAAAATTATGAAATAATAATGTTATACTTTTTTTCCCATGGGAATGAGATGTTTTTCCGGGATAAAAAGTAGCCTATGTCACTCTCCAGACTATAAACTATCCCCAATACTAACCAATAAAATTTATATCAATCCGTTCATTACTTTCGACGTGAAGGGAGGACCAACAAAGAAACACACTTTCACATTTATAATATTAGTATGGAAGTATGGATCACCTCACTATAATCTTCTCACTCTTTAGTCCTTACCAATCGGGCTTCCGTCATAGAATAAGTAATAACCCGAGGTAGAATGGGACACTCATCGCCCCGTACCGGACCGAGTTACCGCACCCCTGCCGCACCGAGGAGCCCTCGAGGAGCCCTCAGTCGCAAAGGTGTGCGTTTAGTGAACGAATGTGTTTACGTGTGCGCGTGTACAGACGACATTGGCCGACATTGGCCTATGTAGTAGTAATAGGTGATTATTTCACGCGCGTTGTATGGAGTGTCCGAGCTGTGCTTCCGTCCTAATCACAGCACGGTCTCTGCATTGTTGAATGTCACTGATGATATCCGTTACGCTATGGATAGTAAAAAACTGTCACTTATTAATTTCTACTTGACTCCAATGCGTTTAATTCCGTTGACTTTGGTAAATAGATGGTGATTATAAACAGTGATAGTTCTGGTGATCAGATAATTTTGTCTACTTTAGACTGACCTGACTTTAGATATCTCTAATGCTAACTGTGTGTACGTATATTTAAATTTTATGTATGTGGTGTGGTGAGGTTAAGTGCTTAACGGTTGTAATGTGAGCACGGAATTGCAATTTTTCATGCTCTCCTTTTCTTTCATGAACATGTTTTGTTAGATTGTGAAACGGAAATAGTCAGAAGATGGTCTGTTTTTTATCCGCTATAATGTTCTTCTAATAGTAATTCTGTTTTTCTATGGGAATTCATAAAATTTCATCTTATACGTAGTGGCGACCTTTTTTCATTAAAAAGGGCACCCTCCGCAAATTTCAGATTTCTAGTTTGTGACCTAAAAGTTCATCAAAAAGAAAATGTATTAAATACGAGTTAGTATCATATCGGTGCATTTGTAATTAACACGATCAAAATAAATCGAAAAACACGATTATGAAAATTACTTATTTTCTACTAGTAACGCCATCTAGTAATTCACGTTGTAAACCAATGCTGCTATCTATCAAAAGGAAACCTCTAAAAGCGCTCAAGACTTGCGTAACAAGTACATCATGGACACGGATAGGTGGCGCTATTTTCAATAAGAAACTTAGAGGTTCTAGAAATAGATTGTAAGTTTTCCGCAGTCGACAGCACAGGCAGCTGCAGCAACATAATAAAAACCTAAATTGATTACACATTTGTAGACCAGTTGCTACCTAAAGTGCTACAATGGTATTAATGAACGTTTCCGAAATTGGAACAACAACTCCCACAAATACTTTTTGACAGTTCGCCTTTGACAAAATGTATGAAAATATGCGACAGTAACGCCCTCCTACAAACGTCACTCACATTCATAAACATCTTTGTACATCTGTAGGCATCTACAATAAAGGCGAGTTACAAATGCACCGATATGATAACTCGAATATTTCAGTGCCTGTGGGCCATAAGGTATTTGTCACGGTATTCAACGCGATTTTTTAGTTCTAGTTTTGGCCACACCGGCACAGATAAGTTTGGGCACTGTATTTTAACTTCAACATTTTTATTATTTATGTATAAAATTTTTTTTCTCTTGTCAACAGAAGAATGCGGCGGAGACGATTTCCGATGCTCCAACGGCAAATGCATTGAGGGAGTTCGACGATGCAACAAGATTGTCGATTGCCCCTTAGGTGACGATGAGGAAGGTTGCGGTAAGTAAAATAAAGTTTTAATTTTGCATGCAAGAGAGAGATAGATGCAGGAAGCAATGCATCAGATAAATACGGTGAAAATCATTGGAAACAAGAAGCGTAGGAGGAGCTCGATGGCGTTTCTGAGTGTCACTCTAACTAAAATAAACACGCAAGATAAAGTAACTGGTTTCGTAATATCGAGCTTCAATCCCGGCTGTTAACGATGGATGACAGTCGTTAAACCAAGTCGATGGCCTTCAGGCGGCTTGAAAAGTCTGGCCTCCGCCAATCCGCATTATAGCAGCGTGGCAGAGTACGCTCTAATCCCCTTCGACTGAAGGGAGAAGGTAGATTATGATGAAGAAGCGCAGTCAGGGCCTCTTGTGTACAAGATTTTTTTGCCGTAAAAATCTACGCTTAATTAGCTGGATCCAGACCAGACGATACAATGCGATACAAATGCAGGTATCCTATGGAGCTTTTATTGAATTGAGGTCTGCCACGCGCATGGAGGATTCGGCTATTTGCCGTGACACCGCGGCCTTATGGATATTGATGTACTTTTAAGTGTGTGCGATGCGCGCTCGGAAACGGACGCGCCCCGCAAATTGCATTGTTACGAATTTATAATTCGCGAACAGCGCGGCTTGTCCGCTGCATGCTACCGCTGCTATGGGTTCCGCGCAACTCATAGCCAACGAACTGTTGGCGTTTATCAACCACGCCATCGACACTATGGACGAGATCAGCATCGTGCAGATCTGTAAGTCGAACTTCAATGAAGAAGAGATTTGCAAAGGCAAGGTGCTGCTCTACGAGGTACTCGGCAAGATCGACCGTATGCCATCCCGGCGAAGGGATGAGAAAGGAGAACGAAGTCTTCAAGACATCATTTCGTTGTTGAAGACAACCGATCCAGACGACGTGCCCACTTTCGTGGCGAAGGAGCTGCATAGGCTGCCCCCCGTCACTTTTGACCACGTCGACGTCACCAGGCTGCTCAAGGATATTACTACCCTGAAAGCCAGTCAGGCCGAGATGGTGCTTAGGTTAGAGGCTTCGGAATTTACCATCAGCGAACTGCGTGCCGAATTATTGTCATTGAAAAATAATAATGATTCGGTAAGTAGGTCAATCGAGGCCGCTAATGTAAACACTCGTCGCGGAGCGCGAAACATGGACATTGGCAGTTTTGAGTCAGCGAAATCGGACGACTCGCCGCCGGATGCCGTCGCTAGGTGCGATGCTCTTTGCCCCGCCGCCCGCTCCACACCTCCGGAGCAGATTTCACGCGTGTGTACGTCGACCCCTCGTGCATACGCTGCAGTTGCTGCTGCCACACCACCAGAGCAGCAGAGCAAAGGGGAAAAGAAGAAGAGCAAGAAGGCTCAACGTAAGGCTGTGCCACAACAACCACCTAGTCGGCATTGCGACGAGGAAGGCTTCATCAAGGTGGAGAGGAAGAAGAGAAAGCCAACCAGTCGCAACCAACGCGGCACAGCACTGACCGGAGCGAATCACCTTTTGCGTTCAGAGACACCATCGACGCAGGTGTACGTCTCCCGACTTCATTGGTCTACAACGGTCGAGGAGGTTGTAGACTACATCAGGAAGAAGACCAACTTCACGCTGAGGGTCGAAAGGTTGGAATCCCGCCACAGAACGAACTTCAATTCTTTTGTGGTGAGGGTGCCGACCCACCATCTTGAGACCTTCATGAAGGAGGACTTCTGGCCGCAGAGAGTCGTATTCCGGAGATTCCGAGGACGACTGCCAGCGGAGACCACGCGCTACACGTCGCCGACACTACGTGTTAATAGTTAATTTTATATTAATAAATTATATAATATATGTATGTTAGTCTGTAAGGTATTTATAATATGAGCCCGTGTGAACTTAGTTGTACCTGTTGCTCGAAATAAAGATTTATTATTATTATTATTATTATTATTAAATGGCAAATAATAATTATTAGAAACATTATGACATCATAAAACGAAAATTGTCATATCATCAGAGGAATCACGACCCTCAGTAATGAGGACCACGACGTGAGGCGGAGGAATTATAAGAAATTTAAGACTTTATTTACAAAAATTAAATGGAAAATAACAATGGAATGTTGAAGCCGCAACCGACAATAATAATTTAGAAACAAAAATATAATATTTTAGGTATATTAGGCCTGTTAAGGGCCCGCCCAACGGGGGCGGTTCCACGAATTGTAGGGGGGGTTAACCTTGTAATCTGTGTATATTCTGAACTCTCACAGGTGGCACATCAAACAGATTCAAGAAGTTTGTAGCAAAAAGTTAGGTATATCCAAGAATATTTTGGTCAAGTGTACGGGGAAAGACGGAAGAAGGTGATAATGACGATCTTTCCCATTTCCCCATTAGTTCAACCCTCGTTCCCTTCCGTTATTCAGAAATTGATGATCATAACATTTAACCAGACTTGGGCCTGTTTCACAACTCCTAGATAGATTACGCATCCAATAAATTGTCTGTCGATAGATAGATTTTTGCAATTATTATTTTGACAAAATAGTCTAATCCAAAATTTATTTGCAACATAAGCAGCCAAGGAAGCACTGCGCTGTGTAAATTGTGTGTAGAATTTATTCAATTGTTTATTTAACGCTCCTGAATTTTCTTATGTCTGGGAAGTAACACAACTAATATTTATTAAAAGAATCCTGATTTTTGTCTCCTAAATTATATTCTCGATCATCCACAGCATGCAGTTCTTCAGAGTTCCGATGTTCTGATGGAAGCTGTATCGAATCAAGGAAACGGTGTGACGGCAACCCACAGTGTAATGATGGATCTGACGAAGTAGGCTGTCCATATGGTAAGTCTTTAACCAGACCATATTATTATATAGATGTATGTGAGCCATAGACAGAAGTAGAAACTCATGGAATTGGTATCGTATCAATGTTATAGCTCAATGCGTATAATGTAATTAAAACTTTTTTAAAAAACTTTTTGCTTCGGACTTGATCTTTTGGATAATCCAGACCTACTCAGATACTTCCAAGGTTTCCACCCTCCTTCCACTTGGATCCACTGCCTCGATCCTCCAGTGGATCTTAAGACCTTTTTTTCATCACGTCACCACTGCAACAGCAACACCCTCCCACATTTCCAAAAAGTAATTAAATTATCAAACGTACCTGAATATGATTCTCGAACCTGTCCATAGCTCATTTACGTCTTGTACTCAAAGATTTTGTCTTCGCACGCTTTCTGGACGTTTGTAATGGTAAGCTCCTCGTGTATTGGACTGGTTGGGACATCATGTCTGCAAAGACAGCGGCATGTTCCATTGTAATGATGGCTCTTGTATTTCTATATTGCTTCGATGCGACGGATACCGCGATTGTAAGGATAATAGCGACGAACTCGAATGCCGTAAGTATTTTTACTAACAAAGTGACTTTGAATTTGATTTATTGAAGAAACATCTTATATTTAAATTTATGAGCAATAGCACGCGTATTTTTAATTCGCATAGGGTTTCAGGAACGAGTATTTTTGGAGCTGCAAATGCGGATTTATGCGTTTGTATCGAAATATGCGCGTACAAAAGGGCGAAAGAGAGGCGTGTGCTGTTCACGAAAAATGAAATCTTGTTTGAATCACGCGTCATCTGTACGTCGTCAGCGCGTTTAAAATACGCCGTGTGTTATCGCTCTAAGTCATTGTTGTAACATTGAAATGTTACAAAAATTCTTAAATTAATTAAATTCGCATTATATTGTAGCCTGCATTTAAATAATAATTATTCTTACTAACAAAGTTTTTTTCTCATGTAAATAATAATACATTTGTGTAAAGTTAAACATTAAAATTTTCAATTAATTTGGGTAGATAAAATTATCGAAAAAAATATTTTTTTAAACACTTTTCTTATATGCAAATGTATTATAAATATTTTACCTTAAAAGCATGCGGCTCTGATGAATGGCAATGCGATCTTGGGAATTGCATCAAGAAGGTGAAGCGTTGTGATGGTCACGTTGACTGTCCAACGGACAGGTCAGACGAGAGGAATTGCATCGGTAAGGGGGCATTAAATACTAGATAAAGTTGACCAAGATAATATTTAAGATATTGTAAAAAGGAATATGATTCGAAAATTAAGAATCGTAGCAAACATACCAACTCAGAAAGGCGTCGTCACCGTATCCACTCGAGCCGTTCAGTGTCATTTGTATGAAACTCCCTCCTGCACTGCACACTAATCGCCTCGCCTCAGGAAAAGCTCACGAACGAAGGTTACGCCCCTTTTCCGAGTTGATATGTGTACGACGAATTTAATCCATCTAAGAAGGTGCAGCCAGGTGATCGAATATGGTCTGCTACCAGACGGCTCGATGGTCCGCTACCGGATGAAGTTTGATCGTCTAGCACCTTGATTGGTAATATGATGTCAAAATCTTGGTTAACTTTTTTCTACCATTTGTTACCATCTATAAATTCATGATCTGAGAAAAAAAGTTTATAGGTTACATTTGTAGGTATATTTCGTAAAAGAAATTAAAGCATATAAAAATTTAAGTAGGTAGGTACATTTTGGAATCACGCAAAATGATTTAGAAAATTTTCGTTCAGTTTTATTCTTCACAATACAAAAAAACTTTGAATAATTCCAGACAACACGCAATTCATCTGCAGTAACGGAAAATCTATCCCGATAAATCTGAGATGTAATAGAGAATACGACTGTCTACCTGACGACTTCTCTGACGAACAATATTGTCGTAAGTTTCATTTACGAAAGGCTCCGTGTTGCTTCCTGTTTCCTTTTCATTTCGATCGTAAACATGTTTTCTTGCTCTATTCTGTGCATCTTGTTCATTACGATCTTTCGTAATTGTTATGTATTTACCACTGTGTTGCCGTTTCTCCATTGTTAGGTTTTCTTTTTCATTTGTTTTCCATTGCATTGTTCTTGTTTCTTCTTCTGTTGTTATTTTACTATAAATAATGTGAGAATGTGAGAATGAAGCATTTTCTTTTACCAACCAGCATGCGGTGAAGGAGACTTCAAATGTACCAATGGCCACTGCATCCCGTCAACTAAACAGTGCGATGGCACGCGAGACTGTCAGGACGGTTCCGATGAAAAAAATTGCCTTGACGGTTTGACTCTTTTCCAAATTTCTAACTTTGATATCAATAAACCAATTGAGATGAGAAGCGCTATAGATAGCTACGAAACTTCGACTACGTTATATCCAGCATGCCCAAACATTATGGCTGATCTATTTGCACAAGTGCAAAAAAGGCATTTTTATAATGAGTTTATAGTCTACGAAAATTTTGATTTTGAAGAACTGATAATTTCTGACAGCTAATGTGCTGATTATAGAATTAAAAAACACACTATATAACGTTGAATGACACTAGTTGGAGGACACTAGGAGTTCCTAGCAATATGATGATAGTAGTTGATAACAATATAATAAACATAAATTTTTATTAAAAGTGCCTTTTTTGAAAAATTGCTTGACCATATTTTTTTATTTACATATCAACACTTTGTACATTCAAAACACGTATGCTATTATTATATAAATTTTTTCAAGTCATGAAATTTAAAACGATAGTCAAAACATTTTCTGAAGTGAATTCAATTTTTTTGTTCAGAGAGGATGCCTTCACAGGCACGTGCTTTTATTCATATTATTATTAAATAAGCGAATCCATGATCTACAATTAGATATAATACTTTGAAGTTGGAGACTGGTCGTTTCAATGATATATTTTTATCCTTTTAAGTTATCATGAGAGTCAAGATCGTGACTCTGATCTAAGATTTTCTGAGAAGTAAATAAAGGCCATACCTAACTTATCCAAAAAACAGTATTATCAAAATAATTTTATTGTTAGGCATCGTCCTAATAGAACGCGAGTGCGCGATCATCGCGCAAGTAAGCCGCGATGGCAAAAAACTGCTGGTCCTGTGATCATCAGGGCCCTTGCAACTTAGACACGTAATTTAAAACATATTATTATTGTCTTTTAAATAGTAATAATATTAAAATAAATAACCTAGGTACTCTATAAACTATCACCATTTCGGAAACAAAGCAAAATGACCACTGGGGGAAAGAAATGGCGAAAGAAACCCAGTTACGGCATTTTTTGTCATTAATTTTTTTTTGTTTATAATATAAATTATTACAGTGTGTAAAATACATACAACGGGTATTCAAAAGAATACAAAATCAATAATAATAACATACAGACAAAAAACACCCCCCCCCCCCCCCCAGACGGCACCCGTTCACGAGTTGACGCGAGAGCCAGCCATCACTGTGCTCAACCATATTAGAGGGAACTCAGCGACCCGACCCCGTCGCGCGAATTGACGACGCGAACGAGCAACCGTGGACTAGGGCAGTGGCACGGTCGATACCAACAACCATGGACGTCAGAGACGCGTAATTATCGCGCGAATTTTAATTAGGACACCTATACTAATTCAATATGTTTGGTCGCGCATTCGCGGTCTATTAGGTAGGACGATGCCTTATACAATGTTATTAGTCCATACAATTTACTAGAAAATCTTAACAATGGCTTTAAAATTTTATTTTAAATGCATTTTTAACATTAGTACGGGATTCTGATTATTGACGTGATTGATTGTTTCATTATTATTTTTTACAATTTGAGAATCCTTTGCTATTGTAAATTTTTATATAATGGTTTTGGTGCATTACGTTATGGCAGGCTCAATATGCATGGCTTATGAATATAAATGCACAAATGGACAATGCGTGCCGGCGGATTCCCCATGCAACGGCACCGTGGAATGCTCTGACGGCTCCGACGAGGCGGACTGCTCTTGCAAAAGAGACGAGTTCCATTGTCGGGATAAGTCTTGCATTACTTTAGCACAACGGTGTAACGGTTTCGTCGACTGCGAAGATGGAGAAGACGAGTTTTACTGTGGTAAGTAATTGGACCAATAGATTGCTCTAGGTTCCTGATATTGAAAATTCTGACCGATCTAACTATCCAGGGTCCTGTCCACGATCTTACTGGCAGTGCAGAGACGGTCGTTGTATCAAAAATGATAAACTTTGTGACGGTCATAACGACTGTCGGGACAGATCTGATGAGAAATATTGTCGAAAACCAGGAACATTGAGCAAAGGTCCACCGTTTTACAGGGGTCTTGATTATGCACGTGCATGTACCAACGCATGTTTCTAACTACAACAAAATAAAAATAAAATGTTAATATTTATCTATTACTATAAAAATTATTTTAGATTTTCTGATTTTTTTCTTTACTTGGGTTTATTTGTTATTTAGGTTTGTAGCTGTCTTTTAGATATTTATGGTATCTATCTTCTGAGATCTTCGTTGTCTAAAGGGTCTTCATTAAGCTATGTGTACAGTGTTAATATTATTTTTAGATATATTTTATTATATAAAGAACTAGGTTATATTGTTCTCTTCGACGTAGTTATTTAGAATGTGTTAATCGCAACGGGTTAAGAGGTGAGTTCTGGGTGGTATTCTTAAATGTATTTGTGGTAATTTCAGAGGAGACTTGCTCTGATGGCTACATATCTTGTAGAGCTGGAAGGACCGTCACTTGCGCCAAGGTGTGCGATGGTGCTACGGACTGCGACGACGGTAAAGATGAGGAAAGCTGTCCATCAGGTAAAGATTTGATTTGTATAACCTGTCATAGACATGATAGACTTTGTGACAATGCAAGAAATAATGGTCTATTATAACCATAAACACACTGATTTCAGTTAATGGTTTATTAAAAGCCCTAAGTAGTGAGATAATTATGGCACCGATGATCTTTCTACGTTAACCTTTGATATTTTTAATAGTTTCAGATAAGTTTTAGCAGTTATTTCTTGCATTAGAAATTTTAGCGTTGAAACAAAAAGTAAAAAAAAAATATTTCCATAGTATTTTAGTCTATGTTTAGTACAACGGCGAAAATTGATAATTTTGCGTATATATTAATAATATCATTACTTTTAAGGTCATTATAGTGGTATCCATAGATTACGTTACATTAATTTCGTAGGATTTTTATCCCTTGTCACATATAATAATCAATATGATTATTGCGATGAAATTAACATCCAAGGCTAGGTCATCCTTATTGACCCATTTTAATAAAAATGTGACGTAATATTTGGATAGTCTCTGATAGAATCTATTGCTATACATACCGTTCATTATTTCTATTTTGTTATACATAATATAATTATCATTCGTCATTATCATCAATGATTGCACTCTAGCGATTGTTTATTTGCGCATTGCGAAATCAAATTGTTGTTTGGTTGTTTTTGTTTTAAATCTGCACTGTGTACTTAATAACAATTGTTTTTAAAGCTTGCAACCATGTCTGTGATGGGAAGTGCTTGGAGGATGCAAAGATATGTGACAGTCATTACGATTGCTCCGACAGATCGGACGAAACGAATTGTGCACAATGTAACGGCCCATTGGACTTCAGGTAACTGTTTTATATGTGTATTTTCTTTCTAGAGTTACCCCCTTCCATCCAATGGCGGGGGAGGGGAGGGGGGTCAACTATTTTATAATGTGCCTTTTCTTCTTAGCATTTTCCCTCTTTTTATTATGGATTATATTATAGATTGATAGGGTTCGTTATCAATGTGTACCTTTTAATTTTTCTTATGTTAGTTTTAAAGCGAATTTCATTTATTGGCATAAGCGAAATTTTTATGATAATGCTGCTTGCGCTTGTACAACAGAAAGTCTTCATAAATCTGCTGTATTTTCTAGAAATAACTTCATGTAAATTTTGTCTGAATATTACAATACTTAGGATCCATTTTACAAATTCCGGAAAAGTTCTAGCGTAACTTTCCTATCCGTCAGATACATTATCAAAAAATGATACGAGAACTGATAATTTATTTGATACTGCTACCTGGAACTTTCGGAAGTAGAACTCCTAAAAAGATTCTCTGCTCTATTTGATCACATTATTATATTACTTCATCCTGCAGTGGACGTTCTGTGGCTGAGGTGGTGATATTTATTTTACTTAAACAATAGATACAAAATGAAAATTATTTGTTTTAGATGCGAAAGTGGAGAGTGTATTAATCGTGAGCAACAATGCAATGAGGTCGAAGAGTGTGAGGATGGTAGCGATGAATTCGGTTGTAATAGCACGATGATCTCTAGTCCCAGTAAGTATGAAGGGTCTTCTTCTTTTCGTGTGCTTCTCGCAATTGGTGTCAACTGCGGGCAGCTGGTGTCAGCGTTTTTACCTCTTGACACAAGTCGGAACTGACAGCTTAACGTGCCGTAGGACGGAGTAGCTCGAGGTTTTTTAAACTCATCCAAATATTAAATTATTCATTGTATAAAATATACGTTTTAAAATTCGTAGGCCTGTAATAGTTAGCGGATAAAATAGAAAAAACAGACCCAAAAATGTCTTTGGATTAAATATTTTACAGGTTGTATTTCTAAAGAAATACATCTTCTTCCACTTTCGTTACTAAAGTTTCGTAACCAGTTACGTAAGAAGATTTTATTTTTTCTGTAAACATAACATTTTAACATTCTAGATGGATGTAACGACAATCAATTCCGTTGTGGTGATGGCAATTGCATTGACGAAGAATTTGTATGTGACGGCCATTTCGATTGTACTGATACCACTGACGAACAGAACTGTGGTAAGTATTCATTCAACAATACAATTAATAATATAAAGTCAAGACAAAATAAGGGCCACAAATTTTAGGGATCTTAAAAAAATACGATAAATAAATTCTGGTGGATCATTTTGAAAAATTTTCACACAAACACTAACCTATAAGGCAGTGGAAAAATATTCGCAACAGTGTCTGCCGCAGCAGCGACGTTCGCAGCTACATACGGGAACCTTACAGCTTACATCAACCTGTAAACATTATAATGTTATTGTAAAGGTTGTATAAAAGTTGTTGTAGTATATAGGTACGAATTTACGAGTGACCCGTGTTTTGTTTTGACTACATTGCCAAATTTGGGCACTAGAATATTATATCATATTATACCCACTATTTTTTTCTTTAATCATTAAAGAAATCCGTGAATATTGTGAAAGTATTTCTAGTTCTCAATTTTATTAGCCAATGTTAATTTTAACACAAATTTAATTATTGTAATGTTAACGCAGACGGTTAAAATTCTATGAATATTGTGACGAGCACAAAGCACCAAGCTTTTAAGGAAGCACAAATGTTCACAAGTAGGTAACACGTACATTTTTTGCACAATATAAACACTATCGAAATGCGCGTACTGCACAAAAGTCGGCACATTGTCTTTTGGTCTCATTCTCAAACTGTTAAGGAATTAAAAATTAAAACTGCCAGATCGTGTGATAAGATGTTCGATTGTGTGGCGCACGAATATGGTCCGCTACCGGACGGTTTGATGTTCCGCTGTCGGATCAAGTTCGTTCGTCTGGCAGCATCTTTACTGATTTTGTAAATTCTACAGTGATTTTATATATTACTACCTACATTATTAATAAACAAAGATCAGCCAAGGTTTGACTAAAATTTGTTGTTACTGTCATTAATGAAGAGATTAAATGAAGTGCGAAAGTGACAAAAACGGTCTAGTTTAAACCTTCAATTTTTTGTATTAATAAAAGTTATAATGTTTTCAATAACTCTGATGGTTACCGCAAGACTTCTAGAGACCTATCTGACCATGTAAAGACTAAACACACGCTTTTAATAAATGCTATGCGCTACGCTAAGCATATAAACTGCTGATACACTGTGAAATCCATATGGCACATAGAATATGCACAATGTAAACGTTTGATTTTTATTCGCAATATATCTACAACTTATAAACTAAATAGTTAAATACACAAAGTTTACCTGAATTGTTAATATTAAATATTCGATATCCCTTGATAAATACAAGTCGATACTCAAATATGCAAAACTTTTGAATGAATCTCTACGGACGATAAATAACGGTAAAGTTAATTACATAATTACATAATTTTACTTAAATTCTATTTAATATGAGAATATCGTTAAAACAAGATAGTCAATAGAACACCCTCGATTTATGAGAAACACTATCAACTTCACTAAAAAGTGTATACTTTTTTGTTGACAACTATAAAATAACCAAGTTGCAACAGCTACTAATGGAGAAATAGGTATCGGGACAAGCCCACCACACATTCCCACCGTTGCGTTGTATCTCCTGTATAGCTAGGATCAAAAACAGCAACCTCAGATTGACAATAAGCAATAAAGCTTATTGACGTCCTGGGGGAGAAATTACTGCTGTCTTTGAACAGTAACTCACAACGAATTTAATCAGAAAGAAAATATACGTAGTAGGAAGTATTGAAAGGATTTCCCTCCTTAACAACTACATGAGAGACAGAAATTTGAAACAAAAGCCATTATAGCCTAGAGGGCAAATCAATATGGAGAAATAGGTATCATCATGTCACCAAAGCCGTATCCGGCGACAGCGACTCCTACGTCTCCTACGTGTCTATCCCGGAGTCGTTGTTGTGGTGGGCTCTTATGTGGCTAGCAAAACCGAACTTTGACTTGGAAGTCGGCCGCATGGCCGCATGAGAAATAGGCAATAGATATTTAGAAAACTCTGTGTCCAGCTTGGTACAAGGTGAGGTACCCCATACCGGCGGAGCCCTGCCAGGATAACGAGTTCACCTGTTACGATGCCCGCTGCATTCCCTACTTGCACCGGTGTGACAATTTTTACGATTGTCTGGACTTCTCTGATGAACAGAACTGTCACAATTCTGGTATTAGACCATTCATATTGGTTATGTATTGTTGAATGCCTTCCATTAGGGTAGTCCTCCCAAAGCCAGTCTTTAGGCTGGTCTTAGAGTCGCGCTGTTTGAACTTCTAGTTATCAGCGTGGACGGTTCATGTCATACATTTTGTTATCAAAACACTGACGGTCAGCGTGCCATCAGCGCGACACTAAAACCAGCCTTAGTCATCAGGTATTACTAGTTTCGAGCTATTATTTGCTTTATGTTTATGTAGAAGTAGGTTCAACACATTTGTATCAATGACTAGATGCGTTTTATATTTTGCTTCTTTTAAGCTTGCAACGTTTTTAAAATACATCTTATATTTTTAATCATTACTTATGTATTTCAAGAACATTAAATAGGTAAATATGAAGAGCAGATAATTAGAACAAAAAAATAATACTACGCAATTACAAAGTTTCAAAAAGTTTGTAATTGCGTAGTAGAATATGAATACTATTGTTAGATAAAAATTAATGTGCTCATGTGCATTTTAAAGTAAGGAAACTTGAATGGTACCTAATTCAAGGCCTGCATACTTGTTTGTTGACTTGATTGTAACTACACTAAATAGAATTTATTTTAAAGTTCTATTATTTCGATTTAATATTATTATGTTTTTTATTAAAATTATTGTTGCATGAAGTTATTTAAAAATAGTATACCAATTTAATTGTTGTCATAGTAGATACCTAGTTATAAATTATTTATTAAATTTTGTTTTGAAAAACCTTCCAAAACAGCAACTTTGGAATTCAAGGTAATAAATAAACGTAAAGGTTTAAATTATGCTAACTAACTTAAAAGTAACGCAAGTTACTTCAACTGAAAGAGCAAACGTTACAGGACATGACCTACCTACACAATTTATTATATTTTATGTCAATACTTCTTTTTACATTCACAGGATGCCCAGAAGATCAAAGACAGTGCCGATCTGGCCAATGTGTACCAGAAAGTTCCTTTTGCGATGGCGTAAGAAATTGTGATGATGGATCCGATGAAGAAGCCTGCGACCAACCATGGACAACAACAGCTTATCCATTCCCAGTGCCCACTACCAGCAATCCACTTGATGATAGATACTTGAATAGAGGCGATGGCACCAGATACCTCGATCCAAATAGATATCCATCACAAGGCGGCAATCAGAATAGATATCAGCCAGGAACTGGTGACGACCGATATCCATCACAGGGAGGAGACCGTAATCCAGACCAGGGAACAGGTGATAGCCGTTATCCCTCCCAGGGAGGAGACCGCGATAGGTATCAGCCAGGAAGAGGTGATGACCGATATCCATCACAAGGAGGTGATCGTAATCCAGACCAGGGAACAGGTGATAGCCGTTATCCCTCTCAGGGAGGAGACCGCGATAGGTATCAGCCAGGAAGAGGTGATGACCGGTATCCATCTCAAGGAGGGGATAATTATCCACAGCCAGATACTGAACGTTATCCCTCCCAAGGAGGTGATAGATATCCGCAAACTGGAACTGGTGACGACAGATACCCGCAGGGAGGAGACCGCGACAGATATCCCCAGCAGCCCGGAGCAGGTTACCCTCAAGGAGGCCGGTATCCATCAGGTGATGACAGAGTTAGTTGGAGCCCATACCCAGGACAACTGCCCTCTGGCGGGCAGACTGGATCTAGTCAGCCAGGTTATCCAACAGGTAAGATCTTTGGATTTTAAACTTGTATTTAAAATGTATTTATAATAAATCGTGTAATATTTTGTTAGTATCGTCCGAATGTGAGCGAGGCCGGTGGCGCTGCGAGAATGGCCCTTGCATCGATGCGTCTCGCCGTTGCGATGGGCATGTCGATTGCCCCCGCGACTACAGCGATGAATTTGATTGTCCCGCTGGCAGTAAGGAGAACAAAAACGTTTTGCCTTGACTTGGTCTTACCTGCCCTTTGAGTATTGGCAAAAAAACAAAACAATTTTTTTCTTTTAATTTTTTTGTAATATAATGTTTGCCATTTCACTACACTTGCCACAAGTTTTCCAGTGAAATTCAATCAGATATAACTATTTTCTGATATCTTATTTTAATAACATAATATTGTGTGGTTTATTGCAACAAAGCGATTTGTGATCGATTGATTGTGATTACTATGAAAAGTATCAATTTATTTTAAATCTGACGTTTATTTGGAGCCTTCATGCCAAGTGTAATGGGACGGAATACAATGATTCTTTTGCCAATATTCTCTTTAAATAATTATCTAATGTTGGAATGGTCCCCGTTAAAAATATTAAAACTTTGTGATAAACCCCTAAAAAAACTATGGCAAAATGCGTTATTTGTGACTAACCATCTAATGCAATAACTCCATTTATGTATTTTTTTTTATAATTTCAACTTGGTTTAACCCAAAATATAATATTGTTCTGTGGCTGGTGTTATTTTAGTTATTAATTCGATATAAATATTTTAGAAAATATAATGATAATTCAAAATAATCTCAGCTCTATCCACTTTGCCCACTTTGGTAACTAAACTTTCGTAAAGAGAAGATTTTTTTTCGTTGTTTCGTAACTAATTAATTTTGTAAAAGAAAAAATATTTTTTATCTTATGTAACTTTTTGTTAGTTACGAACGTGGAAAATGTTTATTTTTAATTAGGTACTTATTATTATAATCAACTGTATAACATAAAAAATATATGTAAAAACACAAAATAACCTACAATTTAAAATTATTAGTTTTTCTAAAGTGTAATTTGTATAATAGAAACTACTATTATTGTAAAAATCAATATTGTTTTTTTTTGTTATTACGTATCTATTTTTTACTTGGTAATAATAATATGATTATTATGCGTAATTACTTTCAGGCCCAGCAGCTTTGAACCTGAAGACCTACCCGAACACACAGATCGTTAAATACAGTAAGTAACATTTTGAATAATTTCTTTTTTATGGCTAATACTTTTTGTTAACCGTATTTAAAAAAGCAAAAGGATTTTTTGATTGGCTATTCAAAATCGAAAGTATTTTATTTAAAAAAAAAACTTTATTTATATTCTCTTTATTTACCCATAAATATTTTCACTCAAACGAAATCCAGGGAAGAGAAGGCTATTATAGGTAAGAAATTAGTTATGAAAAAATATGAAGAAAAAATGTAATCATCATTATTTCAATGCTTCTAGTTCGAGAGGTAAGATGGTAATTTAATGTCGTTTAAAATTAAAATAGATTAAATTTGTTTAAAAGTAAATACTATAATTTAAATAAAATATACCTTATTTTTTAATAAAACATCTTGTTTAGTAAAATATGTAAATGAAGATAAATATTTTGATAAGAGTAAAAAAAGAACATCATAGAAAAAAGTATGAAAAGAAATAGTAGAGGAGCCGAATAGGGGGATTTTTGCAGTAACATAAGCGCGTCAGACTAAGATATAGGGGAAAACTGATACCCTGTTAAGTATCAACACCATATCACAGTATAAATAAGTAAACAGTATTTTATCTTCATACAAAATAGTCAAAACGATACCTATGAAATCTCGGGGTATCTCGCGGAGCAACTGTCTGGAGTCAAACTTAAATATCACACAACTTCTGTTACCACAATAAGGTGCACACAATCGAATCTACTTAATTCAAACACCAATACATACATACATTAATAATAAGTATTTAACATAATTTCTCAAAAAAACACTATAAATAAACATTAAAACTTAATAAAATTATTTAACGAAATTAGAACGAACGAAATATTTACGAACGTCAGTATAAAAATTAAAATAACTAATGTCAGATTGACATTACATTAAAGGGATGGGCCTAAGTAAATAAATATATAGGTACATTATTATTTCAAGGACACAGCTGAGATAAAATACTGTTTACTTATTTATACCTATTTATACATTTGAAGAGTTGAAAATATGGTGTAATATATGGTGTTCCGTAGTTTTAAAAAAAATCGATATCTTGAAATACTCAAGTGCGTCAGATTAAGCTATAAGCAAGTTAATTACATGCTAACAAATGTGTATGTGTAAAAATTTGCCGATTTTAATGGGACGTAAGGGAGTGAGGGAGTTATGAATTTGCAAAAACACCTTAGCATTCTCGAGCGCGGTAATTTTTTATTTATTTTCAGGTAAATAGTTCAATGATAACATACCTAGTATAGTTTAAGTTTTTTAATATGTTTGAAAGTCTGTCGTAGCTCCCGCCACTGATGAACGTGTAAACATCATATAATTATCATTTAATTTTTTTGGTCTCCTTCACCTAATCTTCGAAATTATATAGGTTTCCAGAGCGCTCGAGTGACTACAAATTTAGCATCGTGGGCTCCTCTACTAAAAATGTTGACCTGTAATTTCCACTTTTTGTGCTTTGGAGATATTTTCTCTGTAAACTTGCTTGATTCATACGCAAGAGAAAATGTCTTTATACAGAGATAAATAAGTATTGTGATTTAAGTATTACTTACTAATTTTAAAAGTTTCGAATAAATTTTGTACACGTACAAGTACCAAACATCTAAATCAAATAAGTGTTGAAATAGTAACAACAGACGTGGAAGTGTTTTTTACTGGAAGGTAATAAAAAGTACCTTAGTCCTTGACGTTTCCTGATACTAAGAAGACAAGCGAACTTTCGCTCACTTTACATAAATGCCGCACGCAAGCATATCTTTTAACGGTATAAATTTTTATATTTTACAAAAAATTCTATATATTAGGTAACTACTAAGTTTAGGCCTGTAACGTTCGAAGTACCGCGTGTGAACCCCGTGAGCACGTGACCCACATGTGGGGGCACGCACGTATGTTCGCAGTGACCCCACATTAGAGTCACAGGACTGTTATCGTATATGTGTTTTAACAATATGTAAATAATGGTGTTTGGCTACATAAATAATGTAAAATTGTTTCTTTCATGGTGGTGGTACAGCTAAATTCCCACACGGTGAGTCGGTGTGCCTATACAAATTTATGGGTGCCTGATCATGCATTTTTGATAACATTTTAACAAAGGGAATTTAATTAGTAATGAAAGATTCTCAATGATTTAGTAATAAGAAGGATTGGATTCTAATTTCAGGAATAATTTTTTATCACACGGACATCCATTTTCTGAAAGGCATTTTTAAATTTTATTACACGTTAAATAAATAGTTGTCACAAAAGAGCTTGAGAATTGTGTAATTAAAATTTTAATGCATTTCAGAGACTGGCTGTGACTTAATTAAACTCATTAAGTAATTTAAGTATATATTTTTGAGCATTGTATTTTGATAACAAAATAATTATTATTTAAAATATTTTTTTGCATGATTTTGGTTAGTTGAGGTTTGTTTTTTTAATTCAATAATTACTTAAGTATGTCTTATTTACGAAGTTGTCATCATCCAAACACATTTAATTAAATTATTAATTTGGGTATAATGTTAAGCAGTATTTTCATTATATTAATTGATTGG
This sequence comes from Endotricha flammealis, assembly GCA_905163395.2. NCBI lineage: Eukaryota > Metazoa > Arthropoda > Insecta > Lepidoptera > Pyralidae > Endotricha > Endotricha flammealis. The sequence goes on from LR990852.1 coordinate 22,707,932, forward strand.
GTTTAATATTCATCATAAGCTTTTATTTTTATTTCACATTTCATATAAAATTGTTTTTACAATAGATTTATCAATAAAATAAAAGTTATAATAAAAAAATATGGAAAACTTATATTAACATTTTTCACATTTAATTGTATCTATAGATATTTTTTTATGATAATTATCATTGCATTTAGAGAAATAAAAAATATAAATATTTGCGTAGGTCTGTATACTTTTTTTATTATAATTTGGGATTTTGTTAGTGATTGTATGTTTAAAACGTATTCCATTGTCATTGCCGCTATAAAAGAGTCTATTTACATATATAATTTTGTTTTAACGACGGAAAAATGCCTTAAAACAACCCCATCACTTGGAGAATATGCGGCGGGGACTGTGAGACTGCCCAGTTGCGTGTACCCACTAAAAACCGTCGAGGTGCCCTACGCATTCCCCTAACCATTATTACAGTTTTTTTCTTAGTCTATACATTTTATTAATAGTAAATTATTCAAACATAACACATAGATGTTGACGACCTCCGTGGCGTAATGGTTACCGCGCCAGACCGCCACCCAGGAGGTCCCAGGTTCGATCCCCGGTCGGGTCATGATGAAAAACGAACTTTTTCTGATTGGCCTCGGGTCTTGGATGTTTATCTATATATGTATTTGTTATAAAATATAATATCGTTGAGTTAGTATCCCATAACACAAGTTTCGAACTTACTTTGGGGCTAGCTCAATCTGTATGAATTGTCCCTTTATATTATTTATTTATATTTATAGATATTGTTTTATTTACGGCATGCTATACAACTGAAAATGAACACATTATTATTAAAAAGGGTGTTAACAACCAGTACAATTTAATTTTACTTAATAATTATGGGGGGCTGCTTATATTTTTTATATTTATTAAATATATTAATCAAATATAGGAGGAGACATGGTATTCCAATGCCGTGACGAGGGACCCCTGAGGGCACCCGTGAGATGGGTCCGCGAAGGTGGAAAGCCACTCAAACCTGGATACACCGACCGCAATGGACGCCTTGAAATAAATACTGTGACCGTAAGTTTTTTTTTTTTCAAAAAATTTGATATTTGGTATACGGGTGTAACCTGGATTACACCATACTTGGAGACAGGATAATTTTCATCCCGGATATCAGCCCGGGAAGGGGTACAACGGGATTTCGTGGGTAAAACTGCGGTCATCGGCTTAGTACCACACTTTTCAGAACACACCCAAGTTTCAGGTCTCTACGGTCAAGACAAAACTTTTTATATGTATAGATTTATTATTTTTCTATTTCTAAACTTCTCGTTACAATCTTTGGAGTGGTAGAGCGTTTATGAAATAGGCTAGCCCGACCGAGAAAGTGCCCTCTTACAGAAGCTGCTTACGTGAAGCAGCAATGCGTTTCGTTCGGTGAATCAAATACCCGAAATTCTAACTCCTTCCATACTATTTCTCGCCATATCCTGTTTTTGGCTGTTATAGGTCGGCAACGGGTCAGAGACCCTAGAATCTCTGTGCTTCATAGTTGACGGTAATCACCTAACATCAAATAATCCTTAAGCCCGTTTCCCAAATATTTCCGTAAAACAAAATTTTTGGTAAATATGAATCGGTATTTCAGTACCTACAACACTGCGAAAAAATAGAGCAAGTCGGCGTAATGTGGGCTATAAGTGAAAAAGAGACAGTATCAATATGCCATTTTTAACCATTGAATTTTATGTTTAATTAGATTTATACTGTGATTATAGGTAAAATATTCCTACTTCAGTCCGCTTTATAATTCGAATTTTAGCTGTTTTTCCGAGATCATGAACAGAATAGTATACATTAAGAACGTGGTTTTTATATGTTATAATAAGTTAAAAAAAAATGTATATATACTTTTTAATGGTAAATAAATGAAAAAAAAAAAAAAAAAAGAAATTATTTCTTTGAATATTCACAATCACAATTTTTAAAAATACTAGCTGTTACCCGCGGCTTCGCCCGCGTAAAATTTGCCCATGTTGGGCTCTGTACCCCTGACAATATGTATACAAATTTTCATAATGAACGGCTGCTTAGTCAAGCCGTGAAGGAATAACAAACAAACAAACTCACTTTCTCATTTATATTGTATGATGATGATGATTAATACTTGACACACATGACGGATGTCAAAATCACGGACCAAGGAATCACGTTGTTAAAAAACTTATAGCTGACCGATTGATCCATTAAAAAGGTTATGTACTTCAAGTTCAGGAAGGAATAAATTTTGGTGAAATTTTAAAAGGAATCATAATTATAAAAAATCTATTGTGATTTTTTTTTAGCTCAGCAAGTAGCAGACCATCTCACCTTTCTGGCCTATCCTATGTTCAACCCTCTACCAAACATATAACCGAAATAATAATATTTCAAAAAAATTGATATTTATTATAAAAATCGCATATTTTCGTACCCTACTATTTTTTATGTGGTATATTTACAATAATAATATCCGTTGTATAGTACCCATATCACATGCAGGGTAAGCCTAGCTTAATCTGGATCCATTGAGTAGAATTTATCATTAAGTATTGTTTTTTAGGCATCTGACAGTGGGGTATACATTTGCCAAGCCGTTGGCTACTTGGGTAACCCTGGTGCTGAACTCCGTGTACAACTAACCGTAGAACGCGAATGTAAGTACAGAGATTATTATTCCAATAATTAGATAAATACATGGTGAAAATATATTCAACATCTAAATTTTTTCTTTGAACGAGGTATCATTATAAGACCCTATTTATGAAAAAAAAAACCTAGGATAAATTTTCAAAACAATAATACTTTACCGGGTTGCGGTTTATGTGAATTTAGATAACATTGTTATGCTGTAACTTTATATTTTAGTACTAAGTGATACTCAAAGAAAGAACACGTATATCATAAATTTTCACTACGGAAAAGTATATAAAAATTTGTGATAAAAAATTCAATCTGTATAAAAAATATTTGTTATGTATTATTTTTTTGCCACGGCAATACCTGAGCGAAGTATTATAGTACCTATTGACTATAATTCTACGTTTTTGGTAGATTTTAATCAACAGGCACTAGTTCGTCCGCGTGGATTTTCGCCATGGACAAAATAATCTGCGGGACTCTCACTTCTCCCTTCACTCCTCATTTTATATGTGATTATTTCCTCGTGGCCGGACATGCAGTAATGCATTTTCCTGTCTTTAAGCAGGAAAAAAGGTTCACAAGTAAATTAATATTTTAAATTACAGCGGCAACATCGAAGCCGTTTTCAGCGTGTGCCGCCCACGAAGCCACTTGCATCACCGGAGAGTGCATCCCGAAGGGCGCAGTGTGCGATGGCAAGAACGACTGTAGTGATGGTTCTGATGAGCACAGTTGTGGTATGTACCTTAGTTATTATGACGACCTCCGTGGTATGATGATGGATGATGGTATGATGATGTGGTCATGATGAAAAAATGAACTTTTTCTGATTGGCCTCGGGTCTTGGATGTTTATATTGTATTTGTTATAAAATATAGTATCATTGAGTTATCCCATAACACAAGTTTTGAACTTACTTTGGGGCTAGCTTAATCTGTGTAATTTGTCCCTATATATTTATACTAGCTGGGCTGTGCGTCCCCTCGCAACTTCGTTTGCGTATATCTCGCTTTACCGTGGGAATTTCGAAAAATCCTTTCTTAGTACATCCCTAGACGTCGTCGTAAGGAACCTACATGCCAAATTTGATATACCTTCGCAACTTTGTTTGCGAATATCTCACTTTTGAAAAATCCTTTCTTAGTGCACCCCTCTAGACCTCATAGGGAACCTATGTGCCAAATTTGGAGTCTCTAGACCCAGCGGTTTAGGCTGTGCGTTGATATGTCAGTCACCAATCAGTGAGTCAGTTTCTTCTTATATATATTTAGATAGACGAAGATAGATAGATTAGATATTTAGATTTAAGATTTATAGGTAGAAGAAGATAGAATAGATATTTAGATATTTATGAAACTACATTCCTTACTTTGAAAATATTTTTGAAAGAAAAATTTAACTCACCCAAGGTGGGATTCGAGCCTTTTTTCTTTCTTCTTGGCCATGCACTCTTGCCAGAGTGGTCGTGGTCTTTTCTAGGTCGGGTCTATGAGGATAGAATATGCTTTATTAGCAAAACACAGCCAAAAAACAGTAGGTATATGGAAGAACTAAAGCGCAGGCCACACCGCCAGCGGGCGGGCGAGCGAGCTAGGCGGGCGAACATCGTTTTACCTCTTTACATACTTCGGTTCACACGGCTAATAGGTTAGTTGGTAGCTCGCGCCTAGCTCGCTCGCCCGCCCGCTGGCGGTGTGGCCTGCCCTTTACAAACTAGTATTTTTGCAACATGGCGGCCTTATTAAACCTATATTACCTTCTGTATAACGATACGAAAGTATAATATGCCACAATAATTTCTCGCCTGATGGTAGAAAAGAAGTCCTCGTTCTATCTTCATTAATATTTAACAAGCGCTGTTTGATATCTAAAACTTTTTTTAACAGTCCAACAAGGAGTGTGCCAGCCTAATCAGTATCAATGTGCCAACCGCCGCTGTATCCTCAAGACTTGGGTTTGTGACTCTGAAAACGACTGTGACGATGGTTCTGATGAACAGAACTGTGGAACCCAGGACGCAGGAAGATCATGCTTGCCAGTAGAATTCACATGCAAATCTGGGGACCAATGTATACCGAAGAGTTACCACTGTGATGGACAGACTGACTGTATGGATGGCTCTGATGAAATGAGTTGTGGTAAGTTAAAAAATATTATTATACCACACCAGCGAGAATAAGCGGGCGGAAAAAATGTGTGAAAATCCATGACTGCCCTCCCCCTCCCTCCCCCAGAGGGAAGAAAATACGGCCCAGTTTTTTGCTGCCGGTTGTTTTTTATTTTATTTTGGGTGGTGTCAGGTCAGGTCAGTCCACCAATCACAGAGACAAGTGAATAGCGCGTTTGCGTTTAGTCTTTTTTCGATTTTTGTCACTGCGTCGAGAGATCGATATTGTTACGTGTGCCAAAACAGTTTTTCTTTTAATTGGTAATGACATTCATTCAAGAGACGACGTGTAATTGAATACAATTGCCTCTCCATTGTTCATATAAAAATTCTAACAATATATTTCTTTCAGCTCCCGTTTACATATCCCAACCACCAAAACCGGAGACTGTCAGGATATTCGTTGGTGGTACCCTCGTATTGACGTGTAAGGCTGTGGGAGTACCAGTACCACTAATATCTTGGCGACTTAACTGGGGTCACGTACCACCACAGTGCATTTCGTCTAGTGAGGGAGGACTCGGTCGACTCGAATGCCGTAACATGCAGGTAAACGAATCTATAAATTTAAAAAGTCACCATGAAACTTATGTAAAGTTGGGTTTCTGTGGGGTTGAGGTGGTTTCAAGGGTTTCTGTGTTTCTGTCCGTTCTCCCACTTCAGTAACTAACGTTTCGTATTCAGTTACAAAAAATATTTTTTCTTATTCTTTACGCAATTAATTTTGATTTTTCACTTTTAAGTACGTAAATCAAAGTCAAAGTCGTTTATTCAAAGACTAGGCCCTCACAAGCAATTTCTCTAGTCGAAGTGAACATTTGAGCGAGCGAGCCCGTGTGAAGTAATCGAGGCTGTATATACCTACCTGTGTCACCGGGATTTTAACAATTAATTTTCTATAAAAGAATAGGCCCACAAGTTACATGTAACTGTTTATTTTTATCTACCTTAAACCTTTATAAGCTTTTAATAGTCGATTACATTTGCCCAATTTTTTTAGCGTAAAGACAGTGGTGCCTATTCTTGCGAAGCGATCAATAATAAGGGCTCAACTATAGCGACACCTGATGCCATTGTTGTTGTCGAAAAAGACGATGTTTGCCCATCTGGAACGTTTAACAGGTTTGTACAATATAAATATCTACCTAATCTTATGAGAAATATATTTCCCATTCTCCCACTAAGTTTACCATCTCCTTCCGTCACCTCCTCCGTCCTCAGTGCCTCGTGGCTCCCTGGTCGTGGCCTCTTCGAATCACATTCTCCTGGACTATCTCGCGCCAGCTTGCTCTGTCGTCAGCAGCGTGGATGGCATCACAGACTGAGTACTACCATTGTTTCTTCAAAGGAACTACTAAAGGGTCTAGTGGCAATAACTGCACTACATCTACTGATTATTGGCAATCTGTAATCGTAGTTAATCATGGCTGTACACAATGACACACAGGTGGCATTGCGTGATGAAGTAGTCATTAACAATGTTAAAACAGCAATTTGATCCAAACAATAAAAAATAAAATAGGAACTAATTTAGCCTCTAAATCTCCTTTTTATTAGTGATGCCGAGACGTCGTCAGAGTGTATACCCTGCTTCTGTTTCGGAAAGTCGACCCAGTGCAAGAGCGCCGATCTATTTATCTACAACATGCCTTCGCCCCTTGGACAAGGTGGCACCAGGCTTGTGGGCATCAAGTCAGGAAGTGGTGGGGAGCCCCAAGTCGATACTGAGCCAATAACTAACCAGTATTATTACCAGCCTCTGATCAACGGTGCTACGGTAAATTTAATTTTTATAGGTACTGTCTTTCTATGTAACAGCCCAGTGCGGTGGTACGTTGGTGGTGATCCTACCTTCCGCACCAGAGGAGGTGGGTTCAATTCCCGCAGACATTTATGTGATGGCATTTGTGTTCTCGAGTCTGGTTGTTTGCTATGTATAAGTACACCAGCAGAACTAAGCCTAACTTACTTTGGGAGCAGGTGACACTGTGTGAATTTATGTAAATATTAAAATCCAATCTATATATTTTTCATAGTACCGGTACTAACAGTACCAGATGGACATTACAATAACAGCAGACACTTAAGTATTTGTTAGCTTTGTTAGCTTTATTAACTTCCATCATTTATTAATATAAAAATATTTTACAGGTAACTAAACTAGAGAAATTCTCATCATGGGGATGGTCTTCTGCGCATCCATATTTGACCCTCCCAGCATCTTACAATGGTAATCAGCTGACTTCGTATGGTGGTGCTATTAGATACACTCTGTCTTCGCACTCACCAGGCTTCAGTGGTTCCTATGACGACAATGTTCCGGATATCATTATACTGGTATGATATTCACATTATCCTTTTAATTATTTGGGTCAGAAAGAAGTAGGTACCTGTGGTCTTACAACCTAATAAGTTTTACGTATCTGATGCAGATGGTGAAATTCCATACAAAATCATTTACATCTATACTAATATTAGAGGTAAAGTTTGTATATTTGTTAAATTGTAAGGGGTAATCTCGGGATCTACTGAACCGATTTTAAAAATTCTTTCACCAATAGAAAGCCACATTATTAAAATCATTGCCTATTTTGTATGAGCAAGATCGCGTTTTAGATTGAGACTAGATTTTAAGTTTTTTTACTAAAATAGACCCGCCGGTAGCTGTTGGCGTGAATCACTATATGTTTGTTTTACCAGGGCAAATATGGAAAACTGGTTTACAATCACAACGGAGATAAGACAAATGTTCAAGTCAACTTGGTTCCTGGAGATTGGCAGAAATATGGATCGAGGGGTGCCGAGACTGCAAGCAGGGAAGACATCATGATGACGTAAGTACAAAGTCACATCCTCTAAAACTATAGGTTGTTATTGTACTTGCTAAAATCATTATAAAGGTCTTTCTCTAACAATTGTCCTTTATCAACCACTAGCTGCTGCCCGTGGTGTTACCTGCGTTTAATTTTATGCACAGCAGAGCCATCTATATCAGATTTTTGACCAAATCCTACGAGAATCGCAGACTTTTCGAGACAAAAAGTTCCCTATAAAAATGGTCCAGCTCGGTCAGCTATTTCATCGTGAAGAAGTATCAAACACACGCACAAACTGTCGCCTTTATAATATTAGTACGATAGTCAATCATGATTAAATATACTTCACTTAATATAATGACTTCCAACCATTTTTATAATAATTTTATATTCGTTGTATGTATTTTGACACTTGTCCTTTGTTTTAGCTTGGACAATGTAGAAATGATCCTGTTGAGGGCTGACCTGAACAACGCAGGAGTTAACATCACCGACTTCGTAATGCAGTCAGCACAGTATATAAACGTTGGTTTAGGACCAGCCAACCTGGTTGAAGAGTGTGTCTGCCCAGCTGGACACTCCGGTCTTTCCTGTGAGGTAAACATGCTTTTCTCTGGGTATTTCATGGAAGATCGTGTTTGTTTCTTCCTTTCGTGTGCTTCCGGTAAATAGTGTCAACTGAAACTGTTAGCTGATGTCAGTGTTTCCAAGCGACCCTTAGGTGACTTCGACTTGACAACTTTTACCTATCTGCAACAGTCGGGACCGACAGCTCAACGTGCCCTCTGAAGCACGGAGGAGCTGTTTTTTTTAAAAATCCTATTAAATTATTGACTAGGGTTGTCGTTGAATAACTTGCGCATTAGTTCCACCGTGTCACGCATAACGAGGCAATCGACTCCTCATCGTATTTGCTAGAAAACTACAAAGAATATTGTGTTTGCTAGAAATTACAAAACAATTATTTTTCACAGCAATGTTTACCTGGATTCTCTCGCGACAATGCTGGACCATGGTTAGGCAACTGCGTCCCTGAAGTCAAGCGGTGCCCTCCTGGTACATACGGAGATCCCTCTATCGGGCAAGCTTGTGAACCCTGCCCATGCCCACACACATCACCACCGAACCAGTTTGCCTCTACTTGCGCTCTTGGACCCAGTGGCGACGTCATCTGTGACTGCAGGACTGGGTAAGTATTTTATGTTAATGTAGAATGAAATGACAGGTCTTTGTTGGGTGGTCCTATTATTCTATCATGTGATATGGTTCATGTATTTTATAATCCTATATTAGTAAGTAAGACCATATTAGTTCATATAGCTTTAGCTGTTGTAGCTTAGATGACCTTCAGATTGAGTGTATTATAACCACAGAACTGGAAAATGGGATTTATACCCAGTAGAAATGCGGCTCGCTACATATTGTATGCAAACCATGTCTGTAAGTTAAACGTCAATGAACCACGCTCTCAAAAGAAAGGAATCTTTTGATTAACATAAATCTCCGTCAAAATGTAAATTCTTTCATTTTCAAATTAATTTACTGACGAAAAGTTTACTTTCTTAGATACGAAGGCAACAGATGTGAAGTCTGCGCACCAAATTACGTCGGTAACCCGCTGATGCCTGGTGGTTTCTGTGAACCGAAACCTGTAACGAATTGTCATCCAGTCGGCACTAGCCAAGTTCTCTTACTGGACAATTGCGAGTGTAAGGACAATGTACAAGGCAGATACTGTGACCAGTGCAAGAATGACTCGTTCTACTTATCATTAGACTTCAGGTAATTCCAAAAAAACATTAAAATAGATTCTATCATTTTCATTACGATGTAGTATTATTTTTGGTAATAAAACAAATTATATTTTTATACATTTCGGATTTACTACAGTACCTACAGTACTTAGTTTTGTTATTTTTTCAGTAGTCTTTCTCAGCTTTAAAGTAATCACTCTCTCTAAAGTAATTTACAAAGTGGATTTTAAAAGAATTACTTACAATCTGTATTTGTACTTTATTTAAGTTATCATCTTTTCTTCTTTCCAGACACGGTTGCGCCAGTTGTTTCTGCTCTGGCGTATCCCAAACATGTACCAGCAGCAATCTCAGACGGAAGACAACTTATGCGATCTTTAGCTCACCCAGTGCCATCAATCAGCTTAGCGTTTATAGCAGCACATCTTCAGATTCATCAGGTGCAATCAGATACAATGCACCATTGCCATTAACTTCTGGTGATGTTCAGCCATACGTCACTGGCAGTGGTGGTGCCAGCGCCAGAGTTTCAAATGGACGCCGCGATGTGTATTATTGGAGTCTACCTGCTAGGTAATATATCTTGTCATTTCAATGTCATCTAAGTGTTGATTTGTTCGCACCTTATGTATCTTTTCTTTATCTACAGTCCTCGTCAAATTCGACGACGGCGACCTATGGACAATGGAAATAGAATGTATTATTGCTTGTTTCTAGCATGAGCCATAAAGTAATCATAATAATCCTTTTCAATACCTTGTTCCTCCGTCTAATTTCATTCTGATTAAATTCGTTGTGAGTTCCAAAACATTTGTAGATATTCCCCGGACAATAAGTTTCATTACTTATTGTCAATCTGAGGTCATCGTTGTCAATCCTGGCTTTATAGGAGACCCAGCCATGGTAATGTGTGGTCTTCATGACTCGCTAGACCGAATTTAATTTTAAAAACTCTTGAAAATTTTGATATTAATATTTTCTTGATATTACGTAGGTACCTAGTTATCTATGACTAATGTATTTGAGAGAACACAGCCATAAGTGCTGTACTATAAATTCATGGTATGGAGATTATAAAATTTATTAATCTATTTCGCTTTCTGCAAGAATGTTTCTCCCCTTAAACATTATTTATTGAGTATTCAATTAACGATTATTCTTTTAGCTTCGCTGGTGACAAGGTGACCTCATACGGTGGATACCTGCACTATACTCTGAGTAATGTTGGCACTTCAGGATACAACAGCTACGACAACGCCGCTGACGTACAAATTATAAGCGTAAGTTTTATTTATAACGACATGGGGCATGGGGAAAATTCACGATTTTAGTATTTTCCTCACAATTTTTCTGTTTTCTCATCGTTTAAACCTTACCTGAACTTCTACAAATCAGGATCAAAATTTGCCAAATCGGTCCAGCAATTTTAATTATAGCGAGACTAACGTATTCTTAATTTTTATAAATATAGATCAAAACATTCCCCCGGTTTTAGAAAAATTCTACAAATCATTGTTTTGGGTTCTAATAAGTTGATAAAGATCCCCTTTAATAGTTACGGTTTTATTAAATGTATTGATATCTTGCAGGATAACAGTATGACGTTCCACTATTCTGCAAACGTGAAACCGACCAACGATGGCATGCTTAATGTAAGCGTACAGCTATTCGAAGACAAATGGCAGAGGTGAGCAAAGAAATCAATTGTACATTCATTTTATATTATATTAGTAAGGAGTATTGAACGTATTCACTGTTTGGTACGTGTAACTTCTAATTTGATATAAGTAGAGTAAGACAAAATTGAAAAAAAATTGGATAGCTTAGTTTAGGGGGTGGTATATAATGTACAGTGAGGCTGACTGCGAAAAAGTTTTTTTTTAAATCAATTATATTAGTTATTAGAAGTTACTCGTATCATAATGCCAGTAGGTACAGCGGTTCTACTCCGGACTATTCCTGATTCTACTACACTTTTATATTACAGACCTGACGGCAAAGATCTGCTTCGTGAACATGTACTCTTGGCTCTTGCTGATGTGAAGACTATCTTGATAAAAGCTACTTATGATGACAGTCCTGAACTAGCGACCTTAGTTAGCGCTAGTATTGAAACAGCTGAAGAAGGTGGCGTTGGACCACAAGCTCTTCATGTTGAACAATGTGTTTGCCCTCAAGCCTATGTCGGAACATCATGCGAGGACTGCGCGCCTGGTTACAAGAGGTAAATTATGAAATATTCTACACAAGTCAAAACAAAAGAGGTTCACAAATTTAAAGTGACAGTTGTTAAAAGAAAATGATTAAAAAAAACTTTTTTGGTGGATCCTTCTGAATCAATTTTATACTAGAAACATTACAGACGTTTACATCCATCACCGGTTACGGCCTTTTTTGTCATTTTGTACTTTCTTTTTCTCTCCTTTTTTTTCCACTCATTAGTTACAATGTAGGTGTAAGTACATTAAAATTTATAAGAAGAATACGCGGAATGTTATACACAATGGTGTGGAATGAACAAGTCTTAAATCTACAATAAACTAAAAAAAAGTCAGTACCGACAAGCGTGAGCAGACCAGTCCCCCTAGGCAGGATCGATATGTAACAAAACATTATACAGTTGTAGTTGTTTAAAGTAGATAATATGTATATTACGAGTGGCCCTTATTTTATTTTGAGTAGTATAGTTTCTGTAAGTGATCGTTGGTGTGATCAAAGCATATTTAACTCAATTATAGCATAATGTTAACTCCAAATACATCTCGACATCTCTTCGAGTTAAAATTGACTTTAAAAAAATATATATTTTGTTTCTGTATGTTCATTTTAATTTATGAGTGTTACCCTTTGAATTATTTGTACGGTTTTAATGTAATATTTTGTTATAGATCACTATCAAGAGGCATTTATCTAAAACATTGCATACCTTGCGATTGTAATGGACACTCCGAAATGTGCGATCCCAACAATGGAGTATGCGTGGTGAGTTTTAAGCAGTTTAGCATTCATACAGCCTAACACTTCATTCCCAGAACCTTTTATTACTAAATTAGGAACTGGTGAGCTACAGCTATACCGTGATATAAAGAGTTCATAATGATAAAAAATTGTTAATTCCTTACAGAATTGTAGAGATAACACTCAGGGTGACTTCTGTGAGCAGTGTGTCCCCGGTACCCAGAGGGATATCAATGGAAACTGTGAATCTGACAGGCCACCTCCACCAGTCCCCATTTGTGATACGTAAGTGATAGAATAACTTGCAGTTACTTTCCTTTGTCGAAGTGTACATATACCACCATTTTGGAAACAAAAGTGAAATGGCCACGTATAAAAAAAATGGCGAAAGAAACCTTGTTATTGCCTTTTTTGTCATTTCACATCATGTGCTGTACATATTATACAAATCAGAACTGCTTTCAAACTGTTCATGCATAATCTTCTCCTTTACCAGATGCGACGAACGAGGTGCTTCTGCTCCCTGTGATTCGCTCGGCTTCTGCCAATGTAAAGAAAATGTTGAAGGCAACTCTTGCGACCGCTGTCGCTCTGGTACATTTGGCCTTGATGGTAGCAACCCCAGGGGATGTCTCCCGTGCTTCTGTTCTGGAATCACCGCTGACTGCACTGAGGTATTTATATTTCTAGCCTCTAGTTTTGATTTCAAAATTAAATGTGGTTGATTTTAAGAACTAAAAAAAACAACCTTTTATGCAGTTTTCAATTTTTTTTATGAAGGTTCCTTGAGATTTTATTATGTTTCATTGAGAAATAAAAACTAACATAGCAATTTCTTTTCAGGCCACTAACTACCAAAGAGTTCCAATGGCTGCACCTATCTTCGGTAACAACTACGGTGGCTACACCATCACCAACCTCAACGGTGACAACGTTGTTCAAAGCAACTTCATCCCAATGCCGAATTACAGCGAGCTGATGTACACCTTCTCTTTCCCACCTCATGAAGATCTCTACTGGTCATTACCCGGCTTCGAAGGTACTGAAATATCACAATTATCTACTTTTATTAAATTCGACGCCAAAGCTTCTGGCCCACAGTTTGTAAAACAATTGAAAATCGATAGTCGATGTACTGATTAATAAGTATGAGTTTCAAACTTCGTTTTATGACTGCACACGCCAGGAAAATTGGCGTTCAGTATAGCGAAACCGTTTGCGTGTATCCCGCGTTTCGGAATTTCAGAAAATCCTTTCTTATTTAATGCCTACCTCATACGAAGAATAGACCCTCCAAGTTTCAGGCATCATCATTAGCATTTTAGGCTGTGCGGATCCATCAGTCAGTCATTCAGAACAAAGCAGTTTATATGTATTTATTATTTACTGCCTTCTCTACATTGGGAAAAAATTACAGGAATATTGTGAAATTCATGGGGTTTTTAATAGTTGTTACGGATTCATTCATCAATATTATTATAAATGATTTTGATGATCTTACAGGTAACAGAGTGTTATCATATGGAGGAACACTGCAATTTGAACAGAAATATCAAGACCAAGACCAGGACGCCATTGCCGAGACAGACGGACATATTATTCTCATTGGTGACGATAACTCAGTTTCTTGGAATACACCTGAGTCTCTCTCTTCTGGACAGGTAAGTTTTGCCATTTTCGTGACTAACAATATTTATAATGATTGTTTACAAACAAAAAAACATTTGTTTTACAAGTAGATTTACAGGAAATACTTTTTAATCCTACTAGCACTTCAACCTAAATTGATGGCATATTGAGTAGAAGTAGCAAAGGACTCAACAGATAGCCTTTTTTGAAAGCCATTACAAAAGTATTTACTTACCTATTATATTCTATATCATAATAAAACCATAATATAATTTGTAAAGTGCATAGTATAATTGCCTCCTACCTACCGACCTACCTCATATAAAACTTTGTGGCTTGCTTGCTTGATAATATAATCTAATAATATAGCAATAATATTTTTTAGCTTTAGTTACCTCATCATGTTAAAACAATACTAATTTTATTTCCCTTTTACAGAAAGTTCAAGTCATCCTTAAAGAAAGTGGCTGGACCATCCTCAACACAGGCTTGGCGGCCAGTCGCACAGACTTCATGAACATTCTTCGGTCCCTCAGAAGAGTCCTTGTTAGGGCTACGTTGACACCTGATATCCTGTCCACATCTATCGCAGATGTCTCCATGGATACCGCTATTACCATTTCATCTCCTGGCTTCGACAGTATTAAGGGAATTGAGGTATATACTGGAGCTTTCCTTTTTACGTCTTTCAAATTTACAATGCTGAAATATAATTTTCTTTTCTGCATTTGATTCACTTGAAAATATTGATAAATGAGTTTTTGACCTATGAAGCTGAGGCTGAGGAAGAGACTGGAACACTTTCGTTCAGTTTATATGATCCGAGAATGAGTTTGACTTGGTACTTTGCTTAAATCTATACTTATTATAGCTTATTATTATATACTCAATGTCAAAATGTTGTCTTCTCTCTCTAAAAGAAGCCGCACTCTTGTCGGTGTAGCATTCTCCATTTTCCTCTCTTATGCCAGCTCCTTTACCTCTCAAGCTCTTCTCGATCCACGCAAGCTCTTCTCGGCATTCCTCTACCCCTATTTTTCCCTCTGAGATATTTATGATAAACTCATCGTGTCTTATGAGATATCTCTAGTTTTAACAAAATGACGATAGATCTATATATATAAAAGAAAGTAGTGTTAGTTACACTATTATTAACTCAAGAACGGCTGAAGCGATTTGGCTGAAAATTAGTGGAGAGCTTAGAACTAGGAGAAGGACATATGATAGGGTGGAGTAGGATAGTGCCTCTAAGTCGGAACAAAGTTCGTTCGCCGTGTCAGCTAGTAACTAATAACGTTCATAATTTAGGTTTGCATGTGCCCACCGGGCTACGCTGGTACCAGTTGCGAAAGCTGCTCACCCAGCTTCTACAAAGATGCTAGAGGATACTGCAACGAGTGTAATTGCAATGGCCACGACTGTCAGTTGAGTATGATTGGTCAAGTTGTTTGCCAATGCAGCCCACCTTACACCGGACCCACTTGCTCTACATTTGGTAAGTTTAATACAGATATTTTAAATTATGCATGATCTTAACAACTCACATTTTGTCAAATTAGTGTAACGTAAAGTTGTTTTACAAAATGTGAATTGACACCTTTTTTTTTATCCTTTACTAACAAAATTAATATCAGTATTAGTAGAAGTAGAACTAGAATTTATTAACACGCTCGACACTCGTGCCATAATTTGCACTGAGTAAGAGATCTTTTATTTTTTGTATTTTTACCGATTTGTTAATATCTTTTTATTCAAAATTATTTTTTGTTTCGCAATTGGAAGTAATGACAACCTTTGGATTATGACTGGTCAGTAATGCAATTTCTGGAAAATAATGGACATTGAAATAATTGACGTTTTATTTAATTAAATTAAATAATTCGGTTCTATCTTTAGGTCTTTTAATGGAACTTCAGCCAACCATACAAGAAGATCTATTTGACGGACCTAGATTTAAATATGTAACGCTGACGTGTAAATATGTAGCACATGAACCCCTAACAATAAGATTTTACGCTGAAGGCGAAGAAATAGGTTTTCCTAAGAATTATAATGAATCGGAACTTCACAATGATGGTTGGAATGGGAATCATGAATGGGAGGGTCAATGGGACACAGAAAAAGAAGGATTAGTATACGAGTGTCATGCCATAACCAAATCAGGCGCTACTATGGGGGTTCTGACGGCGACCATGCCGTCCGAATCAGGTAGCAAACGCTGAGAAGTCCAAATGTGTTGTGTAGGCTTCTGGCGTCTTAAAATGTTATCATTATCATTCTGTTATGCATTTATGTTGGAACAAATTTGTTGTTATGATTTCGAAAATTTGTAAATTGTGCTATTCTGACATACTGTGCCGTATGAACTTATGTTTAAATAACAGAAAAATGTCAAATAGAATTTGAATATCTTGAAAGATCCAGGTGAAGACTCAGACTACGTTCACTACGTGCAAACTTGGAACAGCTCATTGTTCAGTCCAAGTTACACATTACAGAGTTACACAAAATAAGAATAGATTACTAACCAATTTTAAAGAGATTTTAGTTAAGCACTTAGTTTCAATTTTACAGATCCTGATAACTTCTTATTAGAATATCTGACAAATAATAAAAATAATACTAAAATTGGAATTTTATCATTTTTTATTATTACAATTTGTGAAATTGGCTCATAAATAAACATTCAGTTCATTACGCACAAGCACAAGCTTCGCTCTTATGGTGGAAACTTTGTTCATGAAATGCGGTGACGGTGTATACATGTGCTATTTTTTATTGTTACTTGCATTATCTTGCATCAACCTTCTTCCAGTGCTGTCCAAAGTGTCCATATCTTCTAAGAATCTATCTCTGTTACTCTTACTTTCTATATTTTTGTAAAGGCACGATCGCAGTTCAAAATTTTAGGAGCGTGAGTCTGCGTGTTCATGGAGACTCGCAGTAATTCCTTACAAAAATTTCAAATATCTTAGTAAAGTTTAATTAGGTATCTACATTTTTGAATCTAGTTTTTGAAAAATATTTTGTACAAAATTCACATATCGCCGTTTGATCTCAAAGTAAGCAAGGCTTATAACCTACTTGTATCTTGCTCTGCGGCCAGTCAACAGATTTTCTGGAAATATACACACGACTAACACACTGAGACTCGACACAATCACGACTGGTCACATAGTCGGCTGCCATTTCTTTACTAATATACAATTATTTAAGTAATGGAATTCTTCTTATTAAATATAAAGAACGGGTGCGAGTACAGGCCTTTGCCAACCAATGGGACAGTTTTGGCTAACAATAAAAACTCCATTGTTTATTATCTAAAGGTTAAAGCCGAAATTTGAGATTAGACGGCGTCGCATGGATTGTGTATTTGTTTTTTCTAATCTTGAAACTGCTGTAGTATTTATATAGTTCGTTCTACATTTCTTATCTCCTTCTAAGATGTCTCTGAAATATGTGAACCTTGTTCTCCAAAGTCTGCTCTTGAATGTTACTTGTTGTCGGTTTATGCGAATGTTTGTTTTGTCTATGCAGTGCTTGCAAGTTATTACATTTCTATTACCACTTCTAATGATGTTTTAGGTGAATTAACCACTCAGGGGCCACTACAAAATGTGACAATGCCACCACCACCCGCATCGACTATCATAGTAACTATAACTTCACCGTCAATCGTCATTAAGAGTATCGGAGGCCAGGTTACCTTCACATGTCAAGCAACTAGCCGCATGTCGCCTCAAAGACTCTCGATCAGATGGTCGAAGGACGGTGGCAACTTACCACGAGGAAGAAGTATCGTCGACTCTAACCGAGGCAGCCTGATGATTACTGATCTACAGAAGACTGATACAGGAAAATACATATGTGAGACTTCTGATGGTATAACTACAGATCAGGCATTCGCAAGTCTTACTGTTGGAGGTAAGTACCTTACTTTCATTTAGGTGTTCATTTTCAATTCCAACTATCATCCAAAGCTCTACAACGCAGTTGGTCAAAATAGCTGAAAAGACAGCGGAACTTCAGTGAACATTTTGTGTCAGTCATATGCATGCGTAACTGTGGGTCAAGTCCAAAACCTTGTTTAGTCCTGATGCAGGCGGCGCAAGACGCTGTTCATAGAACCTGGTAGATACTAGCACTAGTTAGGGATAGCTGGAAGGACCAGTGGTCTTATTTCTTTATTGTGTATAATGTCGTGTGATATATGCAATAATACTACACATGTATTGGGTATGATGACCTGTATTTTTTTTCCCTTGCGTTCATGGATCAGACTGGCCACGCTGGGTCTTTTACGCAAAAGGTAAGGTTGTATTCTTAATAAAAAGTCATGACGCTATCACGGTTTTCAGTGCATTGTCAATAGGTAATGTTATATTCTTGGTCTAATGTGAAAATAACATTAAAGAACTTGCGTGAAGTGTGTTATTTCTTATAATATTGCAGGCGATGTAGGCTTTGATGACACATGTAAATTGGCGGGCTTCTTCGACGCGATTAGATTACGAAATAAAGATCTCTAATAGGCGCCATGTATTGGTAGCATCCCGTATTACAGAAAAGAAACCCGCCTTATATATTTTTTTCATTAAGTGTACATAATTTATTAAACTAAACATTGAAACTACCAGTCACGTTTTAAAAAAATATCGTATATTCTTGTGGTAAGTTATTGGTACTTTAGCATCATGCTGCAAATATAATACTAAAATTGCCTTCGACATTTTAGACAACCAAAGAGAACTACCTGACGTGAGCATAGAACCCGCTATGCGCGACTACACAGAAGGAGAGAGGATTGAGCTCGAATGCAGAGCAACAGGAAGCCCAGCACCAACTCTTACTTGGCGTAGGGCATCCAATCGTCCTTTGCCTATGACCTCCAACGTTTACAGTGGCGTTTTGATTATCGATGACGCAAAGGAAGAAGATTCCGGAGAATATAGGTATAAAGAATATTAAGTATTCGCACATGTTGAACTTATCTTCTAACTTAGGTAATAAAATGATGTACTTACTACCCGTTCGCCTCAAGTTTGCCGTTATGTACGAAGATTTGTAATTAGCCTTTAGTTTCTATATCTATGTATATTTTTGTATAAGATGCTGTTAATCTTCTTTAATTAATAAATAAATAAATAAAACAATAAAGTATCACAACTAGTACACACCATCATTGAATTTAACTGGAAATCTTGTGTCAAGTTTATTTAAAAGGAATATAGTTCAGACATCTTTTATCGGAATCTGTGGATTCAAATAGTTTTGTGCACCCTAGCTAAAGTCCAATTTATAATACTACAAATTATACTACTATGCATTCCTTTCCCAGATGTACTGCAACCAATACCGAGGGATCTAGAGACCGCATTGCATTGATTACTGTCAGGCCACGACCATACCAACCCCGTGAAAGACTTACGGTTTCGACCCTCTCGCCTACTGTCAATGAAGGCAACAGCACCAGGGTTGTATGCACTGGAACATCTTCAGTTCCCGCTGGTGCCATCCAGTGGGTCAGGTAAGATATTCATAACTATCCGAAGTGAATTCTGGGCTCCGATACGAGAAGGTGCCAAGTCTTGCGGTCTTGAACTAGGTCCCAATTTGCAGCTCCGAGAGCCATCAGGTCTTTCCGTACTTCGTGGTCCCAGCAGTATTTATGAAAAAATATTCTCACAGTTCTTTATTAAACCACTCAGTTCAAGTCGAAGATTTGACTGATATCCAAACATGACAATACGAGCTGGTTGTTGTTTAATTTAAACTTGATGGTGCTGTGTGAATATGGCTATTTATTTGACATTAAATAATAAATATTATACACAATTCACACAGTACCACGTGGTACCAAAGTAAGATAGGCTTAACCTGCTTGTGCTAAGGGTACCACAACGGATATATTATTATAAACATATTAAACTTATAACACAAATGCCATCAGTTTGCCCCGCGGTCTGGTGCAGAAGGTAGGATCACTCACTACCAACGCACCAACGGGCTGTCAAATAACCTCCTAATTTTTATTTTATTCAGACAAGACGGCATACAGTTCATGGCAAACGTTCGCTCGCAAAACGGAGTATTGTACGTGGATAACGCCGAATCTGACAACCAAGGAGTATACATTTGCCAGACACCGTATAACTACATCGCACCAGTTACCATAGTCCTAACTGTTGTACCACTAACCCCATCACCCAGTGACGTGTCGAACATCACAGTATCTGTGGATAGCTTGAGGATTCCCACTGGTGGTGTAGGATCAGTAGATTGCAACCCACAGGGATACCCATCGCCACTAATCAGATGGAGAAAGGTGAGGCAAAATATTTTATGAGAATAACTGCTGTCACCAAACTCATCTCATTTAATAGGGGTAAACTTGGTCTCGCTAAAATGTGGGACTATAAATTATAAGGAACTACTATATTTTTTCCAAATATATCTCTCCAGCCTTTATTAAAATACTAGCAAAACCTACGCAACTTCGTTTGCATGTATTGTATAAGCACAGAAGTGCCATCTAATTTATAAAGCGCCATCTATGTCAGACTTTGGACCAAATCCTACGGGAATCCCGTACTTTTCCGGATAAAAAGTACCCTATGTGTTAATCCACGGTATCAGCTACCTACATACCGAATATCATAAAAATTGGTACAGTCATTTGAGTGAGAAGAAATAATAAACATACTCACACACTTTCGCATTTATAATATAAGTGGGGTTAATAAGGATTTTATAAATCATTTATATATTTCAGCATGAAGGAGAACTCGGATCAGGCACAAGTCAACGTGGCAATACTCTGATGATCACCAATGCTCAAAATGATGACCAGGGCTACTACCTATGCGAGGGCGTTGTTAGTGGCAACACCGTCGCTGTTACCTACGTTTACGTAGAAATTGAAAGTAAGTGATTCAAAAATTAAACACCATCACAACTAGAAAATATTTTTTTACTGTGTTTATAATCATCATCATAATCTCAGCTACAAGAAGTCCACTGCTGGACATAGGCTCAAATTGAAAGTATAATCTACGGCATTTCCTTTTTGAAATGCTAGTAAGCTTACAACAACATTGTAAAACTCAAATGAAGATTCTAAAGTATCCGTGAAGACTCAGAGAGTCTGTAATGATTGTTATTATTTTTATTTTTCGGATCGAATCTTTATCATCTCAACCCAAATTTTGATCGCTTGGTGGTATCTTTCAAATCCGATTCCCATGCGATCTACGATCCCAGAGTCTTGAAAGCTTTATTAAAATGAATAAATAAAGATAACGACAAGAAAAGATTTATTCAGAGACTATGTGCTCACAGGTACTTTCTCCTGTCGAAGTGTACAAATTTAATAATATTCATTTGTATAAACTACCACCACTTTAAAGAAAATGTAGAAAACAGTTTTTTTTATTGATCACCTTAAATTAAAATCGATTAAATCTGAATTGGGTATTGTAATTTCTTCTTCGTCTCCCTATTTGAGGTCTATTTGCCTGCTCTATTTGAGGTCGGTACGGTATGTTTATTTTTTATTTTGATTTTATGTACAATTACAGATAGCAGAACATACATTTGTTTTATATAATATTCTCTCTCCCTGGCGTCGATCCCTCATGTTTGAGGATCGTGGTCAGCTTCAGGGTTGCATCTGGACCGAGTGATCTGCCTCCACCGGCCTTGGCACACATTGACATAAAATATTATTCTGAAATTCTAAACGATTGTACACAACACTTGTACTAAACATTTACGTGTACAGTAATTTGTAAAATATTATTAACTTTTTTTCTATGTCATCAGGACGTGAACCACCTGTAGTAGAAATCTGGCCGCAGGACTCCCAAGCTGTACAAATTGGTGATACCTTCGAGCTCCACTGTCGCATATTAGCAGGCATCCCCGAACCTGATATTACATGGAACAGGGAGGGAAGCCGTGCCCTGACCGAAACCACTGATTTACTACCCAATAATATTTTGAGGTATGCACACTCATTTTTTTATAATTATAAAAAATGCTATGATCAGTAGAGCTATTCTCTAAGCATCATTTGTTAACTCGAAAGTGGAATCCGCGGTGAGATTCCAAAATTGCATTCTGTAAAACTCGTGTGCGCCGGTAGCGACACCACGGCGGACGTAGCGACGTGATGAACTGTCAACAAATGTGTTATTGATATTAGCTGTATGCATTTCGTATTCTCTGAGGGAATTTTCGATACTCACTTCATTTTCGACACTCGAATGAATCTGTCATATTAAAGTTCATAAATGGCAAGCGAATTTACCGTTGAGTATAATTAAAACTATAATATTTATGGAATAGAGAAGTGTTCGCGACAGTAGAAGTAGAAAAATCACTCAAGGACACAATGGCTCCATTGTTTTTGTTAAGTAGTTTAAAGAAGCTCATTCCTTGGACTCTTTTTTTTAATTTTTATATTTTACTACTTACATTTCATATTAGGGTCCAATTATCAAGAATTAGGTTAATTAAAATAAAATAAATAATATAGAATTTTATTTAGTTATATATTGTTATGTTAACTCGAAAGCGGAATCCGCGGTATTCTGTAAAACTCATGTGCGCCGGTAACCGTCGCGACGAGATGAACGAACTGTAACTGTCACAAAGTGAGTCATCAAATTGACATTAGCCTGTAGTTTACTTTTTTTTCTACAAGTTTTGGCTTCTGCATTCTTGTTTGTTGCAATTGTATTTATTGTTGTTTCATTCACTGTTTTACCTTAATAATCTAGATTATTCGTTTTA
Source organism: Endotricha flammealis (assembly GCA_905163395.2). NCBI lineage: Eukaryota > Metazoa > Arthropoda > Insecta > Lepidoptera > Pyralidae > Endotricha > Endotricha flammealis. Next base: position 22,730,713 of record LR990852.1, read on the forward strand.
TAGACAGATAAATGTGAAATTAGTTATTTATATTTAAGGTTTTCACAATAAAACACAATAATATGATGATAAAGATCAATTCTCGATTGCTAAGTATTGCAACACGCCTGTCACTAGTCAAAAGTCATTCAATCCGAAACTCACTTCATTTCGAAAGCGCTCTTGAATGTGACATCAATGTTTACAGAATACCGATCAAAGGGGAAGTAAATACAGCGTCGAAGTAAGGGCGATCACTTCTCTTTTGTTTTGCCTTTTTAAAAATAGCTCTGCAGAACGCCTATTCTCATAACGAAACTCATCTCAAACTCACGCACTATCTAGTTCAATTCCTATTTTGTATGAGTGAGACAGCGCTAGAGATTGTAACTGTTTTTGTTTCGAGAATAGGGAGGATCCTTTCAAATTATGACATTGACTAAAGTAATGTTAACTAATAATTTGTAACACCAATCACTAATGGTTGTGTCCTGATGTCTAACTTAGATCACAGAATAAAATTAATAGTACTACGTACTTAGATACCTAATAGAGTCCTTTATCAAAACTAAAATGATTATTGTGAACTCACAAAACCATTTTCAAAGCAAGTCTTGTCAAAGGCCGCTACTGCTTCTACTTTTGTTTTAAAAAAAATATTTCTTAGATTCCGTACCATCGACGTCAACGATGAAGGTGGATACACATGCTCAGCATCAAATTCGGCTGGTATTGGAAACGCCACCGCTATAGTAAAAGTGCAGTCGCCACCAATAGTAACAACATCACCTAGCAGTTACATCAACGTAGCTTCGGGAGATCCCATAAACTTTGAGTGCCGGGCCTCTGGGTACCCACTACCAGTTGTATCAATCATCAGTAAGTAAAATGTTTTAACATTTTCAACAAGAATAAAATTATAGGAGATTTTTTTTATGCCACAAAGGTGACAAACAGGCATACGGCCTGCCTGTTGGTAAGCAGTCACCGTAGGCATCACACGTTGCCGATCTTGTAAAAATCTTTTAATCCTCCTTATGAAGAATTAATTTAAGGCGTTAGCTTTGTCTTTGTCAACCATGTAAAAAGTTTTATTATTGTTCTATGGAGAAACTACAGCTGTCTTGGAACTCACAATGAATCTAATCAGAAATGTAGGAAGTATTGAAAGGACTTTCCAATTCCAACCAAATGTGCACCAGCTGTAACAAACTAACCATCTACTAAACATCTGAAGAGCAGTTCTTCAATGTTTTTAATAAATTTACAGGGCAAGATTACCGCGAGGTGGCACCACCATCTCCGGGCATCGCAGTGCTTCGTATTGCGTCCGCTTCCGAACGTGATTCTGGCCAATACATCTGCAAGGCCTCATCTCCTGCCGGCACCATTGATGAGGCGTTTGCCATCAACGTCGATAGAGGTGACGGCGGTGATAATGGTCCGTAGTTTTATTTTATTTTATTTGTCTTTATTTTTTTATCTTCTTTTCTATCTGTTCTTCCGGAACATGAACAGTCCATGAACCTTTTTTGTTGATTTGGAACCTTACTTAGGCACCATCTCCACGAGCGAGAGAATCGTTGTCGGCGATTTTCGATCTCGTCGAGATGGTCTCTTAAATATCAAATTAGTATGTCTGCCTGGTTCTCTTCTAGTGTGTCTGCCTGGTTCTCTTCTGATTGTGTTATGGTATATTATTATTATTCATAATTTATTTCAAAGCCTTTAAGTTTACTTAACGGTCGTGTATATAGAAAAGGTTTTTAATCTCAGTCAAACGATAAATTGGTATTTGTTCTATTTTCTAGACTACCACGTGGTAAACTGTTCTATTATATTCGATTACCTACCTATAATGCGTTAAACTGTATTGGTATAAACAGGTATCGGAAATGGTGACGACACCGATTACTATCCCACAACACCACCAAACAGCATTGTGTTACCGGAAGGCAAGGAATCAGTTTTGAGGTAAATTCTTACTAACTTTGTATAGCAGTAAATGTGTCTCTTTATTCACCTGCTAAAGTGATCAAGGCAATTGCGGTTCTTTAAAATGTGGGTGAAAACATGTTTTATTGGTCGGTAATGCGCTAGTAATTCTCCGTGCTTATTTATTTATTAAGAATTTACATAGGTTTTAAATTGGTGGCCTTCAGGCGGCCTGAAAACACTGGCCTCTGCCAATCCGCATTGCAAAAAATAAAAAAATATAAAAACAAAAATAAAAATTTTAGAATTAAAGATTTTGTTATTAAATTTCTAGATGTGACGCTGGGGACTATGAGACAACATGGTCACGAGCTGATCGACAACCGCTGCAGCCTTCTGCTATACAGGATAGGGAAAGCTTGATATTCAGAAACGTAAGAGTCAATTTACTGTTCTCTTGTCCTCTTCATTGTTTTTATCCCTGTCATTTACATCGAAAATTAAAAGAAGTGCGAAAGTGATACTAAATTATCCAACGTTTATTAATAATGAGAATTTTCTATAACCAGTTTCATTTTATTATTATTTAACTTATGCTTATTATTATTTGTCTATTAACCATTGTAGGCGATGGGGTCAGTCCAAACAAGGTCTCTTACTTGGTATAACTGTTTATTACATATTACACAAAAAATATCAAAATAAAACTAAGAAATCAATATTATGACAACGAAACAAAATCAAACATAAAAGACATATGCGGCGACGTAGCAGCCCAAAGACAATTAAATCCAAATATTACTAAAGAGGCCGCTACGTCGTCTTCAACCATGTCACTAAAACTAAAATAATGACATATCTCATTTTCGTGGGGTCTCTACAGCATGTAAGTCTATTCCACTTCGCCCTATCATTTCTCATCTCCACCGTAACATTCCTTATACACTATCGAGTACGTATCCTCTACACATATCATCCGTCACAAGTTTCTTTTAGGCCTTCTCCTTTTTTTTTTTGTTTATAGTCAGGAAAATGCATTCCTGCATGTCCCGCCGCTGGGTAAGCGACGGGGGTCTGTCGGGCTCCCCCTTCAACCATTTGGGTAAACCGACTAAAAACCTGACTGACTGCCACCTCATCTGCCTAGATGGGCGGGGCCACGGGAACTAAGATACGTCCGTGACCCCGCCGGCGCGGCGGTTGTCCGAAGACCCCCTATTTCTAACTGCGCCAACTGTCATGTCCAATATCCTTCTAACGTGTAGCTATTCACTTCTTCTGCCAGTTTCTAATTTCTGTGTTGTTTTATTTCAATAGATTTCAAAGAGCGATTCGGGCGAATACGAATGTACACTATACGACCCCATGACTCACGAGGCAGTCAATGCCATTACATACAAACTAGTGGTCATAACCCCACCCAAAGTGACTATCCAGCCTACCACACAGACGGTCAGGCCAGGCCAAAGTACCAGCGTAGACTGTATAGTTGAAGGTGACGACATCCAAGAAGTAACTTGGATACTTAGCCAGCGATCAAGGTAATTAACATAATTTTAACACATTCTAAATATTGGTTTTAGTTTTTTTTTTATTATACTTTTTAATATAGTACTGTTATATATTTATTTGTGGATTGACTTTAAAAATAAATGTTAGTTACTTTTTGTCAGTTTATATAGGTACACATATTTCAAAATATTTTTAAATCTTGCTTTTTTTATATTTTAATGTCAATTTTTGGATATCCTTTGTTAAATGTAAATAAAACCATTATACTCTTCTCGTAAATAAAATTGTCAAAATTAAGTATCAATCACAAGCACTATCTTGCTCACTCTAAAAAGTAGATCTCAAACGGAGATAGGAAGTGAGTTTGAAACGAGATTTAAACTGTTTTTATCACAAAAAAGCGTTGCAATGTTTTTGTATGTTATTCACGCCTCAATTCAATTCCTGGCTTTTTGACTAAACATAACTAGATATTATCGTTACAAAAACAGTTTCAATCTCATCCCAAATCACGTACTATCTCGCTCAATTAATATTTTGTATGAGTGAGACTGCAGTTGAGATTGGCATGAGATTGTAACTGTCAAATGTCTTTGTTACGAGGTGTACTAAGAGAACCCGTTTGAACGTTCAATTAAATATTTGAAACGTACAATTTAATTTTTGAAATTCTTAATGTTCCTTTAACAGCCGCATCGAAGTCCGCCAATCCAGGCTAATCTTCCACCAGATTGAAGTCGAAGACGCTGGCGATTATGTCTGCTTCGCGAGAAACCCAGTTGCCAATACCACCAGTAAGGCCAAAGTGGTGGTTGAAGGTACGTAATATATATGTTTTCAAATTAACAGTGATTATAAAGCAAAGCACGTATCGTTTGATAGGACGCACCATGCCGAAATCACCTAATTAACCCGTCTAAACATTGCAAAATTCGCAAACTACTCCGAGCGCTTGATCGAACATTTATCTTTCATCGCCGTCTCTTTCACACGCCTCTATTACAGTAACATGCCATTATTCAAAATATTTCAATATCTCAGCCGCAAGAAGTCCACTGCTGTACATATGATTCTCCCGCCCCAAAAATTCAAAAAACCTAATGACAATGGGAAACCTTTACCAGTCTTTTTGACTCTTTAGGAAGGATGTACAAAATTTTTTTGCCTACATGTTATTTTATATTTTAATCTGCCTTGTGTTTTAATAAAATAAGGCAATTTTGGCTTGTTGTGTTACGACTAAAATGTAAGGTAACGCCGAATTTCGGCCGCGTAATTCGGCATGGTTTGTCGCTACTCTTATTAGCACATGTTACATACGAACGAATGCTTCGTCACCAATGTACAGGTCGCACATTTATCGTTAAAGGCACCTGTAAATCTAATTTGCCATTCACTTAGACAACGCTGTTGAATGAATACAAGGACGTAACGACACTGTTTGGTATGCTTAACAATTTTGATTTCATTGACTGGTATTATGCTTGTGAGGATTTCGTTGATTGCATGATGTAACCGTCCATAGACGACACTGTTCGCGAACCGAAGAAGTCCGAAGACGTTGAGCAGTACGCACACGTGGGGACCAGCGTCGAAATACACTGCGTCTCGAAGAGGCGCCACACCAAGATTACATGGACCAAGAACGGTGGACCCCTCCCGCGCTCTGTGAGGCAGAGGCCCAGTGGTTCATTGTTCATTAGATCAACTAAAAAATCCGACAGCGGACAGTACATGTGTACTATTCGTGACGCTTATGGGAGAAACGAGACGAGATACATCAACCTTCACATAAATGGTCAGTCCAACAGTAGAAGCCATCAGAAATCGTAGTTGGAGCTTGATTCGGAGTGGTGGTGCTGAACCAATGCTTCCTGACTTCTTAGGATCTTAACCCTGGGCATGCTTCTAACATCCCTTTCCGTAACTGTTGTGCAATCGTAGAAATCTGGTAGGTCGTTTAACTCTTGCTCAGGTAGAGTAACCAGATGGTAATGATAATATAACTTTCATTCATTGCTATCGTTTGTAGTGCGTCACATCATCTTTATGTCTTCACATATCATTATTATAGGTACCTACATTCAATGTGTCACAGACTGGAAAAACTCTCTTTGATATTAAGCACACTCACTCACCCTCACTCACTGATGATTGTTTGATTAGCTTGTGGGACTAGTCTTCAGGCCAGTAATTCTAAATAACGATGTCATCAGCCTATCGACTGTTGTTCAGTCTTAATGTAGACACTTTTTGGTGTCCATTTTGAAGTCGATATTTTAATCGATTTTCTTTTTATTTAAATATAAAATAAATTAAACAAACCAATGGAAAGTTACCTATAGAATTTATGACATTCAGTCGATTTTTAACTATTTCAACACCAGGCGAGGACAGTTTTAAATTAGGTACACCTACATACAATAATGGTCTACAAAACAAAACTTACTGTACAAAAATATTCATGTGATTTGTAGCTACATATATTCCCTCCTTCCACTTGGATTCCACTTGCATTGCTTGATCCCTCGATGGATCCTAGGCGACTTTTTTTCCACTTGAATCCCTCAATGGATCCTAGGCGACTTTTTTCCACTTGAATCCCTCGATGGATCCTAGGCGACTTTTTTCCACTTGAATCCCTCAATGGATCCTAGGCGACTTTTTTCCACTTGAATCCCTCGATGGATCCTAGGCGACTTTTTTTCCACTTGAATCCCTCGATGGATCCTAGGCGACTTTTTTCCACTTGAATCCCTCGATGAATCCTAGGCGACTTTTTTCCACTTGAATCCCTCGATGGATCCTAGGCGACTTTTTTCCACTTGAATCCCTCAATGGATCCTAGGCGACTTTTTTCCACTTGAATCTCGATGGATCCTAGGCGACTTTTTTCCACTTGAATCCCTCAATGGATCCTAGGCGACTTTTTTCCACTTGAATCCCTCGATGGATCCTAGGCGACTTTTTTCCACTTGAATCCCTCAATGGATCCTAGGCGACTTTTTTCCACTTGAATCCCTCGATGGATCCTAGGCGACTTTTTTTCCACTTGAATCCCTTAATGGATCCTAGGCGACATTTTTCCACTTGAATCCCTCGATGGATCCTAGGCGACTTTTTTCCACTTGAATCCCTCTATGGATCCTAGGCGACATTTTTCCACTTGAATCCCTCGATGGATCCTAGGCGACTTTTTTCCACTTGAATCCCTCTATGGATCCTAGGCGACATTTTTCCACTTGAATCCCTCGATGGATCCTAGGCGACTTTTTTCCACTTGAATCCCTCGATGGATCCTAGGCGACTTTTTTTCCACTTGAATCCCTCAATGGATCCTAGGCGACATTTTTCCACTTGAATCCCTCAATGGATCCTAGGCGACATTTTTCCACTTGAATCCCTCGATGGATCCTAGGCGACTTTTTTTCCACTTGAATCCCTCAATGGATCCTAGGCGACATTTTTCCACTTGAATCCCTCGATAAATCCATACCAGATTAGTGTGTTCTTATTAGGACCATTCCGAAGAAAAAATTATATGTACTAAAAAAAATTAATGTTTTAATATGTGTATCCATAGTTTTGTCTACATTTTTTTTTGTAAAAGCATTTTAATAACATTGGGTTTGTAGAAATTTTTGTTTGTTGTTTTGTAACTAAAATAATGTAGGTAACTGGTTTTTATTTAATGAACGAAAAAATATTTTTTGGACTAACTGTAAAATTTAAAATAAGAAATTATATTATCCAAAAAATCGTTCATTATATGACTTGCCTTTTTGTACTTAGTTATTTTGTGACTTATAATTTTTTTATTGAAGTTTTATACAATTTTTGTTTATCTGTAAAACACCTCTCCAAGGTTAAAATGGCAAAAATACAAAAACGGAGGACATTAATATGTTCTAATTAGGGCCAAAGATTTTGTAAAATAACAGCCTTAAATTTTTCTGAGACGTATTTTAATATTAATTCCACATTATTTTGTGTTATCAACTTTAAAAATGTGTTACAGAAATAGGCTGTTAGTCAGATAATAGATACCAATAAAAATGTAATTATTTTTAATATTTTTTTGTGTCCAGATAAGTAACTAAGTATGTAGTTTGAGCAAAACAAATTCTTATTTCGGTTGAGAGGTTTATTACAGATAATACATTATAATTAATAGGTATACATATTTATGTGTAGTTAGTTGTATAGTTTTCTGTATAAAAAATTGTATAAATTGTTAAATTTTGTAGTTTGTGCATGTCCCTATGATTAATATCCGCACAACGCTTTATAAAAATGCAATTTACTAATATTTTTCACAGATCTTTCAACAGGTAATTTGTTGTGTATTGTTTTAAACTTGTTCTAATTGGTGTGTTTTTAATTATTTTTTGTTGTTCAAAATGTTTTTTTGTTTTTTAAAAACTATTTTTAAGCCATGCAATTTTAAAGGTGCTCTTTACATTTATTACGTCGTAATTATTTATTTCTTAGTAATATTTGATAATTTTAGAAATATAATTTTAAAATTAATAAGAAATATCTAAGCCCTGTATTAAATTCAAAACTTTTTATTCAAAGCAAACAGTTCAATCAACATAGTAAAAATACCAAATGGAACAGTTTTTTTTTTGTAATGAAAACAAAATCATATCCATACATCCAAACCAAATATTATACTTATACAAAATAGATAAGAAATTCTAAAAAATGTTAATAATACAGGGCCCCCATCCGCCGCTTCGATAGTGAGCATCGACCAACCCCGAAGACAGTTCAGGGTAGGCGAAAATGTCGACGTGACTTGCCGCAGGGCCTCTCCAGACGTCAATATCAAGTGGGAGAAGTATGGAACAAGGGAATACGTTGAAACCAGGGTAACTTTTATTTAATACTTTTTTTTAAAAACAAGCTTACGGCTTATAGACGCTTGCTACACCGAGGCTGGGGGGGCATCACTCACGCCACGCGTTGCCAACCCAGATAAGAAAAACTATTTTATGGGGTCTATAAGAACTTTTAGGTGACTTTTTACGTATTTAAATTTTATTGTAAGTTACATTGCATGTTGTATCCTATATATTAACTAAATGTAGCGTTTTATAAATAAAATAAAATGAAATATATAAATAGAACGCTAAATAATGATTTTTAAAAAAAAATGTACTTTAATTTACAGGAATACAACGATGGAGTAGTCTTTGTCATCCGAGGAGTTGAAGACTCTGATGCTGGTGTGTACAGGTGTATTGGTGTCGATCGTTACGGCCACACCACCTATGAGGACTTCAAGCTTGAAGTACAACCAAGTAAGTTTACCTTATCACAAAAGCTATCATTGCATTAAGTGTCCTTCAGGAGGCTTGGAAACACTGGCTTATGCCAAATCCGTATTGGAGCAGCGATTTTTTTTTTTTTTTTGATGCAAAGTAGGTACGCTCTTATCTCCTTCGATTGAAGCGATCCCCGTATCTCAGTGGATGATTATGAGTTAATATGATATTTTCCTACTAAAACGGCGCGGCGCCCGTCTAGGTCCAAAATTAAGATTAAATATTATAATTAAGACCTTTTTGTACATTTTGGTTGCAATAAAATGACTTCCAGCTAAAATTGTCTCTGAATCAATCAATTAAAGTACATTTTGTCTCTCCTAGATGCTGTCATGCCACCGTCATTTCCTATGGATAATACCAACAACGCCGTGTACACTGCTCATGTCGGAGATAGTGCTGTGATGCCTTGCACCCATGATCTGGAACCACCCGTTTCCGTGGAGTGGAGAAAGGAGTACACTGGTCTACCTCCAAACGTCAGAGTAAATGAGGTAAGTAAGAATGAACGAGAAAAAAATTGCAAAATTTTATATAACTAAGCTGTAGTGTTCGGTTGTGTCAAAGACCTTCCTCTGTCTTTACTCATCACGGTTCATTTTGTCTCATTTTCTGGACAAACAAAATTAACTCAATTTTCCTTATATTGTCGATTAAGTGCATAATTAACTAAAAATAATTAGACCCATTCCTATTTATAGGTATATTCACTGCGTCTCTAGCATTCATGTACAGTACACAAGTGGACAAATATAAAAAAAAATCCGCTTAAATGTCCCACGACTGGGAATTTATCGATTTTTTTATTTCTTGTCTTTCAGCCAGTCCTAAGTCTAGTCAATATAACCGAAGTTGATGCTGGTACTTACATCTGTCGTGTGACAAACCGTCGTGCTGCAGTGGAGACCAGGGCCAATCTCCGTGTCGTGGGAATTGTACCTAGATTTGATGGAAACAGCTACATCGCACTCCCCGCTCTCAAGGACGCATACAATCAATTTGACATCAAGATAGCATTCAAGCCTTCAGGTAATTTATTTATTGTATTGAATAACTTTTTTGAAGCTTTTTATTATTTATTTTATTCATACTAGTCGCCACTGAGGCTGACTCGCGCTGGCGTTCAACGGAGTTCGAAACTGACACTTATTACTTAGAGCACAAAGAAATGGATTTTCAATTGTTTTATAAGCTGTGAGTCGCGCTGTTGGAGTATTATTAGATAAAGCTTTACCCAAGAAATTCTTATCTAAAATATTTAAGGATTTGCTCTTATATACGATTACTTGTAGTTTTCTAGATAGAAAAACTAATGACTGACGGATCGACTCTCAACCTAAACCACTGATCCTGGAGACCTGAAACTTGGCTCGTGTGTTCTTTGTATCACGTAGGCATCTGATAAGATATTTAAAATTCACACTGGAATGCGACTTATAACTACGCAAATGAAGTTGCGTTTTGCTGGTAATAGTGAATATTTACTTTACTTTTCAGCACCCGATGGCCTCCTTCTCTATAACAGCGAGAGACCAGACAGTTTTGGAGACTACATTGCACTTCAGCTAGTCGATGGCGTACCACGATTCACCATGGAAACTGGAAATGGACAGCCTATGAGGGTAAATGGTGACCGACCGCTACAGTTGAATGTTTGGCACACGATCCAGCTTAACAAATTGAACAACAAACGTAAGTTTAAAGCATTATTAAGAAAACTACAAATTCTTTTTTATTTTTCGACCCACTGCCAGAGTCACAGAGAGTTGCGCAAAAACATTATTACACAATCAATCTCTTATTTTAATCCTTAACACAAAATTATCATCATAGTCAATACGTCTTAGAAGTTATAGGTAATGCATAATAATCTGTATGGAGTTGGGCATTAAATTTGTTATTATTGGGTTTAGCATTCGTTTTTGTCCTTACAGACACTGCGCCTCCTAACTGTTAATTTTATTATCTACCAGGTTGTCTAGAAGAGATTGCTTTAGCGATAAGACCGGCTGTTGTACCTTTCTCACCACTATGTACTTTTTTTTGTTATATTTATTTTGGTGCAGTAAAAAATATTGCATTGTAATATTATTATTATATTTACAGTTTCTATGTACGTGGATGCCAATGGACCTTATGTTGACGAAACCGAAGAACTATGGCAGGTGTTGGACCTCAATGAAGACTTGTTCGTCGGCTTCGTTCCAGATAGAGAAATCGCACTACCAGACACGTTACGTGATACTTATGGGTACACTATTAAGTTTTTTTTTAATTTCTTTTTCTTTTGCGATGAGGATAATCTGTTTCTGTGTGTATAGAGTAGACATTTCAAAGTAAAGTGTGTAAAGAGCGGGTCAAGATCAAGCGAATAGATTGTGTGATAGAGTGTGCAGTTGAAAGAGTAGAAGCTAGCTCACTTGGCGTAGCTGTATTCGTGTTTACCGACTCTAAAATTATACTTTACTCCAAATGGTTTAGTGAAGACAACCTAAGTATTATTTTTAAATATTTTTATACCTATGTGTACAGATTCGTGGGATGTGTTAGCATGCTCGTACTCAATGGCAAAGAGACCAATCTGATTGCGGACAGCAAACGCAAGAGGAATGTGACTGAATGCGACGTTTGCAACCCCAACCCTTGCCTGAACAGCGGCGTATGCCAGGTAATAATTTATATGTTTTTATTCTCATTTTTTGTAATAGAGGGGAAAAAGAGATACAATTGATCTGACAGTAAGCAATCACGTAAAGATGTACAAGGATGTTTAAGAACGTGAGCGACGTTTGTAGGAGGGCGTTACTGTGGCATGTTTTCATACATTTTGAAAAGGCGAACTGAAAAAAAGTGCAATACAATATGAACGGGAGTTGTAGTTCCAATTTCGGCCACGTTCATAAAGACCTTTGTAGCACTGTACGTGGTACAATCCGCGTTACGACAGATGAGACCAGATTGATTGCTGTAAAATGGTATTGAAATCATCAACTGCGCAAGTCAAATCACGTGACAAGTCAGCTCTCATCTATCATTTCGCGGATTGTAGCTTGGCAACCTTGGGAAACAAAGCAAGAGAGAACTGGGGGAGGAGGACATAGCATTTACTGGTTTTTGGCCATCCTTTTTACTAATAATGAGTTTGCTTTGTTTTCATAGTTATTTATACAGTGGCTTATGTTATATTTTTTTAACATACGATAGCTGTTACCAATTAAAGATTGTCCTACTGAAAAAAATATAATTTAATTAGAAATTGGACCAAGTCTTTCAATTACCTGCTACCTCCTTCCAACTCCTTGATCAGCTGACTGCACAATAAAATTTTCATATTTTACAAGTTGTTTTAATATCTCTGTTAACAGGAAGCCCGTAACGAAGCAGGTTTTATCTGCCTGTGCCCGCAAGGTTTCGCTGGATTGAATTGCAACCGCACTGGGGAGGCCTGCCGACCTGGTATATGTGGACCTGGGAAGTGTACCGACACCGCTGAAGGCTACACTTGTGCTTGCCCAGTCACTTACACTGGAAGGAAGTACGTTTTCCTATTTTATTATATCAACCCATAATCTGGGCTATCTGCAGGGATACCGGTCTCCCTTCAATCGAAGGTGTTTAGAGCTGCCACGCTGCTCCAATGCGGATTGGCAGATACCAGTGTTTTCAAGCCGCCCGAAGGCCACCGACTTGGTTTAACTGTTATGAATTGACAACAGCCGGGACCGGCCGCTTAAAGTGCCCTCCAAAGAAGCTTGGAATATAGAAACCCATGGAAACACTGGCCGGGGTAGGCGTTGCTTAACTTGCGTGTCCGTTTTAGAGTGTACCACAGCACCATCCTAACGATGAGACGTAATCTAAATAAAACTGAAGCCAACCGTCAATGTAAATTCAATCGAATTTATTTCTTTAAGATAACTTATGATACATATTTTGTTAGTAATACCCATACAGAAGACTTAAAAAGGAAGTGTTTGTTAGTAGAGAATCAAACTTGTACAGATAGAGGGCCCTGCCGTAGCCCACTCAATAAGTCAATGTAAAGAGAAGATAAATACATACAATTGTTAAATTTCGAATATCCTTTCCAGTTGCGACGTAAAACAGTACATTGAGTATCCAGCGTTCACCGGTAGTGCATACCTGGCCATCAAGGCTCCAGCAAAATCCCGGTACTTCAGGATGTCACTAAATGTTAAGGCATCATCTCCGGTATCCGATGGAATCATTATGTATTGCGCTGAAACTGCACGCGGTATCGGTGGATTCACATCGTTGACTGTTCGCGATGGAAAACTTGAATTCAGATACGACCTTGGCGGTAATGGTGAGTTTTACCTATTATTTAAGAGCAGGCTACTAGTACATTTAAAACCATGAATAGGGACAAGCCCACCAACATATTCAGTCAGATATACAGTAAGTTTATTGACGTCTCGGCGGAGAAATTACAGCTGTCTTGGAACTCACAACGAATTTCATAGAAGTATTGTAAAGATGTAAGATTTATATTTTTTGTTTGTAACGATTAAACTCAAAATTTACTGGAGCGATTTTAAAAATTCTTCCACCATTGAAAATATACACTATCCGCGTATGACATATGATCCTCACAAAACCAGTACGAAGCTGGGACGAAGCGCTAGTCTATACTAATATTATAAAGAGGAAAGATTTGATTGTTTGTTTGTTTGAAATGAATAGGCTCCGAAACTACTGGACCGATTTCAAAAATTCTTTCACCAGTAGAAAGCTACATTATCAGGGAGTGACATAGGCTATAGCTTTTCCCTTTTAACTTCACGCGGATGAAGTCGCGGGCAAAAAAGCTGGGCAGAAATAAAATAGACATAAAACTATGAATTTTTCTCCCTCAGGCACAACACCAGTCATCATCACCAGCAATAAGACACTGCCTGCCAATGAATGGACGGACATCAGCCTCACCAGAATTGGGCCTTCAGTCATCCTTAAGATCAACACTAAACAAATTTACGAAGGAAAACTTTCGTCTCCATCGACGGTATGTACATTGTTCATTTTATATTTAAACACCCGACGTGTAAAGAATCTATCTAACTATTTAGAAAAAAAAATGATTGTCCGGTGGTGCGTTGGTACCCTACCTTCGGCACCAGAGGGCGCGGATTAGATTCCCACTCGGAGCAAACATTTACCTGATGCCTTATGTGTTTGTTCTCGAGTCTAGGCGTTTTCTATGTAGGTATTATAAGTATAATTATATTTACAATAAAATATCCATTGTCTGATACCCATAACACAAGTAGGTTAAGTCTAAGTTACTTTGGGACCAGATGGCGCTGTGTAAATTATGTAGAATTTATCTATATATATATATATATATATATATATATATATATATATAAAATGCTTTGTCCTGACTGACTGACTGACTGACTGAGAATTAACGCACAGCTTAAACTGCTCATCGTAAAAAATCTGAAACTTGGCAGGTGGAACTATTATATGACGTAGGCGTCCGATAAGAAAGGATTTTTCAAATAAAAAGAAATTTAGAAAATGTAAACCAGATTTCTCAAAGAGAACATGTTTATTTATTTATTTAATTATCTTCATTGACCTCAATACACAAAGTACTGATACAACAGGTGGACTTAATGCAAAATGCAATTTCTACCAGACAACCTTGGGCGTGCAGAAATTCACGAACGCGGCTTGTTATAATAAAATATTCATTCTACAATAAACATAAAATATATGTTATTATTAAAAAGTTAACGCTTTTTAATTATAACATAGATCTTGCTTGAAGTAATCGAAAGGTGTCCTCTGGTCCCGAAGGTAGGATACTAACCATTCGATTCGATGACACCAACATAAAAAGAAGAATAAAATAACAGTCAAGTATCCAATTTCGTAACTGCCCGTCAAGAGTCATCATTTTTATTTATTTATTAATGCTTGACATCGATTTGAGTACCTACCTATTTTAATAAATGCTGGAAAATTGTTACTGCGAAACTCCGTGTAAGTACGTTGTTCCGAGGACATTTTCACTGCGAAGAACCCAGACATAAATCTTTTAGGGACTTAAGGACTTGTCGATTGCTTAATAAAATTGTTACATCGTGCAATAAAATACTTTTTATGTTAGTAACATGTCTCAGTGATAATATTTGTAGATTCTATTATTATTTTAGTGTTTATTGGGGAATATAATTAACTAAATTATAATTGAAATAAGTTTTTTAAAATTGAAACTTAAAATTAAACTAACATAAAAACATTAAGTAAAAGCTGAAACTAATATTAAAAAGACACTAGTACTAAAAAACACAGATCCCTGTGGCAGGCAGGTTACCCCACAAACGCCTGCAGCGTTACCATGCTGAATGGCGATGGAAATGCGGCGAAGTAACTTCCGGTCTTTGGGTCACCTGTGATTTTACGCAGTCGTTTGGCGGTGTCCCAAAAAGCATAATGCACTGGGACCCCACTGGTCTAGGGTTTCTACACCAAAACCAACGAAATCAAAAGAGCCTATGGTAATATAAATACATAGTAAATTTTTTACAAACATTTATTTAGGATCCGAAGAGAAAATAAACATACGCAATCGACATGCATACAACAACACACAAAAGCGTGTTGAAGGCTTTATATATTAATCATTATACTTTTATCTTTATTCGACAATATTGGGAAAAGTAATTCGTTAAATGTAATTACAGAATATCCCATGCTCATTAGTTTTAATTAAACTTCAACTTAGTTGCTATTTTGTGATTGAGAGTTTTTAAAATGTAATAAAAACTAAACGTTTTTTTACATTTTGATATTGTAAACAAAATGTAGTTTTTTTGTTTATTTACAATCGAATACGTTACGGAGTGTTTCCTGGGATTATTGGCCAAATGCTAGCTCTACACTCTCCGAAAGTTGAGCGAAGAAGTGACATGATATTCGATACGAAGTTAGAAGACAAAAGAAAACTGAAGACGAAGTAGAACGAAGAGCTCGTCCATACTTTCGTTTTTGCTCAACCTCGCGAGAGTGTGGAACAAAAGATTCACCGTACACAGATTTTTATGAATTGATATGCGACAAAAAATCCCGTACTGGTTTTCTTATGCCATTTCTTTTTATTTAATAATGACCGTTTTACTACAAGGTGCAATGGCCATTATTGCGCTTTCTGTTTTTTTTATTTATTATAAGAGCATGGATATCAGGTAGATAGACCTGAGCCATGCTGCAAAAATTTGCAATCACATTAATTGGAGTTTAATGTGTGTACACTTGTAAACCAGTAAATATTCGCAAGCGTATTAGTATCCACCCGAAAACGAAACCATAGCGCGATTTAACTTGACTCCAACGCCATCTAAACGCCCAATTGATAAACTTATGCGAACCCTTATTGCGTACGGGGCAATGGCGAGAATAAAGCTATATTCGCCGCTTGTTACATTATAAAACCCGTCACCGCGTCGCCGCCCTCTGTACATTGATTTTTACCCACGACGGAACGAAGACGGTATATGCGTTTGAGGTGAGAGAATGTTTGTGTTTGTGCAAACCAATGTTGCCATTTATTTCCAAAATTATTAGTCCCGATTTTGATGCGGTTTTCAGTGATAGGTTCGGGTTTGATTGGAGCATGTTCTTAGATAGATGTTACGGTGACGACTCACCAGGGGGCGCTGCAGTAAACATTTGTTTGTGCAAAACCAAACCTACTAGTCTGATTCTGCGACCGGACCGTACCGTACCGTACCGTATCGAAAAGGACTGCTAAAAAGTGCGCTAAAAAGTTTTGAAATTTGTACTATTGAAAGGAAGTGGGGCCGCAATGTTCGTTTCTGAAGAAAAACATGCTTAGGCCATAAGCTAGTTTATTTATAAATTATTCATTTCAGAGTCTGAGCCTTGAGACGCCAATGTTCGTGGGAGGGGTTGATGATTCAATCGTACTCAACAACAATACAGGAGTAACTGGAGGCTTCATGGGATGTATCAAGGACGTAAGTAATTTTTTATCCAAAAACATCTGACATAATCTTCAACACTTCTTAATAACACCCCTGAGCTTCACTTGATGTGCTATTTTTCTAGGTTATAACGTCTTTCACGTAATTTTCTAAGGAGGGTAGTCCTTACAATACTTCCTACCCGTTATAAGTTCCAAGGCGGCTGTAGTTTCTCCCCGGGAACGCCAATAAGCTTCATTGCTTATTGTCAATCTGAGGTCGCGGTTGTTGATCCTGGCTACACAGGAGACACAGCTAGTAGTCACAATTTAACAAGTGTATATTCCTTTCAGGTAATGGTTTATGGTGCTGCAGTGGATCTAGTCAACGCCTCCATACAGTCAGCTAATGTTAAGGAATGCAGCAATTACGACCGTGGTGACATCCCAGAAGTAAATATTTTCTCAATTATTCTTTAAACACCTAATAATGTTTTTTTTAAACTCCAAGAAATTTTCCAAAAATGTTAACCTGATTAACATAAAATGTGACTAAGGTAGCATTAAATTCTTTGTTCTAGCAGATGAAGGATAAATTAATGCTAACAATAAATAATCTAAGGGCCGAAATTGCGTTACTCTTATTGCTATCTAACTATTTTGCTATTTTAATGATTTTATTTTTTGCAGTTTTTTCATAGATCTATTTGTTACAATTTAGATGGACTGAAATGTGGCTAATTTGAACTTATCGCTTTCAGGCCGACAATGTATGCTCACTGTGCCGTAATGGTGGATATTGTGAGCCAGACACGACAGTCTGCCTCTGTCCATCAGGCTATACTGGAAACTACTGTGAAATCAATAACCGACATGCGTTGTCGTACGAGAACAACGTCAGATCTCCATGCGCTGCATTACCGTGCAAGAACGGTGGTTCTTGCAAGATCGATGTTTCTACAAGAATGAATTACAGTTGTGACTGTACTCTAGGCTTTTCTGGTGCAAACTGTCAAATGCGTAAGTATATAATAGATGAAATTAAATTCGGGCAACTGACAATTGATTATCATACGATTTCATGGGAAATAAAAAGTAATGACAAGAAAATCGAAAAAGATGCACGCTGCTCCAATGCGGATTGGCAGAGATCAGTATTTTCAAGCCACCTGAATCCATGCACAACAACTTAACTCTTCCGAAGCACGGACAAATCAATTCAATTTGTCTTTTTATCTCAAGTCTATTTTTGTTTTTCTTAAACAAATAGAATCAATAGTACCAATAATTTCAGCTCTAGAGCTTCTCCAGAGCGTTGGGTTCAATGGTAATGGTTACATCGAGTTACCTGCAAGACATCTCCGCTATGATGATCTCCACCACGAGCCAGCAATAATGGCGCTGGCCTTCCACACCAGAACTGACGGCGTGCTGCTGTACCAGAGGCAGGTTCTTAACTCCAACAACGGAGACTACATCTATATACGAAGTAAGTGCTGGTATTACAATTTCTTCTTCCAGTGGAAGTACTATTTGTAGAATTATTATGGTTGTTGAAGATGACAGAAATTTTGAAAATAGCAATATTATTAGAAAAATTGTATTAGTCTATTATGAGAAGGGAACAAGTGAATGAATGACGAGAATGACTTACAAAACAGACCAAAAAATATATAAACGTGTAAAATTGTCTATAGAAGGAGTTCGCTTTGCCACAATGGTGATGGTATAATAAAATAATCATAGTATTAGTAATGAATTACACAACAGTTTAATTGGGACGAGAGAATAAAGTGTGACTAATCCTACCATATAATGAACCATATACTCCAGAGACTCCAGAAATATGTGTTCCAAAAAAACTAATTCTAGTACTTCCTCCATAATCCCGATGATATGCATAAGCTCCTAATAAAAATCTCGCTTCCATCATGTTTCAGTTGCTAAAACTAATAATTTACTTCACAGTTGAAAACGGAGTAATAATCCTAGAATGGAACATGGGAGGTGGAATCAAATCACTCTCTATCAACGAATTATACGTATGCGACAACGAAAGACACACGGTAAGTCATATCATTTATTATTGAGTGATTAGCTAGTTCACCGGCGGGAAATCCTCACACGCTAGAACGTTGTGCGGTTTCAGTGGAGTTTCCACCCGCGAACGCTGCGCTGTGGCTGTGGAATGAGATCCCCGACGAGGTCTTTTCTTTAGACTATAATATGGGGCTCTTCAAAAGGGGCATTACCTTCAGGCGGGTCGTATACTTTTTTGCCACCTAATATTACAAACTAAAAAAGTTCAAATCATGATTTTTTTTCTCCAATCTCCTTTTTGTATGCTTTCCGCGATAGGCGTTTAGTCCACTGGGCACTGTGTTGGCATAAAAACTTAATTTGTTCATTTCTTTTTCGAACTTGGAAACTGAAGCACGCTCGTACGACACGACTACCTACAGATAGCACAGCACACAGAAATCAGCACGTTTCCCTGAAAACTTTGTTGAATTTTTATTTTTAACTAGCGAAACCGATCCAACTTTCTTTACGTGTATTCCGCTTTCCCGTGGGAATATCAAAAAATGTAGGTAATATTATAAAACCTTCCTCTTGAATCACTCTATCTATTTTAAAAAACGCATCAAAATCCATTGCGTAGTTTTAAAGATCTAAGCGTACATAGAGACAGACAGAGGGACGCGACTTCATTTTAAAGATGTCAATGTAGTTAATTATATTTTTTTTATTACCAGGTTGTCGTGAAGTTCAATCCTGAAGGTGAAGTTTTCTTGAAGGTAGATCAGCAGATGAGGTCAGAGTACACTGAGACGCTGCAGAAGACAATGAATGCTGACTCCAACATTTATGTTGGTAAGTGATAGATTTGATTAATTTATAGTTAACTAGCTGTTACCCCCGGCTCCGCCCGCGTGGTCAAGCGAAAATGCCGATAAGTTCGTTCCCGTGGGAATTAAAAAAAAACAACTTTTCTTTGTCAACATCATAAAGGGAATCTCAAAAAAAAAATTCAGCTTTCTAGGTTGAGCTCTCCCGATAATACACGTGTAGTCTTATTATTCCGAATCCTGTGGGTTTTTCAAAAATCCCGTCTTTATTATCCTTGTCTACTTTATAAAGGGAAGCTTAATGCAAAATCTAGGCGTTCTAGGTTGAGCGTCCACGATAATACACGTGCAGCTATTTTCTCTTTCCCCTCGGAATTAAAAAAAACGACCTTATACTTGTCAACATCATAAAGGGAACCTCTATACAAAATTTCAGCTTTCTATGTTGAGCGCCTGCGATAATACACTTACAGTCCTATTACTCCCTTTCCCGTGAGAATTCTATAAAACCTCATCTTTACTTTTGTCAACATCACAAAGAGAACCTCTATACAAAATTTCAGCTTTCTAGGTTGAGCGCCTGCGATAATACACTTACAGTCCTATTACTCCCTTTCCCGTGGGAATTTCATAAAATTCCATCTTTATCCTTGTCAACATCATAAAGGGATCCTCAATACAAAATCTCAGCTTTCTAGGTTGAGCGCCACCGATAATACACATGTAGTCTTATTTATTATTCCTGATCCTGTAAGAATTTTAAAAAATCCCGTTTTTGTCCTTCTTCTACTATATAAAGGGAACCTGAATACAAAATCTAAGTGTTCTAGGTTGAGCGCCCACAAAAACACACGTGCAGTCCAATTTGTCCAGTCCCCGTGGGAATTTAAAAAAATCCCGTCTTCATCTTTGTCTACATCCTAAAAGGAACCTCTATACAAAATCTCAGCGTTCTAGGTTGAGCGCACCCCATAAAACACGTGTAGTCATAATATTCCTGTTCTCGTGGGAATTTAAAAAAAGTCACGTATCTATCCTTGTATACATCATAAAGGGAATCCATATACAAAATTTCAGCTTTCTAGGTTGAGCGCCCTCGATAATACACGTGTAGTCGCCTAGGTAGGTCACCCCATTTCATCCCTCTAGGGGTTGGATTTAGAAAAATCCTACAACACGTACTTACTCATTTACCGCCAGGAGTATTCCTACGAAGTCTCAAATAAAATGGTCTAACTAATCTAGTTTCTTCATACTAACTTTGCTCCCCGTTCAACCCCCTAAGGGATGAATTTTGAAAAAAACATTTTACTCATGTTTCATGCCTTTCAGTAAAGAACCTTCATGCTGAATTTCATTTGAATAACTTCAAAAACGGCAAAGTTTCATACTAACTTTGCACCCCCGTTTAACCCCCTAAGGGATGATTTTCGAGAAAAATATTTTACTCGTGTTTCATGCCTTTCAATAAAGAACCTTCATGCTGAATTTCATTCGAATAACTTCAAAAACGGCAAAGTTTCATACTAACTTTGCACCCCTTTTAACCCCTAAGGGATGATTTTTTAGAAAAATATTTTACTCGTATTTCATGCCTTTCAATAAAGAACCTTCATGCTAAATTTCATTCGAATAACTTCAAAAACGGCAAAGTTTCATACTAACTTTGCACCCCCGTTTAACCCCCTAAGGGATGATTTTTGAGAAAAATATTTTACTCGTGTTTCATGCCTTTCAATAAAGAACCTTCATGCTAAATTTCATTCGGATAACTTCAAAAACGGCAGAGTTTCATACTATCTTTGCACCCCCGTTTAACCCCCTAAGGGATGAATTTTGAAAAAAAATATATTCCTCATGTTTCATGCTTTTCAGTAAAGAACCTTAATGCTGAATTTCATTCGAATAACCTCAAAAACGGCAAAGTTTCATACTATTAAGAAAATTTTTGGAAAATGGCGCCAACCGTAAAAGAATACAAGCAGAGATTTTTTTTGTTTTCTTCACCCATTCTGGGTAGGCAAAGGGAACTATGCCCATACAGCCAAGTCTTCAGTAGAATATTTTTATTGATATGAAATGAAAATGAAATTTAATGAGATGAAATGAAATGAAACCTAACCTAACTCATTGAATCAAATCATTAAATCTGAAATTGAAACAAATTAGTAGCTTCTTTTTATAAATATTTGCATGAGTCATAAAATCTTCTATGATTTTTTTTTTAATAAAAACTTCGTGGTTGAGTTTTTCTTTTTAATAGACATTAATTTTGACAGTTGGGAAAGAGAACGCACGAGTGCGGAAAAGGTAAAGAAAAAGCACGCGTGTGTAATAGCCCACTTTCCGAACGCTAAACGTCCCTGCAATACGTCACTTTTTGAGCAACTGTATTAAAAAATATTATTTTTAGAAACTTTATTAAATTTGCTATAAAATGACTTTTATTTCAAAACTCTAACTTCTATAGTTTAAGAGTAATTGCAATTTTAAAACTGTACTACTTATTTTTGACGCCCAGTGTATATAGATTTATACTTAATTTATAGCTAAACAATTATAATTATTAACGCGTCGCGTATAACCACTATTTAATTATTCCATTACTTTTGCCCGCGGCTTCGCTCGCGATAAATTCGGGGTAACACGGTTCCCCTTGCTTCCTACCTTGAAAACTGCGAAAAGTCTAAACTCTTTTAAGGGGTTGAGGGCAGATTTCCGAAAAAAATTATGCACGATTTTTTTGTTAGTCACAAATAGTCCGCATACAAATTTTTAATCTTCTACCTTGAAAATTGCAGAATGCTCCATACAAACTTCCACCACCTATTTTATTGAAGTGGGGGGTTAGAAAGAGACAAAAAGTAGCCCATGTCACACTCCAGACCTTTATCTATCTCCACTTAAAAAATCACGTCAATTCGTCGCTCCGTTTTGCCGTGAAAGACGGACAAACAAACAGACACACACACTTTCACATTTATCATATTAGTATGCATAAATAAAGGCACTTTACGAGTTAGTTAAAAAAATCATAATTGGATTACTCTTTGCTATATTGAATGTCTTTTATTATTTAAATGTATTCTGCTAACTATAATATTGTGTCTTGCTAGCCATGCCCACTTCGTTTAGAAATTCATTAGATACCTATATGGTTGCCCTGTAAAGATTGCTTTTAGCAACCACCTTGTTGCATATAAAGTCGTGGAATTACATAGAATTTCTTAAATAAATCACGAATCTTGTGTTGGCTTTTTCGATGTGGGTGCATACATATAGCGGCAGGTTTCATACAAAGGTCGGCGACGATTGGCGCTGGGTTAACTTGCATAAAGTTTTAGGCTAAGTTCATATGATCGCGCGGTACAAGACCAAAGTAAACGGTGACTATCGTCTACATTACCGCGCGGTACCGTACGCACACGCGCGACGCGCTCCGACCCCGGGCCGGAGGCCCCGGGTTCGAATCCCGGTCGGGTCATGATTAAAAACGAACTTTTTCTGATTGGCCTGTGTCTTGGATGTTTATCTACTTAAATATGTATTTATTATAAAATATAGTATCGTTGAGTTAGTGTCCCGTAACACAAATCTCGAACTTACTTTGGGGCTAGCTCAATCCGTGCGATTTGTCCCTTTAAGTATATTTATTTATTTATTGTACCTATCTGTACCAGAATATCAGTCATTCCATCCATAATGTTTAAGATTTTTGTATCTATTAAAAAGATTTTAGTCTAAACATGAGAATCTCTTCGCAGGTGGTATGCCGGATCACCTGAACTCCTACCGCTTCCCGGGCCTGTCCGGCTGCATCGAACAGGTGGAATTCATGAGCGTCGGCCGCGGATTGAACCTGGGTAGAGAGGCGGTCGCAGCCCGCAACACACAACTATGCAGAGAGTAAGTATCATTATTTTAAAATAACTATATTTGGGTTACTAACCAATGGTACAGTGAGCAATAAAAGTAGATTAACTCTTGTAATTTCAAACCAGCTTTTTTATGCGAATCATAGTATCTACTTTTGTTTCTGACGTTACTTTGTGACATAGTAGGTACTGATGATGTGCGTATACTACGGCGGCGTACATTTCAGAATACATAACAAACCAAAAATGGAAAGGGCGAATAACCCGCGAGTATCACAGCATTTTATTATTCATTGCGTATTTGCAATCATTTCATCGTGAGATCTAACATACAAAGAGCTCAATGTAGCACGAAACTCGACGCCAACGCGCGTACAGGTGTAGGTACAGGGTGTGTGTATGTTGTGCGAACGAAAAATCGACACAGCGGGCTACCTTACAGCCCTCCTTCTACTTAGATGCACCGGTCGAACCCCCATTGGATCCCAGGCGACATTTTTTCCATTTCAATCCACCACAGAGTGGATCAAAGAACGTATGTAATGGAACAGACCTTCTGGATGGTTTTGTATTCTAGAATGGAAAATAATAAAATGGTATACATTAACCAATTAAGAAATTTATAGAAAAGAGCAAATATAACAATCCGGATTATGCAGCTTGTTTTCATTACAATAAATTTCTCGGAAAGAATAAGTTGGCTTAAAATGAATATAAAATATCTTAAAAGAATAAAAGATTATGTTTTTTTTTAAAGGATTAGTTAGGTAATTATTGAGCACTGCTATTAATAACAGAGTGCAAAATTGAGAATTATTTTCTACACATAAATCCTTTAGAGATTTTTTAGTGACTGAAACATAAATAATTATCCAAAATCAGTACAAGATCGAAAAATAAATCTAAGTAGTTAATATGATAATCGTAAAGGCTTACGCACATCGGGACGGGATAAAATGGAATTTTAATTTTTACCATCCCGCCGCCCGATGTGCGTAGGCGTTTATTCACGTTGGATAGGCTGGAAGGAAGTGTTATTTTTTTTAAATAACACTTCGTAAGGGTTTTTCCAGTATTTTTCATACATTATTTTTTCTTTTTCATTTCTTTACGGGAAATAGAAGGTTGGTTTGTACACAAAAAATAGATACAAAATGGGTACAGTGTGAGTTTAATTTTTAATTTAATTTGTCTTTGTGACAAGGATCAATTTTCGCACTAAACATGTTGCACTATAGTAATATAAGTACTTACTAACTAGTCACCTGCATAAGCGCGCTTCATTAGCTTTGAATATCCAATGCCTTTGTATGATTTGTCAGTTATTAATTCAATAGCAACGTACTAGTGTTGTACCTGTCAATAAATCTATTATATTACTATCATGAACTCGACTGTCGATAGTTATAAATTAAGAACTAACTCAGTATAAAAAAGTTAATAAGGTATGAATAGGGAAATCATTATATAAAACTTTGCATTAAAAATTTTAATGACATAACTGATAGAATCCAAAAAAATAATAAAAAAAACAACTACAATTTCTCATGGATGCTATTGTCAGAACCACGTTGAAAAGGTAAAAAAAAACTGAAAAAGTGTGTTCTCCAATTAAATTACAGAAACTTAATGTTACATTAGTTATTAAGGAGACTGGTATCTGTTGAAATGAGCCCATACGGAAAGCACCAGCTTTCAAATAAAAAAGAGTCATCAAAATCGGTTCACCCACTCGAAAGTTCTGAGGTAGCTAACAATTATAAAAAATACAGTCGAATTGAAAACCTTTCTTGAAGTCTGTTACATAAAATAAAATCATTTACTTTGCAAGTAGATTAACAGGAAATACTTATGTTAAAAAGATTTGCAGCTGACTAGTGATGTGACTATATTTTAATCACGCTAATCACTAAAGTAGTGGAATACGCTTTGTAATGAAGGTACGTCTGCTAAGTGAATGGGACCGAGCTGTGTACAAATTAATCCTCTTAATTGCAATAACAGAATCAGTTGTAGGTACCTACTGTAAGCTGAATATCGTCATAGGGGAATAAGGAACAGTAGCGAATACAGACCGAGTTACAGTACGGTTTAAGCGACAAGCGTGCTGTGGACGTCAGACGCGGAGGCCTACGAAGTAGGGGGGGGCGCCCACCCCCCGCTCTACTACTATATATTTAAGAATTACGTGATATCAATTTATTGATACGTCAAAGCTTTAATAAGCAAAACACTCTTATTAAATAATAATCGCTTTACTGATCCTTCTATCTACTATGAAAATAATCCAAACAAATCGTATTGACGATCCTTTGTGTTGCATTGGTCTACCTCATATTGAACATACCGATATTGTACGACAATTTAATTCACATTTTGTATTGTTATGTGCAATGTTGAGACTCGCAACAACGTATTTCGCCCCCTGCCTCCCCTTCATTCACTGGCACTAAATTTGGAATCTACTTCAACACAATAAATTCCATAATAATTACCTGAAATGCATCTTACTTTAATTCCAAATGTGACGAAATTGCAACTCCTAGTTCTTTCCGAGTTAAATTTGAGTTTCCGTCATAGACGGACTACACCATGACGTAACCATTTTGAAAGCATGCAGATTAATTTGTTGCAAATGACTTAGATTAACCAATTTTAAGGAATTGAACCAAATACCTGTCACCCTGTATGTATCATTACAGGTTCCCAGCTGTCCACATATAACCGAATCTTTTCACCGACCTACGTTTTCAATTTCCTTCCAAATAAAATTGGCATGTAATTTTTTGTTCCCAAAAAAAAATAATTAATTTTTCTTATTTGGATAATTTACCTTACACGTCCTTTTACCAAAAGTCGTATTTGTCCAGCAGCAGCGCTGCGTCCAGGATAGAACTTCGACCAATTAGTATAAGAATTTGTTTGATTCATGCATGGGCATATAAAAATTGGAGCAAAAATTGTTTTATGAATCATAATTATATCATATTGTATAATATTATGATTCATTGGACAGAGAACCTGTTAACTTCGCAGTAGTCCAGACAGCGAAGCCTGCGTCTTAACTTTGCGTTGGTTGCCTAAAATAATTTGTGTAGCATTGAATTTTGAAATCTACTGATTCCAAATGAAGTGCCCTTGAATGAAGATAATTTCATTGCAAGAATATGTATTTATATCTTATAGAAAGGTCCCATTCACATACAATGCACACGCAGTCAATCGCTAGACGATGTATACGCCGCTGCTTCAATCCGCTCGACGCGGTCGCGTTTATCGTGAACGTGTTAATTTCACACAATAGCTTTTATATGGGTTGTCTAAAAAACTATTGTACACACTATGTAAATAATTTACTAATAGCATGGCTGTATTTTAGATTTAGAAATGTATAATTAAGTAAATTGTATACTACGCGAGGAGCTCGATGACGTCGCTGTGTCGCACGCAAGTTAAGCAACGTCGACCCCAGCCAGTGTTTGGATGGGTTTCGTTATCTCGAGCTTCTCCGTGCTTCGGAGGGCATGTTAAGCCGTCGCTCGGTCCCGGTTGTCGGTAGATGACAGTCGTTAAGCCAAATCGGTGGCCTTCGGGCGGCTTGAAAACACCGGTCTCTGCCAATCCGCATTGGAGCAGCGTGGCAGAGTACGCTCTAATCCCCTCCGAATGGAGGGACACCCGTATCCCTGGTGTGGGATGATTATGGGTTGTTTACGATGATACTAATACAAAGTTTTCTTAAATTTCACGCTGCAATGGATTTTATTTGTTTATTAAAGCTCTATGTTCCCTGACGTATATCCGTACTTTGAGGAGGTGGAGGTTTTCGAATCACCACCATTTAAAAAAGTAAAGAAAAATGTCCAAGCCCGACCTGACTTCAGCTTTGGACTCTACATTGCTCTCTTGTTGATTCTGGTTTTTTTTTATTGAACTTTTTTGTTTTTTCGACAGTTAAATATATAATGACTGCTCTCACGGATTTGTCAGGTACGTGTTTTTTTTTTATATACAATAGTTCTTATGTTTGCATGTTTATAATAAGCTTCATTGCTTATTGTCTATCTGAGGTCGCCGTTGTTGATCCTGGCTACACAGGAGACACATTGGTGGGAATGTGTGGAGGGCTTGTCCCGATAATGAAACAGTGCTATAAAGTGACTATCACCTTATAAAATTAAAAGAATTTAGTAAAATGCGTTCAGAAACACCCAGTGACTTCTTGTGACTTCCAGTCGAAGGATAGTTAGAATACTATACTGAACGCCAAGTCTCCTGGCGTGTGCAGTCATAAAATGAAGGTCGAAACTCATACTTAGTGCATAACGACAATCGATTTTTAATTGTTGTCGTTATGCACTAATTTGTTTTAATAACTGTCAGCACACAACTGCAGTCAGCTTGACGTTGCCGTCAGCCGTCAGGTGGCTACGGTGCGGTTGTGGCGTACCAACTGCAGCCGTTTGACGTTCAGCCGTCGACGTCAGCCGTTGACAGGCATCTATAAAGTTGTCTACAGTTGTGGCGTGCCGTCATAGATTTATGAATAGTTACTTGTGCCATATTAATCTGTCATTTAGTAGAGCGGCATCGACGACTGTATTCGACAGGTGCCGCTGCAGTTGTGGTGTCTTTCTCCGTCATATCCCGCTCTGTTTACGATTACGTCTTGGCCGATTTTTAATATACCTTTTTTCTTTTCCAGTGATGAAGGATCATGGTTCTGGCTAGAAGATAAGGTCAACTTTACAAGCATTCTGTAATAGTGCGTCAATACATGTCTATTTAACACTAAATGTCAATTTGTAACGTAGGTAGTGCTTATACCAGTTGTAATTTTGGTCTCACCTTAATTGTTGGATTAATATCAAAAATGATTTTAGTATTAAGATTTAAATATTCCGGACAATACGTTTGTTAAGGTACTTAGATAAAATTGTTAAGCATACGAATATTATAGGATATTTTATGCTCAAAAGAGCGTTTTCTTATTGGTGCCATACGTAGGTAGGGACTAAATAATTAACAATTTTTAAAACATTCTTGTTTGAGTTTATTATGTCTGTTATGGAATTTAAGGGTTAACTTTCGTCACTTTTGGTATATAGACAACTGGAAGGGTTTCGATGATTCCACATCTATACAAGTAACATTTTACATTACGGTATCTATGAAGGTGTTGTTGAATAAAAATTATAATCAATGTTTAAAAAAATACATTGGTTATAATTGAAATTGTTATTCCAAATGTGACAAGACAAAATCAATTTATTATCGTCAACGAATACCAACGTAATCCTACGGCATGTCACTATTGACGTTGACCTCTACTGAACAGTTTATTTTGCATAAATTTTCAGTAGTGGCAAAAATTTCAACTGTGGCAAGCTGGAATCTTGTCATATGTGACGAGGATTATGTGATAATTCATTGCATCAACGAGCTTTACGATTAAATCGATAAATTACATATTTCTTATTATTTTTTTCAAATTTCGGATCAATTATGAATGTGCCAAACGCTTTTTAGGCAGACATTATTATTTTATCACTGCCATTCTTTTTGCTTTTATATTTTAGTTAATAAATCTAATTTTATTAGACATGTTAGTAGGGCTTAACCGCGGTCAACCAATCACACGCCACACAGGGCTTTGTGGCACTGGACCTGACCGATAACTATAGGAAATAAGCCTCGTTTATAGCCCTATAACGTGTGTTATTAAATTGCGATAATTTTAATAACAACAAAACATTTTGCTATACAATGCAACGAATAAAAATATTTTAAGTACTTAGTGTCTGTTCAGTCAATTAAAACTGTACATTTCTTGCATTTATTTATGTCTTTGACTTTATATATTTTAGTCAAATATATATTTATTATTCTAGTGGCATGGCTATGGCTAAGGTTTCCTGTAAACGTTGTGTAAATGTAACTTTAGCGTAAATTTTTCAACTCTATTTGAAGTCTTAACAACTACGCCAGTGTCTAAGAAAATCACAACACAAAGTATCATGCGGTGTCGAGACACTAAGACTCCCTTCACACATGGCGATAGGTGTGCTTCGCGTGATCGCTGCCACTGCGCTGCGCTGTCTCGACATCTCTATTGTATGCAGAGACAACCGCAACCGCGGTGTGTGCGCCGCGTATACGTTCATCGAACGCCTACGCCTAGGTGTGAGACTCTAAAAGATATTTCGATGAGACACTATAATATGCAGTCGCGTTTGTAGCAGACCAAGGCCTAAAGTAGGTAGGTATATCATATGTGTCTCTGAACTGATGTAACTAGGATTAGATATGTTTAAAATTATCTATGTGACACTACGAATTGCCTAATTACATAAACGATAGTATATATTCATGTTCTAAGCGACCGAATAAACTAACATTAAGTAATAAATATTATGTGAAAATATAGTTGTTTCATTTAATTTTACTCTAAAAACCTATCTTCTATCCTAAATATGCTCCCATACCGGTTTTACATAACGTTATTGAATAAATGGTATCTTTTAAAACATTTTATTTACTACTCCCATACTGAATATTACTATTTGTTTACGCTAGATAACATCGGTGTGGGAAGAGTTTTAGGAGATTTTAACACTAACAGGCACCGCCGCAGTTGGGCAGTGAAGCAGATCTCATGTCGGCATGGGCCTTTAGATCCGCTGATGCGTTACTCACGTACACTCCGACCTAGCAGTCGAGCGGTGAGGTGTACGTACGCACGGACAAACAAATGCCATCTCATCAATGTTTGCGCTGGCCGCCGAACAGGCGTCCTCTCTCTGGTGCCGAATTTAGTACCTAATCCGAGATCCGGCAGCAAGATTCTACAGGCATCTGTTTTTTCAATGAAACTTATTTTAAATTAATGATGAGTAAGTATGTAATGCATTGAGTTCGGGTTTCGAATAAAAAATTTGGTGAATTATCTGTAACTGAATTTAGTGTAACTGAAATAATGTGTGACGACCTCCGTGGCGTAATGGTTACCACGCCAGACCGCCACCCAGGAGGTCCCGGGTTCGATCCCCGGTCGGGTCATGATGAAAAACGAACTTTTTCTGGCCTCGGGTCTTGGATGTTTATCTATATATGTATTTGTTATAAAATATAATATCGTTGAGTTAGTATACCATAACACAAGTTTCGAACTTACTTTGGGGCTAGCTCAATCTGTATGAATTGTCCCTATATATTTATTTATTATTATTTATAACTAATTTATATAAATGAATTGCAGCTATATTTTTTTTAATAATTTATAGTTACGTCTTTTGAAAGAAAATGATGTAATGTAATGCTCAAAGTCGAATCTATAATGTTACATTACACGCGAACGCTCGTTAGTTAGGGAGGTACTCGTTTTGTATCATTACAGGGTGTGCATTGTAATGCTCGGTTCTCCTTCGTCACTGATGTAATGCTATGCTCTCCGTCAATGAATCTGAACTTTACATTACACCTTAAAACAATTGATTTTATGAAGAAGTTTTTGTCAATTCCACGTATTGATAAGTGTTTTTATTTATGCTCAACATTTTTGTTTTATAAAAATACCGTTCGGATTACTTCGGATAACGATCTTAAAAGGAGAAATTTTAAAAAATTGCGTAATAGACGGATGCAAATATCACCGCACGGATAGTCGGATAATGACAGGGATTTGAAAAGAGGAGTTTCTAAACGGATTTAAATATCTTATTTACCCATCGAGTCGATGAAAATACCCATACAGATCAGGGTTTTTGTTAATATTCCCATACGTTTCCGTAATTGCGATTAAATCAACCAAACTCGGCTAAATCAGCTTGTCGTGAACAAAAACAAAGAACAAAATATAATTTATATAAAGTTTTCTAATAAAATATAATGAATTTTAGTTAAGAAAATATCGAAAAAACCTAAAAACTTCAATATCTCGGTAACCGGTCACTTTCGACCCCCTATTGATAGGGGTTAATATGTTGCAAATGACACAGCAAATGACCTCTAGTTTAACCAGTTTTAAGGAATAGGACTTAAACCCTGTCACCTTGTATATAAGGTCCTAATTTATTAATGAACTTCCTTTTAACATATAAGTAACATTATGATCGTTTAAGCAAGGAAATAATGGTCTAGTATTCAGTAAAAAAAATTTTATTGTATTGTATGTAAGTAGTTAGAAAAATTTATCCATAAATTCATCCATATTCAACCAGATTCAACCATTTTGATATGTGAGACGCGTTGACGCGCCCTTCGCACCGCACCCCCAAACCTTTTTTTTCTACTGACGGATGGCTGCTACAAGAGAGGCGCGTTTTACCGAATATTTCTAAAAATGCCTTTTTTTTTTTACTAAATACTAGACCATTATTTCCTTGCTTAAACGATCATAATATGTAACCTATATAGTCATGTATTCAAAGGAAGTTCATTAATAAATTAGGACCTTATATAAAAGAAATGTTTTATTGGGTGAACCTAATACTAAAATTCTTTCACAAATTATTATCTGCACATTATAGATGACCCATAACAATCAATAATATCCCAATATTTTATTTTCACATTCAACATTCATAATCATACGCAACATAGGCATAGAAAGAACACAGAGAAAGAGATGACGGAGAAAGAAACTTACATTTACCGACACCAAGGAGAGGTAAAATGAATGTTATATGGGTGAATTTGCTTTTTTCAGTTACGGATTTGACGCTTTAATGAGTTTCGACTCTGCGCTAATATAAATTGACCCTAAGTTCTAAGTAATTCTTCTTCTAATTTTAAGAGCGCTCATGTCGGTCTAGTTCCCTCCATTTTCCTGTCTTGTGCCACCTCTTTCACATAGAAGATCGTAGCCAAATAGCATTGATCTCGGCCATGGTGTATTCCTACGGTAAGTAAGGCCTCCAGAGCGACAATTTTTACAGGGTCGCCACGCGCGAGTGCCTTCGGTATTGCAAGCGTCCGCGTCCATAGGCTAAGGTGACTGCTTACCATCAGGGGGGCTGTGTGCTTGTTTGCCTACTTAGTGGTATAAAAAATCTAAAGACAAATTATTATTTATCATAACTTTATTTACTACGAATTTTCTGTAGCAATACAGACCTAATTCCTTGGAGGCTGCAATCATCTAACCAATTAACGCATTTCTTTTCGATACTATAATACATTGCGTTTGGTATGACAGTAACAAATGGATCAGATACTTCTGGTACCATAACAAGGAAATCATTTTTACCACGATGTTCAACATAAGGTCTTTCATGTACAGCCGATGACTGTTTGTTTAGTACGGTGTTCAATTCATTTTCAACAGCAATAATATCGTCTACATTAGCACCAACATTTGCATCCTTTATTTCTGTAATTTCGTTCTGAGTACTATCTTTTCTTTGACGTAACATTCTTAATAGGTCATTAGGTGAAATATGTCTCCTTTCATTGTATAAACTTTCAACTTTATCAAGATTAGATTTGCTTCTGCGGATATTTGCATTATGTAAAATTTCAGCTAAATACTCAATATCGTGATCATATCTATCTTTCAGAGGTTTCAACGACTGCACCGAGCATAATATTGTAAATGTTATTACCAGTATAGAAATCTGTAATATTAATAAATAAAAATATTAAACCATAATACATATTTATTATAATATCTATGCTTAGAACTTAAACATAAAGATGTAAATTAAGATCATGTTATTTTATGATATCTGATCACTGACAAATCCTAAAATTTGGGGCATTTCTAATATTTTCTTCGGGAAAACAAAAAGTATGTCATTAATAATTAAAATAGCATTGCATCCGTAATCCCGCCGAAATTAGTATGCGTATTTTCGCCATAGTGTGTTCAGACGCTTTTTATTTCCAAATTCGGCAAACACATGGAATGTCTCAAACAATCACTCATTTGAACAGCACACAAATAAAAATGATGTGCAGGATCTGGGGTAGTGCCAACAGCATTATGAAAATACTATGTAACAAGCCGGTCTGTCCGTTCCTGGGGCACTCAAACACACACCGCATCCAAAGTTGCGCTAGTGTAACAGGTATGGACTGACCGGCAAATATGTATCTGAGACATTTAATACAGGTTCTTCGAAAACCTAGCATTTCTTCAAAATTACTTACAATGTACATACTCGTAAACCATACAAACAATTTTGTAATGCCTTTGTTTTTGTGGAGATAAATAAACTTTATTAATATTATTTATTACTAAATAATAAATGCCATTCATATAGATAGGTATTGATTACTAATAATTATTAGGTTAGGACAAACATAATTTTTGATTGAATCTAATATTACTAACATAATATGTTACAAATAACCTGAAACTTTATTTTTTCCCATAGAAATAAGACGTTTTTCCGGGATAAAAAGTAGCTTATGTCAGACCTTACCCTATCCTTAAAAAAAACATGTAAATCTGATCGCTACTTTCAACGTGAAAGAAAAACAAACAAACACAGTTTCGCATTAAAATTTATATTATTAAAGTATCGATTATTGATTGTTTAAAACTAGGTTCACAGTTTTGTCCGTGTTCTGGAGTTTCAGCTTGTACCTAACCTATTAATAAATAAAAAATGTACTTTACTATTCCTTTTAATCCTTGTGATGGTGATTTCAACATTGTCCTTGCACTGTGGTTGATTTCAAGAGAAATAATCAAAATTTATCATTCGCATATTGTAAAACAAATTGCTGTGAAATTGATTTAGCGGTACCTACTGAGATTAGGTGCTGCCAGACGATCGGACTTGGCCCGGTAGCGAATAATCGAACCGCCCGGTAGCGGACTATATTCGATCGTTATTGATGCACAAAATATAGTGCGCTACGGGACGGTCCGATCGTGTGGCGCACGAATGCCACCAATGCCGGTCCGCAACCCAGGAGGTCCCGGGTTCGAATCCCGGTCGTGTCATGATTAAAAGCGTATTTTTTCTGATTGGCATGTGTCTTGGATCTTTATATGTATTTGTTATAAAATAGAATCGTTGAGTTAGTATTCCGTAACAAAGTCTCGAACTAACTTTGGGACTAGCTCAATCAGTGTGATTTGTCCTTATATACTTATTTGTTTATTTATAACTAGCGAAACCCGCGCAACTTCGTTAGCGTGCATCCCGCTTTCCCCGCCATTTAAAACTGCCTCTTGAATTACTCCATTTATTAAAAAAACCGCATGAAAATCCTTTGCGTTCAGCTTGTTTTTCACTTTTCACACGAGAAGTTCGAAATCTTCTTCTAGCTTTAAAAAAAACCAAAACATTGACTATCAATCGAAGTATTTCAACCCCCCATTTCCGTTTGGTTTGTGCACTTTATGACGGGGCACCCTGTATATTATAAAATGAAGTCGCTTCCCTGTCTGTCCCTATTCCCTATGTATGCTTAGATCTTCAAAACTTTTATGACTGAGATTGAGGAGGAATAATTTTATGGAGGAGGAATAATTGTTTGTTTGTATCAGAATAGGCTCCGAAACTACTGGACCGATTTGAAATATTCTTTTACCATTGGGAAGGTACTTTAACTCCATCATGACGCAGGCTTTATTATAATACTAGCATTTGCCCGCGGCTTCGCTCGCGTTAAATTCGGGGTAACACGGTTCCCCATGCTTCCTACCCTTTAACTGCTAGTCACAAATAGTCCGCATACCAATTTTTAGCTTTCTACCTTGAAAATTGCGGAATGCTCCATACAAACTTCCACCCCCACCACCATTTTAGGGAAGTGGGGGTTTAGAAAGAGACAAAAAGTACATAGGCTACTTTTTGTCTCTATCTAACCCCCCACTTCCCATCTCTTCAACTATCTCCACTTAAAAAATCACGTCAATTCGTTTTGCCGTGAAAGACGGACAAACAAACAGACACACACACTTTCCCATTTATAATATTAGTATGGATTTAAAAAAAAGCCGTGCAAAGCCGGGGCGTCCGCTAGTCGAATACAATAGATATAAAACATTACTGTGAAAATTTTTTGAATTGACGAATTAAATACTTGAAAATAATAGCACTTTACATTTAATGCACAATAGACATTGATGCAATAATGGGGGTGTGAGAAGGGATGTACTTTCCCACCCCACCCATCCGTTGGGGATATTAACTGAACTCAATGCTACATTGAGCCGTGTTCGTGGGGATGCATAAGCAAACTATATTGCACTTCTCTTTAGTTTAAGGGCAAGTTTATTACAATTTGGTTTTGAAAAAACTGAAAAATTTCATATAGATTGTTGAAAAAATACAAAACCAGTGAACGCTCGCGGTTTCGAACAATCCGATTGTTTTTGAAGTGATTTTATAAATAATAAACTAATCCATCCTAAGACATTGCAAAATAATCCTAAAAGTAATTTTAAGGAACTTGGTCTGCGCACAACCGTGCGCTTAGATCGACCCTAAAAACATGTATAAAATTCTATATTAAATTTTAGATCAGTTTTTTTATAGAAAAGGTTGGTAGGAAATAAACATGCGGGGTCATTTTATCGTAAGTGGCTGGTTCACGCCGATATTCTGTGACAGGATGTTACTTCCCATGTGGATCTAAGCACATAAATGCTCTTCTTCTTTTGAATTTAAGAGCTGCGCTCTTGTTGGTGCAGCAGTCTCCATTTACCTCTCTCTTGAGCCAGCTCCTTCATAAATAAGGTAGTAAACAGCAGCTCATAGTATTAGGTCCATTTAATAGGTAATGTAGCAATTAATAGACCGTGGTGCTCAGCAATCGAGTATTACTCGATTTGCCATCTTTATAGAGTATAATGTCTTTTGCTTCAAATTGCTGTCTCTCACGTAGTTGTTAAGGAGGGACGTCCTTTCAATACTCCCTACTCCGACTATCTTCTTTCTGATTAAATTCGTTGTTAGTTGCCAGACAGCTGTAGTTTCTCCCCCAGGACGCCGTTGTTGATCCTGGCTACACAGGATGGTGGTATGAATGTGTGGTGGGATTAACCCGTGAATGTATACCACCCAAAATAAATTTTATCTAAATACAGTTACTCCATTTCAAAGTAAAGTTAGCTTGAGTAGAGAAACAAAAACAAAAGTTATTCCAAAACAAAGACTCGGGAGGTGAATTTAATCTCTTTTGTCATTAATTGCATTCGTTTCTACAACAAGTTGACGGAATCGGTCCTGGATTTTCTAAACCACTATGGCCGCTTTGTTGCAAAAACACTAGTCTGTAAGTTTTCTGTACCTATTGTATTTTTTTTCTCTGTATTTTGCAAATAAAGCATATTCTCTCTAGCTATCTATGGTGGCAAGCAAGCATACGGCCTGCCTGATGGTAAGCAGTCACCATATGCATATAGCATAATAATATAGCATATGGACGCTTGCGTCCCCGAGTATCACTCGCGCGTTGCAGACTCTGTAAAAAGTGGAGCTCTGGAGACCTTACTCTCCGTAGGTACACAACATGGCCGAGACCTATGCTGTTTGGCTACGATCTTCTGTAAGGTGGAGATCCAAGCGGCCTGCTCCGATTTGAGCAGATTATCCGCTGTGCTACCTAACCTAGGTAGGTTGAATTTTGTGTCCGGTGTATTTTAAGAGAGGTCTCTTAAAATACACCGGACACAAAATTCAAACAGTTTATTAATACCGCATTATGTAAAAAGGCTTAATACGATACCTTAATAATAAGAACGTATCGCAGGTTCTCGGCACAGGATGTCAAGCACAGATACAGACGTCTATTCTTACAAAAGAAACCTTATCCTAAGTATTGAATGTTTTCATTTTATTACTAGAGAATCCCGCGCAACTTCGTTGGCGTGTATCGCGCTTTCCGTAGGGATTTTTAAATTTTTCTCTCCGTAAGAACCATCCTTGTACTTCAAAAAATATTCTAAAGATAAAATTAGCAAAATCGGTTCAGCTGTTCTCGAGATTTGCGTTTGGCAACACATTCAGCGGTTCGTTTTTATATTATAGATTATTTTTTATTTTTCATTTTGTATACTTCAATAAAATTGTAGTCAATAAGTTTTATTGTATGGCATTAAAAGACTTATTCTTTCGGCATTTATAATTATTCTCAGCGGTCATTCCGAAATGTTAGTAGATGAAAAAAAAAACATTATAAAAGACGTGTCTGAGTGCTCGTGAGGCCCACAGAGTAAAGAAATTAGAATTTTAAATTTAACCTAATACGTAGTACTATTTATCATTCTGTGCTATTACTTACTTTACGAGCTGGTGCACTAACTAAGCCTATACAATTCCAACAAAACATCGCGTCGGATCGGAAATGATACGAGCGAATACGACGTCAGGCGATCGCGTCCGGTGGGATACGCGTATCTGCATCTCTAGTCAATAGTTTAATTCCTACCGTATCGATACGATACGTGAATGAAGCAATCGCGCGACGCAGCATGCTTCCGGCTAAGGAGAGTGTCGCGGTTGACGCCCGCGGTCAATCCGTTGTTCGTGGCTTGGTAAAATAGACCAATCTAATGAACACCACTATGTCGGCTTGTGAAGCGGCTGAAAAAGCTAAAGCTTGTAAATACAGGGCTCCGTCTTGTCCCATTCGGTGTCGAGACCCTTGGTCCGTGGGGTCCTAGCGCTATAAGACTTTTTAAGGAAATTGCAAAAAGGTTAGTCGACATCACAGGAGACCGAAGAGCTGGCAGCTACCTCGGACAAAGAATAAATTCTAGCTATTCAAAGGGGGAACGCTGCCAGTATCTTCGAAACCTTGCCTAAAGGGACTCCTTTTAATAATATATTTTAGTTATTTTATTATATTTTTTAATGTTTTTAGTTTTATGTTCATTATAATTTATGTTTATAATAATATGTTTTAATGTGTATGTTTATAGGTTATATTAGTTAGGCTTACGAGTAGCTATATTATTATTATTATAAAGCTGAAAAAAAAACACTACTTAAGTTGTCCAATTAGGTTATTTCTAACTCTAGGAAACGTTGGCATATATATTTTAAACTCGATCTAATATCCTTTAAATATTGTAAAAGTTATGATTAAATGTGACTCAAGGCGTTTTGTGGTAATCAATAAAGGCAAAGATATCCAAACAATAAAAAATAAACCAGGATATTACGTAGTAGGTTAGATCGTAACATCGCAAGCTTTTCTCAAACACGTTGTTTTCATTTTCCCGGTAGCTCATTTGGAAAGAATACTCTGCCGGATATTGAAAGGACGTGGGTTCGAATCCCACCTGGGGCCGAGGTAAAAAAAAATCTTTCAAAAATATATTTAAATTAAGAAAAATTGTTAGTTGAACCGATTTATTAATTAACTAAGTATAAAATACAATGATATAGCATCAAAGTACATATTTTCATGTGCGTACATTCTATTTTTTCTTTGAGCAAAATTAAAATTATAGAACTAATCAATCCCTAAGAATTTGGTATCATTATCCGCATGAATAATGTTCGTAAACACAACACTGACGTCATTTGTTTTAGAAAAAGTGTGAAATCTGTTCCGACTAGTAAACGGAGTGCACAAATTACAGGGTAGCATTATATTATGGCTGCCCGTCCTTTGGCCAACATTTGAAAAACATTTGCAAGGATTAGCCAACATTTGACAAACATTTGCAGGAACACGGTCAGCTTCAACCCTCTGGCAATTTCAGTACTCGCGCGCTCGATTCAAAGAGGGGTCGTCTGCTTACCGCTCTCTGAACTTTACAGAATTTTCGAGCGATAACTTTCGCGTAGCTTTCCTTAGGAGCAAGGTAAGAAACATGATTTTTTAATTGTATTTGTAAATTATTTTTTGATAAAATTATTTTAATAGCTACTATTTTTAAAAAAATATGCTTGTAATTTATTGAGTAAAATTACAATGATTAAAATAACAAATAACATTAAAATTTAATCAAAAATAAACTAGATCTAAACATTAAATTAAATATATATTTTATGTCGGTGTTCAAATTAGTAATGACGTATTATTTTATATTCTCGTCTACCATTGTTGTGTTTAGCGGGTTTTACGTTTATATATTTTACTAGCGAAACGCGCGCAACTTCGTTTGCGTGTATCCCGCTTTCCCGTGGGAATTTTGGAATGTATGATACTTTAAAACCTTCCCCTTGAATCACTCTATCAATTAAAAAAAACCGCATCAAAATCCGTTGCGTAGTTTTAAAGATTTAAGCATACAAAGGGACAAAGGGACATAGGGACATAGGGACAGAAAAAGCGACTTTGTTTTATACTATGTAGTGATTATACCTAGCCGTTGGTATCCGAATTAGGTACTTACTAAAAAAAATCGTGCGACTAATAAAATATTATTATAATGTCTTAGGGAAAAAATCCACGAAACCTTTAAATGAATTAGTAATATTCCTTAATTTTCTGCGTATATTTAAAAATATGATTATGTATTTTAAAAAAGAAATATAGAATAATTATATTTGTTTATTAACTTTAAAAATAATATCCTTTTTATTTATATATAAGAATCAATTAATTAATATATCATAATTTATGTTAATAATAATATGGGTGGATATCCTCGATTATTCCTTAATTTTCTGCGTATATTTAAAAATATGATTGTATTTTATAAACGAAATATAAAATTATTATATTTGTACTTAGATTAACTTTAAAAATAAAATCCTTTCTATTTATATATAAGAATAAATAAATTATTACTTAAATATTTATATAAAAGAAAAAATATTATATTATAATTTATTAATAATATGGGTGGATCCTCGAATAAATAATAAAATATTATTATAATCTATTTCTACAGTATATTTTTATTAATAATTGTTACGAAAACGAAATACATAATTTACGCAAAAAGAAAATACTTAAAATTCTATTTTTTTATATTTGACTTTCAAAAGCAAAGCAAAAATCAAAAAGGTACTATTTCCAATTTAGTTGTCCCCCTTATCAAAAAAAAAATATAATATCAGATTTAATTGCAAATTGCAATTACACACAGGGTGACAGGTTTTAAGTCATATTTCTTAAAATTTGTTAAACTAGACGTCATGTGCAACAAATTACAAATTGCCACCATCAATAGGGGGTCGAAAGTGACCGGTTACCGACAAATTGGTGTATAGGATTTTTCGAAATTTTCCGACTTGTCATGGAAAATTCCCCTAACTAAAATAGTAATGTTTCTTCGCAGCTGATGAACTAGCAACTATTTTTAATGAGAATGTGGGTTTAATATCCCCGAAATAATAAGTACCAAAACTTAAAATATTTTTTTCGATCCTTCTACGTGGATTACACGAAAAAAATGTATGACACTTGGCGTACAAATTACGTAGATAACTGCCGATTTTTATTACCTTTCCAAAAAGGTAATAATATTGATTAATATTGGACTAATAGAAAAAAAATGGTCATAACGCGTTGCAGATTTCCTAGATCAAAGAGATATGATAGATTTCGATTATCTTTAACATGGGATGCCAGGGGAGGCTACTCGACATATACCTATATTATCCCGTAACGCTAATGGTACTTTTTTATGAAAAAAATTGAAACGACAACGTATCTTTGATCTAGGAAACCTGCTACGAGTTAGTAGAATTTTTTTTTTCTATTGGTGCAAAATTAATCTATTTTTTTAACAAAATTCAAAATTCAAAATTCAAAACTTTTATTCAGAGAATAGGTTTTTACAAACACGTTCTCTTGTCAGAGTATACAGTAATAAATGATTTGTATAAATTAATCTACTCTATAAACTACTACCATTTCGGAAACAAAGCAAAATGACCACTGGTAAAAAAGAAATGGCGAAAGAAAACCAGTTACGGCCTTTTTTGTCATTTAAAAATATATCGTACTTTTCTTTCTTTTTTTTTTTTTCTTCTTTTCTTTTTCAACATAAAATTTAAAACTAGGTACATACATACAACATTACGTACGCGGAATGTCAATAAATAGTGCCATTAATTTGTCTCAACTTAAAATTAAATCTAAAATATAAAATGCTAAATCGGTGTTAAAGATAGGAGCAGACCGCCCGCAAGGCAGCAACCGTTCTCGTGTATTTTCGAGTTGACGTGAGAGTCGGCCTTCCAGCCTCCATTACTGGGCTCACCATCACGATATTATGAACAATATTGTAGGGAACAACAGTAACCCGACCCCCAACGCCACCGCCAGTTTGGACAATTTGCGAGCATGACATGCACGTACACATTAACATTCTTGTCATATAAAAATTATATTAAAATGTAACTAATATGAAAAACAGCACCACTTAGATGACACTACGACGTACATACAAATACAAATTTTATTCATGTAGTTTATTGAACATTGACTGGCTTTTCACGACAAGTTTTAGCATTTCACCTTCGCAAGGGGGCCAGGGATTCCTTTCATTTAGATACTCGTTGATAGTATAGTACGCTTTGCTGGTTAAGAATTTTTTTACATTTAATTTAAATCTATTATTGGGCAAGTTTTTAATATATTCTGGAATTTTATTATACATATGCAAACTTTGGATCATAAATGACTTGCCCGCTTTCCTAAGCCTGAATTTAGGAACAGCTAATTTATTTCTGTTACGCGTATTAAAATTATGAATATCGGACACCTGGTTATAGTCATGAATGTTTTTACGAACAAACATAATGCTGTCAAGAATGCACTGTGATGCCACCGTGAGAATATTAGTGCTTTTGAAGAACTCGCGAAGTGATTCACGGTAACCTAATTTATAAATAAAACGCACTACACGCTTTTGCAGCACGAAAATCGTCTCTATATCCGCTGCTTTACCCCAGAGTAAAATGCCGTACGATAGCAAACTATGAAAATAACTGAAATAAACTAGTCGTGCCGTGTCGACATTGGTAAACTGTCGAACTTTCCTAACAGCGAAAGCAGCAGCACTTAGTCTACCTGCTAGGGTTCTAATATGAGGATGCCATTGTAGTTTGCTATCAAGTACAATGCCCAGAAAAGTGGTAGTTTCGACCAATTCTAAGTTTTCATCGTTAACAATGACTGATGTAATAGATTGGGATACATTCGGGAGTGAGAAAGCTATACATTTGGTTTTGCTGGCGTTAAGCACCAAATTATTTACTGAGAACCATTGATATAGTTGAGATAACGTTTTGTTAATAGTATCTACATTAGGATGTCTTCTGTCTACCTTGAAAATTAAAGAAGTGTCATCTGCAAATAAAATAATGTCGCATAAATGTTCAGTTAAGTACGGCAAATCATTTATATATACTAAAAAAAGAAAAGGGCCCAATATTGAGCCTTGAGGAACGCCTATACTAGCAGGACAACCTACAGAGGTCGCTTCATTTACTCTCACTTTCATAATTCTGGCATTAAGGTAAGAGGACATAAGATTGATTGAGGAACTGTCCAAGCCATAGAATTTTAACTTATTTACTAAGGTCTTATGATCGACACAGTCAAAAGCCTTGGAAAGGTCGCAAAAAACACCAACAGCGTTCTTGCTGTCCTCCCAGGCCTCCATTATAACTTTAAATAACATGGCAGCGGCGTCTGTAGTGGATCTACCTTTAGTGAAACCGTATTGACGCGGGTGAAGCAATCGATTACTTTGGAAATAGGATAGTAGTTGGTCCAGAATTATCTTTTCAAAAATTTTGCTAAGTGCTGGCAGAATAGATATTGGTCTAAAATTATTTGGATCCTTACTACACCCTTTCTTGAAAAGTGGTATGACTTTACTCACTTTCATCAAATCAGGAAAAATGCCAGCTGGAACACATTCATTAAAAATTACGGCTAAATAAGGTGCTATGATGTCTATAATATTACTTATGATAGCTACAGATATTCCCCAAATATCCTCTGACTTTTTTATATTGAGTGATTTAAAAGTTTTGAGGATCGTATCAGCATTTACAAATTTAAACGAAAAATTCGAAGTAGGTTCGGGAACGTTCGACCTAAGAAATTCGTCAGCCAATGTATGGGACGACTTCAAGGATTTAGTTGTATGTATAGGAATATCTGCAAAGAATTCCTGAAAAGCATCAGCTACTTCATCGTCCGCGGAAACAATACGGTTGTTTACAAGGAGCGAGTACTCATTAGTACTCTGCTTCGACTTGCCGGTTTCTTTGTTAATAATATTCCACGTAGTTTTTGTTTTGTTAGTGGAGTTTTTGATCTTTTTACTTAAATGAAGCGCCTTAGCGGTCGTGCATACAAGTTTGAATGTTTTGGAATAATCCTTTACATATTTATTAAATTGTGGGCTAGGATTATATTTACGCTGATCGTATAAATCATAAAGAGTTCTTCTACTAATATATATACCCGTCGTTGCCCAGTCACAAAATTTTAATTTATCGCGAATTTTAACCTTCTTAATTGGGAATGTATCATTAAATTCCCTATTGATGACATCGAATAAATTATTATATAAATGGTTAGGATCACTTGAAGTTACTGAAGGAATAACAGTTTTTTCTTTAACGTTTCTTCTGAACTTATCTTTGCGTGATTGAGAAATTAGTCTAAAAGATCCAATTTTATTTTCAGTAACACAGTTATCAATTAAAGAGATTTGTTGACCAGAATGGTCCGATGCTAAACAGTTTATTATTTTCTCACCAGTGACTGCACAGTTACAAAAGATGTTATCAAGACAGGTGGCAGAAGTGGGCGATATTCTGGTTGGCTCGAGAAATATATTATTTAAGTTAAACGATTTAAATAAGTTTATAAGCTTTATGCTGTTCGTTGATGAAACGAGTAAATCTACATTAAAGTCCCCACATACCACTACAGGTTTGCTAACCTTAGTAGCACGCTTTAGGACCTCCTCCATTCTATTTTCAAACGCATCAAAATTTGCTGAAGGCGGCCGATATACGCTTATAATTATATATTGAACAAGTTCGACGCACGATATCTCGATAGTACGCTCAACAGAAAGAGAAACAATATCTTTACGTTCCTTATATGAGATATTATTTTTTAATAAAATGCATGATCCTCCGTGTATTGCTCTCTTCCTGACGAACGCACTAGCCAGACCGTGATTGTTCATATTAATTAATTGATTTTTGTTAAGCCAATGTTCAGTGACGCAAAGGATGTCTATATTATTCGATTCCAAAAATAATTCTATTTCTAGTTGTTTGCTGGTAAAACCTTGTATGTTCTGATGAACAAGATGTATTTGTGGTAAAGGTTTTACCATTGTCCTACAGCCTAGTTTTTTAAGTCATTAGTACTTATACTAATGACTGTGTTTGTAAAAGAATTTGTAAGTTGTATATTATATGCTAACAATTTAGCAATACTCATCCTAAATCTATAATTGAGGTGTAAATTGCCTCCAGTCAAAAAACAATAACTAATAAATTTATTAGTGTCTAAATATAGCAT
Organism: Endotricha flammealis; assembly: GCA_905163395.2. NCBI lineage: Eukaryota > Metazoa > Arthropoda > Insecta > Lepidoptera > Pyralidae > Endotricha > Endotricha flammealis. Next base: position 22,775,564 of record LR990852.1, read on the forward strand.
CCTACTATCAGTACAAGTCATATTATAAATATGCATGTTCAAATTGTATATTTTTTTATTTAATAAATTATATTTGTTGTTTATATAAGGCAGGGCACAAATAATTATTTTTCCTGCCCCAAGCTCAACAATTTGTCTGAAGCCATCTACGAGATCTTGTTTAGATGTGTTACAAGAGTTACCTAAAGCTATAATAATAGTACAAGATTTGTCTATAGACTCTGACTTAATATAAGTTAGTAAACTAGTCAAGCTAGCACCAGGACTACAATAGTTAACCACAATATGGTTTGTTAAATGAGACATCATACTACCTAAGCCCCTACCCATTTCGTCGGATAGGATAAATGTGCGGCGAGTCAGTCTGTCAGTAGTCCCAGTCAATGCTGGTGGGTCTCCATGTAGCCTCCCTTCAGTCGCGCACGACACAACAGGTGTTTCCTGTGGAAGGCTAGTGGGACCTTCAACAGAAGGCACACATACTATCATGGATGAGTCATATTTGCTAGTAAGGGAATCAAACCTTTCTAAATTGGATGTACTTAAGCCTATAAGTTTGTCTAGCGCTAAACTATATTCCTTAATCTCATTTTGCGAAGAGGTGTATTTAGAGGTCATGCTATTGAGCGATGCCTGCAAAGAGATTAATTTCTCTTCAAGAGAAGAGATTTCTACTGACTGTTCTTTAACTAACTTTTGGCAATTTTCTAATTCCACACTTAAATTTAATTTTTGTTTCCTTAATGGAAGTGATTTCATACAATTTTTTTGCCGTTTCACAATATGTTCAGTTTTTTTTATGAATTTATTTAATTTTACATACTTTTTAATTTTATTAGAGCCCCTTATTGAATTTATATTGGAGCAAGGTGTGGCAGGCAAGTTATTTTTGTGCGCAGAGTTATGGTCTTTGTTACTATCCATGACTTCATTATATAAATTTAATGTTAGATTGTGTTCGAGTAACATATTTTCTTTTTTAAGTGAACTTATTTCTAATTTTGACGCAGCCAGCTGGTGTTCCAGGTCGATAACACGCTGAAGAGTTGACTCATAGGTATCCCTGCATTGGTCTTGTGAATCGACAATAACCTGGAGTTGGTCTCGTTCCAGGACTATTTGTTCGGACTGTTTGGTAATTGCAGCCAGATCGCTTTTGAGCGATGTGTTGCGTTGGATCAAATCTAGGAGGTCCCTCTCAGCGGTCTCTCTTTCTTCCAGCAGCTGGTTGCATGTATCTTTAGTAGATTTAAGTTCATGTAAGGCAGCCTTGAGTTTTGAGTCGAGTTCAGCTCTGCGAGTCATTGCCATTTTTATTTTTCTGTAAAAGTATTAATAAAATATATATTTTGAAAATGTTTGGGGACAGTTTATTGGTATGTACCTAGTTTACTTGTTGTTAGGTTTATTAAATTATTATGAATAGATATAAATTATTAGTTTCATTAAATGAAAACAAGTTATGTTTGTGTCTTTGTTAAATTATTGTATAAAAATTTGTAATACTCTGATATTAGATTTTACATTAATAAAACAATAGAATGTACAACTATTGTGTTGTTTAAATAAATAAAGAGTAGATTAACTAATTTATTCTCTGAATAAAAGTCACTTTAAGTTTGAGGTTATCATAACTTGACAAACTGCCAATTAATGATCTAAAGACTAGTCCCAAAGGAAAACCTAGTATAAGTGGGAATAATATAATAGATTTAAAGGAAAAAAAAACACTAGTACTCCCCGGGTTTTATGAAGATTTCTCCTTTTCTTTTTGAAGAGAATCCGTTGCGTTGACAGCTGCGGTCCGGTACAATGATTAGACTTATTTTAACACTTTTTATATGTTTTTATACGTCGAAAATACTTTTTATGATTTATTACACAAAATATTATATTAATAGTAGAAAATTTTAGTATTAATTCAATTAAATTCTTAATTTTTAAATTATTATATTACACAGCTGTTTTTTGACGTCTAGTCTTTGTCTAATCCATTCATGTAAATAAAGAAAATGTTTTGTGACGGTTTATTGCACTTTTAAATAGTTCCTGAATCATAAACTCCAATAACTATACACTTTAATCAATCTTTACTTTACATTACGTTAAAATACTCTTTACCTTTTTGAAAGATCATAAAATTCAGCAGTTATCTACGTAATTTGTATGTCAAGGGTTTTAAATTTTTGTCGTGTAATCCATTTCGATGGTAGAAGGAGCGAAAACAATATTTTAAGTTTTGTCACTTAAGACCTTATTATTTTGGGGATATTAAAAATTTAAAACCCGCATTCTGATTTAAAAAAAGTTGTTAGTTCATCAGCTTCCAAAAATATGTCACTTGAATGCGGGGAAAAACAAATACTCTTATTTCAGTTAAGGGGGATTTTCCATGGCAAGTTAGAAAATTTAAAAAATCAATATCTTGAAAACCAGTCACTTTCGACCCCCCATATTTATGTGGCTAATTTGTTGCAAATGACCTCTAGTTCCAGTCCAGTTTTAAGGAATAGGACTTAAAACCTGTCACCCTGTTTATAACAAACATAGCGAAAAGGTAAGTAATAAAATTATAAAATCAATATTATAATGTAATTAAGGTTTAAAGATCTTTATTTCTCAAAAAAGATTAACAAAATCACTTACAAATTAGGAAAAATACTTAAATATATAAACACATTTTGTTGGGCCAATAACAGCGAGTAACACAATATTCACAACATTACGATTATACAACATAAAAAAACACAGTGCACCATAATAAAACAAACATTTTATTGAACCTCCAATAATTCACGAAAAAAGATGTAGGTCTAATTTCGTTTAAATAAGCAGCTCGATTCGCTCAACGTTTCTCGCGATCGTCGATTGCCGAACTATGCAGATATGTACTTTTTTGTTGTTTTTTATTTATTTAATTATTTACGTTTTATTATTATTATTATTTTATTATAGTACATGCACTTATAATTATATTTTTATTGTTTTAATTAGATATAATTAATGCAGTTTTAAATTTCGTCATAATTTTATTTTGTTTGGACACACAATCTAGATTAGGTACAGTCGAAACATAGTTATACATAAAAACTATATTGGAACTAATCTTAACTATAATACACGCGTGCACATCATGATTTTATAAGTAACCAATTTTGACTTCACAATAATTTTAAACAGTTTTAAGCAAATTTTTATTTTTATTATACCCACTATAACGAGTAAGAAAAAAGAACCTAACTTATAATATAAAAAGTAACTTATTGTCTTTAATAAGTCAACAAGTAGATTTATGTCTGACTGAAAAGCCATAAATTTTAAACGGTTTCTGATAAGCTATAATATTAATAAGGCTAGAATTTGAATTTATACATGTATTTTATACAATAGGCAAGAAAATGAGAAATACAGAAATAACTGAAGTTAGTAATTTTGCTACGTACGAGTATAACATTTCAAAAGACCCGTAGGTATACAATGTTGTTCGGCACGCCACATTTGTCCGTAAAAAACTGGCACCATGAAAATAAAAATGCAGAAAGCATGTCGAAAAATGAAATATTCCAGAAAGTTCGTTTCAAATCCGAGCAAGCCACTGATAAAATAAACTAATAGATGCAAGGTGGGTGTGGTCTTTATGGTCGTCGCATTCGTCAAAAAACAAAAAAATACGAATCTGTATCGTATATGTGCTAATTAAAAACGTCCCTTTTGAAACCTGTCGCTTTGACTTTGCGTCTCTGTAATTATATTTAAAAATAAACTTCCAATCAAGTTCAGTTCAAGACAGGCAGTTGACATGGTTCTCACTCAATTTTAGCACATTTCTACAGTTTCATTGTTCTGTGGAGCACCACAGAAGTCACATTTGAGCATTTGACAGACTTTAATTGGGATTCAAATTGGAACTAGTCAGAATGAATTCGAGGGAAATCGAATGTCGAAACGCATTATATTTTTATTCATTTTATTGCAAAAGCGCTTAGCTCCAACGCCTTAACAAATAGTACCTAACATTTAATGTGGGAGCAGAAAACAAAATGTTTTAAAACACATCATTCAAGGTAATGGTGACAAATTATTGCTTTTTAATGTACCTATCTTGTATTAACAAAACTTTTAAAACATTTTTGTACAAAACATATTATAACTGTTTGGAACAGTTATAAACTTCGGTGTGGCACCCAAGTGTTTTCACCATCATATTATTATCAATCCATAATCATCTCAATGCTGGGAGACGGGTCTCCCTTCAATCGATGGGAATTAGAGCGTACTCTGCCACGCTCCAATGCGGATTGGCAGATGATTTCTTAATAAGAGAATTTAATCTGCTTCGGATGTGAAATACTAAATTACTGTTTCACAAAAAAAAATCTTGGACGAATCACATTTAACGCAATCTAGCCCCAAACTAAGCAACTTAGCTTGTACTATGGGTACTAGATTGCTGATAAATACATATATTTAAATACTTTTTTACTTATCACAAATAAAATATAAGTCACAACATTATTATTTAAAAAAAATACATATAGGAAAAAAACTGCTATATCGGCTTATAACAAAAATATGAAACATGACATTTTTGTACGACAATATTATTTTCTTGAAGCTTCAATTCAAAAAAATCATATAGTTGTACAAAAATGTAATGTTTCCTAATTTTGTTTAGCAGTGAGATAAGCACTTTTTTTCCTTTAAGTAATTTTTTAACAATTATTTTATTGTGATTTAAATTTTAATACTTTCATTTAAGGGGTATTATAATGTGTAATATACACTGTTTATTTTATTAAGCTACCGAGATTTATAGGTATCTTTAGGTGACCCGCATTCATTGCTCTCGAGTGTAGTTTGGTTGAAGATTCAAAGGTTCATAACGTTTATTCAGAGAATAGGTGTGTATAGGCATTTTTCTTGACAGAGAGTAGGTAAGTACATAGAGTATTAAATGATTTGTTTAATTAATCTAGTCTATAAAAGCTACTACCATTACGGAAACAAAAAAAAAAACGTCCACTGTTAAAAGAAATGGCGAAAGAAAACCAGACTTATTAGTCATTTAAAATTTTCTCTAATTGATGTACCTATATCTGAACCGGTTCGAATTTCTCCCTTTGTCGTCCTAGGCTGAGGGGCCCTGGGCGTCACTAGGTATACTATATCGCGCCGGTTACCAGCACATCCACTGATCCGGTACTGGGAACCGCTTAAAATCTCAGAAAGAAGATTATAATAGTAACTATTTGAAACTTGTCTTAGGACTTAAAGACTTTACAAAGTGCCTTCGAACGATCGATCGACGCCTGCCGAGCAAGTTGGCTTCTAAAGTTGCATTAATTATTAACTAATATTGTAGTCTCTCAAGATTTTACAGAGACTAACGGCCGATTGTTTGATCAGTAGTACTAATGGTTAAAATTCGTGGCAATTTTTAACAAATAGTTAGTTTTTTCAAAGAATTTTAACCATTAGTATACGTAACAACTGATCAAACAATCTGCCCTTAGAAAAACAAGCTTAGAAGATGGCTCATTTTGGTAATAGCATAGCACACATTCGTATCGTAGGCTTCAGTAGTTCCTTTAAAGGAACATGTTCCTTCCTTTTCCTCTTGTGCTCTGTTAACCATACAGAAACGAAAGAAAGAGGTTAAGTCTAGCTTACTTTGAAACTAGGTGGCGCTGCCGTGTGAATTACGTAGAATATATTATTTATTAATGTTACACTGCATGCGTTGATGCAGTCAAAGGTGTTACGGGGAAAACTACAGATTAAAATTTGTAATGTGCTTCGTATTTCCCTTTCATGGAATATATCAAATACACTTTACCAGAAAAGCAAAATGTCTCAGTTGGCATAATATTAAAATATTTGATAAAAATAATTCCATTACAACGTTACTTTTGGTGGAAATTCAATGATGTTTGAATTATTGTATTTGTCTCAAATCTTTGTGTTTGCTATGTATTTACATAGTATAAAATGAAGTCGCCTTTGCTGTCTGTCTGTACGTCTGTGTGTCTCTGTGTGTCCTAGGATTTTGATGTGTTTTTTTTAAATAGATAAAGTGATTCAATGGGAAGGTTTTTAAGTATAATACACGCAAACGTAGTAGTTATGAATAAACGTTATAAATAAGTAGGTATGTATTTACAGTGATACTGTTAGAGGTTTGATATTTATATAAAACCTTATTGTTATTATAATCTCTGGCTGACATTCTTTTTATCTGTCTCATAGTCTTATGTCTGTCCTTTATGAATGATTTGAAATGGTTTTTCCTTGTGATGTTAACAAAGTACTACGTATAATTTATTTGTTTTAAATCTATCCTTATAACAGGTTATGGGACCCAGAAAATAGTTTACCGTTGATATTCTTATAAATATGTCGCAAAGTACAAGTCATAATTTCGCGTATGAAAAATTACGTGGACGTGAAAACTACGTCGAATGGAAATTTGTGATGAAAAATGCACTTATTCACGACAATTTATGGAGCAGCATATGTGGTTATGCCAAGGACGATGCAACTTCGTCCGAGGTAAGAAATAGACATGATGAAAAAGCAAAATCAAAAATTTGTTTGAGCGTCGAGAAGTCTTGTTTCTCACATTTGATGTCGGCGGATACGGCGAAAGACGCATGGAATGCACTGGAACGTGCTTATGATGACAAAGGTCTCGGTTCAAGAGTGCGAACACTCCAGAACTTGTGCGCTGTCAAACTAGAGAACTTCGGCAGCATGGAAGCTTACATCAATGAAATTTTATCGCTAGCACAGCAATTGGCGAATATGAATAAACCCATTGATGACGAGTTTCTTGGTGCGCTGATGCTCAAAGGTTTACCAACGGAGTACGAGCCTATGATCATGGCATTAGAACATTCAGGTGCTGTCATTACAGCCGATCTCGTTAAATCCAAACTGCTTCAAGATCGATGGTGGGATACTCGTGGAGATTCGAGTGAGTGCTTGTCTTCAATAAGAAAAGGCGCTACTTCGAGTGACTCCGGAACGAGGAAAGCGCAACAACACAAGGCCGAGTCTAAAACGAAGAATACATCTGATAGAAAGAGACAACCGTGGTGCTGGAAGTGTAGACGAAAGGGACATCTGAAGAAAGACTGTCGAATTGAGATTGGTTCTTCAGGAAACTGTGCTTTGTCGGCATATAACACTGAAGCGGACTCTGATTCTTCTTGGTATATAGATTCTGGAGCCACAAATCATATGACTAGCAGGTGCGATTTGATGTATAACTTTAAATCGCAAGGTGGATACGTCACGATTGCTAGTGGGGATAAACTACAGTGTACAGGTATTGGTAACGTTAAGTTGTCGAATAATGCGATATTGACTAATGTGCTGTGTATACCTAAACTGTCTGTTAATCTCATATCTGTTTCTCAATTGATTAAGAACGGTAGTACTATAACTTTTGATACTAATGGTTGTACTATTTCTAAGTTGAGTGATGTATTGATTAAGACAAATGACATAGGAGGTGCATACAAACTTCAGACATACAGTCTAAGGGCAAATGTAACTATTAGCACTTCAATTTGGCATCAAAGGCTTGGCCATTTAAGTGGCAACAATATGAAGCTTTTAAGGCAGGGACTTGCTAATGATATTAGTTTTCAGGATGACCCTTGTAAAGACGTTGCTTGTGAGGTTTGTTTAAAAGGAAAGCAAGTGCGTTTTCCTTTTATCCGTAATCCTGAGAAGTCTGTGGCTGCAAAGCGGTTGGAGTTGATCCATACTGATTTGTGTGGACCGTTGCCAGTGAACTCGCTTGGAAACAAGAGGTACATCTTAACGTTCTTGGATGATCATACGAGGAAGGTGTTCGTGTATTTCCTGAAGCACAAAAACGAGGTGAGTCAATACACGAAAAACTTTATTACTCTAGTAGAAACCCAAACTGGTGATCAAGTTAAAGCCCTGAGGTCTGACAACGGCACTGAGTACGTAAACAGGGATCTTGAAAATTTTTTGAAGGGTAAGGGGATTGTCCATCAGGTCACTATTCCGTTCAGTCCACAACAGAATGGTTCGGCTGAGAGGCTAAATCGTACTCTTCTGGAAAAAGTTAGATGTCTGTTGTACACATTAAACCTAGACCATAAGTTTTGGGCAGAAGCTGCTAACACGGCAGCGTATTTAATAAATGTGTCGCCTTCAAAGAGACTTTCGGGAAAAACTCCTGAAGAAGCTTGGACTGACAAGAAGGTGAGCTTGAAACACTTACGTGTGTTTGGCTGTGAAGCTTATGCTCATATTGAAAAAGTGAAGCGAAATAAGCTTGAACCAAAAAGCAAGCGTTGTATATTTCTTGGCTATGAAAGCAATGGATATAGGCTTTATGACTTGGTGAAAAAGGAAGTTTTTCGTAGTCGTGATGTTGTTTTTTAATGAAACAATATTTCCAGGTTTCATGAACAAGCGGTCTGTGGAGATATTCTTCCCTGCAAGTGGCGACGGAACTCACGTTGAAGAGAATCATACGAAAGATCAACCTGAGATTGAGCTTGAGGCGGAGATGCCATCGACGCAGAACATAGATGAAGTTCAGGTTGAGACGGAGAGGCAGGTACCACCTGAAGTCTGGTTTGAAGCGGATGCGCAGATGCCTTGCTCGTCAACTGATACAGGCGATGCCTCACATGAGCAACATGATGACGGACCAGCCTATAACTTACGGCCAAGATTACCAAAGACAATGTCCGCACTCGAAGTAGAGGTGTGCGAGCCGAACACTGTGACGGAGGCTTTACAATCGAGTGACAGCAAGCTGTGGCGACAAGCTATGCAGGATGAGATTGATTCATTTAATAAACATGGAGCTTGGGAGCTTGTTGACAGACCTGCGAACAAGAATATTGTCAAAAATCGGTGGCTGTTTAAAATTAAACGCGATATTAATGGGAAAATAGCGTGTTATAGAGCGCGATTGGTTGCGAAGGGATTTACCCAGAAGTTCGGAATTGACTATATGGAGACTTACTCTCCAGTGGTACGACATAGCTCATTAAGGATGTTGCTGTCTCTTGCGGTCGAGTTAGATCTGAAGATTGATCACCTTGATGTGAAAACTGCTTTTCTGAATGGCAATTTAAGTGAGGAGATCTACATGTCACAGCCAGAGGGATTTATTAAGCCAGGCGGAGAACATAAAGTCTGCAGACTTAGGAAAGCCGTGTACGGGTTAAAGCAGGCGTCTCGTGCCTGGAACGATAAGGTAAAGCAAGTTTTACTGACAGAAAACTTCACGCAGAGTAAGCACGAGAGTTGCATCTTCAGTCGTCAAGTGGGTAAGCGAACCATTATTATAGCACTTTATGTAGATGATTTTTTTTTATTTTCTACAATTGTGATATGCTTGCCGAAAAGTTAAAAACGTCACTGAAGTCTAATTTTACCATAAAAGACTTAGGTGAGGTAAAGCATATGCTAGGGATCAAAGTAGATCGTACTAGTAGTGAGTTGAAGCTTAGTCAGAAAAACTATATCGAAAAGCTGCTTGAACGTTTCGGTATGAATGACTGTAAAGTTGTCAAAACGCCCTTAGACGTAGGTCTGAAATTTTCTAATAATGCTACTCATGATAGTAGTCTGCCTTATCAGGAATTGATAGGATGCATTATGTACTTGTCTGTGACCACTAGACCTGACATTTCATTTGCTGCAAGTTTTCTAAGCCAGTAGCTGCTACACAGCGGAGCATTTTGCAGCGGCCAAACGTGTTTTACGTTGCTTGAAGGGCACAATGAATTTAGGTCTTGTGTATAGGAAAAGTAATGTAAAAAACAAATTTCATGTGTTCGGTTATACTGACGCCGATTGGGCTAATGGGGCGGATCGTAAATCATACACGGGATATTTGTTTAAACTAGGTAATAATGTTATTTCCTGGGGTTGTTACAAACAATCTTGTATCGCACTTTCGTCTACCGAGGCGGAGTATATAGCTTTATCAGAATCTGCTAAAGAGGCGGTATACGTCCGTGCGATTCTTGCTGAGTTAACAAGTAGGTGTAATACTGTAACTCTGTATAGTGATAACCAGTCGGCTGCAAAGCTTGCCAATAATCCGGTGTTTCATAAACGCTCTAAACATGTGGACATTAGGTATCACTATATTCGAGATGCTATTGATAAAAATGTTGTTGAGCTGATGTATATGCCTACTGAGCAGATGACTGCTGATGTACTCACAAAGGCATTGACATTTTGTAAGCACGTTAGGTTTGTGCAAGATATGTTGGAAGTCGTCCAAGATTAAGAGGGCGTGTTAGAGGTTTGATATTTATATAAAACCTTATTGTTATTATAATCTCTGGCTGACATTCTTTTTATCTGTCTCATAGTCTTATGTCTGTCCTTTATGAAAATGATTTGAAATGGTTTTTCCTTGTGATGTTAACAAAGTACTACGTATAATTTATTTACTTTAAATCTATACTTATAACAGATACACATAAGTATATGATAACACAAGCAGATTAAGGCTGACTTAGGAAACCAGCCGCTGTGTGAACTGTGGCGAATTTATTTGTAAACCAGTTCCTTTGTTACATACGCATCAAAATTTTCCATCCCGGTCGGTCGTTTGCGCAACCCCTTAAAGACTAAATAAGGGTATCTATACATTCTGCGATTGTGCCCACAAGAAAGCAAAGGCGGTTCCGGTGATTTGTACCAGTTACATCAAAGAATTATAGTATACTCAAAAAAACGGCATGAAAAAAATGGCTTAGGAAGGGAGCGATGTGTAGGATGACTAGTATGCAACAATGCTGCGGATTTTCCGGGGTTACGATTTAAAAATTAAAAATAAAAAATTCATTTATTTTGCAAGTAGATTTACAAGAAATACTTTTACACGTCAATTTTGTTTTATCCTACTAGCACTTCAGACGTGAATGGCCTGTTGAGAAGAAGTGCCGCAAGAAACTCAACTATAGCCTTTTTTTTAAAGCCATTTTAACATTTTATTTCACCATAAATAAAATCTTTTTTTATTCATATAGGTCTATTTCAAGCACTTTCATAATTTTTTTCTACCACCAGTTCAGACGGCAGATATTAGAATAAAATTTCATAAATGAAATGGTTTATTTCAGAAATTAGACTTTCACATGCACTTTTTCTTGTCATTTACGACTTGTATATATAAAGAAAATAAACTATGTTATAAACTACCACCATTTCGGACTCAAGCAAAATGGCCACCGGTAAATGAAATTGCGAAAGAAAACCGGTTACGCCCTTTTTTGTCATCTAGCAATTTTTTCTTCCATTCTTTAGTTACAATGTATAAGTACTTACATAAAAATTTATAAGAAGAATACGCGGAATGTTATACATAATAGTGTGGAATGAACATATCAACCCTTAACCATCCCACTATAGGGATACTGATCTCCCTTTAATCGAAAGAGATTGCAGCGTACTCTGCCACGCAGCTCCAATGCGAATTGGCAGATGCCAGTGTTTTACATCTTACTCTGTACTGTTACAATAGCCGGAACCGAAAATGCTTAACGTGCTGTCCAAAGCAAGGAGAAGTTTGAGATAACGAAATCTACCCAAACACTGGATAGGGTCGACATTGCTTAACCTGCGTGTTCACCATCATGACGCCATCGAGCTCCTCCAATTAATAAAGTTTGTTATATAACAAATATCCCAACTTACAAACTCTCATACAGTGGTAATAATTTTGATACTAACGGCTTATCTAAATTAAATTAAATCATTCTAATTGAAAATCCTCAAGATTTTTCATGGAACTCCTTTCAATACAAACAGGATCATTTCAATTTAATAAAAGCTTAATAGTGCACTCGTGCTTCTCAACTGAATAAAGGAGATTGCAGGAAATCTAATATTCCCCGTCGTGGAACACTCAAGCAGTTGTTTTTTTAAATATTTGTCTTCTTCTGTACTGTTAATGCGAGACACACAGTGAAAATATAAATGCTGAAGTGGGTAAGAATCGACGAACAGTCCAATGGCGAATAGACTTTAGACCGGCTTTAGGAGAACGGTTGCAAAATCGCGTTTGACAAACACTTAACCAGCTATTAGCAAGTTTTCTTTGGATATAATATCTAAGATTATTATTGTTATACAATATCACAAAATCGCATCCTACTACTTTTGAAATGAATGAAGTGTCCCACTACAAAATACAAGCCGACGTAAGTAAGGGTCTCTTTTTCTGAAAAAATAATAGAGCCAATGTCACCCGGGGATAGCGAAGCTTCCCTACTGTAAAAGAATTTTTAAAATCGGTCCTAAAAAATAATAATCATTTTTTTTACAATATTAAAAGAAAAGCAAAGTTGGTCGCGAAATACATACACACCCTATTGTGATGTTGCCCCGAGCTGTCTTCATTCAATTCGTCTAACATTATTTTTTATATCAACAAAGTGCAAACCAGCATTAGGTATGGAAAATCATACAAATATCAAAGCTATCCTAGGCTACAAGAACTCCACTGCGGGACATAGGCCGCTCCCAAATGTTGAATGAGGTGAGCAGGCCCGTGAAATGATTTAAGTTTTATTTTTATTGTTTTGTTTTATTATTGCAACTGTATATTTCGGAGCTTATAACAACTCAAATATATTCAAATACAATAATAAATAATTCTGAAAATTATGTAAATTATAATACGTATCAACTAGGGAATTTGTGAGAAGTAGAAGTAAGTAAGTAAGTCAAGTAAAAAATTCTTAATGCTATTCAAATCTTTTTGAGCAAATTGATACAAATTAGTAAATATAAATTAGTGAGGAGCTTAATGGCGTCGTTGTGTGCCGCACTCTAATATGAACACGCAAGTCAAGCGACGTCTACCCTAGCCCGTGTTTGGATGGGTTTCGTTATCTCGAGCTTCGGTGGCCATAAGCCAGAATTGACTGAGTAATCGGCGGACATACAATATATATAAATATATACAATGAAACATAGAACCTCCTAAAAATAGTTTTGAGCAATAAAATTCTTACGAAACTAGAAAATTTTATTTTATTTACAAAGAGCTTGAGAGACAACATCGTCATAAGTCTCAAACATTTTTTTTTCTTCTCTAATCTTACAATGACAACTACAATGTAATCATTCTCTACACTACTATAAATCTCTTTTATTGGTTAACCCTGTACACGGACAGTGGTGATTGCTATTAGGTGACGCGCCAGCTAGGTAAGGTTTATCCTCCCCTGCCATAAAAAAGAGTAGGTAGGTATTTGTTTGGAAAAGTTACATTTTGAAAAAGAAAACCTAACGTTATTTCGATTCCTAATTCAACAGGTACAAATTTCAGTGTCCATTAATAAAGCCTCGCTATACTAGTCGCCATCACGGCTGGCTCGCGCAGACGTGAAACGAAGTTCGAAACTCCTACTTATTGCTCAGTGCATAACGAGAATCGATTTTCAATGTTTTAATAAATTGTGATCCCTAATTTTGGCGCGTACTACATAGGTACTTGTATTGGGCTTATAAGTCTTGCTAGCTCTACTGAAACAAAAATACTTGTTTTTTGTAATTTTAGCATCCCACATTACGTGAAAATTAATTATTTACAATATACCGTATTTCATATGTGAAATACAGTATTATTTAAGTTGCGGTTGCAATATTCATTAGTGGAGTCCAATTTATTATGGAATTGAAAATGAAGGCTAATTAATAGGATGGAAACATTGAAAATTGCTGCAAGCTGTACTCAATAACATGTAAGATCACATTATATGAAGAGAGCTTTTTTGGTAAAGCCATATATTTAATAAATTGCCAAAACAACTCCGTCTAGCAGAAGATACAAAATCTTTTAAAAGACACCTCCATAAGCTTCTTATCAGTAAGTGTTATTATACACTAGGAAAATATCTTAGTGAGGAGTTGGAAAGTCTGACTTTTTGGTAAACCTAGGCTAAAGCAAATGAACAGTACATACATTTTAACATAATTATATAAACATTGTAAGCCCTAGTGGTAGGACGTAGTGCAACTATTTTTAACACCCGACGCAAAAAGAGGGGTGTTATAAGTTTGACGTGTGTATCTGTGGATCTGTGGATCTGTGGATCTGTGGATCTGTCTGTGGCATCGTAGCAACCAAACGGATGATCCGATTTTGATGCAGTTTTTTTTGTTTGAAAGGTGACCTGTGCGGGAGTGTTCTTAGCTATGATTCATGAAAATCTGTTCAGCCGTTTGAAGATCACCAGCTTTTTTCTATTTGATGAAGGGAAATGAGCAACTTCTACTGGTTAGATCGATTTGAAATTTGTTATACTGTTACTGTCATGATATTGCAAGAATATGGTAAACTTGATCTGATGCTGCAGCATCATCTGGAACCTGCAGTATACTCAACTCCTCGTCAAATTACAGAAGATGTATCGTGTTTGGGTTCATTGGAATGGTCTCATTGAATAGTTCATTTTTAGGTATAATTCACTAGCTGGGCTCGCGGCTCCGCTCGTCATACTTAGTGTTTATTGCTATCGCGCTATGTTTTTATCATCGACCCAAAACGGGGGGTGTTATAAGTTTGACGTGTGTATCTGTATACTTTGGTGCTAGAGGTAACCAGGGTCTGATGATGGAGCTGGGTGGTTGCCATCTTCTTCTTCTTCTTGCGTCGATTCCCCAATGCTGGGGGTCGTGACCCATCAAGGCATCAGCTTATCACGCACGATGTTTCGCCATCTCTTCCTATCTTCTGCCGCGTGTACCGCTTCAGCAATGCCAGTGTCGAGTGTGGTGCGGATCAGATCGGTCCAACGCATCGGGCTCCTCCCTCTCGATCGTTTGCCCTCTATTTTTCCTGTGACGATCAGTTTTTGGAGGTTGTCACCGGACTTGCGGGCTATGTGTCCAAAGAACTCAAGTACCCTCCGTAAGCACGTATTGGCGAGCCTTGGTTTCTGTTCGATTTTGAGCTCCTTGAGAATCGAATTGTTGGTCCGATGTCCATGGAATTCGGAGCATCTTTCGCCAGCACCACATCTCAAAAGCGTTTATGCGTTTCCGGTCAGCGACTTTAAGCGTCCACGTCTCAGCCCCATATATGAAAATGGAGAAGACTAGGGTATTGACGAGGGTCATTTTTGTTTTGTTACTGATGTTACGATCCTTCCATATATTATCAAGCCGAGCCATGGCACTCTTGGCCATTCCAATTCGTCTGCGAATCTCCTTCACAAGAGCCAGAGTTGCTAATGTCAGAGCCCAGGTAAACGAAGTGGTCCACAGTTTCTAAATTTAATGTTCCACTGAGCTCTAGCTTAGAAGCACGATCCACTACCATGATCTTGGTGGTTGCCATAGGAACTCAGTAATTAAACGACATAACCCCATCGAGTTTGGGTTCGTTTGATCCGTCTTGATGAGTACTTTGGTGCCAGCTGGTAACCAGGGTCTCATGATGGAGCTGGAAGGTGGCCATAGGAACTTAGTAATGACACTACATAACATAACCCCATCGAGTTTGGGCTTGTTTGATCCGTATTGACGAGTACTTTGATGCAGAATGGTAACCAGGATTTGATGATGAAGATGGATGACTATCTATGATATTCCGCCGTTGCTGGGTTTGGTTAGGTTTGGCTTGTGACCATCAAAAACTGAGCAAGCGAAGCGAGCGAGGCTCGCCCTACTCTTGGTCTCACACATTTGTTAAAACAGTTATGGAGCTGATCTGATGATGAAGCTGTAAGATGGTCATGGGTAGGTACTCAGTAATTAAAAGACATAACCCCATCGAGTTTGGGCTCGTTTGATACGTCTTGACGAGTACTTTCAATACCTCTCATACATATTTCACGCAATACCATTCATACATATTTCGCAATACCTCTCATACATATCTAAAATACAAATGAAACGGATAGGGATTAGAATAAAATAGGAACGAAACTATAAAAAGTACCAAATAAAACTTAAATTAAAAATTTAAAAAACCCCCGACTGAAAACCTCTAAAAAGTAAATAAATAATAATTATGTACCGTATTCGACTTTTTAATTTTATGATGTATTATTTATATTAGATAATAGTAGTTAGTCATAATACTTCCAAAGCGTCATCCCGTCGGGGGACCGCTAAGTAAAAATTGATTACTAACTGACAATTTGATATCTACAGTCTATTAGTTAATACCTAGTACCTACACAGTTATGTTTAAATGTCTATAGCGGTCCCCCGACGTGATGACGCTTTGGAAGTATTATGACTAACTACTATTATCTAATATAAATAATACATCATAAAATTAAAAAGTCGAATACGGTACATAATTATTATTTATTTACTTTTTAGAGGTTTTCAGTCGGGGGTTTTTTAAATTTTTAATTTAAGTTTTATTAAAATGTAACACCTATCTCTTATGATGTAACCTATATGCTCCACAATAAAGAATTTGAATTGAATTGAAAGCAGATTGATATCGAGGCATGTTTGTGAGGGATCCAGTGGATCCAAGTGGAAGGGGGTTTCCTTCATTGCACTAGTTAGGAGACAGACATGCTAAAAGTTCCAATCCTTGTGCCCTAGTAACCAAAGCAAACAACTAAAAACAGAACCAAAACAGAATCCAAGTGGAAGTAGGTTTCCCTCATTGCACTAGTCCTAACTAGTTGCATATTTATTAAACTTTTAGCATGTCTATATCCTAATACAGACATGCTAAAAGTTCCCATGACTGCTAGGGCTATAAAAAGGAACCAAATACAGAAAAACTTGTATTTTTGCTCATATCTCGAAAATGATGCGTCGTCGTTTGGAAATTTTGTCGTATGAAAGCTGATTAAATTCTCTACAAATTTTATTTTTCATTTATTATCTATTTCATATACCTAATAATGTTGTTGTTTTTACACTAAACTTGTTACTTATAGGTAATTATAATTTTTTTTGTTACATTACATCGGTGTAAAAATGTTGGTAAACCTTATAAATAAATAAGTGAAAAATCAAAGTAGATAATATATTCTTTCCCATGGGAAAGCGGATACACGCAAAAGAAGTAGGTCTTCGTTAGTTTAATATAAAATAAACCTTTCGTTTCCCGTAAAAGAACATCATGCACTTAGTTAATATGCTAATATTCCTAAAAGATTACATGTATTACCTATAATAAGAAAATGTAAAGGGAAATCCGTACTCTGAAGCGGAGATAAAAGCCGTGGAGATGTGTCGGAGGCTGTTAACGTTACTTTATAAGTCTCAAGACTAGCCGCGAATGGATGCTGTCATCTTTGCACACCATTATTTGTATTGTGTTACAAAGTGTGGACAACAATAATAATAGACATTGTGACGTCCTGTGTAAGGTTGTAGGGCACTGCTACATTAAATACTATAATCAATAACATCGCATGTACCTACAGAAATATAACAATATTTTCACTAAATCCGCTTATATTTCCAACGACTGAATTTACCCTACAATGCATTGCAACAATGCACAGAAAATCTCTATAGAGAATTTAAAAATAGCGCGAGCTTCCATCTCAAAGGGCATAAAAGTGGAAAACAAATAAACTATTTAAGAAACCTGCTGAACGTTCATACCAGATCATTTCCAATCTATTTCTGTAGTAGGCATTCCTTCAAAGACCACAAATTTATTTGAAGTAGTTATTTATATGAAATCCCGCGCTCATAAAAATCTAGAAACATTGCTACTGTACGTTTTGTTTTGCGGCAACTTTTGCCGTGAGTCAGAAGGGATTAGGGCTGATTCACAGTAGCTTTTTCATTAAATTGTATAATCTCATTGAATACGAAATCTAGTGTATTATTATCACTACTCTTTGAAGATTATTGTTAAATTTTTCATAAGAGAACGTACATTGAACATAGCATTCATAGTTATGAATGTTATGAATGTAATATAATACCTATGAATGTTATGTTCAATGTACGTTTCTCTCAAATATGGTGTCAAATTAAAACACATCAAATTGTATGAAAATATTATAAAATAGAGAAAGAATTTAGAGTCAATATACAAACTAAAAATTTAACAGTTCTTTTAAAATTAAACTAAAACAAAAATATAACTAATAATAAGAATTAAAAAGAGAACCTTGGTTGCTTAATTGAAACCTAAGGTACTAGTAGGGGCCAGCCTTACCGCCCTGTATGGCTATAAAAGTGCGTTGAGCGAAGTAGCAGCCTTTGGATCACCTGTGGTATCCCGCAGGCGTTTGGCGATTTATTTAACAAGAAAATAAAAATATCCTCTCACGTCAAACCTGAAAATACACGAGAACGGTTGCTGCCTTGCGGGCCTGGTCTGCTCCTATCTTTAAAACCGATTTTGCATTTTATATTTTAGATTGAATTTTATGTTAAGACAAAATAAATTAATGGCACTATTTATTTAGTGACATTCCGAATGCGTAATGTTGTATGAGATTGTATGTCATTATATCAACCCATAATCACCTCACTGCTGGGTTACGGGTCTCCCTTCAATCGAAGGTGATTAGAGCGTACACTGCCACGCTGCTCCAATGCGGATTGGCAGAGGCCGGTGTTTTCAAACCGCCCTAAAGCCACCGACTTGGCTTAACGACTGTCATCCATCGACAACAACCGGGACCGACGGCTTAACATGCTTTCCGAAGCACGGAGAAGCTCGAGATAGCGAAACCCATCCAAACGCTGGCTAGGGTCGACGTCGCTTAACTTGCGTGTTCATATTAGAGTGCAACACACAGCGGCGCCATCGAGCTGGTTTTCTTTCACCATTTCTTTTACCAGTGGTAATTTTGCTTTTGTTTCCGAAATGGTAGTAGTTTATAGAGTAGATTAATTTATACAAATCATTTATTACTGTAGAATCTGACAAGAGAACGTGTTTGTGAAAACCTATTCTCTGAATAAAAGTTTTGAATTTGAAATACTAGAACATAACCATAGAGAAGATTTTATTTACCATATAAGCGACCCAACTTCCCGAGAGCGTAGTGCTAGCAGTCACAAGTTTTATATCCAAGGTTTTCCCAGCAAGCCCCTTGCGGTATTCATTTTTTAAAAACTCATTTCATTCAATGTCATTTTTTAAAGAATTTTAATTTATACTGCACTTTCATTTTGATATGCTTCTTTCTAAAGGCGAACGCACACTGATCCGAGCCGAACTCCTTGACTGAAACGAATTTTAGAATCCTGTATATGAAATCACAATCACATCCTAGACGAATTCGAATGACGTCATCAGATTCGGCGCGGCATATGCGGTCGACTCGACCGTTGCGCCTTCTGTTGCGTATGACCCGTATGACAGAACAACGCTCGAGTATTTCTTCTACGAATCGATTTCTTCGTCGCGGTCTGTTCTTTCAGCGCGTTCTTCCGGTGGTGCGGATTATGTGCGACGCCTTCTTGATTTCGATTCGTTCGACGTGTTCACCTCGGATAAGTATGTCTTCACCTTTACAATAAAATAAAAAGCCAAGTCGTACTCGGAAAGACTATTTCCTATGTTTTAATATCTCTTTGGTAAAAAGGAACTTGTTTTGGAAAAGTTTCTTTTACATTCCATTTTTTATACTTTTCAGTGGTCGACTAATAAAGAATGCAACTGATTAAATCCGCTATACCGTTGCTCGTACAGCAGCTTTGTGATCAAATTAATATTTCAAAAATATTTTGTATTAATATATACCTTTGCGCTTTGGCACCAGAGTGGGTTCGATTTTAGGGGCAAACATTTATGTGAAGGCAATTGTGTTTGGCCACGAGTCTGGGTGTTTTCTATGTATTAAAAATACCTATATAAGAATTACAATAAACAAGTTCTATAAATTCTATACAATTTTGCACAGCGTCACTTGTGTTAAGGGTACCAGGCAATGGATACATTATGGTCTTATATCTTGTTGTTTATATATAACTATGTCGATCATGTTGGAAGCGGAAATCTACGATACAAATCAAATCAAATCAATATATTTTTATTCAAATAGGCATAAAATTACAAGCACTTTCGAATCGTCACTTTTTTTTCCCTACCACCAGTTCAGACGGCAGATTTGTGCTAAGAAGAACCGGGTAAATACGGGTGGTCTGTTTCTCCAGATCAAAAATTATTTCCCTAATCATCAAGCATTTTGTCGAGAGATGTCGAGTACTGAACCAATTATTTAGTTAGCTCAGCCATCTTAAGCCATGTTCATTGATTTGTCCATAACACTGATCAAAAAGAACTGCACTTTTCGAATAATATTCGACTAATTTATTGACTAGTAGAAACACTGAATTATTTTTATTATTTCTAGAGTGTTAAAGAATTTATGAAATGCGAGAGTCTGGGGGAAGTCCATCAATGAAATTTGTGAATATGATACATCTTCGATTACCCATTAGGTACTCTTAATTTTTTCATTCGGGATTTCATGACAATATGCATTCAACTTTATTTAGATCAGTGTATCAGACTATGTTGTAAATAAACTTAAACGTTTACTACGCTCCGCTGCGTAATCTATTTTAAACTTTATTACGTCACGTTAAGCAGTTTTTCTTTGTTCATCATAATGGATATATAAGACTAAAATGTTTGCATAAGAATTTATACAAAGAAATAGCTTTCTCAAATCGACGACAGTAGGTACCTTTAAATTACTGACGTGGGCCGATCCGGCCCAACAAGAACAAAATTATAGAATTGACAACAACATACAGAATTAGGTAGGTACTTCGAATTCAACGAAACATTTCTAATCATAGATTTATTATAACTTACTAGCGTATATCTATTCTTCTAATACTTATCTGAGAGGTCAATTGAGTGTCGGAGTGCATAATTTTGGCGTTATTATTTTTTATTCATTCAATTGCACAACATTACAGTAAAATCCAAATCAAAGGAAAATAACAATTAAAAAATTAATTTAAAAATAATAAACAACATGAATAGACTAAAAATAACATTCATACATCACTTTAAAAAAAAACTGAATATTCTCTCGGCAAGCATACGAATCTATCTGCAAAAATATCGCATTCATGTCAGGAACGTGTTCAGTTGCCTAAAACCACGTACAAAAGATTACTGTTTACTGACTTATTTTTATTATTATCAGCCCACATTCACCCACTGCTGAATATAGTCCTCACTTTCCTCATTTCACTTTACTCGATCCTGTGCCAGTCTCATCCAGTCCCGCTATCCGCACAATGTCGTCTGACCAACGGGCCGGTGGTCTGCCGATCGGTCTTGTCTCCTGCCTCGGCCACCACTCTGTCATCGCTTTGACCCATCGGCCGTCGACCCGTCTATCTGGCTATGTCCTGCCCATCCCCACCTCAGCGTGCAGGCTCGCACGACAACATCCTCGACTTTCAACCTTCGCCGAATTCGACATTTGGTATGCGATCAACAAGAGATATGTCAAGCAGGGCACACGCCATTTTGGCGATGTATAATCTCGTGTATAATATAAATATTTTTTCGTTTATTACTTTAAAAATTACAAACAGATTTATGATTTTTCACGCGTCAAAACATGTGACTTATTTAAAAATATGTTATAAATATAAATTGTTTCTTATAATATAAAAAAGTAAGAATATTTTATGTGTAATTTTTTTGAGGAATGTTCAGAGACATTTTGATTTCACGTGTCAAAACGATGTTAGGTACGTTTTTGTGCGAAATTGTAAAAATATGACTCATAAAAATAAAAATTGTTTATGACTAGACATCGGATTATATGCACTATCAAAATGCCAAAATATGCATGCAAATATGCACTAAAAAGTGCGAAATATGCACAAAATATGCACAATCAAAAAACCATTTATTATTACAATTTACGTTTATTTTAACATTATTTTTATATGTTATACATATTTTCATATTAGTTATTGTTATAATTCTTGTGACAATAAACAATAACATATTTTTCCAGGTTTTATACGGAAAACTTGTGACGTTTGTCACTTGATATTAATTTATCGGCTGAAAATGACCTTTCGACGTCAACTGACGTTACCGGACAGAACTTGAAATTTAGCGCCATTTCTGCAGAGACTTCTTCAGGCAGAGTTTGTCCGGTGCCGTTGATAAATGCGTCAATTTTCTTTCCGCCTAACACGTATAACTACTGAAATATGCACTATCAATGAAAAAGTACCAAAATATGCAATAACGCTATAAAAATGAAATTATATGCATTTGCATATGCAAACATGCAAATGCATATAATCCGATGTCTATTTATGACAATATTGTTTTGTTTGATCTATCATTGAAGTATGTTTTCGGACACTTAAGATCTTCATAAGTCGCTGATATTCACGTTTAAATCAAATCAAATCAAATCAAATAATTTATTTGTGATCCACAGGTAAATAAGATACAGATGTTACAAATACATTATTTTAGAGCAAGCTGTGATCAGCCTTATAGGCATACAAATTTGTTGCAAATACATAATTATGTTTTGTAATCATGCACTCAGTCGGACATCAACAATTTAAAATTTAGATTCCAGGAAGTCATTAACGGAATAGAATGCATGCTCAATAAGGAATCTATATAATTTACACTTAAAAACCCGTTGTACAGTGCAATCTCTTATACTGTGGGGAAGCTTGTTATAGACTCTAGGAGCCATAGTAAATATTAGCATTTTGCAAAAAATTTCGGTTACGAGATCTATGAAAAATCATAAATAATTTCGGGTAACGTCGTGCAAACACGCATATTTCGAAAATGTATAGTGAAGGCATGGTTAAAATATTTAGACTTCTGAAGTATGGGAGACAACTATCGCGTTTCTTTAGGCCGCACATGGCACGAATACAGCGCTTCTGACTTCGGAATACTTTATCCCAATTAGTTGCATTACCCCAGAATATTATCGCGTATCTCAGGCGAGAGGCAACATAGCCATGGTACGATGTAACCAATGTTTGGAGTCCAACGAGAGAGAGTTAAAGAAAGAGTTAAAGGCGTGGGTCGATCAGGCCCTCACGTCAGTGTTAACGTAAAAATAATAACAATTCTGTAATAATTCCGTGTAGGTGGTATGATTTCCACGTACAATTTTTATATCAATAACAAGTTAACCCTTTTTGAAACCCTTTTCTTCACTTGGTTCACAATAAAACATTTGAACAGAGACCGGACATCCGAGTATTTAGTCCCTCTCTTTTCATCGCCTTCTTTACTGGTACTTTTTCTAGTCAAAGACTACATTACAATAGTAAATGATTTATATAATTAATCTACGCTTTAAGCTACCACCATTTCGGAAACAAAACTGGGTATAGGTCTCCATCCTTTTTTTTGTCTTAGCTAATTGCGTTTCTGTCGTGTACCTAGGTCTCGATTCTGCGTGCTCATTAGATGCACAGTGTTGGACTCTTCCTTGCCAGTTCTTGCCCGCTGCTTTGATGTAGTTGGACCATCTGGCCAGTTGTCAACGATATCAATGACGATATCAACTGTTAAAAGGTCAATCGAAATCGATCAAAAACTATTAAATAGGTGGCCTCGAAAAAATTGTTTTTAGTAAGATTGTGTTATTTTAATAGCCATTTCCCCTACTGGTCCGCCCTCCACACGCTCCTGTCCAGAGCTCTCACAGACCAGTCTCTTTAAGATTTTGTTTAATATACAGTGTGGTTTTGTACAGTTGCAATATTTTTGAAGGCGTATCTACTGCTGATACTGAACACGAATATGTGAAAAAAACATTACGTAAAACTTACATTTCAATTTTAAGTTTTCTAAGTAAATCCAAATCCGCTCGCACATAGCACACCCTACATTTCATGTTATGAAATCACTCTATGTGAGAGGGCGCCGACACCCGCCTCTCAGTATGCGGTGGTCACTGCCGCTTCAAAGAAACGCTGCAGGTAAAATTAGGAAAATTCTTCGATCACATGGTAAATTGTAATTTTCCTTTTAAACACAACATAGGTCCAGATTCTATTTATTAACTGACACTACTGACAGCAGATTCGCGTCAAACCGTCAAAAAGTTTCATAAAAGTGGCCAGCGTCTTATAACAAACTCTTTGCTCATAAATACACGAATATTGTCGAAGTTCATTCTGTGCACTGATAGACGGGTTTTCAAAAAACCTCTCAAATCTTTGTAAGTAAAAAAATATTACTCTGTTTACGGCTTTTAAAATAGAACCGACGAATTATTTACGTCTCTTACGATTTTCTATTGAAATATTGCAACTGACTAAAACAACACGTTGTATATAAAAATAATCACACGGATTGGCTTAGTACTTAATTTCTGTATTTATGTACCTGGATCTATATTTTATTAAAAAAATATTTTATTTAAAAAAAATTGATGTATAGCTAAATGACAAAAAAGGCCGTAACTGGTTTTCTTCCGCATTGACGAGAGTGTCTGTTAAATGTCAAATTGCTGTTTCTCACGTAGTTGATAAGGAGGGAAGTTCTTTCAATACTTCCTACTCCGACTATCTTCTTTCTGATTAATTTCATTGTGAGTATTTGTGAGTTCCAAGACAGTTGTAGTTTTCTCCCCCGAGACGTCTTCGCTTATTGTCAATCTGAGGTCGCCGTTGTTGATCCTGCCTGATGTGTGGTGGGCTTGTCCCGATATTTTCGTATTTCACGAATGCCACATTGCCTTTTTCTATCTCCTCCGCTGCTGCTCTTTAAGCTGCTCTCTGATTTTTAAGATTTCTGCCGGATATTCTTTCTTGATGTATTATGATAATGCCTTCAAGGTTCTTTTTCTTTCTTTATATTTTTATCTTTCTGCCTAGGGTTGTAAACGCTACAAAGATTGACTTAATTCCGACTTTACCAATTCTTCTTAGTGCTTGTATTTCATGTTCTTTCATGCTATTGATCAACAATAGCATTAGCACAGTCAGTTAATAGTCGTTTGAAATTCGGCTTACGATTTTTCACTCTCACCGACTCCGTAAAACACTATATTTATCTGTACGTTATTTTTCTCTGGCAGTCTTTTTCTTGTTTTTCAAATTGGTGTTTCATTTCCCCTAGTTTTCATTAAATTGATTTTTCTGATATAGGTGATAAGAAATTTAAAAATAAAATACAAATCAAGGATACAAAAATGAAGTACTAAATGTTCATAATGCTATCTTAGAAACTAGGTAATAACTTAGTTATAATTAAATTAGCTTTCCAACAAGTTAAAGTTGTTCCTTGGCCGAATGCATCTGCAATATCACAGTTTGCTGCAAAGCACAAGTTTATGATCGGATTTATTTTAGTTTGCCCAGACTGGCCCAGTCAACTGAACTATTAGTGACAAAGTTTTACTACATAATGATTTAGATAGATAGAATTTGACGACCTCCAAGGTGTAATGGTTACCATTCCGGACCGCTACCCAGGAGGTCCCGGGTTCGAATCCTAGTCGGGTCATGATTAAGAACGAACTTTTTTGATTGGCCTGAGTCTTGGATGTTTATCTATAATGTATTTGTTATATAGTATCGTTGAGTTAGTATCCCATAAGACAAGTCACGAACTTAGTTTGGGGCTAAATAAAAAAATATTTATTCAATAAAAGGCAAGGCAAAGGCAAAACGACTTTATCCTTGTCAACATCATAAAGGGAATCTTTATAAAAACTTTCAGCTTTCTAGGTTGAGCGCTCCCGATAATACACGTGTAGTCTTAATATTCCGAATCCTGTGGGAATTTTAAAAATCCCGTCTTTATCCTTGTCTACATCATAAAAAGAACCTCTATACACAAAATCTCAGCTTTCTAGGTTGAGCTCCCTTGATAATACACGTGTAGTCTTATTATTCCTGTTCCCGTAGGATTTTTAAAAAACACTGTCTTTGTTATTGTCTACTTCTTAAAGGGATCCTCAATACAAAATCTCAGCTTTCTTGGTTGAGCGCCCCCGATAATTGAATCTGTAGGAATTTTAAAAAAATCCGTCTTAGTCCATGTCTACTTTAAGAAGGAAACCTCAATACAAAATTCTAGTGTTTGCCCACAATAACACACGTGCAGTCCTATTTGTCCCGTTCCCGTGGGAACGTGGGAAATCTTTTATATATTACAGATTGCATTGTTTTTTTTAATTCATGTCTTATGCGATAAATAAACAGGCTTTTATTTATTTACATTTGATTTATATGACAAAAAAGAACGTAACTGGTTTTCTTTCGCCATTCCTTTTACCAGTAGTGGTCATTTTGCCTATCTTTCCGAAATGACTCAAAATATGAGGAAGTAAGCCACATACCACTATTACGTATAACAAACTTATTCAAACGCCAACATTGAAATTCACTGGAAATTTTATGCCAAGTGCAGTGGAATGGATTATAGGTTAAGGTGCTTTATTATCCAACTAGGGCATGCACATGAGAGGCGCGTCACTCCGTATTTGTCTAATTTACATGTAATTGAACAAATAGAATTACATTAAGACTATGAGCCACACGTCGTGGCGCGTAGTTGAATAAAGTGGAGTTTTTAGTGTTTTCGTATCACCTCAGATTTTCACATATATATATATATATATATATAGGTGAAATGAGTCGACAAAAAAGGTGTTCTTTGTTCACCTTGCAACTTATTGACCCAGGAAAAACACATTTAAATTTACATTGATTTTACATATTTACTTAAATAACGAACGTCAACGTCAGTCACAGCCATAGACTGTGTAAATTTAAAAGAGGCATCGCTTATTCTTTTAAGTATAGTCAGTAGACAAAGTTAGCTTTGCCAAACTCTAACAGCTAGTAAGCTGTTAGAATACCCGCGGCTCCGCCCGCGTGGAAAGAGCGAAAATGCCAATAAGTTTGTTCCCGTGGGAATTTTAAAAAAAATACAACTTTATATTTGTCCACATCATAAAGGGAATCTCTATAAAAAAATCAGCTTTCTAGTTTGAGCGCTCCCGATAATACCTACAACTGTAGTCTTATTATTCCGAATCCTGTGGGAATTTAAAAAAAATGCCGTCTTTATCCTTGTCTACTTTATAAAGGGAACCTCTATACAAAATTTCAGCTTTCTATGTTGAGCGCCTGCGATAATACACTTACAGTCCTATTATTCCCTTATCCGAGGGAATTATATAAAACCCCAACTTTATCCTTGTCAACATCATAAAGAGAACCTCTATACAAATATTCAGCTTTCTTTTTTGAGTGCCTGCGATAAAACACGTACAGTCCTATTGCTCCCTTTTCCGTGGGAATCATAAAAAACCCCATCTTTATCCTTGTCAAAATCATAAAGGGAATCTCTATACAAAATTTCAGTTTTCTAGATTGAGCGCCTGCGATAATACACATACAGTCCTATTACTCCCTTTCCCGTGAGGATTTTAAAAAATCCTTTCTTAGTGCTCCCCTACGTTATAAAAGGAACCCCTGTGAAAAATTTCAAGTTTCTAACCCTTATAGTTTAGGCCCTGCGTTGATATGTCAGTCAGTCAGTCAGTCAGCTTCTCCTTTTATGTATATAGATAGATAGATTAGTGCTCCCCTACGTTATAATTTTCTCTTTGGGAAATCTGGGGGATGAGCTTATTTTCGAAATTTTTTTTGCTTGAATAATATATGAAGAATTTCTAAATTTAGGCGGTTTTCGTCCATTCACTGTTATAAAAGTCGTCATCCTTCGTCGTCGTCCCCTTGTCCGCTTCAGTTATCTTTAGTACTGCTTCGGATGTCACACGTCCTTAATTATTTGTTATCTGTCAAAGTAGGTGATAGGGCCATAGAAAGATGAATTTTGTAATCCATTTGCCAAATTTGTCTCCTGTGACCAGTGAACGTTCGTTCACTGCCTGTGACATAAAAAAAATCCATAGTCTTCGCAGTGCGCAAGAATCAGTACATTAAAAATGTACAATAGTAGCTAGACTGTACATGAGCAACTGTACTTTTTAAACATCCTGTTAGGTATACGTGAGCGAGTCTTTTTCGAAATCGTAAATGTCGTGAAATGTATTAAAATGTAATAATAATGTAATTAATTTTCCAAACTTTTCGATTTTCGAAAAAAAAAACTGCCAATCGGTTTTAAAACTATCAACACTATAATGTGTATCGATAAATTTTGCGCCTTTTGAGCCCTCGTCTGACCCCGTAGTTCAAAATTTCTAGAAGTTATCGCAGATTTTGTGTATTTCGTGAAATCGATGCCATAAACATTTTCAATATTAACATCTTCAATGTTAAAATAGCACAGACAACATACGTTGTGAAGGCAGTGCAGAAGTTTATGTGTGGAAGTGTAGGTTTCTGTTATAATGAACTCATTATAACAGAAACCTTACGGCTTCTAAGTTCTAATTAAATTCTCGGTAATGCTGATATTATGCAGCTGCCTTACTTTAATTGACTTCGTTTAATGGTCAGTTCAGTAGTTACTGAAGTAGGAATAAACATAACTTAATGAATGGTATAAGTTCCAACTCCAATACTAGCCCTCGCGCGCGAAGTGATCCAACCGTAGAACGCATTTTTTCGTAACTCGCCCCATGTACGCGCGCAATGGGTTAATAAGTAGCCTATGTCACTCTCCACTCCTTAACCTATCCCCAAAAACTTTACTTTCGACGTGAAAGAAGGAAAAACATACAAACACATTTTCACATTTATAATATTGAGTAAGCATATTAGTAAAGACTAGCGAAACCCGAGAAACTACATTTATGCGTGTATCCTTTCTCGTGGAAATTTCGAAAAATCCTTTCTTATCGGATGCCCTACGTCACATAAAGAATACGCCCTCTAAGTTTCAAGTTTCTACGATTAGAGTTTAGACTGTGGGTTGATCCGTTTTTATTTAAAAATGCCTTTATGCTTATCCTGCATAAAGGCATATCCTCGTATCTTCATCGTCATCTCAGCCACAAGAAGTCCACTGCTGAACATAGTCGTCCAAACGCCTCCGATGCGATTTTCATAATGATCGGCTGTTTAGTCAAGCCGTGAAGGAATAATAACAAACAAACTTTATATTTAATAATATTAGTATGATTGCTTAATAAGTGGGACCTCTACAAAAACATAGTGATTAAAAAGTATAAATTATTTCTCACACTTTCCTAGATCCCTACTTCAGGTCAGGTCTGTTTGCTCACAAAGTTTAATGTTCGTTTGAACTTTTTTTACCTTCACAGTTTATAATAATATACTTTGTGCTTAGAAATAAAATATTACTCAAACTTGTTAAATTCAATATTCTTATGGCTTCCACTCGTTGCGATACTCGTGTAAAACAAAATGAAACTTGATTGAAAGGATTTTTATGATTGTTTTTATGGTTTTACGGTTCCATTGTACAAATTATAAATAAATACTTTAATAAAAATAACAAAACCTTTATTCTACTAAATTCTACAGGGTTGCTTACTTATAGACTTAAATTTACCTTAATCTTATATTTTAAACTAAGTATTACTATGAATCTTTCTCTTGTACTTTTCCTTCGTTTTGGTTTTGTGTTGATGTAGTAGTCGCCTCAGCAGCGTAGGCCTCCCCTAAATTCTTCCATAACTCCCTCTCCCTTTCCTTTGTCATCCAATCTGGTCCACATCTCTCAGTAAATTATGTCCCTCCACCTTTTTTTCGGTCGTCCTTGCTTTCTCTTGTTTCCCTTGGTATCCACTCGGTTACTATTTTTGTCCATCTCTCATTATTAAGTCTACAGATATCCTGCCCAATTCCATTTCAATAGTCTTATTCTTTTCTTTACGTCTACTATTTTTGTTTTCTCTACTATTGAATCCATTTTTGTGCTGCAAAAAAGAGCTGTTCGATTTGTTTATAAATTAGGTTATCGCACTTAAAGAACATTCTTTCTGTATCCTCACAATACATTTACACCAACATAATGTTTGTGAGGAAAAATCTACATTTATACAAACGGTTAGACGAGGTCCATCAGTTTAACACTCGCAATAAACATAAATTAGTAGACCTGAAGTGTAGGTTATCAAATCATTTGTTGCTCAAGGAATACGTTTTTATAATACAATCCCAAGCGAAATTCTAAACTTACCGTTAACCCAATTTAAATCTTACATTAAACGTTCATTATTGATCAAGGGTACAACTTACAACTAATGAATATATGAATGATAAAAATGCGCTCTTTGAATTGTTTTATTTTTTTTATTTTATGTATTTTTTATTTTTAAATATTACTAAGGTGGCAAACAAGCATACTGCCCGCCTGATGGTTAGCATCACCCTAGCCTATAGACGCTTGCAATACGGGGGTATCACTCACGCGTTGCCAACCTTTCCAACCCCCCCAAGTGGAGCTCTGGAGACCTTACTTACCGTAGGAACACAGCATGGCCAATGCTATTTGGCTACGATCTTCTGTAAGGTGGAGGTCCTTCCCCAGACGGGCTGCTCCGATTTGAGCGGATTATTAGCTGTGCCCTACCTCTCTTATGTATGTTATGTTTAATGTTTTCTTTTTATTGTGGATTTATTTTATGGCGATAATGTTATGAAAAAGAAAAAAAAAGAATGTAGATGGACTAAAAAGGCCGTTACCGGTTTTCTTTCGCCATATCTTTTACCGGTGGTCATTTTGCTTTGTTTCCGAAATGGCGGTAGTTTAAAGAGTAGCTTATATATTATGTTGTAAAGACGTGTCTAATTTCCCGCGAGGGCCTACAGAATAAAAATATTTTCGATTTGATTTGATGAATTTGATATATAAATTCCACACAATTCGCACGGTCTCAAAGTGTGATAGGCTTATCCTACTTGTGATATAGGCACCAGACAACGAATACATGATTATAAATACTTTATAAAACACATAAAATACCCGGAATCGAGAACTAACACAAATACAATGACATAAATGTTTGCTGTGATCGGGAATCAAACCCGCTGGTGCCGAAGGTGGAACACTACCAACGCACCATCATCGGGCTGTTAGTTGTTGCTTTGACTTTACCTCCAATGCTACAGAAACTACTTCAAGCCAATGTTTCTAACAAGCAAAGCGAACCGTCTTCCTCGCTTGCACACCAAACTATTACATAAGTTTTCAATTAACTTACGACCTTATATAATAATAATGTACGTAATAAGCTCCACACATAGTTACGTAGTTTACCTTTCAATATAATATGATGAATTGATGAAACATAATCTATGTAGCCAGCACTCCAATTTGACTTCAATAATGTTAAATATTTAATTATTATGTCTGTCTGTCCGCTGATACACCGCTATTATTCATAACAGTCGTTAAACAGGTCAGTGGCATGCAGGCGGCTTAAAAACACAGAGAGTATTTATTTATTATCTATAGTAATATTATAAAGAGGAAAGATTTGATTGTTTGTTTGTTTGTTTGCATTGAATAGGCTCCGAAACTACTGGACCGATTTCAAAAATTCTTTCACCAGTAGAAAGCTACATTATCAGGGAGTAACATAGGCTATAGTTTTTCCCGAAATTCAATGTGGTTCTCACGGGTACGGGTCCGGAACATCACGCGGACGAAGTCGAGGGCAAAAAGCTAGTATTCTAAATATCACACAAATGATTTATAATCTAACAGAAAATTATACGCTTAGAGCTGTTTCAGACTAGCGTTATTATACGCGCGTATAAGGTCGTTTCGGCATACGCCCTTACACGCGTGCTACATTACGCGCTTCAAAAAACCGGATGCGCGTATACGGGCATATTTCGGCGTGTTCACGTACTGGTTTAGTGGTGTCATGTCAATATTAACATCGACTCGCGCTTATACGAGTTTATAAGCGCGTCAACGCTCGTACGAATCAAGCATGTGGCAAAAGGTGCGCCTATATGCGCTTCCAATAACGAGCTTATACGCGCGTACAAAACGCTAGTCTGAAACCGCTCTTATAGAGAAAACTCGGACGCGCGTCTCAAACTTGATGAAAATTGCGTTGAAAGAATCAGTTACAATGTTACATGATGATAATGATGATGGATGGATGATGAACATACAGATGAAGCTAATAAAACAGTTTTAAAAATCCAAAGCGAATCAAAACAAATCATTTTTATTCAAATAGGCATATATTACAAGCACATTCGAATCGTCTAAATTTTTTCCTACCACCAGCTGCTAAGGACTGGCAATTATAAGCTTAACCTAATTAATTAATACAATTAAATTACTAAAATGAAATTAATATTCAAAAATCAAAAAACAATTTTTAAATAAATACACAATTTAGAAACCGATTAAAAATTCGACATTAACGCTCCAATCTGTCGGCAAAAAAAATCAATTTCAACCTTAGTTATTTAACTTAGGATAGGTTGTATTCCATAATATTTACTATATGTGCATCACTATTTTAAAATTAGAATAAATAAGTACTTACAAATGAAAAAATCACTCAGATTGAGCTAGCCCCCAAACCCCAAAGTAAGTTCGATGCCTACTTATATTATGCGATACTCACTCAATGATAGGTACTATATTTTATAACAAATACATATATATAAATAAACATCCAAGACCGAAGCCAATCAGCAAAATTTACGTTCACTGTAGAAAAAAAGAAAGCTAAGCGCGACCTCTAGCCACACCAGAACAAATCATTAGCATTGTGTTTGTTGCTTGAATTCAATGTGAGTTGACATCCGGATTCATAGAATTGATCTGCAAACTACTTTTTACCACAGTATTGCATGTGTATCTACGAGATTTTTTTGATATTCTGAACGGTGTAAAAGCATGGTGGATAACGAACCTTAGTCAAAGTCAATGCATTTGTAAAAGGACTGGTCCAATTTGTTGTGTAGACACATATCCATATGATTCCGATTTTCAGATTTTCTATTTTTCGTGAAAATTCGGAGCCCTTCACATCCATGTTTTCTAGTCAAGTTGTACATATTCTGTATTTAATATTAAATAAATAAGCTACTCTATAAACTACCACCATATCGAAAACAAAGCAATATGGCCACTAGGAAAATAATTGGCAAAAGATACACAGTTGGGGCCTTTTTTAACAATCATATATTTAAGAATGTTTTGTTTTGTCTAGTATTGTGATACTGACTAGAGTGAAATGAAGTTCAACGAAGTTAGAAGTCAAATGAAAAACGAAGACAGCGCTGTTGTTTTTGATTAATTTCGCGAGAGTGTAGAAGCTAGCAGGAGAGTTAGCCAACCATCTCTACTCATTGCTTCCTAGACTCTAGCGAAGTTAATCGAAGTGAAGTCAAGCACGAAGTTAGAAAAAGAAGAAGAAATGAAGAGTTTTTCGACAATAAATGTTAATATACAATTTATTTATTTATTTATTTATTTATTTATTTATAGGGTCACCAACATAAGTACAGTAATATATATGTAACATAGGATAACTAAATAATTTTTAGGCTAACTGCACTTACAATTACAGGTTAACCACAACATGCGTTAACATTTCAGTTTACAAAGCTATTATATGTATAGGTATAGTTAAAATTATTGTAGTAGGTAACCAAACAAAACAAGACAAGAGAACACCACAAACAAAATGAGACACGCAGTAACGCCAACCTAAAGTACGCCACCAATTTTCAGCAGTTTTAAAAATTTTGGAAGACTCTGGAAATTAATATCGAGCTCCGGCAACTTATTTGTCAAATCGTTGTACAGACGGGCCAAGCGAACAACTGGTGAATTACGACCCATTCTTGTTCTGCAAAGTTTGACTTTGAACAATTTGCATGGGTATCTAGGTATTCTTGAAGGCACACTGAATGCAAGTAGTTTAGTCAACATAGGACTGTCAATTTGATTGTTCATTATCCTATGCAGGCACGACATGTCGAGATGTAGACGGCGCACAGAAAGAGCATCCAGACGGAAATGATTTAATTTTTCTGTGTAGGTCTTGAGTATTTTGGGTATCCTAAAACGGTTTAATTATATAAGTACACTTACTAACTACATATTATGTATTTCGATTTTAAAAATTATATAATACTAGCTTTTCCGCGCAGCTTCGCTCGCGGTTAATTTTATGGCATAGATCTCGTTTGACAACAAAGCAACCCATGGCGCGACTTGTGGCGCCATCTGTTGGTCGATAGCTTGGTGTTTTTATAGATCACCTCTTTTATTAAGGATTTTACGAGCAAGGGCCATTTTTCAGTCATGTTACATTTTAGTAATTTTCAAGGGTATCAAAAATATAAGACGAAAAGATGGACAAAAACAAAAGAAAAGGTAAGAAATATCCGACTTCCCTTATTGTAGAAGAAAAGAACGCTAAGCGCGACCTCTAGCCACACCAGAACAAATCATTAGCATTGTGTTTGTTGCTTGATTTCAATGTGAGTTGACAGTACTTTAATTAAATTTATTATCATTTTAATTGCCACCACACTCTTTATATCGCTCGCCTTCGCAAGAGTGTAGAGTATGCAGAAGAGTTTACTAAAACACAACCATTTCTTAAGCGGCTTTTACAGCCTTGTCAACTTCATCGAAATGATGACACGAAGTTAGAAGACAAAGGAAAAGTGAAGACGAAGCAGGACGAATAGCTGTGGCTGTTTATTTTGATCGACTTCGTGAAATTATAGGGGTTGGCAGTAGAATGAACTATTTCTGACCAGGCCCTACAGTTTCTCGAAGTTGATCGAAACACGTTAGAAGACAAAGAAAAAGTGAAGACGAAGAAGGACGAAGATCTCGCACTATCGTTTTCTCTTAACTTCGCGAGGTCGAGCTAACAGTATTTTTTTTTTTTTTTTTTTAAATGAAATGTTCTTTATTTGCAAGGAACACACACACATTACATTAAAGGAGATAATGAATACTTTGTTTCCCGCCTACATATGTACTAGGCATGCAAAAATTAAGTGTTGATATTAGGTATATAATAAACTATAAAAAATAAAAATAAAAATAATAAAAAATGTTTAAATTTATATAAATTCTACATTACAATTATAAATACTTTTGAAATGTCTAATATTTTAAAGATAAAAATTCATGAATATTATAAAAACACTTATTAACTAGCCATTTAAAAAATTTGTGTTTAAAAATTCTAAAATTAAGCATTTTATTATCATGAAGTAACAATTACTGTCCAGTACCGTACCCTTGCACATTGGCTTCAGTTATAGCGTAGGATCTCTGGGTCTAAGTCTCGGGTTTGTAGGTTTGACTACAAAATAATCCGGGTACAATTTCACGAAACAGCAACATTGGTGTATATATAATCCAGTTAGTGTCAGACGATTATATTTTTTGAATAAAGGCCTGCATGATACTAAGGGTCCCACACCAGCTATTGCCCTTATGCACTTTTTCTGACTTATGAAGGCCTTATGTACATCTACAGAATTCCCCCATACCAACAAACCATATCTAAGTACAGACGCGACATAGCCGTGATACGCAGTTAGCGCAGATTTAATGCCTGCTGTACACCTAAGACGTTTTAGTGCATAAACGAATTTTTGTAATTTCGCACAAACATTTTTAACATGTGTGTTTTCCAGTTACAATGTTTGTCTGTGGTTATACCCAAAAAATTTGTTAGTTCCGTTTCATGAATAATTTGATTCTGGCAATGAATATTTAATTACCGAATCACTTCATCTGTACGGCTTGACATTCTTGCAAAGTTGCACTTATCAGACAGAAGAAAAATCTGGACGCTTTTCTCATTTTAAAACTAATTAGAAACGATGTAAATTACCCCCAACTTCTGTGTAAGTAATATCTACGTCTTTACTTTAGATTTATTTTAGATAAGTACATAGGATACCTTGATTATACTCGTATTTTGTAAACTACAAAAAAGATGTATCTACCTATAATATACAATGTGTTGATTTGTACAGTTGCAATATCTGTACAGAAAATCGTAAGAGACATAAATAATTCGTTGGTACATACTATTTTAAAAGTCGTAGACAGATTCCTTTTTTTTTTTGTACTTACTAAGATTTAGGAGATTTTCAAAATAACCTCTATCGGTGCGCAGAATAGACTCCTCGGCAATGTATAATATTACTAGTTTTTCCCGCGGCTTCGCTCGCGGTTAATTTTATGAAAAAGATCTCATTTGAAACAAAACCTGGTTGTTTTGCCGGCCAACAGATGGCGCCACAAGTCGCGCTATGAGTATAGCGCGACTTGTGGCCCCATCTGTTGGCCGGCAATTGCGAATTACAGCGCCATCTATAGTAGGAAAATATTTTCCCATTGGTATGACATACTTTCACGGGATATGCTCCTATCTTTACCACCGATTTAGCATTTTAGATTTAATTTTAAGTTAAGACAAATTCATGGCACTATTTATTGACATTCCGCGTACGTAATGTTATATGTATGTACCTAGTTTTAAATTTTATGTTAAAAAAGAAAAGAAAAAAGAAAAGTAGGATTTATTTTTAAATGACAAAAAAGCGGTGACTAGTTTTTGCTATCTCTTTTTACCAGTGATCATTTTGCCTTTGTTTCCGAAATGGTAGTACTTTATAGAGTAGATTAATTTATATAAATCATTTATTACTGTATACTCTGACAAGAGAACGTGTTTGTGAAAACCTATTCTCTGAATAAAAGTTTTGAATTTGAATTTGGATAAAAAAGCCTAGCCTATGTTGGGCTCTATACCCCTGCCAATAGTTTTCAAGGTAGAAAGCTAAGGTGGAGGTCCTCCCCTAGACGGGCTGCTCCGATTTGAGCAGATTATTTGTCGTGCCCTACCTCTCTTAACCAACCACACCTCGGACACTCGCGACAAAATGTATGGAACAAACGCGCTCTAATAACCTATTACGCACACAGTGTAAACACCGGAGCCGGTGCTTGACCTTATTGGGGTGTGTTAAGGTTGAAAGTTAATCACACCTTTGAACTGTTGAGCTGGTTGAATTTATAGTGGACTGTATATTTTGAACTGAACTGATGAACTAAAATATTGTAATAATAAATTGACATATTGAAAAGAAGTGACAAAAATTAACAAAATTATAAAGAAAAATAGAAAATGAAAACTATTGTATCAAAAAGGATGTATGGTTGATATGCGTCTTGAACACACAGTCACAAGCGCCTGCAGGTAAACGCTTACTGTGCTTGTGTGAGTGAGATAAGACATGCTAGGGTTGACGCCATTTTGCCTTAAATCGTAATGAGGTTTCACTAACAGAAAGTACTTATAGTCGTATAGCCAACGGGAAATTGAATCTTTGACAATCTCCTCTATACTAAACATTGATTTATACGTAGTACTTATATTTCGCGATCCTATAGTTATGGAGATTTAATTGTGAAATAAGAAATTTATCCATATGTGCTGTTTAAAATTAGGTATTCTAACTTAGCCGCGTACGTAGAGCAAATTTCAGACCCGGTCTGATGGTCGGCCGCTTTCTTTAGACGGCGGCACGTTGCGCATGTTGGCTTAAAGTCTTTTTCGGATTTTTTTGTACACTCGCGCGAGTCGTGTGTTCCGGCCTTCCGGCACAGTGTGAACAAGTAGGCTTATCTTCAGTACAATATTTATGCACGTGGCCAAATTGCTGGTATTTTAAGCAACGGACTACTTCAATGTCGTCGATGAATCTTATTATATTTGATAATTATTCACTAGATAAATTATATTTGTTGTCGCCAAATAAATTTTCACGAAAATTCTATCAATGATTGAGATGCAATTTGCAAAAAAAAAAACCCCAAAAAGTTTGAATTTCCCGCGCGGACCGAAACGTCATCACCTTAAACAAACTAAGCTTTTTTCCGTTGTTATGCTCGCATACAATAATTTCTTCCCTTCCCTTTATATCCAGGAGAGTGGATTACATAATTCAACTTTTAGAGTAGTTTGTAAGTCCTTACAAACATCGATTTCCATTCATAATAAAATTATATTTGGGATACAATACATCCTGACAGCTGCTGATCGTTAATAGCTTTATAACATGTCAATGTCTCTTGTAGTTGAGTGCCTAAAAGGCCCCGGGGGTTGCTGGTTCGATTTAAGCTATAGTAAATTAGTTACCAAATATAATCAGAATCTGCCCTAACAGTCTACCATGCACGTGTCGCCTCGGTGCTTAGATATGGCCTACCCATATGAGGCAATGGTGTCCTTATGAACAGAGTTTTTATAACCCAAAAAAATGCGGGCCTTGTCCACACAAGGCCCGCATTTTTTTGGGTTATAAAAACTCTGTTCAACTCCACAGTTGCACCTTGGATTTCTTGTAAAAAGCTCTTTCAGCAACTTGGCTTGTAGGAAATGTCCTTGCCTATACATTTTTGAGGTATGAATCTTTGTAAAAGAACACCCTGAACTATATGTCAAAGCCTCGCGAAAATATCCTCGGAATACCAGGAATCCAAACAGGTTGGACTTATATAGTATTGTGTACCGAGATCAACCCTATATAAAAATAATTGTATATTCTTTCAATAAAATTCCGAGCGAAATAAAAATGCCAAATGTTAAAGAGTTCCAATTAAAATTATTTCAATAGTTAAATAATAAAACATTTCTATAGTGTTGCTGAATACCTAAGTCATAGTTGACACGCAGCTTCTCTGAGTGAACAATCTATTATGTAACTAATTATACAATGTTCAAATAAATTATGATATTTATGTTTAGAGTCCAAACATACCATTGCACATGTCATGTTATGAGCTAGCTTATTCTTTTTTTTGATGTCAACAACCTATTTACAACGTGTTTCTGCAATGAATTATTAAACGTAGTAGATATGTATTCTTTAAGCGTTACTTCGAATGCGGCTACAAGCGTAAAAACATGAGTTGTCGATCCGGATTCATAGAAATTGATCTGCAAACTACTTTTTACTACTATTGCATGTGTATCTACGAGATTTTTTGATATTCGGAAAGGTGTAAAATCATTGTGGATAACGAACCTTAGTAAAGTCAATGCATTTGTAAAAGGACTGGTCCAATTTGTTGTGTAGACACATATCCATAATGATTCCAATCTTCGGATTTTCTATTTTTCGTGAAAATTCGGAGGCCTTCACATCCATGTTTTCTAGTCATGTTGTACATATTCTGTATTTAATCTATACTAGCCCACTACACATTCCCACCACTGTGTCTCCTGTGTAGCCAGGATCAACAACGGCGACCTCAGATAGACAATAAGCAATGAAACTTATTGACGTCCCGGGGAATAAACTACAGCTGTCTTGGAACTCACAACGAATTTAATCAGAAAGAAGATAGTCCGAGTAGGAAGTATTGAAAGAACTTCCCTCCTTAACAACTACGTGAGTAACAGCAATTTGAAGCAAAAGGCATTATACCCTAGAGAGATGGCAAATCAAGTGAGGCTCGATTGCCGAGCACCACGGTCTATTGTTACATTACTATTGGGACCTAATGCTATGAGCTGTTGTTTACTATTTTGATTCCAATAATATGTATTGCAAAACCTTCTAAATGCCTGATAATTCTCTCTGCTTGCTACGAGATCAGAATAATAAACTACGCCCGAAGTGACATGTAAAGAATTCAACAAGATTACGCGTTCGTCATGCCAAAGATCACACTCCCACAGAACGTGATGAGCTGTTTGTTCTACTCTGGTATTTGCGGTAGAACACTCACAGAAAGGAGAAGGTACAACCTTGAAATAAAATAACTTGACCTTAAAGTTTCCGTGTCCCGTTAAAAATTGAGCTACTTGATGGTCGACCTCTAGCCAGGTTTTCTTTATTTAATCTATACTAATATTATAAAGAGGTAAAGTTTGTGTAAGTATTTGTTAAATTGTAAGGGGTAATCTCGGGATCTACTAAACCGATTTTAAAAATTCTTTCACCAATAGAAAGCCACATTATTGCTGAGTGTCATAGGTTATATAAAAAACCAAAAAATAAAAAGGCTTTTAACATTATGCCCAACAAAGTGGGCACGGGTCAGCTAGTATTAAATAAATAAGCTACTCTATAAACTACCACCATATCGGAAACAAAGCAATATGGCCACTAGGAAAATAATTGGCGAAAGATACACAGTTAGGGCCTTTTTTGACAATCATATCATATATCATATTTAAAAATGTTTTGTTTTGTCTAGTATTGTAATACTGACTAGAGTGAAATGAAGTTCAACGAAGTTAGAAGTCAAATGAAAAACGAAGACAGCGCTGTTGTTTTTGATTAATTTCGCGAGAGTGTAGAAGCTAGCAGGAGAGTTAGCCAACCATCTCTACTCATTGCTTCCTACACTTTAGCGAAGTTAATCGAAGTCAAGTCAAACACGAAGATAGAAAAAGAAGAAGAAATGAAGAGTTTTTCGACAGTAAATGTTAATATACAATTTAATTATATAAGTACACTTTCTAACTACATAATATTATGTATTTAGATTTTTAAAATTATATAATACTAGCTGTTTCGCGCAGCTTCGCTCGCGGTTAATTTAATGTCATAGATCTCGTTTAGATTTAATTTTAAGTTAAGACAAATTCATGGCACTATTTATTGACATTCCGCGTACGTAATGTTATATGTATGTACCTAGTTTTAAATTTTATGTTAAAAAAGAAAAGAAAAACGAAAAGTACGATATATTTTTAAATGACTTATAAGGCCGTGACTGGTTTTCGCCATCTCTTTTTACCAGTGGTCATTTTGCTTTTGTTTCCGAAATGGTAGTACTTTATAGAGTAGATTAATTTATAATCATTTATTACTGTATAGGTACTCTGACAAGAGAACATGTTTGTGAATACCTATTCTCTGAATAAAAGTTTTGAATTTGAATTTGGATGAAAAGCCTAGCCTATGTTGGGCTTTGTACCCCTGCCAATAGTATACAAGTTTTCATAATGATCGGTTGATTAGTCAAGCCGTGAAGAAATAATAAACAAACAAACTCACTTTCTCATCCATACTAATATTATAAATGGGAAAGTGTGTGTGTCTGTTTGTTTGTTCGTCTTTCACGGCAAAACGGAGCGACGAATTGACGTGATTTTTTTTTTTAATTTTTTTTATTTTTTTTTTTTTTTATTAATTGAAAATTCCAGTTTGGGTGTACTAACACCCTCTTCTGAGACACCGGACTGTTGCGGGAGCGTAGGGCTCTCACCGCCAAAAATTTTACAGTGTCTGCCTAGGGGCGCCCCAGAGGGGGGCTCGAACCTCGGCCTATGGCGACACTGGGGGAAGGCGAACGGATTGGAGAGAAGCGGCCGGGCACGTGCCGGTACCGCGAAAACCGAGTCCCTACAGGAAGGTGGCGCGACGCGCGGCCCCGCCGGCGGGGCCGATATGACGGACGTGTGTGTCTAGTTTGTGTCGCGGAATCTAATTGTTTATACGCCTTGATGGCGACTGTAATGGAGTCGTCCGGGTTGTTGAGGACGTGCCGCGGACGACGTTTGGACCTGCTGGTGCCAGCCGGAGCGGAATAATCCCCTGCGGCTTTCACCAACGGATTTGGGTGATGATTGAGCGAGTCGAAGTATTTGACAGAGCATTGCTTTAGATGGTGCGAGATGGTCGGCACACCTAAGTCAATGTGGAGGTTTTTGTTCCTATCGAACCAAAGCCCACCGATGGCTTTGCGCAAAAACCTATTCTGAATGGTTTGCAGCCTGTGGATATGAGAGGGCGCGGCGTGAGCGAAAACTGGACTTGCGTATGTCATTATCGGCCTAATGCACGTTGTGTAAACTCTCACCTTATTTCTAAGAGAGAGCTTACTGCGCCCATTAAGCAGACAATGTAAGCGGCCTAGCGCGAAAGCAGCGCGGTCGCGGACAATCTTTATATGATGTTCGAAGGTGAGTCCCCTATCGAGTGTGACACCTAAATAACGGACTTTCTTTTCCCAAGGGATCGGTTGTCCGAACATCTTGACTTTAGTGGAGGGATTTGGCGTAGTACCTCTGTAGAAGAGGATAGCGGCGCTTTTATCTGGATTAACTTCTATGCGCCATTTCCTAAACCAGTCGCCAAGGGAGTTGGCGGCGGCTTGGAGGGACTTTACTATGGCGGGTGTACTAGAAGCCGAACAATAGATGGCTGTATCATCCGCGAAAAGGGCAGTATGAGTCACAAGTGGACTGGGTCTAAATTGAGGGAAGTCGCTTGTGTAAAGCGTGTATAGGAGGGGGAATTGACGTGATTTTTTAAGTGGAGATAGTTAAAGGGATGGAGAGTGACATAGGCTACTTTTTGTCTCTTTCTAACCCCCCACTTCCCTAAAATGGGGGTGGAAGTTTGTATGGAGCATTCCGCAATTTTCAAGGTGGAGGTCCTCCCCTAGACGGGCTGCTCCGATTTGAGCAGTTTATCCGTTCTGCCCTACCTCTCTTAACCAACCACACCTCGGACACTTGCGACAAAATGTATGGAACAAACGCGCTCTAATAACCTATTACGCACACAGTGTAAACACCGGAGCTGGTGCTTGACCTTATTGGGGTGTGTTAAGGTTGAAAGTTAAACACACCTTTGAACTGTTGAGCTGGTTGAATTTATAGTGGACTGTATATTTTGAACTGAACTGATGAACTAAAATATTGTAATAATAAATTGACATATTGAAAAGAAGTGACAAAAATTGACAAAATTTTAAAGAAAAA
This sequence comes from Endotricha flammealis, assembly GCA_905163395.2. Taxonomy (NCBI): domain Eukaryota; kingdom Metazoa; phylum Arthropoda; class Insecta; order Lepidoptera; family Pyralidae; genus Endotricha; species Endotricha flammealis. The sequence goes on from LR990852.1 coordinate 22,818,193, forward strand.
CAGGAAATGAAAACGATTGTATCAAAAAGGATGTATGGTTGATATGCGTCTTGAACACACAGTCATAAGCGCCTGCAGGTAAACGCTTACTGTGCTTGTGTGAGTGAGATAAGACATGCTAGGGATACAATACATCCTGACAGCTGCTGATCGACAATAGCTTTAAAACATGTCAATGTCTCTTGTAGTCGAGTGCCTAAAAGGCCCCGGGAGTTGCTGGTTCGATTTCGGCTGTAAGATACGCTATAGTAAATTAGTTGACAAATAACAGCAACAGCTTGAAAAAAAATCATTATAATTTTAAAAAATGATTCTTTATCGAATTTGTGCATGTTAGAAGACTGAGAAATGTGACTAATCAGAATACTGCCCTAACGTCTACCATGCACATGTCGCCTCGGAGCTAAGATATGGCCTACCCATATGAGGCAATGGTGTCCTTCAAAAAATCAAAAATCAAAAATGTTTATTTTTCTATAGAGTTACATATGATTGGGGTTTGGATTTGCCTTTTAAGCACATTAAATGCTTGTGTTAGGCCTATCCGCTCCTTCACAAACATGGAAGCTTATAATTACTTATTTATACTTGTCCTTATGAACAGAGTTTTTATAACCCAAAAAATGCGGGTCTTGTGTGGAGTTGCACCTTGAATTTCTTGTAAAAAGCTCTTTCAGCAACTTGGCTTGGCTTGTAGGAAATGTCCTTGCCTATACATTTTTGAGGTATGAATCTTTGTAAAAAAAACACCCTGAACTTTATGTCAAAGCCTCGCGAAAATATCCCCGGAATACCAGGAATCCAAACAGGTTGGTCTTATATTGTGTACCGAGATCAACTCTATATAAAAATAATTGTATATTTATTGCATGTCACTATATTCAATAAAATTCCGAGCGAAATACAAATGCTAAATGTTAAAGAGTTTCAATTAAAATTATTTCAATGGTTAAATAATAAAACATTCTATAGTGTTGCTGAATACCTAAGTCATAGTTGACACCAGTGATTTGTTATTTACTATAGATTCGTAATGTTTGACACATACCTGCTGCCACGTCGACTGAGGCCACAGTCTTAGTTGAATTTCTTCCGACTTAGTCGTAGTTTGACGTTCAGTGAATGCGTATCTCACAATAATATCACAAAAATGGTTAAATGCACTGTTAAAACATGTATGTCGTGATCCCAAACTAATAACAAAGCAAGTGGTATCACTTTTCACAAATAAGAATGCTTAATTATGTTAAAATTATACCAAAATAGTATTAAAATCGAAATTAATATATTACGCATTGTTTTTGCCAACAGTGTTGCCAGTAAAAACGATTTTAAGTTTCCCAAATGTTGGGAGTTTAGTCAATGACGAACTCATACGCCTTTATGTATCATTAGTAACACAGTAGAAGTAAACCTACAACCAGGCTCAAACTAGAATTAATTATTTACTTAGAATTGATTGATACTAAAATCAATCGCTAGTGCTACGCACGTCAAGACAAGAAAAAACAAATCATTTTCCTCTTTTTGATATGGCTTTTAACTGACATTTGACTTAATGATATTATTATACTATGACAGTGAAGTAACAATTTCATCTTTTTCATTGTGGTAACGGTGTTTAATTTAAATTGTTTCTGCAATTATCAAATGTTCGATTGAGTACAATAGTTTTTTTGTTTTATGTTGTATTTTATTCAAATTATTTAAATTTATTATTTTATTTTATTTAAATTTCATTTTCATTTCTTAACAATAAAAAAAATCTACTGAAGACTTGGCTGTATGGGCATAGTTCCCTTTGCCTACCCAGAATGGGTGAAGAAAACAAAAAAAAATATCTGCTAAAAGTTAGTAGTAGCACAGAATAGATAATAGTAGTAGGTCTGCATCGGTTAGATTCATCGATGACTAAAAAATGGAAACTTCTCCATTCCGCCATGATTCATTCTTGAAATATAATATGTATGTACCAATATTTACGCATCTATATATTTATTTCTTCCTATCTTTAATTCTTCTGTCACCTAAGAAACAATAATATGGTATAAAAACTTTTTTTTATTTTAAAAAAAGACTCATATAACATTCATTCAATGGGAAAATTATTCATGAGCTGGCAACTCTGACCATTTTTCTGGGAGTAATGCTTTTGTCTCATTTTGACATAATTAGTTTGACTCTAGAAAAAAAGAGACAAACATATTTTACTTTGGCATATGCTCGGAATATGTATCGGTTTCAAAGCTACGTCTTTAACACTCTGAAGTGGTTGCGGCTTTTTACGAATGCTTTGTATGGCGTTACTTCTCTTGTCTTAGAAGAATATATAAAACCTCATTGGTTGACACGCAGCTTCTCTGAGTGAACAATCTATTATGTAACTAATTATACAATGTTCAAATAAATTGCATGTTATGTTTTGAGCATGCTTGTTCTTTTTTTAATTTTAACAACCTATTTAGAGCGTCATTCCGTCACGTCTTTTTCCGCCATCTCTCGACAGACCATTGGGTTCCAGAACTGCCGGAGAACCAGCAGTAGCTAAGGACCGACGGATAACATCGTTTAACTCCGCGTAATTATTATGAATTATTAAACGTAGTAGATAGGTATTTTTAAGCGTTGCTTCGAATGCGGTTACAAGCGTAAAAACATGGGTTCTCTATCCGGATTCATAGAATTGATCTGCAAACTACTTTTTACCACTATTGCATATGTATCTAAGAGATTTTTTTGATATTCGGAACGGTGTAAATAATATAGTGGATAACAAACCTTAGTCAAAGTCAATGCATTTGTAAAAGGACTGGTCCAATTTGTTGTGTAGACACATATCCACACGATTCCGATTTTCGGATCGATCGTGAAAATTCGGAGGCCTTCACATGCATGTTTTCTAGTCATGTTGTACATATTCTGTATTTAATATTAAATAAATAAGCTACTCTATAAACTACCACCATATTGAAAACAAAGCAATATGGCCACTAGGAAAATAATTGGCGAAAGATACACAGTTGGGGCCTTTTTTAACAATCATATATTTAAAAATATTTTGTTTTGTCTAGTATTGTAATACTGACTAGAGTGAAATGAAGTTCAACGAAGTTAGAAGTCAAATGAAAAACGAAGACAGCGCTGTTGTTTTTGATTAATTTCGCGAGAGTGTAGAAGCTAGCAGGAGAGTTAGCCAACCATCTCTACTCATCGCTTCCTAGACTCTAGCGAAGTTAATCGAAGTGAAGTCAAGCACGAAGTTAGAAAAAGAAGAAGAAATGAAGAGTTTTTCGACAGTGAATGTTAATATACAATTTAATTATATAAGTACACTTACTACTTAATACTTACTACATAATAGGTATTTAAATTTTTAAAATTATATAATAATAGCTTTTCCGCGCAGCTTCGTTCGCAGTTAATTTAATGGCATAGATCTCGTTTGACAACAAAGCAACATATAGCGCGACTTGTGGCGCCATATGTTGGCCGATAGCTTGGTGTTTTTATGGATCACCTCTTTTTTTTATATATAAATATATAGGGACAATTCATACAGATTGAGCTAGCCCCAAAGTAAGTTCGAAACTTGTGTTACGGGATACTAACTCAACGATATTATATTTTATAACAACTACATAGTATATATATAGACATCCAAAACCCGAGGCCAATCAGAAAAAGTTCGTTTTTCATCATGACCAGATCGGGGATCGAACCCGGGACTTCCTGGGTGGCGGTCTGGCGTGGTAACCATTACGCCACGGAGGTCGTCAAATTTTAGTTTTATTAAGGATTTTTCGAGCAAGGGTCATTTTTCAGTAGTGTTAAATTTTAGTAATTTTCAAGGGTATCAAAAATATAAGCCGAAAAGATAGACAAAAACAAAAGAAAAGGTAAGAAATATCCGACTACCCTCACTGTAGAAGAAAAGGTCGCTAAGCGCGACCTCTAGCCACACCAGAACAAATCATTAGCATTGTGTTTGTTGCTTGACTTTAATGTGAGTTGACATCCGGATTTATAGAATTGATCTGCGAACTACTTTTTACCACAGTATTGCATGTGTATCTACGAGATTTTTTTGATATTCGCAACGGTGTAAACGCATGGTGGATAACGAACCTTAGTCAAAGTCAATGCATTTGTAAAAGGACTGGTACAATTTGTTGTGTAGACACATATCCATAATAATGATTCCGATTTTCGGATTTTCTATTTTTCGTTGTAATTCGGATGCCTTCACATGTATGTTTTAAAAATGTTTTGTTTTATCTAGTATAGTAATACTGACTAGAGTGAAATGAAGTTTAACGAAGTTAGAAGTCAAATCAAAAACGAAGACAGCGCTGTTGTTTTTGATTAATTTCGCAAGAGTGTAGAAGCTAGCAAGAGAGTTAGCCAACCATCTCTACTCATTGCTTCCTAGACTCTAGCGAAGTTAATCGAAGTGAAGTCAAGCACGAAGTTAGAAAAAGAAGGAGAAATGAAGAGTTTTTCGACAGTAAATGTTAATATACAATTTAATTATCTAAGTACACTTAGTAACTACATAATATTATGTATTTAGATTTTAAAAATTATATAATACTAGCTTTTCCGCGCAGCTTCGCTCGCGGTTAATTTAATGGCATAGATCTCGTTTAGATTTAATTTTAAGTTAAGAAAAAATTCATGGCACTATTTATTGACATTCCGCGTACGTAATGTTATATGTATGTACCTAGTTTTAAATTTTATGTTAAAAAAGAAAAAGAAAAGTACGATATACTTTTAAATGACATAAAAGGCCGTGACTGGTTTTCGCCATCTCTTTTTACCAGTGGTCATTTTGCTTTTGTTTCCGAAATGGTAGTAGTTTATATAGTAGATTAATTTATATAAATCATTTATTACTGTATACTCTTGCAAGAGAACATGTTTGTGAAAACCTATTCTCTAAATAAAAGTTTTTAATTTGAATTTGGATGAAAAGCCTAGCCTATGTTGGGCTCTGGAGGGCTACTACGAACCGTAAATCCGATACTTCGGCCGAAGTATCGGAAGAATTTTAAACTTCGAATACAAGGTATTTCATGGTTATAATTCAACGAACTACTAAAATAATCATAAAGTACAAGGTATTTCATGCATACAATTCAAGAAATTAATAAAATAACAATGAAAAAACCTTGTAATCCATAGTTAAAATTCTTCCGATACTTCGGCCGAAGTATCGGATTTACGTTTCGTAGTAGCCCTCCTGTACCCCTGCCAATAGTATACAAGTTTTCATAATGATCGGTTGATTAGTCAAGCCGTGAAGAAATAATAAACAAACAAACTCACTTTCTCGTTCATACTAATATTATTATTATAAATGGGAAAGTGTGTGTGTCTTTTTGTTTGTCCGTCTTTCACGGCAAAACGGAGCGACGAATTAACTTGAATTTTTAAGTGGAGATAGTTAAAGGGCTGGAGAGTGACATAGGCTACTTTTTGTCTCTTTCTAACTCCCTACTTCCCTAATGGGGGTGGAAGTTTGTATGGAGCATTCCGCAATTTTCAAGGTAGAAAGCTAAATATTGGTATGCGGACTATTTGTGCCCACCAAAAAAATTGTGCATCATTTTTTTTCGAAATCTGCCCCCAACCCCTCTAAAGGGGTTGAAATTTTATATGGGACTTTTCGCAGATTTCAAGGTAGAAAGCAAGGGAAACCGTGTTACCCCCAATTTAACGCGAGCAAAGCCGCGGGCAAAAGCTAGTTTATAATATTAGTTAGGATGAGATGTTCTTGAAAAGAGTTTTTTACAAGTCAATAGACCAAATGCTATTTGGCTACGTCTTGAACGTGTGTTCAGCAGTACCTGCAGATTTGCAGAAGCTTATGACTGTGTAGTTATAAGCTTCTGCAGGTGAACGCTTACCGTGCTAGTGTGAGTGAGATAAGACATGCTACACGTTAGAGGAGTGTCCTGAGTGGGCTGCGCCTCGCGCCGCACTCGTGGCTGTTGCTGGCGACGACCTCTCGCTTTCGGCTGTTGTCAAACAGATGGTCGAGAGCGAGAGGTCGTGGGATGCGGTAGCCTCCTTCTGCGACGAAGTACTGACGCAGAAGGAGGCCGCGGAGCGGGTGAGGGAAGCGGATCCAGCCGCCCCCCCGCTCCGCCGTAAAAGACCGGGCGTAGGCGCGTGGCGCATGCCCGGCGACTACCACCTTAACGGGGGCTTCCGGGCGGCGGTTAGGGGAAATTGTCGCCCATCGGATTGGAAGTCCCCAAACGGAGCGGCGCGCCAATTTCAACTGTGCGCGCCGCCAATAGTGCCGAGCCCATGTAGACGGGTCTTCGGACAACCGCCGGCGGGGTCACGGAAGTATCTTAGTTCCCGTGGCCCTGCTCATCTAGGCGGATAAGGTGGTAGTGAGTGAGAGTTTTAGTCGGTATACCCTAAGTGGCATTAGAGGGGGAGCCCGACATACCCCCGCCGCTTCCCCAAGTGGCGGGGCATGCAGAAATGCATTTCTCTCACTATAAAAAAAAAGGGTTGACGCCATTTTGCCATAAGTCGTAATGAGGTTTCAGGGAAATTGAATCTTTGACAATCTCCTCTATACTAAACATTGATTTTTATGTAGTACTTATACGTCGCGATCCTATAGTTATGGAGATTTAATTGTGAAATAAGAAATTTATCCATATGTGCTGTTTAAAATTAGGTATTCTAACTTAGCCGCGTACGTAGAGCAAATTTCAGACCCGGTCTGATGGTCGGCCGCTTTCTTTTGACGGCGGCGGCACGTTGCGCATGTTGGCTTAAAGTCTTTTTCGGATTTTTTTGTACACTTGCGCGAGTCGTGTGTTCCAGCCTTCCGGCACAGTGTGAACAAGTAGGCTTATCTTCAGTACAATATTTATGCACGTGCCCAAATTGCTGGTATTTTAAGCAACGGACTACTTCAATGTCGTCGATGAATCTTATTATATTTGATAATTATTCACTAGATAAATTGTATTTGTTGTCGCCAAATAAATTTTCACGAAAATTCTATCAATGATTGAGATACAATTTGCAAAAAAAAACAAAAAGTTTGAATTTCCCGCGCGGACCGAAACGTCATCACCTTAAACAAACTAAGCCTTTTTCCGTTGTTATGCTCGCATACAATAATTTCTTCCCTTCCCTTTATATCCAGGAGAGTGGATTACATAATTCATCTTTTAGAGTAGTTTGTAAGTCCTTACAAACATCGATTTCCATTCATAATAAAATTATATTTGGGATACAATACATCCTGACAGCTGCTGATCGTTAATAGCTTTATAACATGTCAATGTCTCTTGTAGTTGAGTGCTTAAAAGGCCCCGGGCGAAAGATACACAGTTAGAGCCTTTATTGTAATCATAATATTTAAAAATGTTTTGTTTTGTCTAGTATTGTAATACTGACTAGAGTGAAATGAAGTTCAACGAAGTTAGAAGTCAAATGAAAAACGAAGACAGCGCTGTTGTTTTTGATTAATTTCGCGAGAGTGTAGAAGCTAGCAGGAGAGTTAGCCAACCATCTCTACTCATTGCTTCCTAGACTCTAGCGAAGTTAATCGAAGTGAAGTCAAGCACGAAGTTAGAAAAAGAAGGAGAAATGAAGAGTTTTTCGACAGTGAATGTTAATATACAATTTAATTATATAAGTACACTTACTAACTACATAATATGTATTTAAATTTTTTAAATTATATAATAATAGCTTTTCCGCGCAGCTTCGTTCGCAGTTAATTTAATGGCATAGATCTCGTTTGACAACAAAGCAACATATAGCGCGACTTGTGGCGCCATCTGTTGGCCGATAGCTTGGTGTTTTTATGGATCACCTCTTTTTTTTATATAAATATATAGGGACAATTCATACAGATTGAGCTAGCCCCAAAGTAATTTCGAAACTTGTGTTACGGGATACTAACTCAACGGTATTATATTTTGTAACAACTACATAGAATATATATAGACATCCAAGACCCGAGGCCAATCAGAAAAAGTTCGTTTTTCATCATGACCAGACGGGGGATCGAACCCGGGACCTCCTGGGTGGCGGTCTGGCGTGGTAACCATTACGCCACGGAGGTCGTCAAATTTTAGTTTTATTAAGGATTTTTCGAGCAAGGGTCATTTTACAGTGGTGTTAAATTTTTGTAATTTTCAAGGGTATCAAAAATTATAAGACGAAAAGATAGACAAAAACAAAAGAAAAGGTAAGAAATATCCGACTACCCTCACTGTAGAAGAAAAGGTCGCTAAGCGCGACCTCTAGCCACACCAGAACAAATCATTAGCATTGTGTTTGTTGCTTGACTTTAATGTGAGTTGACATCCGGATTTATAGAATTGATCTGCGAACTACTTTTTACCACAGTATTGCATGTGTATCTACGAGATTTTTTTGATATTTGCAACGGTGTAAAAGCATGGTGGATAACGAACCTTAGTCAAAGTCAATGCATTTGTAAAAGGACTGGTACAATTTGTTGTGTAGACACATATCCATAATAATGATTCCGATTTTCGGATTTTCTATTTTTCGTTGTTATTCGGATGCCTTCACATGTATGTTTTAAAAATGTTTTGTTTTATCTAGTATTGTAATACTGACTAGAGTGAAATGAAGTTCAACGAAGTTAGAAGTCAAATGAAAAACGAAGACAGCGCTGTTGTTTTTGATTAATTTCGCGAGAGTGTAGAAGCTAGCAGGAGAGTTAGCCAACCATCTCTACTCATTGCTTCCTAGACTCTAGCGAAGTTAATCGAAGTGAAGTCAAGCACGAAGTTAGAAAAAGAAGAAGAAATGAAGAGTTTTTCGACAGTGAATGTTAATATACAATTTAATTATATAAGTACACTTACTAACTACATAATAGGTATTTAAATTTTTAAAATTATATAATAATAGCTTTTCCGCGCAGCTTCGTTCGCAGTTAATTTAATGGCATAGATCTCGTTTGACAACAAAGCAACATATAGCGCGACTTGTGGCGCCATCTGTTGGCCGATAGCTTGGAGTTTTATGGATCACCTCTTTTATTAAGGATTTTTCGAGCAAGGGTCATTTTTCAGTGGTGTTAAATTTTAGTAATTTTCAAGGGTATCAAAAATATAAGACGAAAAGATAGACAAAAACAAAAGAAAAGGTAAGAAATATCCGACTACCCTCACTGTAGAAGAAAAGGTCGCTAAGCGCGACCTCTAGCCACACCAGAACAAATCATTAGCATTGTGTTTGTTGCTTGACTTTAATGTGAGTTGACATCCGGATTTATAGAATTGATCTGCGAACTACTTTTTACCACAGTATTGCATGTGTATCTACGAGAATGTTTTTTATATTCGGAACGGTGTAAAAGCATGGTGGATAACGAACCTTAGTCAAAGTCAATGCATTTGTAAAAGGACTGGTACAATTTGTTGAGTAGACACATATCCATAATAATGATTCCGATTTTCGGATTTTCTATTTTTCGTTAAAATTCGGATGCCTTCACATGCATGTTTTCTAGTCATGTTGTACATATTCTGTATTTCATATTAAATAAATAAGCTCCTCTAAAAACTACCACTATATCGGAAACAAAGCAATAATGGCCACTAGGAAAATAATTGGCGAAAGATACATAGTTGGGGCCTTTTTTAACAATCATATATTTAAAAATGTTTTGTTTTGTCTAGTATTGTAATACTGACTAGAGTGAAATGAAGTTCAACGAAGTTAGAAGTCAAATGAAAAACGAAGACAGCGCTGTTGTTTTTGATTAATTTCGCGAGAGTGTAGAAGCTAGCAGGAGAGTTAGCCAACCATCTCTACTCATCGCTTCCTAGACTCTAGCGAAGTTAATCGAAGTGAAGTCAAGCACGAAGTTAGAAAAAGAAGGAGAAATGAAGAGTTTTTCGACAGTAAATGTTAATATACAATGGAGAAGATAACAAGGTTACAATATTACACTTTTGAGTACGTAGAATAAAAGTCTACACCTTACACATTATTCTAGTTTTTATTTCACATCGATCGGTGCAATATTAACGAAGTTATAAGCTCGGGAAGTTTACGCAGGTTTTTTAAATCTTGTCGTCCCCGCGAATAGCGCGTGACGTCATCGCATCCATACGGCGCGTCGGGGGCGCCCGGCTCATTACGTCTATAGTACATTTTCGCGGGTAAAAGTTGCTTGCTCTAGTGCGCTCTGGTGTTTTTTATTGATTTTAAATAATGCTGATTAATTATGTAGTGTATCTTGTATATTATTGTTTGAACTAAAATGGAAGAAGGATTTCAAAAAGGCCAATCCGACATCCTTCCCATAGTCTACGATATGATGGTGGCAGAATATTTTATAAGAAATAAAGATTTTAATGCAGCTAAAATTCGCGGAGTTAAAATGAAAAGGTAGGTAGGTGGTACTTAGGTACCTATCATACTAATATTATAAAATGTGAAGTGTGTTTGTTTGTTTGTCCGTCTTTCACGTCGAAAGTAAGAAATTTTTTTGGGGATAGTTTAAGGTCTGTAGAAGTGGAGAGTGACATGGGCTACTTTTTTCCCACGGGATGAAGAGATTCCCATGGAAAACTTATTGGCATTTTGCCTTGACCACGCGGACGAAGCCGCGGGTAACAGCTAGTAAAATATCATTTCTACTTAATATGCGAGGTATATGTATAGTCCGCGCGATACTTCGGCCGAAGTATCGGATTTACGTTTCGTAGTAGCCCTCCTGTACCCCTGCCAATAGTATACAAGTTTTCATAATGATCGGTTGATTAGTCAAGCCGTGAAGAAATAATAAACAAACAAACTCACTTTCTCGTTCATACTAATATTATTATTATAAATGGGAAAGTGTGTGTGTCTTTTTGTTTGTCCGTCTTTCACGGCAAAACGGAGCGACGAATTAACGTGATTTTTTAAGTGGAGATAGTTAAAGGGCTGGAGAGTGACATAGGCTACTTTTTGTCTCTTTCTAACTCCCCACTTCCCTAAAATGGGGGTGGAAGTTTGTATGGAGCATTCCGCAATTTTCAAGGTAGAAAGCTAAATATTGGTATGCGGACTATTTGTGCCTAACAAAAAAATCGTGCATCATTTTTTTTCGAAATCTGCCCCCAACCCCTCTAAAGGGGTTGAAATTTTATATGGGACTTTTCGCAGATTTCAAGGTCGAAAGCAAGGGAAACCGTGTTACCCCCAATTTAACGCGAGCAAAGCCGCGGGCAAAAGCTAGTTTATAATATTAGTTAGAATGAGATGTTCTTGAAAAGAGTTTTTTACAAGTCAATAGACCATATGCTATTTGGCTACGTCTTGAACGTGTATTCAGCAGTACCTGCAGAAGCTTATGACTACACAGTCATAAGCTTCTGCAGGTACTGCTGAATACAGTGTGAGTGAGATAAGACATGCTAAGGTTGACGCCATTTTGCCTTAAATCGTAATGAGGTTTCACTAACAGAAAGTACTTATAGTCGTATAGCCAACGGGAAATTGAATCTTTGACAATCTCCTCTATACTAAACATTGATTTATACGTAGTACTTATACTTCGCGATCCTATAGTTATGGAGATTTAATTGTGAAATAAGAAATTTATCCATACGTGCTGTTTAAAATTAGGTATTCTAACTTAGCCGCGTACGTAGAGCAAATTTCAGACCCGGTCTGATGATCGGCCGCTTTCTTTAGACGGCGGCACTTTGCGCGTGTTGGCTTAAAGTCTTTTTCGGATTTTTTTGGACACTCGCGCGAGTCGTGTGTTCTGTTCTGGCCTTCCGGCACAGTTTGAACAATTAGGCTTATCTTCACTACAATATTTATGCACGTGCCCAAATTGCTGGCATTTTAAGAAACGGACTACTTCAATATCGTCGATGAATCTTATTATCTATATTATATAAAAAAATGAAACCCGTTTTCCGTTGTCACGACATAACATGAAAACGGCTTGACCGATTTGGCAGATTTTTTTTTTGTAGTTTTCTAATACTCTGTACAAGGTTCTTACGGAAAAAAATATTAAGAAAATCTCTCAGAAAGATTGAAAAAAAAAACGAAACAGTACCCGGGCGAAGCCGAGCCGGGCAGCTAGTATTTGATAATTATTCAGTAGATAAATTGTATATTTGTTGTCAACAAATCAATTTTCACGAAAATTCTATCAATGTTTCAGATGCAATTTGCAAAAAAACTCCCAAAAAGTTTGAATTTCCCGCGCGGACCGAAACGTCATCACCTTAAACAAACTAAGCCTTTTTCCGTTGTTATGCTCGCATACAATAATTTCTTCCCTTCCCTTTATATCCAGGAGAGTGGATTACATAATTCATCTTTTAGAGTAGTTTGTAAGTCCTTACAAACATCGATTTCCATTCATAATAAAATTATATTTGGGATACAATACATCCTGACAGCTGCTGATCGTTAATAGCTTTATAACATGTCAATGTCTCTTGTAGTTGAGTGCCTAAAAGGCCCCGGGGGTTGCTGGTTCGATTTAAGCTATAGTAAATTAGTTACCAAATAACGGCAACAGTTTGGAAAACAATCATTATAATTTTGAAAAATGATTCTTCAGTCAAATAACATCAACAACACAAAGAAATCTCATTTTACTGTATGTTTCTGGCCTGTATTGCCTCCAAGCTGAAAAAAACCCTCCTCTGTCTCTTTCCAGCACTACCTCTAAACTAGTCAATACCATCCAAAAAAAATATTAAAACATAACAATTCAATATAAAATAATTCTAGCTTGGATGCCGTGCCATGTTTGACTATATGACTAATATAAATAATACAGTTAGTTTTCAATATCTCAGATATAAATTTATTGAAAACACATTATATACAACTTTCAAATAGAGGTAACGTAAAACCAAAACTGAACATTGGTCATAGTAATACAATAGTAAAAGAAACGGATATTACAAAATTTTTAGGAGTTACAAATTGATAAAATAATCTTAATTGGAAATCTCACGCTACAAATGTCTGTAAATAAATCGATTTGTGCATGTTAGAAGACTGAGAAATGTGACTAATCAGAATCTGCCCTAACAGTCTACCATGCACGTGTCGCCTCGGTGCTTAGATATGGCCTACCCATATGAGGCAATGGTGTCCTTATGAACAGAGTTTTTATAACCCAAAAAAATGCGGGCCTTGTCCACACAAGGCCCGCATTTTTTTGGGTTATAAAAACTCTGTTCAACTCCACAGTTGCACCTTGGATTTCTTGTAAAAAGCTCTTTCAGCAACTTGGCTTGTAGGAAATGTCCTTGCCTATACATTTTTGAGGTATGAATCTTTGTAAAAGAACACCCTGAACTATATGTCAAAGCCTCGCGAAAATATCCTCGGACTACCAGGAATCCAAACAGGTTGGACTTATATAGTATTGTGTACCGAGATCAACCCTATATAAAAATAATTGTATATTCTTTCAATAAAATTCCGAGCGAAATAAAAATGCCAAATGTTAAAGAGTTCCAATTAAAATTATTTCAATAGTTAAATAATAAAACATTTCTATAGTGTTGCTGAATACCTAAGTCATAGTTGACACGCAGCTTCTCTGAGTGAACAATCTATTATGTAACTAATTATACAATGATCAAATAAATTATGATATTTATGTTTAGAGTCCAAACATACATTGCACATGTCATGTTTTGAGCTAGCTTGTCCTTTTTTTTAATGTTAACAACCTATTTACAACGTGTTTATGCAATGAATTATTAAACGTAGTAGATATGTATTCTTTAAGCGTTGCTTCGTATGCGGCTACAAGCGTAAAAACATGAGTTGTCTATCCGGATTCATAGAAATTGATCTGCAAACTACTTTTTACTACTATTGCATGTGTATCTACGAGATTTTTTGATATTCGGAACGGTGTAAAATCATAGTGGATAACGAACCTTAGTCAAAGTCAATGCATTTGTAAAAGGACCGGTCCAATTTGTTGTGTAGACACATTTTATCCATATCCATAATGATTCCAATTTTCGGATTTTCTATTTTTCGTGAAAATTCGGAGGCCTTCACATCCATGTTTTCTAGTCATGTTGTACATATTCTGTATTTAATATTAAATAAATAAGCTACTCTATAAACTACCACCATATCGGAAACAAAGCAATATGGCCACTAGGAAAATAATTGGCGAAAGATACACAGTTAGGGCCTTTTTTGACAATAATATTTTAAAAATGTTTTGTTTTGTCTAGTATTGTAATAATGACTAGAGTGGAATGAAGTTCAACGAAGTTAGAAGTCAAATGAAAAACGAAGAGAGCGCTGTTGTTTTCGATTAATTTCGCGAGAGTGTAGAAGCTAGCAGCAGAGTTATCCAACCATCTCTACACATTGCTTCCTACATTCTAGCGAAGTTAATCGAAGTGAAGTCAAGCACGAAGTTAGAAAAAGAAGAAGAAATGAAGAGTTTTTCGACAGTAAATGTTAATATACAATTTAATTATACTATGCACTTACTAACTACATAATACGTATTTAGATTTTAAAAATTATATAATACCAGCTTTTCCCCGCGGCTTTTATTGCATAGATCTCGTTTGACAACAAAGCAACCCATGGCACGACTTTGTGGCGCCATCTGTTGGCCGATAGCTTGGTGTTTTTATGGATCACCTCTTTTATTAAGGATTTTACGAGCAAGTGCCATTTTTCAAAATAAAATTGTTAAATTTTAGTAATTTTCAAGGGTATCAAAAATATAAGCCGAAAAGATAGACAAAAACAAAAGAAAAGGTAAGAAATATCCGACTTCCCTCATTGTAGAAGAAAAGAACGCTAAGCGCGACCTCTAGCCACACCAGAACAAATCATTAGCATTGTGTTTGTTGCTTGATTTCATCGTGAGTTGACAGTACTTTAATTAAATTTATTATCATTTTAATTGTTATGAAATGCTCTTTCTACATGACTGTGTTACTTTGTAATGTGAGTGTCACATCGTTCGAGAAAATTTTATTCTAAATTTTTAAGGTAGTTGGTGGCTCGGTTTATTTGCTGTCCAGTGTAAATATAAGATCTTATTGTAACCATGTGGTAAGTAAATAAATAAATTGAATTTAAGAGGAAGTAAAACGAAGAGCCACCACACTCTTTATTTCGCTCGATTTCGCGAGAGTGTAGAGTTTGCAGACGAGTTTACTAAAACACAACCATTTCTTAAGCGGCTTTTACAGCCTTGTCAACTTCATTGAAATGATGACACGAAGTTAGAAGACAAAGGAAAAGTGAAGACGAAGTAGGACGAATAGCTGTGGCTGTTTATTTTGATCGACTTCGTGAAATTGTAGGGGTTGGCAGTAGAATGAACTATTTCTAAACAGGCCCTACAGTTCCCTGAAGTTGATCGAAACACGAAGTTAGAAGACAAAGAAAAAGTGAAGACGAAGTAGGACGAAGATCTCGCACTATTGTTTTCTCTTAACTTCGCGAGGTCGAGCTAGCAGAAGAATTACCGAATCACTTCATCTGTACAGCTTGACATTCTTACAAAGTTGCACTTATTAGGAAAACGAAGAAAAATCTGGACGCTTTTCTCATTTTAAAACTAAGTAATTAGAAACGATGTAAATTACCCCCAACTTCTGTGTAAGTAATATCTACGTTTACTTTAGATTTATTTTAGATAAGTACATAGGATACCTTGATTCAACTCGTATTTTGTAAACTACAAAAAAGATGTATCTACCTATAATATACAATGTGTTGGTTTGTACAGTTGCAATATCTGTACAGAAAATCGTAAGAGGCATAAATAATTCGTTGGTACATACTATTTTAAAAGTCGTAGACAGATTCCTTTTTTTTGTACAAACTTACTAAGATTTAGGAGATTTTCAAAATAACCTCTATCGGTGCGCAGAATAGACTCCTCGACAATGTATAATATTACTAGTTTTTCCCGCAGCTTCGCTCGCGGTTAATTTTATGAAAAAGATCTAGTTTGAAACATAACCTGGTTGTTTTGCCGGCCAACAGATGGCGCCACAAGTCGCGCTATGGGTATAGCGCGACTTGTGGCCCCATCTGTTGGTCGGCAATTGCGAATTACTGCGCCATCTGTAGTAGAAAAAATATTTTCCAATTGGAATGACATACCTTCACGGGATATGGTTTTATCTTTACCACCGATTTAGCATTTTAGATTTAATTTTAAGTTAAGACAAATTCATGGCACTATTTATTGACATTCCGCGTACGTAATGTTATATGTATGTATTTAAATTTTATGTTAAAAAAGAAAAGAAAAAAGAACAGTACGATATAGTTTTAAATGACAAAAAAGGCCGTAACTGGTTTTCGCCATCTCTTTTTACCAGTGGTCATTTTGCTTTTGTTTCCGTAAAAGTTTATAGAGTACATTTATTTATACAAATCACTGTAGACTACTACAATGTCGTCGATGAATCTACAAGTTGCAAAATCTATGAAAAAAAAATCCTTGGTCGAAATTAAATGTTTTCAAATTTCCGCGGATAACTCGATACCTATCCATTTCCTGCCATAAGCTACTGAATGACGACACACTATTTTGAGTTCCTTCGTGAAGTAATTTTTTAATTTGGGCTTCATTATAGACGCGCAGTTTAACTCCGGATTTGGTTGTTTTTTTAACACCGACAATTTGGAAGCCATCGTCGGACGGTTTGATGGCTTTCATAAAGGTCTCTTTTGTCGCTGCAAACGTGGTGAGCAGTGGAACGCTACATTTTGGATAGGCAACGACGCAAGGCATAGGTGGAGGGTCCTTAAAGGGGAACCTACATGCCAAATTTGGAATCTCTTACTAAACCTAGCTGTCTGGGCGTGCGTTGATATACTCGCAACTTCGTTTGCGTACATCTCGCTTTCCCGTGAGAATTTAGAAAAATCCTTTCTTGGTACACCCCTAGAAGTCGTAAGGAACCTACATTCCGAATATGCTTTCAGAAAAAGCTGTATGTTGAGTTTCATGTCGAAGTGCTGGTTGGCAAAATTATTTCCTGTAAATCTACTTGCAAAATATTTTTTTTTTTATTTAATTTGGAATCTCTAGACCCAGCGATCAGTAAAACCCTCGCCACTTAGTTTGCGTATATCTCGCTTTCCCGTAGGAATTTTGAAAAATCCTTTCTTTGTACTCCCCTAGACATCGTAAGAAACCTACATTCCCGAATCTCTAAACCCAGCGGTTTGGGCTGTGCGTTGATATAAATATAGTTATTATAGTTAAGCCAGTCAGTCAGTCAGTCAGGACTTTGAATTTTATATAATATGTATTGTATATAAATTATAAACATGTGTTTATTATTATTATTGATAATAACATATTTTGCCCATTTATTATCTAAAAATGTACGTACCTACCTACCTACCTATATTATGTGTCGGTTAGTCAGAAAACGTTTAAGAAAAAAATAAAATTAGAGACGTTGAGTCTCAAGCTAAATTCTCGAATAGTGTTCTCCTATGATAACGTATTTTTGTAGGTACATGTAAAGAAAGTAAAGTAAATCAATTAAACCTTATCATACTGATGCATTTCGCATGCAACATTTTATCGCTAATTGACGGACCCCCTAAAGCCGCCACTGGGCGCCGTTATTGTAATAATATATGCAATATTATGAGAAATGAAATGATACACCAAACGCACGATGCTGTACCAGCAGCGCTGTGCAACGTATTGTGTATTGTGTGTTTACCTATGTACAGGAATATGTACGTAAATTAATTGATATGTAGTTCCTTACGTCAATGACGTAAATTAAATAAATACCTACTTAGGTACATACCTACCTTTACGAATTTCAACACAATTACATGAAAAGAAAACAACAGGTAGGTACCTATATGGCTCTAAATAAATTCGGGTATCATGGTCGCATACAAATAAAATTGTAAAAACAAACAAAATCATATAAGATAAGTAATTTTGTGAAATAAAAGTACTTATTTTGTATTTATCAAGTGTTTAATACAATGCAAATGTTAAAAATTATAAGAAACAAAATATTATATTCTAAGAAAAAAAAAATATGTCAAGAATTAAATTTAGAGCCTAAATAAATTTAGAGATTTGTGGCATCAAGTGAATTACAGTACATTCTTTGCTATTTTCAGGATTGCATTACATTATAAATTTATAAAACTATTAAAATATTGTTTTCAGTGCCCAATTTTACTTTATTTTGGATTTACATAATGTTGATAATGTTCAATACAAATCGATACTCATAACGCCACCTGTAGGATTTAGGGGTGAATTACGTTTTGTTTGTATTGAGGTTGACCACCTGTAGCTCAGAGCTTACATCGAACTGATATTTCTGTGTTCAAGTCCTGTTGGTGCTGGTGCTTTTTTTTGCTTATTTTTTCTTGTAGATGTTGTTTTACACTTTTTGCAATAATTATAATTTTGAATTCATTTTCGTGTTTTTACTATGCCGCGCCATCTAGTAAATCTTTTTAAAACTACTATTAAACAAAAATGCGATACGAACCTATGACGCTAATTTTATTTTCGCAACGAATCTTGAGAAATTTATAACTTTTGATAATTAAGATAAAATAGCATTTTATCTTTATATTTGACATATTTTTATTTTTATTATGTTGTGTTGGTATTTTTTTGTTTTGTTTCTTTAAGTCGTTTTATCTGCGCCAGAGCAAATATTTTTTTGACATACGTTTTTAATTGTATGCAAAGATAGTGGTGACACCATAGATTTATTATAACTTACTTAGGTACCGTAGTATATACTAAATCTATGGATGACACCTATGTCATTTCGTCCCATTTTTACCAGAGTATTGATCAAATCCTACGGGAATCGCGTACTTATCGGGATAAAAAGTACCCTATGTGTTAATCCTAGGTACCTATCAGCTACCTACTTACCAAATATCATGATAATTGGTGCAACCATATGACCGTGAAGAAGTAACAAACATACACACAAACTTTCGCCTTTAAATAAGGGACAATTCATACAGATTGAGCTAGCCCCAAAGTAAGTTCGAAACTTGTGTTATGGGATACTAACTCAACGATATTATATTTTATAACAAATACATATATAGATAAACATCCAAGACCCGAGGCCAATCAGAAAAAGTTCGTTTTTCATCATGACCCGACCGGGGATCGAACCCGGGACCTCCTGGGTGGCGGTCTGGCGTGGTAACCATTACGCCACGGAGGTCGTCAAAAATATATATGTGACAATTTTATTCTCCTAGCCAGATATCGTATATTACACCATGACATTTTAATCACAGATCACTTTCCGCTATAACGTACCGTTTCTGAGATATGACTATCCTAATTGGGAACTTTGTGTCCCCCCCCCCCCTTAGGCTCACCACCTAGACGTCAGGACTTTTAAGTATGGCACCCTGATTAACTTTCTAAGAAATTTCTTAGGTTCCCGCTCACACACTCTGCAACTACGTTCTTGACTGGACTATTATGTTTTTACGAGATTTTTTTGATATTCGAAACAATGTAAAAGCATAGTCAGTGGATAACGAACTTTAGTCAAAGTCAATGCATTTGTAAAACGACTGGTCCAGTTTGTTGTTTGGCTACTCTATAAACTACCACCATATCGGAAACAAAACAATATGGCCACTAGGAAAAGAAATGGCGAAAGATACACAGTTAGGGCCTATTTTGACAATCCTATTTTAATAATGTTTTTACAATACTGACTAGAGTGAAATGATGTACAATGAAGTTAGATGACAAAGGAAAAATGAAGACAACGCTGTTGTTCTCTCTTAATTTCGCAAGGGTGTAGAGCTAGCAGAAGAGTAACTTAAACACAACTATCTCTCTCGCTCCTACATCCTTGCGAAGTTAAGCACAAAGTCAGAAGATAAAGGAAAAGTGAAGACGAATTAGGACGAAGAGCTCCTGCTGTTTACTTTACTCGACTTCGAGAGAGTGTAGATGTGGCATTAGAATAACATCCATAATTTCTGATGCCATGTTTCCATTACATCGAAGTTGATCGAAACACGAAGTAAGAAGACAAAGGAAGAGTTAAGGCGAAGTATAGTACTAAGGCTCGAGTTCGCCAACTACAACATAACCAACGTTTACGTAACCGCACGGTTATATTTTAATCGTTGTATAAACAAGCTGCGTTTTTTTAATGTTCTCCGTGCAATTTTATCTGGCGGTTAACTAACCAAACGTTTTTGAATGAATGAGCCGAAAAAGAATGAATAGTTTAATACTACTTTGTAAAGATGGCAGTGTACCTCCATACTTTTGTCTTTACCCGAACGGCATCTATAAATGGTATGGTTTTGTTATTATACTACAAAATTCAAAATCTGTTAAGGTAATGCCATGTCCGTAATGGGAACGTCTTTCTTATTAAACATCCTTTTTCTATTGTCAAAGTCTAATCAGTCAGCACTGTCAGCAGTCAATAGTCAAAATGTGGCCCATAGATTTAGTTTCGCTTGATATGGCCAGATGTTTATAATTTTATTTAACCACATTTTTCACCTCGAAGTTATTTTTGTAATATTGTAATACATAATTTAATAACATATTACATACATATGTAATATAAAAGTATCAGTTATGGAGATGGGTTTTAAAGTACAGAAATTTAGTAGAAAATAAAAAGTCTACGCTGCACTGCGTTTATATGTATAAACGAATGTAAATAAATATTTAAAATATAAATAAAACTAAAATACATTTTAGTTAAATCACTACGTAAATAATATGAATACTTACTTACATTATATGCAAATATATTATACTATCATAACATTACATAAATATCATAATTATTAAAATTATAATAACAGCTCAACGATGCATGATGCCACATCCAGTTTCTAAATATTTACCTACATGTTACTTTATATCCGTGTTTGTTGATCGTTTTTATGTTTGAAATACTTTGAATATGCCTATCCTACTGTTGTGACTTTGTTAATAGTGATTAAATGGTGTTATCTAGGCTGTGCACTCAATAAATTCAGTGATATAGTGAAATACAACTCACGTCAGGTCACGTCACTCAAATAACCGACGTTTAAACTACGTCTATTCCGTCCATTAAATTAAACAGACGGTTACGACACTTAACCAATGTTTAGTACACGGTGAACAGTAAAATTTGGTTAAACAGCCGGTTAGCGTCTAAACATCTGTTTAAAATGTAAACATCAGTTGGTGAACTCCGGTCTAAGACCGTCCACACTCTTTATTTTGCTTGACTTGTTGCCTGTATTATTTATTTATTCTCATTGCACATTATTATCATTGTATTCTTTATTCAATAATTGTATACTGTATTATATATTTGCTATATGTATACCTATGAATTAATTTCTCTTTAATTAATCAAAGATGATTAGAGCGTACTCTGCAACGCTGCATTTTCAATGAAAAATAAACAACTAAAATAAATAATTACTGACATAAACTAATTTAGGCAATCGCACCAGTAGACACACTAAATGATATCAATTTTCACGCATTAAAATTTGTCCACTTATATGTAATTCATATCCATACTATACTATTTATTATAAATGTGAAAGTGTGTTTGTCCATTTTATTATTAATTTTATTTTTGTAACTTTATGTGTTACTGGAAATCATAATATTTATATTATTTATTTTTGTGTACCAAATAAACAGTTTCGTTCTTTTTATAAAGTCGTTATGTGTATTGTTCCTGTACAGAAATTGTTAATCAAAAGTAGACCATTTTCGTCATTTGTTTTACCGGTGGTCATTTTGTTTTGTTTCTGAAATGGTGGTAGTTTATAGAGCAGCTTATTTATTTAATATTTAATACAAAATAATAATATGTAACACTCTCATTGTAAATGTCGTGTCTAAGTACCCGCGAGGGCCCACAGAATCAAGTGTTTTTGACTTTGACCCTCAAAGGCTCCTACGGAAGACCAGCATAGTGGTGTCTACACTGACGCCTCGGCTTTTGCTGAGTAGGCGCCTTTTCGGTGTTGGTTGTCGTTTGTTTACTCCAGTTTTTTAGGATTTTGCTGTGTCATAACATCTGTATTTTACACAATTGCCACCGACTAAATCCTTTTTAGGGTTCCGTAGTAAACTACAAGGAACCCTTATAGTTTCGCCATGTCCGTCTGTTTGTCTGTCTTTCTGCTAGAAATCTGTAATTTGGTATGTATACACATATTAGCAATACTAACAAAATGCTGGAACAAAATTTTGAAAATATTTTTTATCGGGGTGCCACCCCTACATGTAAATTGGAAATGATTTTTTTTTCGCTCCCGCCCAGTTTTGTGGGGTTTCATTAGATAGCTATAGGTCTCTTCAAAACATTGAGGGAGTGGGAAGATTATTTTTTGATACAATAAATAAATAAATAAATAAATAGGGACAATTCATACAGATTGAGCTAGCCCCAAAGTAAGTTCGAAACTTGTGTTATGGGATACTAACTCAACGATATTATATTTTATAACAAATACATATATAGATAGATAAACATCCAAGACCCGAGGCCAATCAGAAAAGTTCGTTTTTCATCATGACCTGACCGGGGATCGAACCCGGGACCTCCTGGGTGGCGGTCTGGCGTGGTAACCATTACGCCACGGAGGTCCGTTTCGGAATTATTTACATTTATCGTGTCAATTTTCGTTTTGCACGGTGGTCCCTCCACATCTATCCCCGAAAATCTTGTTTAGAAATTTGTAAAAAATCATGGTACCTAGGTATCCATATACGTTTTACAAGCGTTAGTGCTTTTACATAAAATTTTGTGATTTCTAATTTTTTGTGCTATTAAGTAATTTGGAATATTTGTTTTTGGTTTTATCTGCTTCTGTTTTATTTTTGTAATAACTGTATCTCAAATATGTTTTCTTTTTAGTGCTTATTCTCAGACCTGTAGTGATGCATGTAGGGTTATTTTTTTGCTAACTGTAGTTTTGGTTAACGGTAAACAAAGTTTATATAATAAGCAAAAGAAATCGTGAAAGCCGTTGAAAACTTTGTTTAAGTTTTGTTCTTCATAAACCAATGTTTATGAAGAACAAAACTTAAACAAACTTAAAATGCCTAACTTGGTCCAATCACCAACTTAGGTATTTTTAAGTATTCCTGAAATTTTATTATGTTTTCTGTTGTCATAGATCTTTTATAAAGGGGAAAAAATGTTTTTATATTTTATTGTCAACTGGTGATAACATTTGAGCCATTAGATGATCCAACAAACCAGTTGGAATGACGGTTCCAATTGCCTTTTCAAAATTGCTTATCATTAAATCTAGACAGGCTACGAGTAGGTTCATTTATGAAATTATTTAAATTATAATTTAGTAAAATGTCAAGTAAGCGATCTGAAAATTTATTCTTTTTTTCCTTTTTTGTTATAAATTTTTTTGGAGATTATACATATTATGTAATGCCAGTTCTAGTTTATTGAAAAATATATATATATAGGATAGGTCAGAGCCTGGTGTTCTATATTCACATAAATAACAAATTAGTTGGTCCAACAGGAACAATTTTAGTTGTGCCAAAATTAGTTGTGCGTAGCAGTTGGTCCAACAGGAAATGGTGAATTTTTTGATGTTATTTCGACGGCAATACATTCATATACGTTGTCTTGAGTAAGTTTAATAAAATCAAGTATTTTTCGATATGCAACACCATGGACAACAAGAACCTTTACAGACTCCATCTCCCTTTACATTCTTCCTAGATAATATGATCCCAAATCGTAACTCTTAATAATTATTGTTTCCTTCGCAACATTGCATTCCGATGAATATTCTAAGAGATAAAAAAACCCGCTCGGGGGACATTTTATGCCCGATATGATAGCATTCGTGCTTGTTCTCGAGTCTGGGTATTTTCTATGTAACTACTTACTACTACTAATTAAACTATTATGTATACAATTAAAAATCTGTTGTCTGGTACCCCTAACACACGCAGGATAAGCCTAGCAATACTTTGGACTGGCCCCTTGTAAAAAAAACAGTTAGGTACACTCTCTTGTCATT
Organism: Endotricha flammealis; assembly: GCA_905163395.2. NCBI lineage: Eukaryota > Metazoa > Arthropoda > Insecta > Lepidoptera > Pyralidae > Endotricha > Endotricha flammealis. The sequence goes on from LR990852.1 coordinate 22,842,259, forward strand.
ATCAAACGCTGTCTCGTTCGTACAATATATAGGTCTGAGCAAAATAGTGCGTGAGATTGAAACTGTTTTTTGTAAAGAGAACAGGAGGGGCGCTGTCGCTATGCGAATGTTTTTTTAATGCTAGCAATAAAATTATGATGCATCACTCAATCTACGTCCTGTTACCTACATTCAATTACCGCGCGGCGCACATCACTTCACGCGTCCTGTCTCTCGTCCAGTATTTACTCGATACGCGAAGTTGCTAGCGTCCAATTTGCAGCTCGTATATGCAGCAATTCCCCTAACAATAGTAGCTTGTTATACCTAAATTCATACAAAATAATTACGTTGAACGTCACATGTTAAACTTACACTATTAAATTTATTTTTTTTTTTCTATCATAATACTTTTATTCAAATAAGAAACAAATCTATGTATGTACAGTCGCCTCGAGGATAGCAGAACCATCTTTAGGATGATTTTTGGTTGCAACATCCAACATCATAGTGGACACATGTGGCTCTAATAAACAAAAACCCTATTTGGTAACAAAGAAAAGAACGGAGCTGACAAAAAATCCGCTTGCAAAATGTGCAAGCGATTTTTTTCTAAAATGGTCCTCCTATCTTCGAGGCCACCGTACACTAAAACTAAACTAAACATATTAATATAAACAAATTATAATGAACCTAAAACTAAAAACCTTAAAAAATAAAATAAAATAACTAAAATATATTATTAAAAGGAGTCCCTTTAGGCAAGGTTCCGAAGATACTGGCAGCGTTCCCCCTTTGAATAGCTAGACTAATTCTTTGTCCGAGGTAGCTGCCAGCTCTTCGGTCTCCTGTGATGTCGACTAACCTTTTTGCAATTTCCTTAAAAAGTCTTATAGCACAAGGACCCCACGGACCAAGGGTCTCAACACCGAATGGGATTTGTTAAACAACACTATTAAATTGTTATAGGTATTGCAAATTCAATATTTTGTTAGTTATGGTTGTCTAAAATGTCAATCGTTCTACGCGTTAGAAATGTAAAATATTGACTGCTAGAAAAATACCAAGAGTCTAAAATTATCACGGAGATAGCACAAGAAGAGATAGCATTTAAAGTTTATAATCAAGCGATTAATCAAACGAAATAAGCACTAAAAGCGACGGTATACGAAAACTCATCATCATCATAATCTCAGCCACAAGAAGTCTACTGCTAGACAGGCCTCCCCCAAACAGTTCTATCATAATGGGTTCTGCCAATACTCGCCACGCTTGGCTCGTGGGTTGGCGAGCGCAGTTCCGCGCCCAGTCTTTACTATACGAAAAATTCGACTAAGTTAATCAAAGTTTTCTTCCAATTAAGAAAAACACAATGGTTTGAAATAGAGGTGGCCAGGTTTAATTAACGTCGTATGTAGTGAACAGATAGGGGCCAATTCTAAAGTTCCGGAAACTTTTAAGAACCTTTCCAATAAAGAAGTTACTTCGAATCAAAAAGTAAAAGTAGTTTCATATCCGAATGTTTGAATACTTTTTCACCGTTTGAAAAATAATACACTGTCTGAATATTTACCCAACTTCATTGGCGTGTATCCCGTTTTCCTGTGCGAATTTCGCAAAATCCCTTTTTCGGAAAAAGCACATTCATAGTCTATTCTCGTAATAAAAACAGTTATAATATGGTCTCAAACTCAAGCGCTAATTGCTCATACAAAATATAAAGTGGGTGTGATAGAGCTTGAAATAGAGGCCAGTTTTTCGTTGTTTTTGTTACGAGAATAGGCCAGATTTTTACGATCAGTGGTTTAAGCTGTACGTTGATCCATCATCGTCAGTCGGTCAGATCAGGACAAAGTATTTTATATGTACAGAGAGATAAAATTATAAAAAACAGAAATGATACGAAACCAATACATAAACTTTGACCAAAAACGTGCTGCCTACTCTCTGATTGAACGAATTCATTGTTAAGGCTTCTGTTTCCAGTCAAGTTGATTGTCAACTGTCGCTTGGCTTGTTCATTTTCATTGCAATACACGCCTGCCGTTTCTGACAGTGAGTCCTCAAACGAAGCCAGCTCTACACGGCTATAAACCTAGTTTGTATCAAAATAGTTAACAACAGCTCACAGCATTAGCTCCCAATGGTAATGTAACAATAGACCGTGGTGCTCGGCAATCGAGCTTCCCTTGATTTGGCATATCTCTAGGCTTTTATGGCTTTTGCTTCAAATTGCTGTCTCTCACGTAGTTGTTAAGGAAGGAAGTACTTTCAATACTTCCTACTCCGACTATTTTCTTTCTGAATTAAATTCGTTGTGAGATACAAGGCAGCTGTAGTTTCTTCCAACTCTCCCGAGGGACGCCAATAAGCTTCATCGCTTATTGTCAATCTGAGGTCGCCGTTGTTGATCCTGGCTACACAGGAGACACATCGGTGGGAATGTGTGGTGGGCTTGTCCCGTAAACCTAGTTTGAAACAAAGATCATAAAGGTTAGGGTTAAATTAATTAAAATTATACCGTACAAGGTTAAAAAAAAACAAACGCAACAAACAAAGTTAGGGTGCTTACATAAAGAGACAGGATTCCGGTTCAGACAAATCTATGTCTGAAAAGTCTGTACTGGAAATCTATTTATTTATGTAAGCGATGTGATATCTACGCGACTCTATCGTTTATGAGCACTTATAACGGCTGCCAACCGGTCGCGCTGGAAACGTTTGGGGGAGGCCTATGTCCCGTAGTGGACTTCTTGAGGCCGAGATGATGATAAGCATTTTTAGGAATGGTTTTGGAGCGTGTAAAACATACTATGTAAAGTTTTTACATATTTTCTTAACATTCGGTGTCGAGACCCTTGGTCCGTGGCGTCCTTGTGCTATAAGTCTTTTTAAGGAAATTGCAAAAAGGTTAGTCGACATCACAGGAGACCGAAGAGCTGGCAGCTACTTCGGACGAAGAATAAAGTCTAGCTATTCAAAGGGGCAACGCTGCCAGTATCTTCGGAACCTTGCCTAAAGGGACTCCTTTTAATAATATATTTTAGTTATTTTATTATATTTTTTAAGGTTTTTAGTTTTAGATTCATTATAATTTGTTTAGTTTAAGTAGTTAGTTTTATAGCCAAATGCTCTTCGTGAAATAGAATATAAGATACCTTTTCAAATGTATTGTAACACATATTGTGCTAACTGTTTGTTAACCTTAATAAATGGAAAGATTGGAAATTTTTCTTAACAAGTTACATCATCGTTAACACATCAAAGCCATTTTATTTTAAGCACAATGTTGACGCCTTGTCGACGAGAGTGCGCGTGAGTGCGACCATCAACGTGACCAAAAGTACACGTGACAAAAACAAGGCTAAGCAATATTCGCAAACAAATTATGAAAATACGAATTGTAATTGCAGGCAAAAACGTGATTAAAACGGCAGTCTTCTCAAAATAATGGGAACGTGCCTCTGAACGTTTCACAAGACTGAGGAAAACTTATTTGTGGTACCTATAGTCCCCAAATGGAAACAAAACAAACGACACAATGCTTTGTGTTCGTCAGACCGACCGTCATATAAAAATAAAAGGAATTGAATTCATACCTTCGGAAGTACCTAATGATAGGAATTATTTGATTTTGTGTATAAAATGTTTCTTTTTGTATCACTAATGTATTAATGAGAGAGTTTGTAACTCTTTCTTAAAGGCATGATAGAGTTTTTTAGAATTTGGCACAACCGCATCGGCTAGTTTTGATATAATTGACTAGTTGAAAACACATGGTCACTTTTAGGCAATTTAAAAAAAATAAAGAATTTGCTTGATAATTTTAAATTCAATTTACGCTAGAAACATTCCAGACATTTACATTTCGACGACCTCCGTGGCATAATGGTTACCACGCCACCCAGGAGGTCCAGGGTTCGATCCCCGGTCAGTCATGGTCATGATGAAAAACGAACTTTTTCTGATTGGCCTCGGGTCTTGGATGTTAGCCCCAAAGTAAGTTCGAAACTTGTGTTATAGGTATACAAACTCAACGATACTATATTTTATAACAAATACATGTCGTCGGGGATAGTGCAAATCCGCTAATGTCCTACATGTAGGGAGCGCGTATCTACACTCCAGACAGTTTTACAGGAGAAAGTTAGAACTTTAGATTTTTTTTATATCAATAGATTTTGGTAATTTTTTTTTGCATAAAGATATTTATTTGTATTCCGTGCAATTTTAACAATAGACATTTAGGAATTAAAATAATGAAATCAGTCTATAAAACAATACAAAACGCGTATTTCTACGCTGTATTAAAATATTGATACGAGTAAAAGAAACAAGTTTAGCAAAGAAAAACTCATTCAGAAAAATAAATGAAGAACTTTGAAGTTTTGAAACTATTCAGACGTTGATTTTTGTTTAGCAAGGAATGGAATACGGAAAACTCACTATCGCCCTACACTCTTTTTTTAAAGCTACCGATCGAAAGTTTATTTAAATACGCGATCGCATATGTTCACAAAACAATATAGGTAAATAATATACTGATATTTTTTATTGCACATAAATTTTAAAAACAATTACATTAATAGATACAGTTTACAAAGATGAGGAGATTTCATCTAGCCTACCCTACCGGGTGTCATACATGTTGTACAGTCCGGTGCACGTATTTCAATTTTGGCTCTTATAACATAGAACTTAAGAATGGTACAAGGTAAAATATGTAAAGGTCAACCTGCTCTTGACTGTACAAGGGCGGTAAACAATTTATATGTGCCATTTATCTCATTACTTAATACTTAACATTCTAAATTCTAATATTCATTTCAAACAAACACACGTCCGGCCAATATTAAATTACAGCAACTAAAAAAATACATTTTAATCTTAATGATACATTTACCATAAATTCATTTGTTACCTATATATTATATTTCATTGTATGTATTGTATTATTTTATAATAATTATTATATTAATATAAAACTAATCTAACTATGCCGCAATCGTGAATTTCTGCACTCCCAATGGTTGACTGGTAGAGAATGCAATTAGCATTAAGTCCGCCTACTGTATCAGTACTTTGTGTCAATACACAATTGGTCAATAAAGTTAAATAAATAAATAAAAAATAAATAATTGTGTGATAAAACGTTTAGGCTTCTATTTTTTGGGGTTCTGCAGTAATTTAACAAGTGAGTATAATTTCTCCATGTCGCTACGATCGCTGAGTAGCGCCCAAAGACGCACTACTAATTTTGCACGTCTAATATGCTAACGAAGAGATAGTATAATATCTTGATTTTTTTTGTGTTGGCTACCCTATATCTTTTGGAGTTAATACTTTTTTTGGCGCCCAGCTTATTGCGTTTTCCCATGGCGTAGGTAATGTAGTTAGATAGGTCTCTAGATATGGCCTTAAAGTGTCCATTGCTAATCCGATGATTACGTTAACGTAAACGTATTTTTTTTTAAATGTATTAGCACTTCGATAAGTTCTAATACTTATATATAAAAAATACGTTGAAAATTTATTTCTAAAAATCTACTTGCTAAATAAATTTTATTTTTATTAGTTGTGGTTTTCCACAGATATATCAGACTAAACATAATTTTACATACCCATAGACACAAGCTGAAAATATTGCTGTCACTTTTCAGCAAATTAAATTCGGTATAACCTTGTCCCATTTCTTTCATCAATAGCAACACTAACGCACACTTACTCAATTTGACAGCCGTGCCTTGTTTTGGTAAACGGAATTTGTATCATACGTAAAAGTAAACGGAAGATGGCGATTTGCTCTCGTTTAAAAAGTGACTTTTAAAGTTAAAATTTAGTGAATAATATCAAATAGACAAAAATATAGGTGTAATGTGCTGTGTAATACATTTTCAAAACTCTTCGTACAAAAGCAGCCAAGCAAGCAGTACAAAAGTACCCATTTGTGTCTGTGTGACTGACATTTGATAGTGTGCGTTTTTGCCACGATTTCTGATATGGAATGTTCTGTCTGTTATGTCTGTGGGGTTTTCCATATTCTCACCAACATTTCCGTCATTCGTTACTATAAAACGAACTTAAAATAAACTTCATTCCACATAATTAATATTATAATAATAAAACTCCTTGTTTCCAAAAAAAAAAAAGTAAAAATTTCCTACATGAAATGCCATCAGCCTGAATGTCCTCAACACAGACAAGAAATTTGTCTTAAGTTGTGTTTAGTTCATTATTTTTCTTACATAATTTTATTATTTTTACCGAAGACTGATTGCAATATTAAATTTAGTGATATTGAGAACTATTAAAAGTTATTTTCTAAACAAATCTGGTTTTACTTGTAACCGGGGTGACTCATCGCCCCTGTTACTATTTGAGCATGCAAAAATCATGTTACCCTCCGAAGGAACAAGGCTGTCACGGAAATTGTGCCAAGTACCAACCAATTTTTTTTTTTCATAATGTAACGACAAAGTTTCTGTTTTCTGACTTTTTCCATTACATTGTACTGGAAAAAGTTAGGTCAACGGGAGCCCCATAGGTTTTTGGTTGGTTGGCTTGCTATTTGGTTGAAAAATATAACATAAATGCCCATATCTTTCGATTGCAACTTAAAAGTTTGATTTTTTTTGTGCAGGGGATTCCACACTTGAGTTGATATTAATTTCAAGTCAATCGCTCCACGTGTTCATCAGAAAAAAAAGTTTGACAGACAGACAACAAAGATATTATATAAGGGTTCCGTTTTTCATATTGAGGTGCGGAATCCTAAAAAGAACAAACAAAATACATATATTACGATTTCCTGATGCTGATATTTTATTTACAGTTGTCCTACGTGTCCAGAAGAGACGCTATACGAAAAGCATGGCCATGTCGTCTACGATTAGCAAGTATGAGACCGCTCACAGCAAATGCAACAACAAATATAGTGATTACCCCTTTACACCTGGTGAGTACCTAAATATAAAGTTCTTTAACATGAAACCGCACTAAGGCCCCGTTGTTTGATCAGTAGTTAATTAAAGTAATGGTTAAAATTCGTTGAAAAACCGAACTATATGTTAAAAATACAAATAACCATTAATATACTTAACTATTGATCAAACAATCGGCCCTAAGACGCCGACCGTCTACCGGTCAGTGTGCGTTCATCGTACTTTAACCGTCGCGGTCCGACTGCGTGTAAGAAGCCACCATAATCTCGGTGTTGCAAGCGTCCATAGGCTACGGTGACCGCTCACCATCAGGCGAGCCGTAAGCTTGTTTGCCACCTTCGTGGTATAAAATAAATAAATAAAAAGAATGCAATATAAGATATTTAAAATTCCAAACAGCTATTTTATTTCTTAAACGCACATGTATGACGTTTTCTGCCATGCCATCGACAACGCGCTTCATACTCAATTCATACGCAGATTAGCAGGCAGTAAACCTAGCACACGTAAAAAATAATCATTACAGGGGAAAGATGGGGAACTTCCAAATTTTATTCATAATTCTATTTTACCGATTTTCAGCTTGTTGGGAATTAATTCACCCCTTTTTAGTCTAATTTGACCGGAGTAACGCGTATCTACGGCACCGTACAAAAGAGACCGTGTGAAAGTCTAATAAATAAAAATACAATTCATCCCACAATCCCCTGGACTTTTACTGCATTTTGTGACAAATTGTAACAAACAATTATTTACCAAAACAATCCGTTATTATTTCCAATATAGAATAGTTTCGGATATTGTCTTGTTTCAATGAAACTCGCCGCTGGAATACCTTTGTTTGATAACTCCCAGTTAAATAAAATATTTTACTGTATTCGTTATTTCTATATTTACAATGTTTTTATGGAATGATCTATTGTTTGCGAATTCATATTTGTAGTGAGTATCGATGCGAATTTTGAAATTAAAGCTCTCTATATTGTATTTTCAATTCATGCAATCGTTTTAAAATATATATCGAAATAAACATGAATTAATTTATTACATTATGACAGGATGGCAATGTTATGTATTATTTTTGAAAAATTATCTGACACACTATCAGGAAGTTACCGTACATTTAGGCCGTATGTTCACCGCCACCGTCAACGGGGCGTCACGGACTCACGGAGAACCCCTCATTCCACTTGGATCCAATGTTTGATCCCTCAATGGATCCTAGGTAACCTTTTTTCCACTTGAATCTAAAATTCTTTATGGTTATAACTCAATCGTATGAATTTTCAAAAGTTTTTCTTACTTTGATAGAACAAAATAAAACCTCAGCGAGAGATAGGGCACAGCACAACGGATAATCCGCTTAAATCGGAGCAGCCCATACCTCACAGAAGAGTAGCCAAATAGCGTTGGTTTCGGCCTTGTTGTGTTCCTACAGTGAGTAAGGTCTCCGGTGAGTGATACCCTCGGTATTGCAAGCGTCTATTAGCTATTCTATGTGATACTTACCATCAGGCGGGCCGTATGCTTGTTTGCCAACTTTGTGGCATAAAAAAGACTATCCATAAGTATATGATAAAAACGGCACCGTCGCTCGTCCCGTCGCGTCGTCCCCTCCACCGAAATATAATTTGGCGGACGGGATGACGGCGTCACGCACGACAAGTAACATACAACAAACTGAACCACCGAGATCGTCGCGATGGACGAACGATAGCCGTCACGACAACTTGATCTCAGCCAGAAATTATGTGACGTGCCGTTGAAGGTGTCGCTGGACAAACGGCCTCTTCTTACATCCTCCATAACTCCACAGATTTGTGCTGATTGCTTTTACAAATAACGAGTTGATTACCTTACAAAAATAAAAAGGTATAAATTCATCAGCTGTATGTAGTTTAGTTAAACCGAGTGTTGTTTTTGTGTTGAATGAAGTAAACTATTAAACAGATGCTCAAATGCAAGATGTTGTATATTTCGAGACATATAACAACATAAGATTTGGTTTTTATTATGAGATAGTTGCTCAATCAGATCAATTTTGGCTTTATTTTTATACTACATATGTCGTGGGTCGATCGTGGAAATAGGACGTTTTATGCAATGTCCACTTGAAATTTATTCAGTTGTATAAATCAAATAAATTAAGCCGGAACATTAAAGTGCGAGAATTAGTTGTGAGGAGGAAGGTGGAAGGGAAAGGGGAGTGGGGAAATGACTTGTTGCACGGGTTTCAATAGTAATAAAGAAAATAGATTAATAACTTATTCGATTGTAACGAACATGAATTACATTTTAAAAAATACAATGATACATTTTATATCAATTTTGCATGAAGTTAATTGTAAAAAAAACTTCATCGCTATCTATAATAGACAAGTAAATACAGCACAGTATCTTTTCGCGCGTTATCTTTTTGTTTTCATTTTTGAAAAATCGGAGAACAGGTGACGCGTGCGCGACAGTCGCGACTCCTTGCTGTACATTTTAGACCACCGAAGTGGGTCGCTGCGCATAGGCATGTTTTCGATACCAACATGGGGGGTGGCACTAGGGTAGTCGCGAGTCACGCACGACACGAGACGTACACCTCTAGATAAAAGTTCAAAATAAATAGATAAAAGTTTCTCTTGTTACTTGTATCAGGTTGTCAAATTGAGTATTTCTAAGCCATAAAAGTTGCACATCCTGAAGCACTATCAAATTACCTGGCAGTGTATCGCATATTCATACAATACAGGCAATTTGGATAGAGTCTGTTTCCTTACAATGGCGACGGGAAAAGAAAAATATAACCATGACTTTTTATAGTGAAAAAGGTATGATGTAACATTTATTACGCTACAGTTTGGCACGCTCCGCAGCCTGAACGACTCGATGGATTTTAGCTTGAGAGGTGACGTTTGATTTGTAACTGTGAAAGTGACACTGGATGATTTGGGATTTATATATCAAAATATAAAAATAAAAAAATGCCGGATTTTTGGCGCTAAATTCGAATATGGCTCACTCTGTAGCCTAAACGGCTTGAAGGATTTTAGCTTCAAAGGCGTCGTTAGAATCGTATTAATTGTGAGATTGACACTGGTTGTAAGTTTTTAATTAGAACACGACATAAGCTGGGAGTACCTTCACGCGGTGAAGGCGGTAACAGTTTAACTGGCTAAAACTTCCATAATTAAATCAATGCCTTCGGGCATATTATGTTGTTGTCATTGTGTGCACCGTTTGAGTGGCACGCTCGTCGCAGGGACCAAATGGAAACCGGGGAATTACCACAAGCAGTGTTTGTTGAGTTCGACGACCGCACAATAAAAAAAAAATCAACCAAGAGTTGGTGTACGGATTGAACCATGTACGATTGATTTCGACGCACTTCGAGAACAAGGTAAAATCGAACGTAGGATGTTGCCCTTAATCCTGAGTTGGGCTGTAACTGTCCACAAACTTTAGGGTACTACACTCGATCGGGCGGTTGTGGACCTCGGCCCACATATATTTGCTAAAGGCCAAGTATAATGTAGCTCTCAGTCGAGTTAAAACATTAGCTGGATTGGCCATAAGTGCGCTTGATTCTTTAAAACTTTCGAATCGGCCACACGATCAGAATTCTTTAACAGAGCTTCAAAGTTTACTATCAAACTGATAAGTTAAGAAATCTGCGTAATCCGGATGTATGGGTAATTCAGCGACTGACACCACGAGGGATTGGAACCATGGTGTCAGTCGCGGAAGGACTCTTTTTGAATTGACTGATTGACACCATGGTGTCAGTCGAGTAACATATAATTGGGACGTCGTTGATTGACACCATGGTGTCAATCACGGCAGGCGTTTATTGACTTCCTTGATTGGAACCACGATTTTTTTTATTTTAAATAATGGGTTTTTTGTACAGTCGGATTGAAAATACTTATTGAAATGAAACAAAATTACTGGTACTCGATATTAGTATAATTAAATTATGTACAATTGAATGAGATTTATATTTACTAAAATGATTTGGAAATAATTCGTGTAGTTTTTACACAGTTATACCTACGTGAGCTGTATACCTGTTTTCTAACCTTTTCTATTTAGAAAAAAAATTATATCGGAATTTCAGTACGAAAAAATAGATTGAGACGAAAGATGTTATGAGGTTGCCCTTAAGTGAATAAGAAACAATATCAATATTGCCATTTTCACCAATTTAACTTGACAAATAACAATATTTAATTACTAACTACACTGGGCGTCAAAAATAAGTAGTACAGTTTTAAAATTGCAATATCTCCTAAACTGCAGAAGCTAGACCTTTGAAATAAAAAAAGTTAAAAGACAATTTAATTTCATTTAATAAAAACTTCATGCATAATATCATTTTTTAAAGATTGACTGAAAAAGAACTTAATAAATAAAAACACTATTTTTTTAAACTGTTGGCTTGTACTTTTGTTTTTTATTGTTTTCTTTATTGCTGATAAATCAATTGCAATTCAAAAGCAAATGTGTCTTCAGCGAGTAAACTTTACTAATCATGCCTCTTTCACCAGAAGAATGTGCAAGAATCATAACTTTTCTCGAAGTAGGCATCAGTATGCGTCGTACTGCAAGAACGGTGGGTGTAACTCTAAGAACGATCCAACAAGTAAAGCGAAGATACGAAGAGACTGGAAACCATCTAAGGAGACCAAGTAATGGCAGACCCATGTGCACTAGTACCCGAGAAGACCGCTTAATTGTCTCTACTGTGTTAAGAAATCGTCACCTTAATGCAGTTGAGGTCCAGCAACAGCTTCTTCAGACCCGAAGAGACTACGTTAGTGAGAGTACAGTGAGGAGAAGACTTGCTGAAGCCAACCTGAAGTCGTACAGGCCAGCAAATGGCCCCAAACTTGAGACAGGGCATCAAGTAGTAAGACTACGCTACGCGCGTCAACACGTACAATGGGGCGAAGAAGAATGGACAAGAGTCATAGAAAATGGCACTCTGACTGGTGAAAGATATGCATTAGAGATCCTTAACGAGTATGCAGGGCCATATTTAGCAAATATGGGTGATGGAGCTATACTAATGCATGATAACGCCCGGCCACACACCGCTCATCTCGTACAAGAGTACATTCAGGAGGTTGGCATCAGCTTGATGGCTTGGCCATCAAGAAGCCCAGATCTTAACCCGATTGAACACGCCTGGGATGAGCTTGGGAGGCTAGTCAGAAGACGCAGACCACCCCCCGCCACCCTCAGGGCTCTAAAACAGGCCCTGATAGAAGAATGGGTGAATATTCCCCAACACCGCCTCCGAAACTTAGTGTTCAGCATGCCAAACCGGCTCCAAGCTGTCATCAGAGCCCGAAGCGGCAACACAAGTTACTAAAGTGGGAACAAGGCCCAAAACGTAAAAATTAAGTTCTTGATAGTTCCTTCAAAATGGTTAGCTTTTTAGTTTTTTCCTAATTTTCAATGTAAAACTTTACTAATGCTAAATAAAGTATTATTTTTAGAAAACTTTGTTAAATTTGCTATAAAATGACTTTTATTTCAAAACTCTAACTTCTATAGTTTAAGAGTAATTGCAATTTTAAAACTGTACTACTTATTTTTGACGCCCAGTGTATTATTATCGATGAAATAGCGTAGTCCAGTCCGTTTTGTAGTTCAAATTTTAGCTGTTTTTCCGAGATCACGAACAGAATAGTACGATATTATGAAACCATTTGTTTGAATATTCTCAAAAAATATATATATTTGACATGACAGATGTCAAAATAAAATTTAAATCAAAAGCACCAAGGAGTGTTGATATCAACTTTGAAGAAAATTACCCACACAATACCTTACTTTCGAGAATTTTAATAAAATCCGAGGTCTTTCATCAGTCTTCTTAAAGAATTTTATGCAAATAAGAAATCACGTCCCATACGAACTTTGTCCCCCTTTTTACTCCCGAGAGGTAAAATTTCGGAAAATCCTTGCCTATATCATAGCAAAGAACACACCTTTCAAGTATCCATTTTTACGATCAGCGATTTGGGCTGTGCGTTGATTCTTAGTCAGTCAGTCGTTCAGGACAAAAAAAAAATGCATAGGTTTAAAAACGTAAGTAGGATATACATAATTTGTTTAGAAGTTAAAACTATTAAAAAAAGCGTGCACTTTGACACTAACCGATTATTCAAAGTATGTCGCTACGGTATTGATGGGTTTATTTAAAAAAAAAAAAATTTTTTTGGAGTTAACACCATTAGAAATAAATTCTTTTTAAATTGCGATACTTATAGGTAATTTAAAAAGGCAAGTTAGCACTTTTTTACATAACTGTTTAGTTTCAATAAAATGTACTTGGTTCCAATCGAGCAAGTCAAAAAACCTGCCGTGATTGACACCATGGTGTCAATCACGGCAGGTTAAAACGAACTTTTTCTGATTGGCTTCGGGTCTTGGATGTTTATCTATATATGTATTTGTTATAAAAATATTATATCGTTGAGTTAGTATCCCATAACACAAGTTTCGAACTTACTTTGGGGCTAGCTCAATCTGTATGATATATAATATATATATATAACATTGTAAGGTCGGGGTTAAATCGGTTTTTCTAATAGGTCATTGAGGTAACAATATTGAAAAGGTTAGGAGCCACTGTCTAGTGTGGAAAAGATTTAAAAGGATCCACTTAATAAAATCTTTTTGAGACAGTTAAAATTTGTTACCCTTATTTTGTTTGGACTTATAATAGTACAAGTAAAATACTCGCAACTTCGTTTGCGTATATCTCACTTTCCCGTGGGAATTTTGAAAAATCCTTTCTTACACCCCTAGGCGTCATAAGGCACCTACATTCCAAATTTGGAATCTCTAGACCCAGCGCCAGCGGTTTGGGCTGTGCGTTATATAGTTAAGTCAGTCAGGCAGGCAGGACCTTGAATTTTAAATAGATAGATTCTGGAGTAGGTGGGTATAATTTATACAGTCACCTAAATGTGTAATCACTTTAGCACCTTGTCACTATAACATTGTTGACATGTTCACTGAAATGAATAATTGAAATGATATACGAAAGTGACATGGTTCTAAAGTGTTTACATATTTATAGAGGTGACTGTACTTACATTATTGTTGTTTAGAAGCAACCGGTCTGGACAAAGAAATTTAAATAAAGGGCACTTCAAAAGAAAATAACAGTAAAGGTGGAAGTCGTATTTTTAAAGCCCAAAGCAACAAATAATAATTATAAGTACTTATTGTAAATTTTTCAAATAATTTATGTTTCTACGTTAGAATAGAACACGGAAGGATTTCAATTGCGACTGATCTTACGATCGAGAGACCCTCCGCCGCTGATGGCACTTCGAGAACCTTGGCCCCAATACCTTTTTGGGGTTCACTCGGTAAAAAAATTTGTACAATAAGTACAAAAATTTTTACCGAGTGAACCCCTGAGTGAGTTTAGAATAACTGAACTCTGTTTTGATTTTTTTTTTCTGTTATCTTCTGAATAATTTCTTAATTTTTAATGTATTTTTTACATTGAGATATAGTAGTAGCAGGATACGTCAATTTCTTTCGCTTATAATTTATTCTTTACTAGTGAAACCCGCGCAACTTCGTTGGCATGTATTTATTTATGCACAGCAGCAGCGCCATCTATATCAGATTTTTGATCAAATCCTACGGGAATCGCGTACTTTTCGGGATAAAAAATACCTGTGTTAATCCAAGGTATCAGCTACCTACATACCAAATATCATAAATATTGCCCAGCTATTTGAGCGTGAAAAAGTAACAAACTTACACATAACTTTCGCATTTATAATACTAGTAGGATTTTGTTTTGTCTAATACTACTTATTACTCAAACTAAACTATTACTAGTAATAATTATTTTATTGTTAGTAATAATTTTTATTGTTAGTTTAGTTTGAATCAATTTTATATAAACTAAGATTGTATTAATATGTATATTCCATTTCAATAAACTTAAATTCCGAAAAAATATTTTTTTTTTGTGTTCTGACTAATTTCCTAATTTTCATCGTTTTCTTTAGACCACTTCAAATTTATTCCTTATTTTGTTTTAAATAATACTTAAAACTTACTTATATAATAAAACTGCTGACTCGGAAACCTCTAAAAAGTAAACAAAACATATTAACACGGCAAACTCCTGATAATACTGCACCATCAAGGTCGCCATTTTGTTGTAATATAATTAAAGAAACGGTACTTATACAAAAACTCCAAATCGATCAGACGTAGGTGTGTTGACTTTTAAATTTCCCTTCATCAACTAGAAAAGAGCTGATTATTTTTAAACGGTTTAACATTTATTTTTTAATCATAGCTAAGAACATTCTCGATCCAATTAGGTACTTTTCAAACAAAAAAACTGGTGTTTGGGAATAATCCTTCTTCTGTATTTTGTCGTGACATATTTATAAGTCTTTTATAAATAAATAAATATATAGGGACAAATCACACAGAGTAAGACTTGTGTTATGGGATAGTAACTCAATGGTTATATTTTATAACAAATACAGATACAATAAGTTGTTTTGAACAGTTGCAATATTTTTGGAGGCGTTTCTACTGATACTGAACAGGAATATGTGAAAAAAACATTATAATAAAACTTACATTTAATATATTTATATTTTTATAAATTTGATTTTAATAAATTTGAAGTTTTTGACGAAAATCCAAATCCGCCCGCATGGCACACCATACGTTTTATATCATGAAATCACTCTGTGTGAGAGGGCGCCGACTGCCTGTCAGTATGCGGTGGTCACTGCCGCTCCAAAGAAACTTTCAGTATAATAAAAAGTACTCTGTGAAAGAAACGCCGCAGAAAAATCTGGAAAATTCGTCGATAACATGATAATTTGTAATTTTCCAAACACAACATACAGTGCTACAATGCTATTTATGAACGTGGCCGTTGGCACTACAACTCCCGTTCATATTGTATGTCAATATTCGACAGTTCGACTTTGACAAAATGTATGAAAATATTCCACAGTAACGTCCTCCTACAAACGTCACTCACGTTCATAAATATCATTGTAGTACTGTAGGTACAGATTACATTTATTAACTGTCATTACTGACAGCAGATCCGCGACAAACCGTCAAACACTTTCATAAAAGTGGCCAGCGACTTATAACAAACTCTTTGCTTTTAAATACACGAATATTGTCGAGGTCCATTCTGCGCACTGATAGAGGTTTATTCAAAAACCTCTTAAATCTTTGTAATTTAAAAAAAAATACAGGAATCTGTTTACGGTTTTTAAAATGGAATCGACAAAATTATTTACGCCTCTCACGATTTTCTATTCAAATATAGAAACTGACTAAAACAACACATTGTAATATAAACATCCAAGCCAAGATCCAGGCCAATCTGAAAAATTCGATTTTCATCATGACCCGACCGGGATTTGAACCCGGCACCTTCTGGGTGGCGGCGGGCGGTCCGATATGATAACCATTACGCCACGGAGGTCATGGTGATCTCCAGCGCGTACTAAGTCAAAATGTTCATTGCAATATGAGCATTTGACAGCAATTCCATTCTTGTTAATGTTTTGTTTGCATCCAAAATATTTATAAGTAGCCATAGTAAATAGCTGTTCAAGAAAAAACTTAATACAAAATTTCGTTAAAAAATTAAACAATACTCAGATTAAATAAAACTATCACAAAAAGTTTCAAGAACTATATAAGGTCCCAATTTATTAATGAACTTCCTTTTAACACATGACTATATAGGTTACATAATGATCGTTTAAGCAAGGCAATAATGGTCTAGTATTCAGGAAAAAAGGCATTAAATTTAGAAATACTCGGTAAAATGCGCCTCTCTTGTAGCAGCCATCCGTCAGTAGAAAAAAAAGGTTTAGGGGTAGTGCGGTGCGAAGGGCGCGTCAACTGGTCTCACATATCAAAATGGTTGAATATGTATGAATTTTTCTAACTACTTACAATACAATCTTTTTTTTTTTTACTGAATACTAGACTATTATTTCCTTCCTTAAACGATGGTATGTAACCTATATATAGTCATGTGTTAAATAAAAGGAAGTTCATTAATAAATTAGGACCTTATATAGCCGATATTAGAGGGTCCAACCAGAGTCTCGCACTGTCACAGTCACAGCCAACGCTATGACCAACTCACCATGTTGTGAGTTGGTGGTGTTAATAAATAGTACCTATCCTCAGTAGTGTCTTGGATCGTTATATATATTATCACAAGTTGCACTTGATGGGTTTGTTATTAAAGACTCGGACACAGCTGCGTTTTTATCGAATGATATTTCTTACGAGAGAGCATCTTGTACATACTAACATTATTATCGCAGGTGTGTGTACAGTCGTTTCTGTACGGCGGCGTTGTTATCGCAGCAGTGTGTAACTCCATGACCATCCTAATACAAAATGTACTGAAAACAGATATTGCAATAACGCATGCGACAATATCGATCGACAGATAATACGCGCCTGTGCCATAAAACTTGTTAAAACTGTTTGTATTATGAGTTTTTGGTGAATATTATTGAATTTTTTGAATGGCACTTTGCAAAGTTATGTAGACATAATTATACTGATACGGTGAAGTTACTCGTTCGTTTGTTCTCGAGTCTGGGTGTTTTCTATGTAATATAAGATTTATAAAAAGTACTTAAATATATACAATAATATCCGCTGCCTGATACCAAAAATACAAGCAGGTGTCTAGCTTACTTTAGTACCAAGTGATGCTATGTGAACTGTGAAGGATTTATTTATAACTCATCAAATTTTCAATATGACTGAATATTATTATGACGGACGGATTAAAATAGAATTGTATGTATACTTACATACAATTATACATAATGCATTCACATCTGAAGTGCTACTTAGGATAAAAAATATTGACTTGCGAAATATTCCTTGTAAATCTACTAAAAAAAAAAATGATTTTTATATTTTTTATTTTATTATGTTGCTTCGTTATTTTTTTATTTTTTTTATATAAGGAAAAATATCAAAGAAACATGAGATTAAATGTGTTATGAGAGCACTTGATTCTGAATATCGTCGACGTAGCTTTAAAGCTCAAACAAGGAGGCGGCTATACATTATACTTTGTAATTTAGAATAAAAGTTTATATTTCAGCGACCTATATTTTTGAAACCTAACACGTCGGTAGCTGTTGTTGATAGAATATGACAGTCGACAAGCCAAGCCTTGAAAAAACTGAAGCAGCGACTAGATTACAAAATATAAGTTAGGTAGAAGAAAATTCCCAAAATAAATAGGTAGTTAAGTCAGTAATCGACAGTACTTACCTTCGTAATTACTATAAGCTTTTAGTTAATTGCTAATTAGTAAAATTATAGACTTGGAGCTAGTGTCAGTTTAATGTGTCACGATCAAAGAGGATAGTAATTATTGTGGTCACGATACATACAGCCTGTTTCTGAAGAGCTTTATATAAATAAGTAACAATAAATATATGTATATGGACAAAACACACAGATTGAGCTAGCCCCAAAGTAAGTTCGAGACTTTTGTTATGGGATACTAACTCAACGATACAATATTTTATAATAAATAGGTACATATATTCAAAATATATTATTCAAAACCCTGGCCAATCAGAAAAAGTTCGTTTTTCATCATGACCCGACCGGGATTCGATCCCGGGACTTCCTGGGTGGCGGTCCGGCAGCGTATTGCCACAATGCATATCAACCTGTGTTGCACAAAGTGATCTAGTACAGACTATGGGTGTCTGTACACCCATAGTCTGTACTAGATCACTTTGTGCTTATTCGAATAACGAATATTGTAAAGCAAACTACGTAATATGAATACAGACCAGAATCTGTATAAAAATACAGTTTGTTTGCATATTTCTAGAGCAAATCTTGTAAATCAACACAGACTGCCGTAGTTTGTACTCGATCACTTCAATATCCTAAACCAAACTACGTATGAATACAGACCAATCCGTATTTCTAAAGCAAACTGTGATAATGTATTGAAGGTAGCTAGGTTCCCTAATATTTTAATTGAATGCTATTGCATCCATGATAGTGATGATAAATATAAATTACAAATATAATGACCAGATATCGGATATTCCAGTGCATATTTACCTAAACTTCGACATAGTCGTAGCATAGAGTAGTAATACCACCTCTAAAATGTGAAATAAGTAGTTAAGTACCCTTTTTCGAGTTCATACTAAAATTAATTAAAATGTAATATTTTAATTACCTATTAATGAAACTAAGTTGTCATTGTTTAAGTGAATATTATTCGCTCGCATGGTGTTTTGCTCATACTGAAGTTATCCCGTTTCACTCGTTATAACTATGATCAGACGACCTCTGTGGCGTACGTAACGGTTACCATGCCGGACCTCCACCCAGGAGGTCCCGGGTTCGAATCCAGGTCGGGTCATAATGAACTTTTTCTGATTTGCCTGGGTTTTGTATATCCATATAAGTATTTGTTATAAAATATAGTACCTACTTATCATTGAATTAGTATCCTATAACACAAGTCTCGAACTTACTTTGGGGTTAGCTCAATCTGTGTGATTTGTCCCTTGAAGTATATTTATTTACGCCACGGAGGTTATCAAGCTGGCATTATTAGATGACTATCCAACATCAAGTACGTAGCCCTTTTGCTATTCAACGACAAATTCCTAGCGTACATAGCCTTAAATCGTGTCAAGATGTTAGAGAGGCCTTGGCCATTAATGCACTTGATCCATGAAAGCTCTTAAATAACCCCACACGGTCCCCATTTTTGCAAGAATTAAATAGCTTGCGACGCGACGCTTCACACAAGCGAACTATGAACTTTACTGTGTATAAATTAATTCTTAACTTTTAGCGAAGTGGCTGTTTAGTTTTTAATTAGGTATTTGACGATATCCGGCGTAATGATGGCCATGCCGGACCACCACCCAGGAGGTCCCGGGTTCGAATCCCGATCGGGTCATGATGAAAAACGATGTTTTTCTGATTGGCCGTGGATGTTTAAAATATTTATATATGTTAAAAAATATAGTATCGTTGAGTTAGTATCCCATAACACAAGTCTCGAACTTACTTTGGGGCTAGTTCATCTGTTTACTTGTTTAGATCTATGTTACTAAATAAAAAAAACGCCTACGTTTAGGTTTGGCCTTTTACGAGCTTTACGGCTCTTTGTTTTATTACTCATTGATAGAATCACAAATTATACTAATACCAACAGGATTTTCATCATGACAAGTAGTTTAATACATAATATAAACTTTTACCTGTATACAAAGGAAAGTTTTTATAAAAATCTAAAATAATCTATCAAAAGAATTTACATAAATCCTTTGTCTGGTACACCCACATAGGTAGTCTACAGGAAACCTTGCATTTCAAAGGAAGGCTTATCTCTATTTAAAACCAGAGGTTGTGCATATGACAATCTAAAATATGTTCGTCATATTGCGTTACTGGGATATAGCCGTCTCGTTTGGTATACGGTGAAAATACTTCAACCGTTTCGATATTTCAAATTTTCGTTTATTCACATTTAAATTACATAGTCTGTTAACAGTTAATGATATGTTATAGCTGTCACTGTTTCGTCTAAATGAAAAAAAAATGTTTGATTGATGTGGAATAAAAAAAAATAATTTCGGAAACTGACTGTGTTACGATAATACTTTTTTTTAATGTTATACGGCATACAAACAGGCAAGCGGGCCACCTGATGAAAAGTGGTCACCGCCGCCTATGGAGATCAGCAACAACAGGGGCACACCAATGCGTTGCCCACCTCTGACGAGACCTCTAATGTACCGCTTAAACACTCCCATGTTATTTGATGTTATAATCCGAAGGAAACACAGTGTCTGGGGGCTGGGAGCTCATTCCACACGCGTTTAGTGCGAGCGAGAAACGTTCTTTCGAACCTTCACGAGTACACCAAGAGAGGGTCAACGTCAATGTAGTGGGGATGAGCACCCAGCCCACGGCGATTGGTGCGAGTGCGGAATAGGGCCGTTGGCACCAGATCGAAGAGTTCCTCGGAACATTCCCCACTGTAAAGCCGGTAGAACACATACACAGAGCCAAAATACCTTCGACTTAATAAGTAAGGATACAATATCAATATGTACATGTCTTGTCCTAAATGACTGACTGACTGAAGACCTGAAGCTGAAGAGTGTTCTTTGTATGCCTGGTATGATGTATTCCTGGTAGTATGTATATTGAAATTCTCACGTGAGAGGTACACGCAAACGACATTGCGTGGATTTCACTAGAAAACATATAAAAAGTAGCCTATGTCACTCTCCAGACCTTAACCTATCCCACCAAAAAAAACATGTCAGTCCGTTCGTGACTTTCGATGTTAAAGAAGGAAAAATATACAACACTTACAACACTTTTGCTTTTTATAAATTTATAGTATTAGTATGATTTTAATATTAGCGTTACCATTTACACTTTCACCCGTCAAAGATTACAATACATACAGTAATAAATTTATTTGTGTAATCTACCTAACTATACTACCATTTCGGAAAGAAGAGCAAAATGATATTTTTTGTAATATAACAATACATTTCATAGGTATCTTTAAATAACTGGCTAGCCTTTGTCACTATCGGCCATTTGTCCATGTAGTCACATGATTCTAACATAGTGCCACGCCACCATTGCCGATGCCTCCTCAAATGTACGTTACAATTGATTACTACAATGGATTTAGCTCAATTTTACTAGAGAAGCTCGATGGCGTCGTCGTCGCTGTGTGTTGCACAGGTGACACTTGCACTTTGCACTCTAATATGAACACGCAAGTTAAGCAAAGTCGACCCTAGCCAGCGTTTGGATGTTTCGTTATCTCGAGCTTCTCCATGCTTCGGAGGGCACGTTAAGCCGTCGGTCGCGGCTGTTGTGGATAGTTCAGTCGTTAAGTCAAGTCTAAGGGTTTAAAATCCCCGTTCTCTGTCAATCCGCATTGGAGCAGCGTGGCTAAGACGGTTTATTTAACCCCTTTAATTGAAGGGAGACCGAAACTCTTTTGATAAATATTATATTTTTATAATTCATATTTGTCTATGTTTTATACGTCTGTTTCACAATGTCACTTCATCATCACCCTTTTATTACACGTCATTGTAAATTTCTCTCATTAATATAAGTTTTCTCCATTTCCTCACTCATTTTCTTAACTCTCCATCTTTACTTTTTTTTTCTGAATTTTGTTTATAAATTGTATCGTTTAATTGGACCTTGTCCCTTGGACTATTGGCTGTTTAGTTTCGGATTTCTATAATGACAAATACGGCCATGCGGTACCTAGATTCCCTAATTATAGCATGACTAGGCGTTCTGCGGTTTTACACGCGAAATCCCATTGCTGTTGTTCCCGGGCTGATATCCGGGATAATCCTATCATTGTATTAATCCAGGTTAAAAACTACTATATACCAAAAGAGGTGATCCAAAACAAAACCACATTTATAAATACTATTCTTAACTTGGGGGGGTTGGGAGGGTAGACAACGCGTGATTGATACCCCCGGTATTGCAAGCGTCTATAGGCTACGGTGATGCTTACCATCAGGCGGGCCGTATGCTTGTTAGCCACCTGCGAAAGTTTCATGATGATTTTTTTTACCACAATAAAAAAAAACATCCAAACCAACTTTCGCATTTATAATAAATAAGGATAACCTTTTGAAATGTAAAAAAACCGATTGATTTGAGACGATCTCGCACGTTTTATACCAGAAGATCCCCACTGAAAGAAAAAACACAATTCATCAGCACTTTCCCAGACCCGCGGGGGCGAAGTAACTTCCCAATGCAAATGATTAAAAAAAACAAATCGGTCAGTAGTTTTTGAGTACGTAGATTTAATATAGAATAACAATATGTTATGTACATGAATGGAGAACGTGTCTGTGAAAGCTTTCTGAATGATTAAATTTTCATGGTTTTTTTTTTCAATTTTATTAACTCGTATGCAATACGCTGATAGAATATGACAAAGGATAATAATACGGATTGGTCGTGATCAGTCGTGACGTTACAGATTTTTGTTTAATTAATTAATCCAGCTGGTCGCATGTACAGACAGATTAAATCCCAACAAATAAATGAACTGGAAGGTTTTTGAAACAGTGGCGACTGGTAAAAACGGAATTTTCTATGTAACTGTCGATATGAGTATTTGAGGAGTTTAAGATTTAAATTTTCCAATAATGGACATGTCATCGTGGCTGCGGTATCGGAAAAATAGGAACATAATAGTCACTGGCATTCACATCTGAGTGCTTATTACGTATGTGGCGAGCCGAACTCCATTTTATACATCTTTACTTTTTTATAAGTGGATGATTTTTTTTTAAATAAAACTATTGAGTTGCTTTTAATATAGAAACTGACGTTTCCATATTTTATTTTTGTTTTCTATTATTCTTTTCAACAATAACATTTTGTAATAATTTTGTCGAGCTGATATAATTCACTTCACCTATGGATGTATTCAACTCCGGAATAGTTGATGCATATTCGTGTCACAGGCGGTACGTGGACCTAATGAATTTGATGTACGGAGGGTGGGCCTTCCTCCTGCATACCGTGGCCCTATAAAATCGCAAATAAAAAATCACTTCAGACAAACCAAACGTTATGCGTCCACTTCTATTTTTACTTTAACAAAGAGTTTTAGGAATAGAAATAAAACCTCGAAGAAATATTTCTTTACTTATTTTATTATCGGCCATGTTTTATAACAAAGTTTTTTTATTTAACATTCACTTTGTTTTCTCCGGCCAGGAACGGTCCGCAAGTAGTTAATACCTATATATAATAATAGAAGAATATTGATAGAGTTTGAGGACTGAAAACTTTAAACCCTTCCCGCTCACTTCAAACTTTTGAACAGAGTAAAACAGAACCGTTCGCCCATCGAACGTCTCAAGTATTTGATAAAAACTTTACAGTGATGTTTAATATCTTCGTTTTTATTTAAATTGAACCTTTCCAATTTATGTTTATTGGAATCGAACGCCGCGAAATTCAAATTTTCTTTGTTATTTACAAATTGCAGCTATAAACAGCAGCAGCTATAAACACAAATACCTACTGAATAATCATCATATAAATTATAAATAGTGTTTCACTTTGTTTTGACAAAATGTGACAAAATGTAAGTTTATAGAAAAAAAAATAAGAAAATTTTAATAGCGCCGTATGAACAAGTAATTTTTTTTTAAGAGTTCTACCATGATTTTTTTTAAATTTCTAAACACTTTTGGTGATAGAGGGGGAGGGGAAGGAGAATGATACTGCCTGAAATCTCTACTGGGCGTAACTTCGAGCATTGTGTTTGATTTTATCATGATCCGCTCCGCCCAACTCCACGTTAGTAGAAATACACCTTTATATTGCAGTTCATTTACGTCATCAATCGTATTATGGATACGTACCGTCTGTTCACAGTTATTTTAACTCTGACAGATGTAAAACAGGTTTAAAACACTCAAAATAAATGTCACAGGAAGGAATAATTCTGTAGCAGAAATAAAATAAAATAAAATCATTTTTTTTTGCAAGTCGATATACAGGAAATACTTTCGCACGTCAAAATTTTTTTTTTATCCTACCAGCACTTCGACGTGAATGGCCTGTTGAGAAGAAGTGCCGCAAGAAACTCAACAAACAACCTTTTTTGAAAGCCAATATACATAATTATTTAAAAGTAGTTCGAAGTTTTTTATACATTGCAAAATAAGTATATGATTGGTACAGAGGAGCAAATTACTATGACCACAAATTTTTATCTTTAAAATGATCTTCTACTTTATAAAAACCTTTTTTCATCAAGCAACTTTTGATAGTCTACTTAAAATGCAGAGGCAAATCAATAATACTTTGTGGCAGCTTGTTGAACATTTTTATGCTTACCTATAAAACTATTACCAGTCTTGTGAAGTCTGAGGCTCGAAACGAATAATGTGTGACCCGACATACACGCATTGCTTGAGCAGTTAGCCATTAATCAACGTAAACGGAGACGTGCAGTCATAGTCAACAAAACAACTAGAGAACTGAACGCTCTGTACTCGATGGTTTACGTCTACATCAATATAATGCAACGTTGCCCGCTCGAATAGGAAATAAGACTGCCTCAAAACCGTGATATTTCAATTTAGAATGACTTCTACTTTGCATTGTACCGGGAATTGGGCCGACAGCCGTTGGCATGTATTGTACATTTTAGAGTTCATTTTAGCACATTTATGCCTGTTTTCACTAACGTCTCATATCGTAGGTTTTACCTAACTGGAACAAAGTATGAGTTAGGAAATATCTACACTGGGAAGCGTTCTTGGTGACAATCTAAAAGTTAAAAAATATGTAGGCTCGCCAACTCGTACAGCCAAAGACATTATTAAATGAGACTTTGTACACATTCCCAGCGCCTTGGCTCCTGTATAGCCAGGATCAACAATGGCGAGCTCAGATTGACAATAAGCAATGTAGCTTATTGACGTCCCGTGGTGAAACTACAGCTGTCTTAGAACTCGCAACGAATTTAATCAGAAAGAGAATAAACGGAGTAGGAAGCATTGAAATAACTTCCCTAACTCAATTACGTGAGAGACAGTAATTTGAAACAAAAGACATTATAGCCAAGACACTCTCTAGGGCCTAGCAAGTGAAGCTCGTTTGTATGGGAAGTGGTACATGATCCAATAGCGATGTGGGTGTGCAATTTATAACGGGTTGACTCCACTACACACGTAGGGGAGGAGGCTTGGCGGTGAGAGCCCTACGCTCCCGCAACAGTCCGGTGTCTCAGAAAAGGGTGTTAGTACACCCGAACTGAACTTTTCAATTAATAATAATAAATAAAAAATAAATAAAATAAAAATAAAAAAACGTAGGGGAGGGGCATCAAAATTTGTCCCGGCAGTTCCGAGATAAATGGCAGTTTATGAATATCCTTACTGCTATGCTTCTTTGAGTATCAGTAGCGATGCGGTTATTGGATTGTCGATCAGCTTTAAATACTGCAAAAGATTATTCATGAACATTTATCGTTTTTTGAGTGGTAGGCACAGATATATGGTAGGGCATAATTATTGACAGTCCGGTAGCGCGTTGGCCCTACCTTCAGCAACAGACAGCGCTGGTTCGATTCCCAATCGCAAACATTTATGTGATGGCATTTTGTTTGTCGAGTCTGGGTGTTTTCTATGTAATCATCAGGTCAACCTCACAACCTACATAAAAAATATATAAGCATATATTTTACAATAAAATATCGGTTGTCTATTACTCATAACAGAAGCAGGTTAATACCAGCTTAAATTGGAAACCCATTGGAGGCCGGGAGACCTGAGGCCCGATTCTACTAACACAAATGCTCCAATGGACTCTCAGTGTATCAGTGGAATAGTTTTTGACATTTGATAGGGACTTAAACAATAAGTTAAATATTATGTTATTGTTTAAGAACTATTCCACTGAAACACTATCGGCATTCTTTTGAGACACGATTGAGACATCATTGAGAGTCCATTGCATTTGTGTTACTAGAATCGGGCCCCAGATGGTGCTGTGTAAAATCCAACGTGCCTGTGTATAATAGAAAGAGATGAAACAAAACATACATTTGAATGCTGTGGCAAAGCCCTCTCGATATTGAACTAACGCCTCCACTATGTGCCATGCTCAATATTCCTTTTAGTAAAAATGAATATTCAACAAGGCTCAACTACCGGATCAAAAACCTTTTATGCGATATTTACAGCGGCGCGTATCGTGATGACACAGTTTGAATTTCAACTACACATTTTATGATTGACGAGTTGCACAAATTAGTTTTTTTTACACAATTATTCACACAGCGCCTGCCCCTGCCTGTCTACCTGCTCTCGTAATAAAAACAGTTACAATCATGTCAATCTTAAGCGCTGTCTCATTCATACAAAATAGGAATTGAGGGAGATAGTTCCCGAGTTTGAGATGAGACTGAAACTGTTTTTGTTACGAGTCTGTTTTGTTGGTCCCAAAGTATAGAATAAGTAATAACCCGAGGTAAATGGCCACTCTCCGCCCCGCACCGAATCGCGTTACCTTACCCTAGGCGGGTATCGAGGCGGGCGGGTGCATTCGTCAGCTTAGTGAACGACTGTGCGCTTAGTCAGCTTAGTGAACGAATGAAATAGATATAAATAGGAATCAATTTTTAGGAGGTTTGGGTAAAGAAATATTAGAATCGCAAAGTAATATTACTTTTGTAGATTGTTGCGACGTTTTCCTATCGAATAGGTATGTAAAAAAACTTTTTGTCAGATTTCGCATTTATGTAATGTCATTAGATTCAACATACGTCTTCTAAAATTTAAATCATTTAGGTATAAATATATACTTAAGTGTTTCCAATTTGTAATGTACAAATACTTAATGTTAAAATGAAAATAATTGTTTTTTAGTGTGAAATAAAACTAAAACTCTTTTTACTCCCTTTATTTAATAATCTAATAAAAAAACGTCACGTTTTCAGTCGTCCATTATATAATTTAGAATAAAATAGATTACATTCTTATTTATTTAAAACTCAAACTCGCGCTGCTGGCTGTAAAATATAAACAAATTATTTTGTAATTACACAAAAATTAAGTTTTACTGTTTCATTGTGTGGCACGCGCATAGTCCTTTGATAGACCGGCAGTGATTGACACGTAGACGAAGTAATCCTGTTTGATTCACGTCTGGTCGGTGGTGAATGTTCTAGAACGGTCGCATACAAACCTATTACATAAATGTCAACTCTCGGTGATTTGCAAAAGCAAATGGATCGTCTCTGTGAACTATTGAAATACATTGTCAATGGCACTGCGTGCTTTGAGCAGTAGATGGAAATTGATGAAAATCTATTACTGTGTCGATTCGAAATAGCTTGTATGTAATAAGCCCATTTGAATAAAAATACTTGACTTTGTCTGTAATATATAATTATACCTTTAGTGATTGATTACTAATCAACATCGGATTCGTTCTTAAAGCCGGTTTTTCACTGTGAGATATAATATGATATATTTTACATCTTGAGATGTAATATTTTATCGCTCGTTATACATTTTATACGAGACCATTCATTCGATAAAAAAACCGGGCAAGTACGTGACGGGCCACACACAATGTAGGGTTCCGTATTTGCTACGCTTTGCTTTCTTGCAGATGAGTACAATGCCATATTCTATGACATTTGTAAGTTTTCATCAAATAAATTTTTTTTTATTTCTAAAGTCAAGACTTTCGGATATAGAGGGGGGGGGGGGGGGGCCCACCGTGCAAAACGAAAATTGACACGATAAATGTAAATAATTCCGAAACGGATCATTGTATCAAAAAATGATCTTCCCACACCCTCAATGTTAACGATACCCCACAACATGCGCGCAAGGGGTAGGCGCAAAAAAAATTTCATTTTCACTTTACATGTAAGGGAGGCACTCCAAAAAAAATAGTTTTCAAAATTTTGTTCCAGCACTTTGTTAGCATTGATAATATGTGTATATACATACCAAATTACAGTTCTCTAGCATTAAGCGTCTAGGCGCTAGACCGCGGACGGACAAACAGACAGACAGACAGACACGGACATGGCGAAACTATAAGAGTTCCTTGTAGTTTACTACGAAGCCCTAACGAGTGCGGATAGTGAAAAGCGTAAGTTTGCGAATCGCGCTATTGGCGAAACGATGAAGTTGGCAATAGATTTCCACTCCAAAAAACAATAAGAATAAGTTTGTTTACCCATAAAGTTATACAATAGGTTTACAGGCAATCAATGCATCGTTGCATCCGAGGAAACCACTGAGCAAAGCAGTTTTTCCACTTGTCTTTAGGGGTTTCTTCGACGGATTTTGGACGAAAATTAATGTAGCAAATATACGCTTTGAATACTCTATTTACTTTCAATAGCTTCGATCCTAGCCTAGCGCCATCCGCATATACCTATAATTTTATGGCACTGTACTCGGAATCATTATCCACATTGATTTAGGTGTGCCTGCCGACCATCTCGCACTTATAGCAATGCTATGTCAAATTCTTCGACTCTCTCGATCTTCGGATGATCCCGCTCCGGCTGGCACCATCATGCCCAAACGACGTCCGCGGCACATCCTCAACGACCCGGACAACCCCATAACAGTCGCTATCGAGGCGCTTAGACAATTGGATTCCGCCACACAATATAGATACATACGTCCGCCATATCGGTCACGTCACCCTCTAGTAGGGACTCGGTTTTTGCAGTACCGGCACTTGCCCGGCCGCTTCTCTCAAACCGTTCGCCTCCCCCCAGTGTCGCTATAGGCCGAGGTTCGAGCCCCCCTCTGGAGCGCCTCCAGGCAGGCACTGTTTGACATCCATGCTTGGCGGTGAGAGCCCTATGCTCCCGCCACTGACCGGTGTCTCAGAAGAGTCCATTTACTAATAATTAATCCAATAAAAAAAAAACGGAATCATTATAAAATCTCTGTGCTTTGAATTAAAATAAAATAAAAACTATGGTGGACGTTGCTAGCTTGGAAATGGTTGCTAGGTTTTATCCGTTGACATAGTAACGGATAACTACGTCCACGGATAACCCAATTAACAGAAAAATAAACAGATCAAAATAACATAACATAATACAGAAAAAAATAAACCTAGAATCGGCTGATAAATTCCCAGTTGTGCTATCTGTTACAGTATTCTATTACATTCTTAGAACAACTAATACTAGAAAATTCTATAGTCTTTTCTTGAAAATATCTTGAGGTAAGTTAAATCCATCTTATAGATCGTACAAATAGACAGTCGATTTTTAGGAAACTATTATTAAGTAAGCCTTTAGAGCCGACATAGAGGGGCGGCACGAGCAGTTAGACATTCATCGATATACTCGGACCGATCTTGCACTCAAAATCAACAGCTTGAAGCTTAGACTGCACAGCCGCCCGAAACAGTACCTACAACTGCTCGAGCGGTCCGTTGTTTAACTTGTGTGTTCGTCAATGCGACACACAGCGACGCCATCGACCTCCTCAAATAATGTACAGATATTTTCTTAAAATATTTGGTAGAATATTTATTTCTCAAGAATTACAAATTCACTTACAGAGAAACTTGCATGCAATCACATTAAGTATGCATTACACACATAATGACAACTTCAGGGCGCACCTAAATAAATTCACATGAAACAGAAACATTAAATAATAACTCTCCTTTCATAGAGTAAAGACTAGAAATGGGAGAAGAAGAAGCTGCGACACTTGAGGGGCAATTCTATGATTTTTCGAAACTATTTGAACCAAAACAACGAGACGGCTCCACGATAACTCTTTACCGTTTAGATTATTGGTTACGACAAGCAAAAATTATTGACGATAGAAAAATAACTATGACTGACACTGGGATTATCTTCAATAAATACAGGTATTCCATTAAAACCATTAAATAAAATAAAGTAAATGAAGGCGAAGACATGTTTAAAAAATAAATTTCAATATGATTCAGCTGTGCCGCGCGGTAGGCACAAATTGAAAAAAAACATGGTAGTAGTCCATATTATAGTGAACCTCCAATGAAAACTATAACGGTTAAGTATGCACTACTAGTTACCGAGTAATAGCCGACGAACTTATGAAGTAAAATTTCTTTGTCGAAAACGTACAAATGTTAGAAAATGGCATTGTACTCATATGCAAGCAATAAATGCATAGCCAATACGGAACCCTACATTGTGCGTGGCCCGACACGTACTTGTCCGTTTTTTTTTTACAGTAAAACCGAAATAAATTATGCCGAATTTCTCGAGTTTCTTGAGGACTTGGCGAATTTGAGGTGTTTGAATCTGGAGCAGCTAGAAGAGACCATGACCAATTGTGGGCTGCCGGGACAAGTACCCGTAGTAGTGCCTCAGTACAGAGACTTCTTCCTTACTTTCAAACCGAAGGAAAAGATGTTATTCTAGTGTCGTTTTTACTTTCTCACAATTTCGTATTATTTGATTTGGGGCTAGAAGATTGTGCTCACATTTTTTTTGTCGTCTCCATAATCTATGGCATGTAGTATAATATATAGCTTAAGTATATTATTATTATAAGCATATTTTATTGAGATTGAAATAATTGTTTTATTTTTCGGTCTATTTTATAATACAAATAGGAAAATATCTGAGATGACTTGGAAACTAAACTTTCCGTGACCCTCTATCGCTTGATTTGGTTTGTTTTTCTCTGTTTATAATAATAATAATAATTGAAACAACACAGAATAGAAGGAAACTACATTATGGACGATATAGGAACTAGGCTATTAGGAAACGTGGACATTTTTAGACACTCGACAATTTTTTACCTGAAGGGAACTTTCTGACCCTCCACGAACATGTTCATAAGTTCATAAGCGGCGGCGGTGGTGACCACTTTGCATCAGGTGGCCTGCTGGCTTGTTTGTCTGTACTATGACAAAAACAAAAGGAGAAAAGTATTGTTATCAGTAGATCTAGTTGCACTCACATACACTGGAGTTAATATTATGAAGAAAGTTTTGTTATAACAGCTGCATTTTCCGCGTATTGGTTGCGCTCCATGCATTTTCAATTTATATATATTTAGATATATATATCAATACATATCTTTTGAATGATCTCTCAAGAGATCTGCAAAATTAAATTCTGCTTCTTCTTCTTCTTTTCGAGTCGATGACTACACACGCTCAAATCAGATTTGCCCAATACCTGGCAACAGCAATACCCTTATCGGTTGCCATGAGAAGATCCTCCCGAGCACACTCAGCTGGCCATATTGGGCAAGCTATTAAATGTGCCATATCTATTCAATGTGCTTTATCTAGCTTTGGACTGGGGCTCGAATAAAAAATAGACAGAATAGATTATTCGTTTAAACTATAAACAGCCGTTTTTTAAATGAATAATATTACCTCGTGCTATCTCTATTTTTCTTCTTTAGTTTGACAGTGATAGCCATAATATAATCGGAGTACCTACCCTACATGTGTCATTAACTGTATAAGTGGTTTTGAACAGTTCACCAAATCTGTATTAAATTAAACCAATAACATAATGTCCGAGAACTCACCCACCCATAAACCTGATTTTACTTTACCCTCATAGAATTCTCGGATGCACCGCTTAACTATTTGTAAAGGCTACAAGCTCCGGAAACGTGGCACATGTGTGATTTCCCCGTTTCATTGTTCTGTGCGTGTAAATGTAACACTACATGTAGCAAGCAGCTTTGTCAAATGCATAACTCTGTTATTTCCGTTCTCATGGAAATCTTACCGGTTACGTACATACAAAGTTCAAAGGGAAAGAGCTTGCAATATTATTTTATTTTAAATATTATTAGAAAGTTAGACCATAGTCAATTAAAAGGTGGGCCACGGGCAAGAAAAAATGCCCCGTGGTCCTAGGTGAACTGAGCAGGTGGACCACGAGCAATACGGGGTTAAATATGAACCTATAAAATCCTCAAACCTTTTTTTTTACAAAATTTGGTTTTCGCTGAATTCGATTTTTTTTACAGTAAAACAGAAATAAACTACGACGAATTCCTCGAGTTTCTTGAGGACTTGGCTAATTTGAAACAATTGGACTTGGAGAAGCTCCAGGAGACCCTAACCAATTGTGGGCTTCCAGGACAAATCCCCGTCGTGGTGCCTCAGTACAGGGACTTCTTCCTTACTTACAAACCGAAAGAGAAGATGTTATTCTAATTTTAATACTAAATAAGTTTATACATAGTTTTGAGTAGGCGTATTTGAATATTTTTGAAAATTCTAGAAATTTGTTATTAATGTACATTAAAAATCTAACTTCGATTTACACCTATAGCGGAGAGATTTTTTAATCTTGTATCTATAGTATTTATGCAAAATACATTATAAGCTTATTTTAATGATCTCGAAATTGTTTTATTTGAAGGGGCTACACCGGTCTTATATAACATATTGAACAAACAAATTCAGTGTGGGAGTAAATATAATAATTTTTTTTAAATGTTATCTAATAATTTTAAGTTGATCCGTCAAATTATTTTCCTCTTTTCCATAATTAAAAAAAATCAAATCAAAACGGAAGAGATAACAGATTGGTTTAATACTTAATTGCCTAGCAAAAAGTAAAGAGTATATTAAAACTTGCAGAAATTTTATCTAGACTGAAATTTTATCTAGACTGAAATTTAAAATATGAAACTGCATTGTCATCTTAAAATTAAATTATAACTTTCTATTAAAAATACCTTCGGATGAAGCTTGCATTTTCATTACAGAGCTTTAAAATTAATATAATTATATTGAAAATACCTTCGGAAATGAAGGTCTAAAACGATATTAAATTCTGCTGCTAGTTATAAGCAGGATGCAGGCCGCTTCCATTAGTACTGCGAAGGGTTGGGGGCTTGGGGGTGGCTCATGTTCTTAATGATATTAATGACAATGAACTGATTTTCTTTCGCCATTTCTTTTAGTGGCCATATCGCTTTTCTTTCCGAAATGGTAGTAGTTTATAGAGTAGATTAATTATTTTAGTACTGTATTTACTCCTCGACGAGAAAGTGTCTGTGAAGACCCACTCTCTAAATAGAAGTTTTATTTTTTACTTTATTTAATCATTCGTGTCTACAACACGAAAATACACATGAACCTTTTCAGGCACAGCAATGGAATAGAGAGAGGACAGACTTTTAAATGTTTGTTTATTAAAACTTTTTATACTTCCTACTCCATCAAATTTATTTCTGATAAAATTCAAGACAGCTGATTCTTCCTCGGGACGTCAATAAGCTTCATTGCTTATTGTCGATTTGTAATCGCCGTTGTTGATCCTGTTTCTTTAGGAGACACAACGGTGGGATGTGTGGTGAGCATGTCCTGTATTAAAACTTTGAATGACAGTCAAGCCATAATCATCCTACTGCAGGAACACGGGTCTCCCCGCAATCGAACGGGATTAGAGCGAAATCCGCCACGCTGCTCCCATGCAGATTGGCAGAGACCAGTGTTCTCCAACCACTTGAAGGCCACAGACTTAGCATTACGTTTGTTATCTATCACTAACAGATGAATGACGAAAGGGTATTTCTCCAGAATCACGACACTAATTGGCTAACTCTTTAGTCTGAGAATCCATTATGATTTCCAAGTACTACTTTTCTAAAACTAACAGTGTACAAATTACATTTTGTAATGTTTATTCATACAATAAGAAAATATGTAATGCAAACATATAACATTCACTAGTTTACATCAACAAAGTTTTCACGTACAACTAAAATAGTGGAAATGCTCACAACTTTATCCAAGTTACCACCTGTTCATGGTTCTGGAGTTTTGTTTAGTACAACAAACAGACTGTGTGATTATTTAGTTTGTATAGGTGTTGTATTCTGATTTTGAGATTTTACATTTATGAGATTACGCCCATTTATCATTACCATCCTTACTAATCTCGCTATCTTTAATACTAAAAGACTTTTCTGGGTACGGTTCAAAAAAATGTATATAACTCATACCAAAGAACGCGACTAACACTCTAAAGAACCGTTCTTCGAACAAAATTTATCAATCTCTTTTATTAGGCTAATGTGCGCATCCTCAAAGAATTACCCTAATATTATAAAGTCGAAAGTTTTGAGTATGTCGCTTCTTCACGCTCAAATGGCTGGCTAAATTTTTATTATATTTGATGTGTAGGTACCTGATACCTTCGATTAACACATGGGGTACTTTTTATCCCGAAAGGTACGCGATTCCCGTAGGTTTTGGTCAAATGTCATCAAACTGTTTGTAATTAAAACATCTTTTTTATCTAAAAGCGATGGGAATGTGTGGATTATAGCCAATAACGAAGGAATAACAAACAAACAAACACTATCACATTCATAACATTTATCAATAATGCTAATGTAGTAGGTATGTGTTTAGATTAGCCTTTAGATCTCGATACAAATAGACCTCCAGACTCGTGCCACACAATTAATACCATCTCTCTAGTCTAGGCTTTGCTGTGGATCCAATACCTTTCAATTGAATCATTCCTACGCTGTTATACCTATCAGTCTGATTAAATTCATTGGGATATAGCAACTCTGGGACGTCAAGGAGCTTCATTGCTTATTAGAAACTTATTCACAAACATTTTCACTTTTCAACATCGGCAACGCATCGAATTTTGTAGTTAAAAATAAATATTTATTGCATAAGAATAACTTAAACAGCTGTTACTTTCTGCTTGAGATAATATGTACATTTTAATGACAGTACCTAATGTAACTAAAATGTATTTATTAAGGTAACAGCAAGTCGCATTAGCGCATATCGATTTATATTTTGAATCCAATGATTGTCAAAAGCTTTTATGCTATCTATATTGGAACGTTTTTTTTTTATGACAGCAGTCAAACAAACAAGCGGGCCACCTGATGGAAAGCGGTCAACCGCCGCCTATGATCATCAGTAACCAGGGGCGCTACCAATGCGTTATCCACCAAGGGGGTTGGATGAAAGGAAGGAGGAAGGGAAGGGAAAGAAGACGGGGGAAAGAGGTAGAAGGGTAGAAGACGGGCTTCCGGATCTCTCACTCACCGAACGAAACGCATTGCTGCTTCACGTCGATATTCTGTGAGAGGGTGGTACTTCCCTGGTCGAGCAAGCCCATTTCATAATAATTGCTCTACCACTCCTAAAAATATTATAGTTTTGCTATAGCAACAATGTGGCTGGCTTCCCTCAGGTGCAATTAGAGAGATTGAAAGGGTATAAAAACCATCGCAGATTATTCTGTATAGGAAGTTAGTTACCTATAAAAATAAATTCCACCATACATTTATTTTGTTACGTATAGAAGAGCAGCGGATTCCAGGAGAGAGTAGTACCACAGATTACTTGGTAGTACTACTAGAACCATTGATTAGAACCATTAAGGGTTCAAGGGGTACTTGACACTTCTTAATTAAAAAAAATCTACTGACTAGATCTCGTTCAAACCAATTTTCGTTGTAAGTTTGTATAGTATTGTACATCATTTTTTTTTTTTAGTTTTGTCATTATCCTCTTTTAGAAGTTACAGGGGGGGGACACTCATTTTATCACTTTGGAAGTGTCTCTCGCGCAAACTATTCAGTTTAGAAAAAATATATTTTAGAAACCTCAATATCATTTTCGAGGACCTATCCATAGATACCCCACACTTATGGGTTTGATTAAAAAAAAGTGTTTGAGTTTCAGGTCTTAGTATGGGGAACCCCCAAAATTTATTGGTTTTTTTTCTATTTTTGTGTGAAAATCTTAATGCGGTTCACAGAATACATCTACTTACCAAGTTTCAACAGTATAGTTCATTGTTTTAGAATAAAATGACTGTGACATATGGACGGACGGACGGACAGACAGACAGACATGATCCGTTTTTTGCCATTTGGCTACGGAACCCTAAAAAAGAAATTAATATAATATCTTTGTGCTCACATAACTTTTTTACAATATTGTAGAAGTGCATTTAATTTGAATACCACGATTTTTCTTTTATAATTTAATGTATCATTAACTTTATAATGTTTTGTGCAACTCACAGAGGTATTAATTACACAAATCATTTATTATTGAATGTACTCTAAATATTACTACTCTCAAAATAATCGTTTTGAAAAATTTATTCTAAGCTTGTCACAACAACTCTAAGAAAAAGGCCCATTTCAACTGAGCAAAAATGACAACGACGAAAGAAAGGCCTTTAATATATTTTTATAAAAACTTACTACCTATACTAATAACTAATAAGTATTAATCAGTACTACAGCCAGTTTCTGAAACTAATTAAAGTTAAATGACACCTTAAATAATAGTCTGTCAAACTAAAAATAAGAAAGCGTTTTCTATTTATTAAGAAAAGCGTTTCAGACCCTAATAAATAAGAATATTATACAATATTTATTTTCCATATTTCTTCTCTCAGGGGTTCCACACTGCAACACCACCTATGATGGCTTCCTGTGCTGGGGGCCGACCCCGGCCGGTGAGGTCGCCACTCAGAACTGCCCTTCCGTCCGACTCAGCGATACTACAAGTAAGTATTACATCAACCCATAGCCATCCCACTGCGTACTCTGCCACGTTGCTCCATTGCGGATTGGCAGAGGTTTTCAAGCCGCCTGAAAGTCAGGTTTTTTTTTATACTAAAAAGGTGGCATACGGCCGGCCTGATGGTAAGCCGTCACCGTAGCCTATAGACGCTTGCAATACTGAAAGTATCACTCACGCGTTGCCAAATAATAATAAATATATATTGTGGCAACGACCAAATCATTGTTATCTTTTATATACATTCCCGGGTGTCCATACTTAATCATCTTTCAATTATTATTTGATCCATCAATGTAATAAGATCTTAGCGATAATGGGATCAGTACGATATGGCGCTAAGATAAGTTATGTATTCGAGATATAGCAGAACTTAGTTCACTTCTATGTACTATCGAATATGGCAAAATATATGCATGAATATGAAAATACAGACGATAGGAAACATAGAGAAAGCACAAGGAGAAAAGAGATTTATTTGAGCAATGCAGAGTCCAAACTTAATGTTATTAGACAAGCTTCTAAACATCAATCTATTAAATGTTTTTTTGAACTATCAGCGGAAGTGAAAAGTTTTGTGTATCAAAAAAAAAACGATATTGAACTCAAATTTTCTTTATTGAAAAGATGTTTGTATTCTTTGGACGAATTTTGACATTTTAATAGTTAACATAATAATAATAATGAGATGAGAATAATAATGATTATAGTAGGTATAATACGAGAATGATAATAATAATTTTAATGTACGAGTAAATGTAGTTTATAAGTATTTCTGACACAATTTATATGTATTTTATGGAATAAATGTCTAAACTTACAAAGTGTTACGTACTTATAAGTAGTAAATCGAAGTGCAGTTTCACAAGATCACGAGTATTTACCTTCTTTCGGCACTGACAGGCTGGCGCGCTGGCGCCAACAAGAGAATGGCTGACGCTAGATTTTTTCTTTTCTTGGTGAAATGTATTTTATCAACGTTTTCTTGGGAGATCCTAAGAAATAATTTCATGGAGGAATCTTCATAGCGATGTATTTTTAAGTAATGACTTTAGTGTCATATTTATGATTTTTTATCGAGTGAACTTTGTAATAATTGATTCTGTGTTTGCCATTTACTTTTTTTTTTTCGTTTGGCAATCGGTCTTCAGGCGAAGATTCCATTGTGCCATTTTCAAGTTATACTTGTGTACATAATTCAAAGCAGCGTATTAATGCTATCTTAACTCAGTATAGTCTCTGAGTCAAGACGCCCCGAAGTAGGACGATAGCAAAATTTCTTCAGGGAAGGCGGGTTTTGAAGTCATCACGATATGCACTTCTAATAGTCCCTGATCATAAATTCCACTTACTATGCACTTTAGCCAATTTTTGTTTTACAGGTACACTATTAATATAATAAGAATCAAACTTACAAACACAGAAATTAAATTTCTAATCACGAGCCCACGTAGACGCTATCGTAGTTGGCGCCAAAATCCTGTCATACATTTACTTTTGACCATGGTTGCTGTACAATAAAACTTTTTCGTTCAGGTTTCGCATTCCGGAGGTGTGGGGAGGATGGCCTCTGGCTCACCCGCAAGCAAAACGAGAGTAACACCATAGGATGGACCAATTACACTCCTTGTTTTCCACCTGAAGTACAGTCGCTGTTCGTGAAGGTCTATGAAGATGAGCATGACGCGCAAGTAAGTTATCCAAAATATAAATTTGTTACATTCAATCCCAGCCCCAAGAAGTCCAATGCTAGACATGAGCCTTACCAAACGTAATCGTAATGTGTGTGTGTGTGTTTTTAAATCACTAAAATGGCAAACAAGCCTGCTGATGGTAAGCAGTCACCGTAGCCTATAGATGGACGCTTGCAACACCGGGGGTACCACTCGCACGTTTCCGACCCTGTAAAAAGTGGAGCTCTGGAGACCACCTTACTCACCGTAGCAACACAACATGGGCGAGATCAATACTATTTGGCTATATACGATCTTCTGTAAGATGGAGGTCCTTCCCCACATGGGCTGCTCCGATTTGGGCGGATAATCCGCTGTGTCCTACCTCTCTTAAAATCTCTCATTGTTTCATTATATTATAAAAGGTTTCATGTCAAATCTTTGATGTCCCGCTGCAGGTTAAGGGTCTGAACTCATCCACCTTCGACCTCCTTCGACCCTCCCCCGCCCCTTTATACGCGTCTTTGTACCTATTTTGATACAAACATCAATACAAAGAACGCCGCGTGCTATTTTGCTTACCAAAAATTATTATTAAATAAATAAATATGTGGGGGCAATTCACACTGATTGAGCTAGCCCCAAAGTAAGTTCGAAACTTGTGTTATGGGATACTAACTCAACGATATTATATTTTATAACAAATACATATATAGATAAACATCCAAGACCCGAGGCCAATCAGAAAAAGTTCATTTTTCATCATGACCCGACCGGGGATCGATCCCGGGACCTCCTGGGTGGCGGTCTGGCGTGGTAACCATTACGCCACGGAGGTCGTCATTGTTTTACTATAATATTTTTTTCATTTTAAAAGGCCCAACGACATGAAATTCGTCTTATTGTCCCCTACAGACACAAAACAGTGATTTATCAAGAAAATGAGAGATAATGATGATATTTTTGAAAACGAAACCCGCAAATAACTATCGATAAAACTGCATGTTCATTCGAAATCTGTCAAAAGCAGTTCCTGTGGTTGATATGCCTATAATGTTACTTCCTATTTACGAAGCATTTTAATTATGAACTTTTTCAATGTTTGACGAAACACAATTGACGGTGAAATAATTTAAAATACTTACTTCTATCTTTCTGAACTTTGAAATAGTCTTTTTTTTACATTTATTAGTGTGTATGCTGAATTAAGTGCTGAATTAACGAAAGATAGATCGATAGATAGATCCACTCTATTCAAATTCGGAATTTTCATATTCGTGATTGTAAACGGTAGACGTTATGTTATGTAGGAATTATAAAAATCAGGATTTTGTTAGATCGGGGTTGTCATACTCGGAGTTTTGAAGCATTCGGAATTTTCAAAATCGGAATTTTTAACATCGGAATTTTCAAAATCGGAGTTTCATATTTCGGAGTATTGTAGTGTACCCATCTATGATCTTCGATTCCACAATTCCAAAATTAGAACAATCAATAAATTGTAGTTGTCACGTGTAACTAAATGCATTTTTCAATTTAATTCCACATTAAGTATACGCTATTTCTTTTTTCTTCTTCAATTTGACAGTAAAATTAAAATCCGTTTCAGAAAGACTACTTTTTAAATTATTTTTAAACTACAGTATGGTTAGACTCGCACGGCGTTTTTACGTTTTTAAATTACCAATTTTTTGTTTTTTATACTTCTAAGGTGGGAAACATGCATACGGCCCGCCTGATGGTAAGCATCACCGTAGCCTATAGACGCTTGCAAACCGGGGGTATCACTAACGCGTTGCCAACCCTACCAACCCCCCCAAGTGGAGCTCTGGAGAACTTACTCACCGCAGGAACACAGCATGGCCGAGACCAATGCTATTTGGCTACGATCTTCTGTAAATTGATGGTCAATCTTTCATTGCACGTTCGTAAGAATGCAATTCCCAACTATAAACACAATATTATATCTACTGAATAATCCCACTTCCCCTTCCCACTATCATACTGATATTATACATGAGAAAGTGAGTTTGTTTGTTATTCCTTCACGGCTTGACTAAGCAGCCGATCATTATGAAAATTTGTATACATATATTGTCAGGGGTTTTTACGCGGGCGAAGCCGCGCGTAACCACTAATCACAACATAGTATAAAACAAAGCCGCTTTTTCTGTCCCTATGTCCCTATGTCCCTTTGTATGCTTAAATCTTTAAAACTACGCAACGGATTTTGATGCGGTTTTTAATTGATAGAGTGATTCAAGGGGAAGGTTTTAAAGTATCATACATTCCAAAATTCCCACGGGAAAGCGGGATACACGCAAACGAAGTTGCGCGGGTTTCGCTAGTAATATTATAAAGGCGAAAGTTAGTGTGTATGTTTGTTACCTCTTCTCACTCAAATGGATGGGGGAAATTTTTATGATGTTTTGTATGTAGGTAGGCTAATATCTTGGATTAACACATAGGGTTGGCTTGGATTAACTTTTCATCCGGAAAGGTACGCGATTCCCATAGGATTCTCTGTATTTGTGATAAGTGCTTAACTTATCTCAAATTTATCATTTTGTAAAAAAATTCACGGTACTTAATTGCATTTTTCATTCATCCGTGCGTATCCAACCACCTTAAAACAGTTTGTAAATGAGTCAAATCATTATTTCTAAACCACTGTTTTAAACGCAGGCTTCAGTGGGTCTTATTTATAAACCAAACGTTAACGTTAGAAGGTAATTGATTATTGATTGGCCCGTTTCTTTGCAGGTTAAGTTTGAAATAGCTCAACGCACTCGCAACATGGAGATTGTTGGATTTAGCATCTCGCTCGTGGCCCTCATCATATCATTAATTATTTTCTCATATTATCGGTAAGTCAAATGTATTTAATTTATTCATTATTTTTTACTAACTGGGACTATTACGACTTATATTTCAAATTGATTTCTCCCACGTAGTTCTTTAGGATGGAAGTTCTTTTAATGCTTCCTTCCTACTTCGTCTAATATCTTTTTAATTAAAGTAGTGAGTTTCAAGACGTTTTATATTTCGCCTCTGTGATTATATTTATGTCTTATTTTTATCTTTGTATAACGCCCGGGTCCTATTTAATAATAATAACCTTCATTAAGCGGCAATTCGAAATACATTTATGTCACAGAAACTACAAAATGGTGAAGTTTCGACATACTTTTCATTGCAAAAACCGGACAAGTACGTGTCGGGCCACCCACAATGTAGGGTTCCGTATTTGCTGTGCTTTGCTTGCCTCAGTTGAGTCCAATCACAGATATCAGAATACAAGAGATATGGTTTGTGGGCGGGGCACTTGTTGCCATTTTCTGCACAAATGTGCAGGAACTTGATTGTTCTAAGTCATTCACAAAACAACGCTTGCAACGACAATGTCAACAAAAATGCCGGCTTGTGCTTTAATTACGTGCAAAAATCGCAGTGATACGGTAAATTCAAGTAATAGTGGTGAATACTTATCATAGGTAAGTATAATTATTTAATATTTTTCTATATAAATGACAAATTAACGAAATATTTTTGAGGCATAGAAATCATTAAACAATATACGGCATACATAGTCGATACTTCCGTTAAAAATATTGTCCATTGCTTGTTTTGGATACGCGTTTTTCAATGTTTTGCAGTATGCACGTACAATGGAATGCAAACATAACGATAATTACAATGTTGTGAAAATATCGTGGTACCGCCGCTTGTAGCTTCCGCGATCTGTCAAAGTAATAATGGCCGTCGCACAAGCCATGTAGTGCTGCCAAAAGTAGAATATTTTAGTATCGATAATTTTGTATTTCAAATTTTTTAAAGTATAATAATTTGAAACTTTTACTACAGTGCATTCCTTGTACAGGGTGTCCCAGTCCCATAAGTATTGAATCAAACTCAAGGGGAAAGTAGCTCACCTAAAAACTCATTTGATTAGTTTAAAAAAAATCGCTTGTTATTATGTACAATTTTTTTTAAAGTTCTTTCTTTTAATTGGTTTGAAACTAAAAATTACTATTTTCCAAAAATAAAATAAATAAAAACTAAAAACTTTGGTAATTTTTTTTTTTTATTATTTAAAATTAAATAGGTATTATAGTTCATAGTTGTAGTCCGTAATAAATTGTTATTGTAAAATATCGAGAGGTAAAGTTATCGATATTGCTTGTCGCCCTTTTTCGTTAGGTGCCCGTCACTATAATACACTTCTTACTTCTGTGTTCGTAATCGAACTGCAAATCACGGGCTTACGATTTGTGTGAGTGTGACTGTCGGAGATTATTCTATGAATGTGTTAAAATGTAAATACAAAAACCGTCTTATTACATTTCTCCTTCTTTCTGTGTTCTGTGAGTCCAATCCAATATCAAATTCTATTACATTTGTAAGTTTTCATCAAAGAAAATGTTTTTTTTTTACGGGGTAGTATCTAAACGCAAATTAAATAAAATACTTTCTTTAGTAAAAAATAATCCGAATTCATATCAAAATTACTGATTGCACAGCAAAATACTCAACTGAAAATATTACTAACCAAACTGCAATTTATTTTTGTGGCGTACCGCCATTTATCTTGAAGTAAAGCTTTTTTATTAATGCACATCTAATATTGACTAACGCACATCATATCTATTAACTCTTTATTTCTTTTAAATAGCTTCTATTTTTATTTAACATACAACCATTTACCTAAATGGAACAGCATTTTATTTGTCATAATCAGCTATTTATTTATTAAGTACAACATCGTTCCTGTCACTTTTCGCCCATTGACACGCAAGAGTCAAGTTTTTTTTATATACCACAAAGGTGGCAAACAAGCATACGGTCGGCCTGATGGTAAGCCGTCACCGTAGCCTATAGAGCTTGCAATACCGGGGGTATCACTCACGCGTTGTCTCTCAACTC
The DNA here is from genome assembly GCA_905163395.2 of Endotricha flammealis. NCBI lineage: Eukaryota > Metazoa > Arthropoda > Insecta > Lepidoptera > Pyralidae > Endotricha > Endotricha flammealis. The sequence goes on from LR990852.1 coordinate 22,885,943, forward strand.
TCTCAAGTGGAGCTCTGGAGACCTTACTCACCGTAGGAACACAACATGGCCGAGACCAATGCTATTTGGCTACGATCTTCCGTAAGGTGGAGGTCCTTCCCCAGACGGGCTGCTCCGATATGTGCGGATTATTGGGTGTGCCCTACCTCTCTTTAAACAGTCCAGTCTTTTAGATCTGTTGGAGGTACAGTTAGAAATGTCTCTGGTTTATGATTTTCCGACCATTCCATTACCATTTTTGTTGCAACTGAAGACATAGACAGAGGAAGCCGTTCTCGCAGTATGTGGCTGTCGTTTATACCTCTAAATATTGAATGATTCTAGTGCATCATTTGGCACTGGAGAGCCTTCGGCTGAGCTATGATACCAATTTAGATTGAATGAGATCATTTTTCAGTTAATTTGTTCTGCTTTTAGAAATAATGAAATGAAAAAAAACAATTTGCTGTAATATTTTCTGAGCAGCTTAAAAATTAAAACAAATATGATGCATCAAGTTTAAAGGGGCTTGTTAGGATATTATGCTACGCGAATAGTCATTTTTCTACGCGCGCTAAGGTTAATTTGCTGTGCAGTCAGTATTTAATATGAGATTCTCCTATTTTTGTACCTAAAAGAATTAATTTGTCTTGCATTAGAGGAGAAGAGTAATGTTGTTTGGATATATATTTTCGAAATATCTGCAGTAGTTGTTTTGTTAGACATTTAGTTTATTTGTAATAAAATAAATAAATGATGAGATTATATTGATGGGTGATTATTTATTTGATGTGCAATTAAAAATATCCCTTTTTTAAGTTCGTCGGCTATTACTCGGTAACTAGTAGAGCCTACTTAACGTTATAGTTTTCATTGACGGTTCAGCATACTACTACCATGATTTTTTTCAAATTTCTAAACATAATACGTACTTTCGAAGATAGAGAGGGGGGGGGGGGGGGGGGGCACCATGCAAAACCAAATTTGACACGATAAATATAAATAATTCCTAAACGGATCGAAAATTCGCGTAAATCCCCTGACGCAATATTACGACCCTGCTCGCCTTTTTTCATTTACTCCAAAATCTTTCAGGTTTTTTTGTCAATTTATCTGAGAGCCAAGCTATCTAGAGTATTGTAAACCCTATCCCAAATCTAAATATAAACAGTTTTAGAACCCCAAAAATTTGATATGATGTTTAATATTCAAAACTTTTGTTATCTTTTGAATCATCTTTACCTTAACTAGTATCAGTTAAGAACCTAAACATTTTAATAATAAGTTCATTAATGTATTCATTAGTAATTTTGTTCTCAGATCCCTTCGGAACAACCGCACAAGAATTCATAAGAGCCTCTTCAGCGCCATGGTTTTGCAAGTCCTCATCCGTCTTACTGTTTACATTGACCAGGCTTTAGTTAGAGACGAGTTCGAAGGGGACTTTGACAACACTACTGTGTGGGGAATTGACAACATGGTGAGATTGTGCAGTAAATTTACATAGCCTTAGTGCGATTTTTTTAAATGTTTTAGGTTCGTTTCCCCAGTGATATGCGACGCCATTGGGCGTTAACTTTATTGACCACAAAATGTGAGTGCAAAAGGCGGACTTAACTCTAAAAGCATTATCTACCAGTCAACCTTTGGGATGTGCATATATACACGAATGCCGTAGAAATGAATTAATTAATGGATAGCGACGCTGCGAAACGCTACGTAAATGCGATTCGATGGCTTAACGTGCCCTCCGGCTCCGACACTCGAGATAACGAAATCCTTCCGAACACTAGCTAGAGTTGGTTGCCTAACTTGCAAGGCATTTAGCACTTGCCATTTTAAAATAGTACTAATAACAGTTATAATAAGAATATAAATGAAAACATTAAAGCAAAAAAACGGCAATTTTAAATGCGTTATTAAAATGCGAGAACTTTATAACTTGTACAGGATATTTTCCACTTTCCACGAGGAGCGTATCTTACAACCTAATAAAGATCAAAGAGTTTTTCTAATATTACATTATTTCATGCATCTCACTGCACCTCATCTAAGACATGGGCCCTGAATAGGGTATTGCAACATTGTTGGGCCACCTTATTGCTTTATTACGAGTATAATACATACCTAAATATTATTTTGCCTTTCTCTTCATTTTCTGTGCCTCATATCAACCCATAATCATCCCAGCAGGGACACAGGTCGCCCTTCAATCGAAATGGATTAGATTTACCGACGACTTACCGTGCCCTCTGAAGCACGGGGAAGCTCGAAATAACGAAACCCATCAAAACATAAACTAGAGTAGATATTGCTTAACTTGCCATACGGCGACGCCATCGAGCTCCTCTGCAACAGCAGGCAACATAGGACGTCCCTTTACTAATATAAATGCGAAAGTGTGTGATGTTTGGATGTTTTTTACTCTTACGCGGATTATTATTATATATTACGCGGATCGCTTGATAGATTTTCTTGAAATTCACGTTTATTTTTATAACCTGGATTAACACATAGGATAGTTTTTATCCCGTCAGTCTGGGAATGGGAACAACTTTACAGCTCCCCCGGGACGTCAATAAGCTTCATCGCTTATTGTCAATCTGAGGTCGCAGTTGTTGATCCTGGCTACACAGGAGACACATCGGTGGGAATGTGTGGTGGGCTTGTTCCGAGGTTTCAGCTAGTTCTTTTATTTTATTTTTTACGGTAGACAAACAGGCAAGCGGCCCACTTATGGACATCAGCAACACCAGGGGCACTATGCAATAGTTACCTACACAATAAAATGATGAATGTAACTCGAACAACTAAAAAAGGATACTGGAATTGTAATAAACTTGACTTATAGCGAATTGCACGTTCTTAAGGGTTAAGAACTACGCGAAGTTGCACAAGTGAGTCTTGAGGGCCGAGCGAAATAGGTATCTTCAGGGAATGCCAAGCGAATACTGCGAATTGCATTGCGAATTTATGAATTATTAACGACAGAATTTTATGTCTAGATGTCTGTAACATATTTATTAGATAACCCTTCCACCATTTTTGTATCTAAAGTTTCGTAAGCAGTTATGAAATAATTTTTTTTCGCTGATTTGTAACTTTTGCTGAAGAACTGAACTGAATTACGAAAGTAGAAAAAAATTTCTACTTTTGTATAATTAAGATTCTTATTTTAGCATCGTTATGAAACTTTGTAATTACATATCGCAATAATGGATACTATTGATCTCGACTGTATGTGTTTTTTGACGACCAAATTATGTATATGTAAATAGGGACAAATCACACAGATTGAGCTAAAAATTCAAGACTTGTGTTATGGGATGCTAGGTACATAATATATCATGAGCCGACCGACCTCCTGGGTGGCGGATCGGCATGGTAACCAGAACGCCACGAAGGTCGTCGAATGAATATCTCGTTAATCACATTATCTGTAATCAAAGGCAAGGTAATACTAATGTATTTATTGATTACAGATATAGTACCTATTAACTTATACTATAAAGTATTAACTAAGGCACTTTAAAGGTATGCTTCATTTTTATATTGTAAGGAAGCATGCATTAACCGCCTCATGTGAACATGAGGCGGTCGATATACAGAGATAATATTGCAATTACATTAATTGTATCAGTCGCAGCCTAGTGCCCAGTCTCGGGCAATTCAATCACATGCGATTAAATAAATTTTTACTTTGCTATAAAAATGTTTACGTGGTGAAATGATTAATGAAGAGAATAAAATAAAACCTTTTTTGATTTGATATTATTATTATTTATCATTTATTTTCAGAATAAAATTCCATATAATGTGTTAGTATTGCAAATGCTTAAAACTATGTTAGCACAATTAAATTATTTTATTTAAGTAAACATTATTTAATATTAACCATGGCTGGTCTTGAACCAACATGGACTTGATTCAAATGTCTAAGAATAGGGACCGCAGCGACCGACCGCATGGCGACTCCCTATCTCCAGCCAGCAGGCTCTAAGGCGCCACGCGGAGGCTACTCGCTTACGAATGATCGATTTATATTGTAAAAAAAAAATATGTAAATTTTTTTTGGGCTATATTTGTGGCTAAAAACCTTAACACACAAATCATCATATTATCAACTCATTAATCGTTGGTAGAGGCCGTTGTTTTCAAACCGCTTGAAGGCCACCGACTTGGCTTATCGACTATCATCCATCGATAACAGCCGGGTCCGACAGCTTAACGTGCCCAAAGTCCGAAGCACGGAACACACATAAAATACACTAATGCTATTACAGTAACACAAATTAACACGTAGCAGCCTTTGTGTCCTGAAGCCATCCAAAAATATTATTAGCTCAATGTAATCTTTACTTACAATATATGTATGGGAGCAAAACACTGGTATTCTGAGATCGGTATGTACTCTAAATAGCGGATTATAGACCAGATCATAATACTTAAATGTGTGCAATTCGGGCATAAGTGTGAACACTTGTACCTACTCGCACACCCGTCATATATGTCTTTCTTTGACGACCTTCGTGGCGTAATGGTTACCACGCCAGACCGCCACCCAGGAGGTCCCGGGTTCGATCCCCGGTCGGGTCATGATGAAAAACGAACTTTTTCTGATTGGCCTCGGGTCTTGGATGTTTATCTATATATGTATTTGTTATAAAATATAATATCGTTGAGTTAGTATCCCATAACACAAGTTTCGAACTTACTTTGGGGCTAGCTCAATCTGTATGAATTGTCCCTATATTTTATTTATTTTCTTTTCTTTTCTTTCTTTTCAGCCGTACCTCTGTGAAGCATCCTATGTTCTTCTCGAATATGCTATTTCGGTTATGTTTATGTGGATGTTTATAGAAGGGCTATACCTCCACAATCTAGTGACAGCCAATGCTTTAAGGAGAAAGATACCTCACGCCGTGTACTATGTCCTGGGATGGGGAGTACCAATCTTCGTGACGGCCATTTGGGCCGCCATGACAGCAAGACATTATCAACGCGAAAAAGTAAAAAAGTAAGTATTGATTGGTGATAGACATAGATAACTTAATTTCAGCCTGGTTGATTTACAAATTGTAAATGACAAGAAAAAGTGCCTGTGAAGGTCTAATTTCTGAAATAAACGATTTCATTTCATTTCAATAAAATAATCCTTACCTTATGGTACAACTCCGGGACGGACCGCACGACGCAAATATTTAAAAATACACTGCCAATAAAAGCTGCTAAATTTGATTTTTTGATGGCGTGGTTTTGCTTTTAACTGGCGTTTAACTTACAGATATGATTCGCATACAATTTTGTAGCGAGCATACAGTTTTGTATTTCTACTTGGCAGTGAAACTCCCTGTTTCATTGTTCCGTGCATAATAGAGAAAAAATGCTTAACAGAAGCGCTCAAAATTCTATTGATGGTGAGCTTCAAAAACTTCAATCAAATTATTTTGTTGTAGGTGTTGGTATGGATACAATTTCACGTTGCTGTACTGGATAACACAAGGACCCCGTGTGGCAATTATTGTGGTAAGAAAAAACTCTTAAAATTAATAAATACTTTCTATTTTTATATTTTTTTTAAAACGTTATATTAGCTTTGAATGTCATACATCTGAAAACGTGGAAAATCTGTATCTTCGTCAAACACCCGTTTTCACTAATTTGAAATTCTGTGTAATTAAGATTATTCTTACCGCTAGGAGGTATTCGTGAAAATGTGCATAGTGTGCAAACACGGTGGGAATCCGCAAGCAAATGCAAAAGCCGAGACGCCCCGCGGAGCACTATGTACATTACGAATAGGATATAATGTGTTTGTACCGCCCTTTCATCAACCGCTTCCGCCGCCCCAAGTCTACACGCCAGACTTAATTAGCAGACCCCCCCAATCTAAACGATATTAGGAGACACTTATAAGAAAGAGAGATGTTTATTGATTTTAATATTTGTCGCTACCGGGAGTATCAATCGCGCATTGCCGACCCTGTAAAATTATTTCAATGCCCCTTTTGAAGAACACCATACTATAGTCGTAAGAAGGTCTTTTCGTCAAAGCACATCCCGAATATTTCAAAATGCGTAGCTACATTTTTCCACGACAAAAAAAAGCGAAATACACTATCTTATTATATAAACCTCGATGCCACAAAGACATTTTTAAAAGAAATATGTATTTAATAGGTACTGTATCAATTTATAACAAATTACCAAATCAACTTATAATATCAAATGGAACTAAATTTAAAAATTAACTATGTAATTGGCTAATGGAAAATTGTTTCTACAATGTTAATAAATAAATAAATCTTTATTCGTAGCTAGTGTAACATTAATTAACAGTATAAACAATTAAGGTAAAAGTATAACAACATATTGTACACAATCTTGCCAATAAACGATTGAACTGAACACCAAATCAAAATATTGTCAGTTCAAAGAAATCTGTCAGTTATCATAGAAATGTCATAGAAATCTGAACTGTGTGTAAATAAAATTTATATCAACAGAACAACATAATATCTATTAATAAAACCAGCCAAGTGCGAGTCGGATTCGCGCACGAAGGGTTCCGTACTATCATCTATACAACATTAGTTGTATTGGAGCCACCCTTATTTATCATCATCAATAAAATAAATAAATAAATAAATATATAGGGACAATTCATACAGATTGAGCTAGCCCCAAAGTAAGTTCGAAACTTGTGTTATGGGATACTAACTCAACGATATTATATTTTATAACAAATACATATATAGATAAACATCCAAGACCCGAGGCCAATCAGAAAAAGTTCGTTTTTCATCAATATCAATATTTATTTTATATAAATTTTATTATTTATTTTTAAAGTAAATATACAACTAAACGTTTTGTGAATATTTCAAGCGTGTAACAAGAGCAAAAAACGGCATTAGTATCATGTTTGTTGTATGGGAGGCTCAATCAGATATTTTCCTATACCTATTCTATTTTAGGTATTTGTTGATAAGCGGCAACAGAAATACATCATCAAGAGATGGTGTGTGTTTTTGATCTCGTTATTTAATACTATTTCGTATATATCATATTTTCTTAACTATTTATACATCTTTACATTATAATATATTCGTACATAAATATGTAATCACTTTAACCTTGTCGCCTAAACATTGTTGACATGTTCACTCAAATGTAATTGAAATGATATACGAAAGTGACAAGGTTCTTAGATAAGTGTTTACATATTTATGGAGGTGACACATTAAATTTGCGAAAATCTACTGCACTGTGAAAAACCTTCTGTACTGTTTCAATTTGCATATTTCCTTTTACCCTGTAGAATTGTTGTTTACCGGTTTACCATTACCAGGTTATGGCAGAATATCAGTGCCTTAACTGTGAGTTTAAGATGACATTGAGCTAATGACCTTTTTGGATGGCTGCAGCACACATAGGCTGGGGCCCGATTCTACTAAACAAATGCACCAATGGACTTTCAATGGTGTCTCAATCGTAACAATATCATAATGTTTAACTTATTGTTTAAGTCCATAACAAATATCAAAAACTAGTATTCCACAGATACACTATCGACATTCTATTGGGACACGCTTGAGACACCATTGAGAGTCCATTGGTGCATTTGTTTAGTAGAATCGGGCCCCTGGTTACGTGTCGTGTTCTTTTTCTGTACCCACTGTGTTAAATTTTAATAGTGACTACTCTACTCTACTCTACTCTACTCTACTCTACTCTACTCTACTCTACTCTACTCTACTCTACTCTACTCTACTCTACTCTACTCTACTCTACTCTACTCTACTCTACTCTACTCTACTCTACTCTACTCTACTCTACTCTACTCTACTCTACTCTACTCTACTCTACTCTACTCTACTCTACTCTACTCTACTCTACTCTACTCTACTCTACTCTACTCTACTCTACTCTACTCTACTCTACTCTACTCTACTCTACTCTACTCTACTCTACTCTACTCTACTCTACTCTACTCTACTCTACTCTACTCTACTCTACTCTACTCTACTCTACTCTACTCTACTCTACTCTACTCTACTCTACTCTACTCTACTCTACTCTACTCTACTCTACTCTACTCTACTCTACTCTACTCTACTCTACTCTACTCTACTCTACTCTACTCTACTCTACTCTACTCTACTCTACTCTACTCTACTCTACTCTACTCTACTCTACTCTACTCTACTCTACTCTACTCTACTCTACTCTACTCTACTCTACTCTACTCTACTCTACTCTACTCTACTCTACTCTACTCTACTCTACTCTACTCTACTCTACTCTACTCTACTCTAATCATCTGTGCAACTGTCTAGCTATCAAGGTTCATGAGACACAGCCTGTCTATATTCTCGTAACAAAAACAGTTTCAATCTCATCTCAAACTCATGCGCCATCTTGCTCAATTCCTATTTTGTATGAGAGAGACAGGGCTTGAGATTAGCATGAGATCGTAACTCTCTTTCTTATGACAGACCCTTAGGGCTGGTGACAGACGGACAGACAGACAGCGGAGGCTTAGTAATCCCGTTGGCTTTAAGTTTTTTTATACCACTAAGATGGCAAACAAGCATACGGCCCGCCTGATGGTAAGCAGTAAGCAGTCACGTCTATGCATCATCACAGCCTATGGACGCTTACAACACCCGCGGGTGGCCGACCCTGTAAAAAGTGGAGCTCTGGACCTGGAGATCTTACTCACCGTAGGAACACAACATGGCCGAGACCAATGCTATTTGGCTACGATCTTTTGTAAGGTGGAGGTCCTTTCCTAGACGTAAGGACCAGACAGACGGGCTGCTCTGGTTTGAGCGGATTATCCGCTGTGACCTAACTCTCCTACGGAACCCTTAAAATGAATGTAACTATTTGCTTGTGCATTAACCGGACACACGTGTACGTTTTAACCGCTTCTAAATACAGAGCTGTCGGTTGCAGGCACCCGGGTGAAATGTGCGGCTTTTAGAACTGTTCATATATTCAAGCATTGGTTGTAATTTGTTATGTTATCCAAATAAATAAATAAAAATTTAATATTATATGAACAATTTTACACGTAATTGAACTGATAAAGTGTTAGTTAGCTGTCTTCATAATTTTATTATAGCATTTTTTTTTTTATATCTCTGCCAATGACTGGGTTTGTAATTACACTTTTAAAAAAATAACGTTTTTTTTATTTTTAGAAATAGTTTCTTACTCGATAATTTTAGTGACAAAATCCCATTGTTTTCTTATAAATTAAAGATCCTCATTATATAGTCATTTTTTTGTCATTTCCATTATCTTTAAAAAAAAATTTTTGAAACGAATAAAATAAGTTTCCATTTATTCGAGGTAATAATAATATGTAATTAGTTTATAATAAAGCTGGAAAAACATCAAATTAAATATGACTTACTTTTTCTTACATTTTCAATCAAAAGCGGTCTGATTGGCTTTACTTCAACAGTGCATTGTTCATTTATTGATTTAGGTAATAAAAATACTTTCTTTCTTTCTTTCTTAGATGAATTTGGTGTTTCTGCTCAATATTATGAGGGTGCTAATCATGAAGCTGAGGGAACGAGAGAGATCAGAGGTGGAGAAAATCAGGTACGCATACGCATAAGTACGTGATCACTCTAGTACATTGTCACAACATAAAATAAAAATATACAATAAATAAGGACGACAAAACTCATAGATTGAGGCAGCCCCGCAGTAAGTTCGAGACTTGTGTTATGGGATACTAACTTTATATTTACTTAACTTTTTATTTTGATGCTTTAATACATGGGTCGCCAAACTTTTCAGCCTAAGGGCCAGACTTACTCCTCCACGAAGTCCTAAGGGCAGGACTTAAAATATATGTCGCAGGCATCTGGTTGACTCCGCCATTTGATTGAATGACGGCATTCAATTGAATGACTAGGCCAAACGTTGATTGAACAAACGTCACTCAACGTCCAACTAGTTAGCTGCTTGTAACATAGCCCATTCAACAGGGCAGACGTAAATCAATCAGGTGATTCAAATTTAGTTCGGTTGGTAGGTGTTCAGACAGACATTGGTCGGTTAGGTTAGGGTTATCTTGCGACCATAATAATAAACGAGCAAATTTTTTTGTATTTTATAGGTTATTCAAGTCTGCTATATTCCATGCAACGACTTCGCTAAATGACTTTCAGTCAAGACGTTGAATGTTACATTCAACGACTTGACGAGTTGTCCTTTAGCCATTCAATTGAATGCCGAACGGGCTTAGTCATTCAATCAAATGCCTGCGACATATATATACATAGAAAACACCCAGACTTGAGACAAATGTTCATCACATAAATGTTTGCATCGTGCGGGTATCGAACCCGTGCCCTCTGGCGCCGAAGGTAGGGTCACTACCAACGGCGCCACCGTGCTGTCAAATTACTTATTTACTTACATTTTAAATTTTACAATCTATTTAGAACAGTTTATGGCGGGCCATACATTAAGTAAATCCGACCCAGGCCGGATTGTTGGTGCTCGCGGGTCGCAGCTAACCCGCGGGCCGTAGTTTGGAGACTCATGCTTTAATAGATAGAGATATTCAAAGGAAGGTTTATACCTATCTATATTACGTACAAGGATTTTCGGAAGTTCCCACGGGAAAGCGGGACATACGCACACGAAGTTGCGCGGCTTTCACCAGTCAACAAGAGATTTATTCATTATTAATGATTATTGAATTAGATTATGTCAAATTGATAACTAGAGCAGTTTCTTAGTACAATGACGTTAATTTCTAAAAGGCTAAAGATCTACATATAAAATGCATTGTCCTGAATGACTGAGGTATCAACGCACAGCCACAGAATAATAAATTAAATAGTACTACGTAGCACAGCCTAAACCGCTGATCGTAGAACCGAAAAACATATTACAGATTTTCTGATGTATACCCATACAGATAAAGCGAGATACACCCAAACGTGGGTCACTATAAAGAAAGAATGCATTTGTGTGTAAAAACTTTAAACCTCTTTTCTTTTACTAGTCAACAATAAAATAAACTATTCCAGTGGAACTCAAGGATACGCAGGATGTAGGAATCCTAACAAAGGCTAGAAATGTTTTGCAAAGTTCTGAAAGCAGTTTTACAAGAAAGTACCAATAACGGCCTTAAAGTCTATAATTAAAAGCAACTTTATAATTATTCTTTCTGCTGCAGGCGTCCCGCCTAGCGATAATTACTTAGCACTAAGTTAAAATCAAAATTGGTTTTAACATTTTTTTTCTATAGGAGCTGCGTAACTTTATGTTTTCAATTTTCTACACAATACATGATGAATGTTTGTTGTAAGAAACTGTGTGATGGGCAATGTGTGTCTCTAGTCATAATAAAATAACATTGACAGATCTGTACATGGAATAGTTGTCCAACAGGAATACTTACTTATTTTGGATAGCACAACTTAGTTGTGCGAACAGGATTTTTTTTTCCGAATTGTTCCTGTTGGACTAACTAGTTGGACTAACTAGCATAATAGTTGGTCCAACAGAAAATGGTGATATTATGTGCTAAAAAGTATCATTTGAAAACTGTCACTTTGACTTCGCATATCTGTAGGTACTTATTTAAAATACACTGCCAATCAAAGGATTCGGTTCTTTGCGGGTCTAGAAGTCTAGACCCCATAGACACTTTCTTTTGTCGTGTTACATCTTTAAAATTAAATAATACTAAATTATATCAAAAATTCTTTATACATATTTATAAAGTACTTCGCCCATACATTGGGGTGTTCATTTTATTGGTATTTTGAATTAGGTAGTTTTCTTACGTAACTTGAATCAGATTTCATAATCAATTTTTCATTAATTTTCGTTTAAATACATTGAGACAACTGAAACATGATAAAACTGTACATAATATTATTTCCATCACATTGTTTATATAAGAAAAGAAATTTTATCATATTAACGGGTACGACAAATGCAATATCCTCCACGTCTAACTCACCTGACAAGTTAGATTTTATAACACGGAAATCTACTTTCTTTAGATTATTTTAAATTTAACTTTGAGTTTATTTTAAGGTCACAATGTTTCACTATTGTATTTAACTTTAATGCCTGACTTGTTCCTGTTAAAAGTGCTACTCAATAGTTAGCAGATTGAATTATAAAATGTCCAAAAATTCTAACTAACATTGGAACAAAATCCACATTGCTCAAGGTTCATATCAACCCATCCATCCAAGGATACGGGTCCCCCGTCAGTCTAAGGATTAGAGCGTACTCTGCCTCGGATTGGCTGAGGCCAAGCCGTCATCATCATCATCATCATCATAACCCTCTAGTGGGTGTGGTTTCCGCACTTAGTCCTGTACTGGACCATTGTACGTGAGCCGTGGGGCTGTCATTCCATCCAGCCCACCTCCCTCCAGAAGCGAATTAGTCCTCCCAAATCAAATTAAAAAAACGAAATTCAAGTAAATCCCTTCACGCAATATTTAGAAATCTTTAATCATATATACAGAGGGGGGTCAGTCAATTCCTTTGTTGACTGTACTACCATTACCTCAATACCCAAAAACCAACCATGATTACCTTAAACAGTTTCTAAGACAGAAGTTTCTAATACCAACAGTTCTTATTAGAACTGGTAAGGTAATCATGGTTGATTTTGGGTATTGAAGTATGGTAGTAGGTCAGTAGGTATGGTAATTTCGAGTATGCTGTAGCGTAGCCACACATAGTTGCAGGGATCTTCTTTTAAGTATACAATACTTGTGTTAAAAGACCCCGCTCTTCCTCTTCCTTTATTTATATTTATTCTTTAATATAATGGCTCCGTTGTTTCGGTTTCCACGATCAATAAATTAATATTATTTAGCGGCTTCCAATTTATTCGCGCATTTCAATTTCATAATATTAGATCGAATGAAATAATTTTATTATTTAACTTTAAAACAATAAATAATTAATAAATAAATATTATACGGACAGATTAAGCTAGCCCCAAAGTAAGTTCGAAACTTGTGTTATGGGATAATAATAACTCAACGATACTATATTTTTATAACAAATACATATATAGATAAACATCCAAGAGCCGAGGCCAATCAGAAAAAGATCATTTTTCATTATTACCCGACCGGGATTAGAACCCGGGACCTTCGGTTGCGGTCTGGCGTGGTAACCATTACGCCACGGAGGTCGTCAGACAACAATGCAATGTTGTTCAGTGAATGTGTTCTAGCGGGTCAATTCTTGTAATAAAATCAGTTGAAACCAAGTCCCAATCTCAAGGTTATTCGCTCGTTTCGTCGCATGAGATTGAAATTTTTCATTCTTATTAGAAATGTTTTATTAAAAATAAAAATTTCGCCATCATTTCTAACCTTAAATAATAGGAATATAAAAAGCAATCATGCATTTGTATTAAGTTCTTTTAATTTTATGTTTAGGAAAGCAGTACGTGCCGCTCTGGTGCTTTTACCACTGCTTGGAATCACCAATGGGCTCAACATGACTGAAGCCCCTCTCGCAGGCAATACCTGGGAGTTTGGCCTGTGGAGCTACAGTACTCACTTCTTGCGATCATTCCAAGGATTCTTCATAGCTGTGATCTACTGCTTATTAAATGGAGAGGTAAGACTATCATAATAAATCTAGCGAGCAATAGAGGATTAACACTGACTCATATAACACTAGCGCCACACAGTTAGCGCCTAGTTTCCCAGCTTCGTATTAATTTTTGCCAAATTCCCCTTTAAAAAAAATATATAATATAGCCTATGTTACTCGGGGTTAATGTACCATCCTAACTGGGAAAGAATTTCTCAAATCGGTTCAGTAGTTTTTGAGTTTATGCGTTAGAAATAAAAATAGAAAGAAAGAAAGAAAGAAAGAAAGAAAGAAAGAAAATACGTTTATTAATACTAAAATACTAATCTTTCCTCTTTATAATATCAGTATAGACTGGCCGTCCGCTCTTCCTTCGCACGAGTTTTTTAAGGAACCCTAATTATATTGAAAATATCATGTAGAAAGAGAAAGATGAAAAAAAAACACATTTTGCGCAATCACACGAAAAAATGCCAACGGTACGGCAATAAGATTTTATTTAGAACTTCACAGTAACAACACAGCTCTCTAACAAAAACATAAAACTAACATGTGTGACACACGTATATGGCCCCTAGAGTTTATAACAAGCTTCCTGTTTGTATAGAAAGTTTGCATTGTACGTAAGCTCTCAATTTCAGGTACTCTGAAACACCTGCATAAAGGGTACACGTTCATGTTTAGTACGGAAAGTGCATAAATACTTTTTTGTAAATAAATACTTATTTTACATAGAATAAGACCAAAATAAACATGTTCATAATTCGTAAGCTTACGAAACTTGCGAATGGAACCCTTGGAATGTTGGCGATTGCCAGCCACTCGACCACAAGGCCGCCTGTAGGACAAAAATAAATAAATAAAATATCCTTAGTAAATATGTTGTAAGAATATTTAAAACGTATCACATATTTGCATTTTCAATATTACATTTTATGCATAAAATTCTTTCTTTGGAAAATTTCGCTCTATTTTCCTCGTTTTATCACGAATATAATAAAACGATTACTTATATTTCTTATGAAGCGATAATCAAAACTACCCCGTGAATTTAGTCACTTGGATTAACGCTCGTAATAATGACTGGTTACACTGTATTTTATCCCTATTTATCAGTCAGTAGACAATACATTTTTCTTGGAAATCATCGACTACGACGCATTGCTACTATTACTTATAAAGTGATATTTAGAAACTACCGTGAATTTAGTCACTTGGATTAACACTCATAATAATGACGGGTTACATTGTATTTTATTCCCATTTTGTCATTGGATAATACATTTATGGAAATCATCGACTACCACGCAATTCACACAGCGCCATCTAGTTATATTTATTAGTTTTAAAAATCTTAACGTTGCCCTGCATCTACATATTAGAAATTTGTAAATTTATTAGAAAACATCCAAATTATTATACCACACTGCCCACTGGGAGACATGCCCCGTCGCTACGAATCACGCTATGAAAATAATTTGAAAAACCAAGCATCTACACTAGTACTACATAGCTCGGGTCCATATTCAATGTCCGTAAAAGTTTGTAATAAACTGCCTGAAAACATCAAATCTGAGACATAATTTGGAAAGTTTATTAAGCTCATCAAAAAATTACTTCATACGAAAGCCTATTACACTGTAAAGGAATATTTAGAAGATAAACTTTTATAGGTCTGCCTCTCTCTCTTTTCCATTGCTGTGCCTGAAAAGGTTCATGTGTATTTTTGTGTTGTATACATGTATTTGCAATGAATAAATAAATAAATAAATAAATAAATAGTCCCAAAGTAGGCTTTGCTTGTGTTATGGGTTACAGACAACGGATATTATTGTAAATTTATAGAAAACAACCAATGTAAGATGTGACCAGAATTAGAGAACTAAGAATAAAGATTGTTACGCTAATAATTATAATTAATACGCAATAATAATAATAAATTATTATAATTACGTACTCAATCAAGCGATACATAATTATTCATTTACAAATACCAAAACAAAATAAATAAACGTTAAAATTAAAATTGTCGAGGACGCTCCCGAGGCACCGTCGCATGTAACTTAGCCAGTTTCTCAGAAAGGGGCCTCCTGCAATTACTTCCAGGAGACTGTTGAGACTGTCCCGCATTCGACGCGTAATGGATGCTACTCGCTTGCGCTTCGTAAAATTATGCTGCGTATTCTGCGAACATTTCAGACGCACTAAACTCAACTCAAGTGTCCTAAACGCATTATTATAGACCACGGAGGGCACCGTATGTCTTTTGCGTAACGAACCCACAGGCTGCAGGTGTAAAAAAAGATTTAATCATTGTTTATAAAACTTCGTAATTAGAATAGAATTAAAAAAATATTCAAGGTAAAATGTACATACCTTTTACATCACAGCACTATGCTAACTTACACAACATTATAACAATAAATCACCACAAAATAACCCAGTAAGATGTTTTTCTTTTTAAATATGTTATTCACAACTGTTATTAACATTCTTAAAATTATGACTATAATTACACACAATATGAATACTATTGATAAATAAAACTTCACGCAATGTTTAGAAAACTTGAATAATATATACGGCCCTGCTCAACTCTTTCGTAGGCCAACAAAATAATTTATTGGTTTCTGCAACCCATTATGACAATAACTTAGTAGAAAACCCCACAGTAAGCCGGCTGACCGTGAAAGGAAAGTCCGAAAATACAGACTGAAGTTTTGAAGCATTCTAACTAGTAATGTATTTAATGACAGGACTACGTGTTTCGTTGTTTCGAATGGACACTTTCATAGTAGACCCAAAGATTTTAATATGAACGCCTACAAACCTTTATGAGCAAAAAAAAGAGTTAACCACCCGATAGAGATATCTCTCTATATGGCACTATCGTGACAGTTTTTTTTTTTTTGACGATGTTGTGCAAGCTAGTGAATCGCTAACGGGATACGCTTCACCAGCAACATTGGTTTTACGTGGGCGAGGTGTCAACCCGCCGCACAACCCCCGAAATGCTGGAGGACCATGACACCCGTCGTTAGTCAGCGAGTCCATCGGACTTAGCCGGTTAGTGTAGCTAGGCTGTACTACCGACCATTCCCCTATCCGCCACCTTGGGGACGACGCTCCCCTACGCTGTGAGGGCCAGCGCGGGGATATCGTGACAGTTAGAATAGTACCTATTTATAAAATATCCTCTAAGACCTGGTACCTTTACAAAATTTTTGTGCTGGAGCCGTGTTTCTTTTGGATCACCTCTTTTGAATCATATTTTCAGTCCTGTACAAATCTTTTATTGGCCGACTGTTTAAAAAAAATCGACCTGTTTCATCTACATATAATTTAAAACCCGATTTTCGTTACGAAAATTATTCTTGCATAAATAAAGTGAGAGGTTTTTAACAGATAAGTGTGTAAAGCTATCCCGACACTCGTTAGGGGTTGAAGGGCGCCGTAGTCCGCCTTATTCACGGAATAACAGGGGGCGGCCTCGGACAAAAGGTGCGCCAAGGTCGGTTCTGGGAATAAAATACTTCACGTTACAATTATTAATATTATACAATAAAAAATAAAAAAATATATTATTATTTGGAGCCTATAATGTCTCACTGTAGGGCAAAGACCTCCCTATCCTATCCCCCTTCCCTATCCCCCTTCAGTACTCCCGGTCCATTGCTTCCTGAGGCCGTATTAAAATTTATATAATAAATTTTACACAACTCACACAGAGCGCCATCTGATACCAAAGTAAGCTTGGATTAACCTTCATGTGTTATGGCTATCGGACAATGGCTTTATAATACATAGGAAACACACAGATTCGAGAACAAACTCAAAATGCCATCACATAAATTAATGTTATCCCCGAGCGGCGACATCGTACCCGCGCCCTCTACTGCCGAAGGTAGGATCACTACTAACCATGAAGAAATTACTTAGTAATTAGTATTACTTAGTAATTTCTGGTTAACTGTTATAATGTGGCATTCCAAGAAGAATATTATAATGCTGGCAAAATAATTTATTATTTTCTGCATCCATTATGACGCAAGCGTAAGCCAAGAAAAGAAGTAACAAGTCGATGCAAACGTAACTCGCCTATGTAGCAACTCGTATACTTCCCAACTCGTAACCCTTGTAAGAAGTAAATCGTCTACTTCCCAACTCGTAACCCTTGTAAAAAGTAAATCGTCTACTTCCCAACACGTAACCCTTGTAAGAAGTAATCGTCTATTTCTCAACTCGTCAATCATTTTGCAATGTTTGTAGGATGGATTAGGATAATATACTAATATATTAAGTATATCATGAAATAATAATATTTTATGGCTGGTTAAACATTTTGTACTACATAGATTATTCACACTGTGCTGTAATATATATAACATTACCTCACGTCTCCGGACACCACACCTTTCCCTGCCTCGCCTCAGTTTGCATTCATAGCTCAAGATGTAATATATATTATGTCCCATAGTAAAAAAGTGCCTTAATCATACCTTTTCCAGGTTCGTGAAGTCATCAAGAAACATTATCACAACTACATGGCGATGCGCGGTAACAATCGCCGCCGCCGTGAAAGGAGGTCTTACAACAACACTAATGGTCAAAACGACGACGGTGAACCGTAAGTGTGTTTTTAAAGAATAACAAAAAATTCAAAATATCGGTTTCAAGATTCTTTATTCTCAAAGGACACAAAAAGCAGTCACTTATATGAGAGAAACAATTTTCACTTATGTAATACATATTAACACAGTTCCATGACGAGGCAATACACATCACTAAACTTACACAATGTTACACACTACGATGTTTTAA
This sequence comes from Endotricha flammealis, assembly GCA_905163395.2. NCBI lineage: Eukaryota > Metazoa > Arthropoda > Insecta > Lepidoptera > Pyralidae > Endotricha > Endotricha flammealis. The sequence goes on from LR990852.1 coordinate 22,904,357, forward strand.
TTTAATTTTGATTTACATTATATATACCAAAATAATTCTTCTTCTTCTTTCTTAATTAATGGCGTTTCTGTCGTGTCTTAACGACACATAGACAATTTCGCCAATGTCGAGTATTTTAAATGAACACTTTTTAACAAAAAAGTACACTTTAAAAGGGCAACGTGGTACGGTGAGGATCCGAGGTCGCCACCTTGACGACCTTCGTTGACAAGGCGGCGATCTCGAATCCCAAAATAATTCTACGGTTATTAAAATTTTATATTTTGTAGAGGGTACTTTTGACATAAAAAATTAGAATTCATACAATATTGTCTAAATCTATGTCATAATCATAAATATTAATAGGCATGACGACAGTATCAAAAAATCGTCAATTTAATGTTTGTAAGTGAATATTCAAATAAAAAATAAAAAAACCACTGCTTTAGTTTTGTTTAAAAAAATCAGATTATTAAGATTTTCAATAAAATAAAACATTAAAATACCTCAATCGGCCATTTTGATTGAAACACTAGCAGGTGTCATGGCGTCGGCTCTGACGTCACGTCTCGGTAAACATTACTACAACTTCTTCGTTACGCCAAAGACACAATGACATTTTTACCAAGACGTGACGTCAGAGCTGACGCCATGACACCTGCCGCTGTTTTGGCGCACTATTTGAAAATGATTTGAAAAATGGTTTTAAACTTCGTTAAACTAAAGTTTATTACCGAAATAAAGTTTTTTTCATAAATAGTAAGTGTGTATCCACATTACGGAAGAGGTTTTCAAAATCTTTCGTCACGCCTATTACTAGCAGACCGCCCGACTTCGCACGAGTTTTACTAAGTTCCTATATTAAAAAAAAAATGTAATAAAGCCTTGTTACCTTCCGAAAGGTGAATATTTTTTTTAAATAGGTCCAGTATTTTTTAATTCTATTCGTTACAAAAAAAAAATCTCTTTATAATATTATACTCAGAGATATAATATACTCTAGTAACTTGAGACGAGTGGGCGGTTAATTGTGCCTCTGAGTATGTTAGTATAGAAAACCAAAACGCCTACGAGAAACCTCAGGTGACCCAAAGGCAGCCTAATTTCAATTGCCATACAGCGAGGTAACGCTGCATAAGTTTTGAACACGCTGCCACCCACGGGGACTATCTTTTTAAATCTTAATATAAATAATAAAAAAAATCAGAAAAAAAAGAAGATGCGTATTAATATACTGGTATACATAAATACATTTTAAGGTGAAAAAAAACCGGGCAAGTAGGTAGAAGACCTTTATAGCATATTGAGAAGTTACAATTTTCAGACACACATACAGGAACCCACAAGGAAAACGTCATGTTTAGATCAAATAGCGAGTAACATAACAAAAGTAGAAACGAATATACTCAATCTTGGTATGTCAGACCATGAAACAGCGCAAATCATATCATTTAATGTCAATAAAATGAAGTGCGGCATTACTTGGTTCGAATATAAACGAGACTATAATGTAGATAATATTAGAAAGTTCAAGGAATGCATCTCTTCGCTCTCATTCGCAGAAGTCTTCACTGCTAGTGGGGTGGAAGTTGCTTTTGAATCTTTTTATGAAAATATATGCATGTTTTACAACTTGTGTTTTCCTGAAATCAAAGTAAAGATTAGCAATCGCCCAGGTAAACTAAAATGGCTTACAAAAGGCTTGAAAAAGTCAAGTAAACAGAAACGACAGTTATATCTTATCTATAGATCAACGAAATTGAATAAAACAATACTTGGATCGAAACTTAAGCGGTACAACAAAATCTTGAAGGCATGTATAAGAAAATCACAAAAAATAAGCAACAAAAGATATATAAATGGTTGTAAAATCAAAAGCAAAACAATATGGAATACAATTTCAACGTGTTTAACAAATAATATATTCAATAACGACATTGACAAAATTAAATTTAACGATAAGATCTATACCAATCCCCATGACATTTGCAATCAACTAAATTATTACTCTTACTGACAAACAGACTAAAAAACATGACATGAATGCAAAAAAAATAAACAGTAATTTAAACTCAATCTACCTCAACCCTGCAGTAGAGAGTGAAACCTACAATACCATCATGTCTCTGAAAAATAGCAAGTGTAGTGGTTATGATGAGATTACCACAAAGATTTTGAAATCTTGTGCAATATACATCTGCAAACCATTAACACACATTATTAATCTGACATTTACCGAGGGCTCTTTTCCGAAAAAATTAAAACCGTCCATCGTTAGGCCTTTATTCAAGAAAGGTTACAGATCGGAACCGGGAAACTACAGACCTATTACCATCCTACCAACGCTATCTAAAATACTAGAAAAGGCAATGCTTACGAGATTAAATAGCTTTCTGGCAAAGTATAATGTACTTTCCTCACACCAATTCGGTTTCCGGAAGGGAAGCTCGACTACACTAGCTAGTTTCGAACTATTAAAAATTATTACAGGAAATATAAACAACAATATACCTGTAATTTCACTATTTCTGGACATGAGCAGCGCGTTTGATTTTGTTAATCATGAAATACTTTTAAGCAAACTAGAGGCGTATGGTATAAGGGGTAAGGCATATGAGTGGATAGATAGCTATTTAAGGAACAGAACACAATGTACAGAAATAACTAAAATATGTAAAAAATACAAAAACCTTACAAAGGTAAAATATAGATCCCTCCCTCTAACAAAAACTACAGGTGTTCCTCAGGGAAGTATTCTTGGGCCACTACTTTTCCTAATATACATCAATGACCTGCCGAATGTAACTCCACATAAATGCATACTATTCGCTGATGATGTCACTCTTGCAATAAAATGCGAAGATAAAAGAAAAATTGTGGAAACAGCAAATGAAGCATTAGCAGATGTGGTAAACTGGTTAAACATAAATAACCTGAACCTTAATCTCTGTAAAACTAAAGTCATGCAGTTTACTTCCTATAACGCTATACCGATACCACTCAATATTAAGTATAAAGACATTGAGATAGGTGAGGTCGACAATTTAAAATTTTTGGGCATAAATATAGACACGCATCTAAACTGGAAAAAACATGTCGATATTCAGTGTAAAAAACTAGACCGATACGTGTTTGCTCTCAGAAGACTGAGACAAATAGTTTCACGAAAAAGCTGCGTTAACTGCGTATCATGCCTATGTTGCTTCAGTATTAAATTACGGATTAGTTCTATGGGGCAACTTTGTTGAATTATAAAAATTATTCAAGGTGCAGAAGAGATGTATTCGTGCCATGGAGATTGCAGAGTTTTCGGAAAGTTGCAGGCTTTTATTCAAAAAGTTTAATATACTTCCATTGCCATCCAAGTATATAAAGGAAGTTTGTCTATTTGTAAAGGCAAATTACTCCAGATATTACACAAATCGTGGTAGAGCTACTTCAACATTAATTAGATCGAAATACATAAATCAGATCTATCAGCCTCTTGGTCGTAAGGATGTGTATAGAAGAAACGCATTTAACATGAGCATAGTTCTGTATAATAAATTGCCTGATGAATTAAAATCGTTCAAAGGAACTGCTTTTAAGTCAGCATTGACGAAATGGTTATTGGACAAATGTTTTTATAGTGTTAAGGAATTTTTAGAAAATTTTTAAATTACAGTGAATTATCTGTCCTTTAATTAGGTACTTGATTTAACCAATTTATTGTTGTTATTGTTACAATTGTTATTATTTTTTTTTCTCAATAATGATAATAATGTTATAATGTCATAAATACAATTTCAAGTTGTTTTCCACATTTTAATTTTGACGACTTACATACTTTCTTCTTTGTTCTCACAATTTTTTGCACGTCTGCACGCAGACTGGATACACAATCTGTACAACTCTATGTAAGAACTTTTAACTATGTATCTTTGCAGATAAACATTTGAATTTGAATTTTCTAAATATAAGACTTTCGGAGATAGAGGAGGGGGGGACCACTGTACAAAATGTACGGTGGTCCGTCCCGTCCCCCTCTATCTCCGAAAAAAAAATTCTTCCGAAACAGATCATTGTATCGAAAAATGATCTTCCCACACCCTTAATGTTTTGAAGAGACCTATCTAACGATACCACACAACAAAATATTTCCGGGCGCGAAAAAAAATATTTCCTCTCTACATGTGCCTCCCACATCAAAATTTTCTTCCAGCACTTTGTTAGCATTGTTAATATGTGTATACATACCAAATTACAGCTTTCTAGCATTAAGCATCTAGGCGCTAGACCGCGGACAGACAGACAGACAGACAGACATGGCGAAACTATAAGGGTTTCTTGTATTTTACTACGGAACCCTAAAAATGTAAACAGTGTAAATATAACATACTTATATTTACATATATGCGTAATATATTAAGTATTTTAATTAAAATCTATTAACTTTCATTCCTTTGTAGAAGAAACGAAGAAAATCGCAGACCAACATGGATTCACATGAAGACTATAAAATGGATACGCGGTTCTCCTACCACTAACAACGCAGTATCTGACACCGAGATGGCCCCGGAGACTAGCCAGGAGTAAGTATTTTACGACATCGCCATTATCCGTCAGGTGCACGATATCAGCTCCACCTAGCGTTAAAAAGATTGTTTTTAGCAATCCCCGTTCTTGCGGTTACACTTAATTGTCTGTAAGCTGTTTATGTATAATATATTCTGCTGTTGTACAGTGCAAAAAGCATATTCAATCTAATTATCTATCTAGCGTTGCGAGACGTAAAAATATAGGTAAATGATTGATAGTTTTATTGTAAAACTAGCGAAACCCGCGAAACTTTGTGTATTTCGCTTTACGCCCTGTATTACAAAACCTTCTTACAATGTTTAACAGAAATTAGATAATACTTCTGTGGCCACTGCGAGCGTTGCGATCGTTTTGTTTTACCCCTACATAGCAGATACTTTAAAAAATAAATGTAATAATAATTTACAATAAATCCATTGTTAATTGTTGACAAATTAAACCATTATAATTTATATTTATAGCTGAAGCGAATACATAATGGCAAGATGCGAATTTTGCAAAACCCACTGATTCTCCAGCGTGTAATGATTGTTTTTTTCCTCTCTGTGCCCATCTTAGAATCATTTTAGATCTGTGCCTACCATCATTATTGTGTTTCATTATAGGTAGGTAATAAATAACATTAATTCGTAATACATTTTACATTATTATATCATAACCATGAATTAACGCGATCATACATTGATATTGCATTTTACATTTTATTATCATAGATTTAAGCTATAGATGAGGTTAATTTTTTGATTCTATAAATAAAAGTACCACGAGGAAAGAGTCCTCCTTCGTGGTTCTACTAGAAGTACAAAAACGAAAAACCAACCAAATAACTGATTTATTAAAACGATGAATCACAAATAGAGGCAGGTTTTCCCAAAGACCTAATAGTATTTGATTATTCCAGGAACAGAAGAGCAAATGAACGCATCGAAAATGACCGTTTAGTTATTGTGGATGAAAGAAGCGCTAACCCAGATGAAGGAATCGAATCATACTCATGTTTTGAAGGTAGTCCTGACACTCCGAACACTCCGGACACCCCTGATGTTGGGAAACCAGGCGACACTTCGTCAGATGACACTGACATTAGGACAAATGCCAGGGCAGTGAACAGAACGGATCATGCAAAAGCATCTGGCTCAGTTGATGACGCTATCACCATCATCAAATTGACTGAAGATATGAATAAAATGTAGGTGTTTAAATTGAATACTGAGATAGTCTATATCGCGAAGAGCGTTCGGCTGAATGTTGTAAGTGCACACATGCACATTGTTTTATTGTGCGCGACCGATTATGCGAGCGTTTCCGAGGTTACACTAAAACAAAGTTCATGTGAACGTTACAACATTCATAGCCGGCCAGCCAGGAGGTCCCGGGTTCGAATCCCGGTCGGGTCATGATGAAAAACGAACTTTTTCTGATTGGTCTCGGGTCTTGGATGTTTATCTATATATTTATTTGTTCATAAAATATAGTATCGTTGAGTTAGTATCCCATAATACAAGTTTCGAACTTAATTTGGGGCTAGCTCAATCTGTGTGATTAGTCTGCCTCCCTATTCCTATCCCTATAGCCAAACGCTTTTCGTGAAAAGTAATATTGTAACTAGTTAAGGATTTCCCAAAAAATATTTCAGTGTCAAAAACGTAAAAAAAAATGTCCAGAGCAGAATGCACTATTACCCTCATTTTACCCTTTTGATAACATTTTATTAACGACAAGTTTTGATTTAGTTTTTGTAAATATTCAATTGTAAGTGGAATTTAGGAGTTATTTTCTAATTGCGATGGATTTCGTTCTATAAAATTAAGTTATGCAATGACGATTTCTGTTCTACATAATAAGAAATTTTTCACAAATCACGCAGCGCCACCTGGTCCCAAAGTAAGCTAGGCACTGCTCGTATTATGGGTACCAAATGACAGATATCATTGTAAATATATACTTTTCACTTCTCATGCTCAGAAAATGCTTATTTGCGCAGGATATATGCTGCACAAAATCGAATTTTGTGCAAACGTATCTACTCGTAAATGTATCTATATTAAGGCAAAGGAAAGGAGCCATACAGCCAAACACAATAAAAAGTTCAGAGATAGAATTTGTTATTTTATAACATTTACTTTAATTTATTTGCCTTATGTGTTTTTTAAGTCATTAAAGATATTAAAATTTTAATTAAAGTACGGTAGGTTATTTAATTAATTTAAAAAAAATATTTTATTACAAAATTAATTGTATAGGTCTGCAGCCCAAGCCCAATATCAATGTCGTAAGATTTAAAAAAAAAGCGGCGGAAAACAAGTCTTATTTTTCGTGCGTTTATTAATATATTTCCTCGCAATCGAAGTGAAAAGCAGAGTTTATAACTCGTCCACAAAACCATTTTTATCCTCGACATTACTATCAGCCCTGGCCTTCGTCTCGGATAGTAATGATTCGTTTTGTGCACTTGTTGTAAAATCTACTATTTATCTATATTTATAAAATGCTTTGTCCTGACTGACTGACTGACTGACTGACTGACTGAGAATCAACGCACAGCCTAAACCGCTCATCGTAAAAATCTGAAATTTGGCAGGTAGAACTATTATAAGACGTAGGCGTCCGATAAGAAAGGATTTTTCGAAATTCAAACTCTAAGGGGGTAAAAAAGGGGGGTAAAGTTACTATGGGACAACTTGATTCCTTGGTCCAATCTACTTCAAATTTTGCATAAAAATTGTTTAAGAGAATTGATGGAAGACGTGATTCTTATTTTATTGAAATTCTTGAAAAATATGTATTTTGTGGGTAGTTTTCTTCGATTTGATATCAATACTCATACTCCTTAGTGCTTTTGATTTCAATTACATTTCATTTTGACACATTCGTGAAGTGAAGTATGTCATCTGTCATGTAATATTTTTATAAATTGTGAATATTTTGATTTCATAATGTCGTCTATATTTATAAAATGCTTTGTCCTGACTGACTGACTGACTGACTGACTGACTGAGAATCAACGCACAGCCTAAACCGCTCATCGTAAAAATCTGAAATTTGGCAGGTAGAACTATTATAAGACGTAGGCGTCCGATAAGAAAGGATTTTTCGAAATTCAAACTCTAAGGGGGTAAAAAAGGGGGGTAAAGTTACTATGGGACAACTTGATTCCTTGGTCCAATCTACTTCAAATTTTGCATAAAAATTGTTTAAGAGAATTGATGGAAGACGTGATTCTTATTTTATTGAAATTCTTGAAAAATATGTATTTTGTGGGTAGTTTTCTTCGATTTGATATCAATACTCATACTCCTTAGTGCTTTTGATTTCAATTACATTTCATTTTGACACATTCGTGAAGTGAAGTATGTCATCTGTCATGTAATATTTTTATAAATTGTGAATATTTTGATTTCATAATGTCGTCGTAGGTCTTCGTACTATTTATTCTGTTTGTGATCTCAGAAAAACAGCTAAAATTCTAACTATGTATAAAGCGGACTGAATCATATTCATCGATAATAAACAGTAAGTAATTAAATATTACATTTTATAATATTTGACAGGGGTCAAGTTAAATTGGTCAATGGTTAAATGGCATATTGATATTGTCTCTTTCACACTTATAGGAAATATCATTACGTCGACTCGCTCTATTATTTTGTAGTGTTGTTTTATGGATGGTTGTAGGCTGAGGTTGTAGGTATTGAAATACCCATATACTTATACATTTTTTCTACGGAAGTGGTTGGAAAACAAGCTCAGGAATATGGATCATTTGATATTAGGCTATTACCGTCGACTATGGAGCACATAGATTCTAGGGTTCCTGACCCGTTGCCGACCTATAACAGGAAAAGACAGGATATATAGCGAGAAATAGTATAAGGAAGGAGTTAGATTTTTTTTATACAACAAAGGTGGCAAACAAAAATTTCGGATATTTCACTCTCCGAACGAAACGCATTACTGCTTCACGTCAATATTCTGTATAAGGGTGGTACTTCACCGGTCGGGCTAGCCTATTTCATAAACGCCCACTCCAAAGATTGTAATGAGAAGTATTTAAATAGAAAAATAATCATGTATACATATGAAAATGTTTTGTCTTGACCGTAGAGACCTGAAATTTGGGTGTGTGATGTAGGCAACCGTTATGAAAGGATTTTTTGAAATTCCCACGGGAAAGCGGGATAAACGCAAACGAAGTTGCGCGGGTTTCTCTAGTTACATATAAAATAACCAGACTCGAGAACAAAAATAAATGCCATCACGTAAATCTTTGCCCCGGGAATCCAACCCGCGCCCTCTAGTGTCAAACGTAGGATGCACCAAGCTTTCTAATTAATCCAAGTTTTTTTTTTCAGAGAGGAAGAGTGACGCCCTCCTAAATTGAAGTCAGGACCCATGGTGGTCACTGCTATAGTGCATGCTCACGAGGAGTAAAGTCAATTGGTATAAAGTCTGAGAAAAATAGACTATTCTTGTAGGTACAGTTTTACCCATTACATTATACGTGTTAGATTATGTATTGATGTTGTAACATAGATGAAAAAAACATGTAATCATTCTCAGTTATATTAGTTTACTGAAAATCAGTTAAATCAATTTAATCATAATGAAATTTTGCTTGTGAATACGCAGTGTATAAGTCAAAGACTTCACATAAAATCTCAATATCAAAAACGAAAAAAAAAACGAAAAAAAATAGTTTTTAATATTCTCTATACAATCTATGAAACTTTTAGGTACCTTCATTATTTACCTACCTTACTGAGCTTATTTACACATAAAAATACATAAAAATTTGATCTTATAATATAAAGGAAGCATTTGAACGAGAGAAAAACTAAATAACTGTTGCCAAAATAATGATAATTTTAACTTTATTCTTGTTGGTTGGCTCTTATCTATCAGCGGCTAACTGCAGAGAGAGGAAAATCACACGGCCGACCGCTTTTGCAGTTACATATATGCAACGGCGCTAGTGATTGTAAAGCCATTAACCGCCACAAAATTGCATTCATTCTACGGCGCGGTTAGTCGCTAGTGCGTTAAAGGGCTTAAACGTTGATGTAAGGAAAAGGATACATGCATTGTGAATCGCGCCGTAACGCATAAATGGGTCGAATAAGCACTTCTGTACACGACACCGTGCGCCACCGCCGCCGCCGCCGCCGCCGCCGCACAGCAACCGTGCTGTCATTTAAACACACTGGGTGGAAGCGGCACAGAATTATTTGTATTCTATACAATGAGTTGTTTTGTACAGTTGCAATATTTTTAGAGGCGTATCTACTGTTGATACAGATCACGAATATGTAAAAAAACACAAATAACAAAACAATAAATTGTATGATATCACACTAAACGCAAAAGCGTGGTTCGGTAGCTTCGTGGCTGTCATCATTACCTACCACAGACAGCGTCTCACGCGCCCCTTCCGCCAAAACAGCTAGTTTTTAAAAGAGGTAGGGCACAGCGGATAATCCGTTCAAATCGGAGCAGCCCGTCTGGGGAAGGACCTCCACCTTACAGAAGATCGTAGCCAAATAGCATTGGTCTCGGCCATGTTGTGTTCCTACGGTGAGTAAGGTCTCCAGAGCTCTACTTGGGAGGAGTGGGGGGTTGGGAGGGTTGGCAACGCATGAGTGATACCCCCGGTATTGCAAGCATCTATAGGCTACGGTGATGCTTACCATCATGCGGGCCGTATGCTTGTTTGCCAACTTAGTGGTATTAAAAAGAAAAATAGTGACAGTTCGATCGTTAAACGAATGAGATTTATTTTCTCATTTGTTCGACTGTCGGATAATTTTATAATTACACTAGGTCTAGGTCGACGAAGCCCCGTTGAGCAGGGCTCCTATTTCTGGGTGTGGGGTCACAAGGTAAACCTAACGAACTTACAGTCACAAACGCCGTCTTGGCGCAGTTCGTTTTAATAAAATAAATACGACGGTCGGACAAATGAGAAAATATAAACTAAAATGTTCCAGTATTCACCGATAGATGTCACTAAAACAACTCTCTCCGTCTTACGAATTTACGATCAGGTCACATGTTCTGTTCTGACGCTAGTTTAACAATTTGTACCCATCCCAAAAAGTGCACAACGCCACTAAAGAAGTTTTCACTTCAAAAATATAACTAGTTGGACGGTCGAACAAATGAGAAAATAAATTCTCACTACTTCAACGATCGAACTGATGAACTGAATTGAATAAACCGCTCCCGCCACCGTTGCCAACGTGTTTACGCTTGTTATTCGTAAAATCAAATGTGTAGCGGTGTGGCACGGAAATGTCGTACACATGAACGCTTACTCCCTAACAAAATAACTTATGGACATGTATTTTTGACAGTCTCCTTTACTAATGGTTTAACAAAGAATTTTAAGAGAGGTAGGGCACAGCGGATAATCCGCTCAAATTGGAGCAGCCCGTCTGGGGAAGGACCTCCACCTTACAGAAGATCGTAGCCAAATAGCATTGGTCTCGGCCATGTTGTGTTCCTACGGTGAGTAAGGTCTCCAGAGCTCTACTTGGGGGGGGGGGAGGGTTGGCAACGTGTGACTGATACCCCCGGTATTGCAAGCTACGGTGATGCTTACCATCATGCGGGCCGTATGCTTGTTTGCCAACTTTGTGGTATTAAAAAGAAAAATAGTGACAGTTCGATCGTTAAACGAATGATAATTTTTTTCTCATTTGTTCGACTATCGGATAATTTTATAATTACACTAGGTCTAGGTCGACGAAGCCCCGTTGAGCAGGGCTCCTATTTCTGGGTGTGGGGTCACAAGGTATACCTAAACCTAACGAACTCACGGTCACAAACTCCGTCTTGGCGCAGTTCGTTTTAATAAAATAAATACGACGGTCGGACAAATCAGTCCACAACGCCACTAAAGAAGTTTTCACTTCAAAAATATCACTAGTTGGACGGTCGAACAAATGAGAAAATAAATTCTCACTACTTCAACGATCGAACTGATGAACTGAATTGAATAAACCGCTCCCGCCACCGTTGCCAACGTGTTTACGCTTGTTATTCGTAAAATCAAATGTATAGCGGTGTGGCACGGAAATGTCGTACACATGAACGCTTACTCCCTAACAAAATAACTTATGGACATGTATTTTTGACAGTCTCCTTTACTAATGGTTTAACAAAGAATTTTAAGAGAGGTAGGGCACAGCGGATAATCCGCTCAAATCGGAGCAGCCCGTCTGGGGAAGGACCTCCACCTTACAGAAGATCGTAGCCAAATAGCATTGGTCTCGGCCATGTTGTGTTCCTACGGTGAGTAAGGTCTCCAGAGCTCTACTTGGCGGGGGGGGGGTTGGCAACGCGTGAGTGATACCTCCGGTATTGTAAGCTACAGTGATGCTTACCATCATGCAGGCCGTATGCTTGTTTGTATTAAAAAGAAAAATAGTGATAGTTCGATCGTTAAACGAATGAGAACTTTTTTCTTCGTTTGTTCGACTCTCCGATAATTTTATAATTACACTAGGTCTAGGTCGACGAAGCCCCGTTGAGCAGGGCTCCTATTTCTGGGTGTGGGGTCACAAGGTATACCTAAACGAACTTACTGTCACAACGCCGTCTTGGCGCAGTTCGTTTTAATAAAATAAATACGACGGTCGGACAAATGAGAAAATATTAACTAAAATGTTCCAGTATTCACCGACAGATGTCACTAAAACAACTCCCTCCGTCTTACGAATTTACGATCAGGTCACGTGTTCTGTTCTGACGCTAGTTTAACAATTTGTACCCATCCCAACAAGTGCACAACGCCACTAAAGAAGTTTTCACTTCAAAAATATCATTAGTTGGACGGTCGAACAAATGAGAAAAGAAATTCTCACTAAAAGAACTGATGAACTGAATTGAATAAACCGCTCCCGCCACCGTTGCCAACGTGTTTACGCTTGTTATTCGTAAAATCAAATGTGTAGCGGTGCGGCACGGAAATGTCGTGCACAGGAACGCTTACTCCCTAACAAAATAACTTACGGACATGTATTTTATATTAACACGTTGACAGTCTCCTTTACTAATGGTTTAAATCACATAGATTTGTTTAAATGCTCTCGTACAAGAAAAAAATTTGCCTAGACATGTAAAATAAATTAATATTCTTGGACGAAGAATTTTAAGAGAGGTAGGGCACAGCGGATAATCCGCTCAAATCGGAGCAGCCCGTCTGGGAAAGGACCTCCACCTTACAGAAGATCGTAGCCAAATAGCATTGGTCTCGGCCATGTTGTGTTCCTACGGTGAGTAAGGTCTCCAGAGCTCCACGTTTTACAAGGTCGACAAATTGCAAGCGTACATAGGCTAAGGTGACTGCTTACCACACGTGACTGCGAATTACACAACGCCATCTAGTCCCAAATTGTACTACGGGTAAAAGATTGCTGATAAATATACATAAATACTTTTTTTTGTAAATAAATATTTATTATAAGTAGGTACATAGAAAACACCCAGTGCGGATGATTCGAACCCACGGCCCTAGGTAAACAGTGACCATCGCTAGCTACTCGACCATCAGGCCTGTCAAAAATACAATTATGGAACTATTAGTACATCAACTTCTGTACCGCGACTTTGTCCATGTATATCAACCTAGCGTATATGGAATAGCGTAGCGTACACTAGACTGTGAACGTGTTATTAAAGTAAATTAAAACTATGATGTTATAGTATATAACACAGTCGCGAAATCTTATGAAAAATGTAGGTAATTAATGTTTTAACTTAAAATAATGGAATCCCTCCATATGATTAGTAAAGTTTCTTTTAAAAAAAAATATATAATTTTTGAATGAGAAATGTGTGATTTCCCGTTTATGGCGTTAAAAAAATTGCAACATTAAAAAGAATAAAAGTGTTGCTATATAACTTTTTAAATCGTAAGAGCCAATCCACCGGTGAACGATCGATCACCGCAATCCACACAGTGTCGTGTGATATCGGCTTATATCTTGATCGTTATAAATTAAATAATAATAATTAAATCAGCAAAGCGCGAGTAATACCCCCAGGGGTATTACTCGCGTACTTGTAACACCAGTGTTACAAGCGTCCATAGGCTGTGGTGACCACTTACCATCAGGTGGGCCGTGTGCTTATTTGCCACTGGTGTGAAATAATAAAAAAATAACATTGGTAATTTGTTTGTTTATGGTGTTCAGTGAATATTTTTATAGGCCGTCTAATGTCTACAGTACCTTTCAATTTCTTCCATCTTCTTACGCCCGATCCCAATATGCGATCTCAGTCCTTTTTTTCCTATGTCAGATTGAAAACGTCACATTACGAGTCTCTTTAACCAATCAATGCATTGTATTTTTAATCTATGGAAGTAAACTACGAATTAATATTTCCGTCAATCACGGACAATCGGTGATAGAGAATTGAGATCGAAGATTGGATTCGACCGTTAGTTAATAAATAATATAATCTTTATGGTGTTAATATATTAAAGGAAACTTCTTGTTTAGTATGTAGTTAAAGTACTTAATAGTAAGTTTTTTTAACAGTGTATTTATTATTTTTCTACCTACTTACTTTATTTTACAGATCCGAAATGTATTTTACTTTTATTAATTATTCCTACTTCTGTAATAAAATTAGGTACTTTGTAAGAATCAAGAGATGGAGGACTTTTTTCTAAATTAAGTATCTTTATATTAAGATAACTCCTGTTTTTTGGCAGTGAGGCCGGCGCTACACGATTTCAAAACTCGTTTCAGAATCGCATAGCGCTGGCTTTAAGTTTATATAAGAAATTGGAATTAACCTATTTTGGATATGTGTTATTGATACATATTTAATACTGTACTGTTTCAATGTAAAAAATGTATAAATCTATAAAATCTTCCAGAGGCTTACTACACCTACGAGGAAAGGGTGGTGGTATGGTACGGTGTCTAGCAGGTGTGGTATAAAGGAAATTCTTGTGACAGTAGGTTTTCCGTCGAGCTTATAATGTATACCATAAAAAAAATAAACAAAAAAAATGCTATGGCTTTCTCAAGAGAGTAAGGACTCGGTTTAGATTAACTGCGGTTTACTCTATCGAGAGAATCGAACCCCTTACCCTATACGTAAGTAGGTAATATTAATGTTCTGTAGTCGGTTAAAAACTTTTCAAATACGACACTTCCAGCGAAACAGCTAGTTTTTAAGAGAGGTAGGGCTCAGCGGATAATCCGCTCAAATCGGAGCAGCCCGTCTGGGGAAGGACCTCCACCTTACAGAAGATCGTAGCCAAATAGCATTGGTCTCGGCCATGTTGTGTTCCTACGGTGAGTAAGGTCTCCAGAGCTCTACTTGAGGGGGTTGTGAGGGTTGGCAACGCGTGAGTGTCCCCGGTATTGTAAGCGTCTATAGGCTACGGTGACGGCTTACCATCAGGCGTGTGTTTGTATGCCACCTGTGTGGTATAAAAAAAAAGAAAAAATATATAGATAAACATCCAAGAAAAAGTTCGTTTCTCACCATGACCTGACCGGGATTCGAACCCCTCCTGGGTGGCGGTCTGACGTGGTAACGCACGCCACGGAGGTCGCCAATTAGTTAAACTCATGTTAAATTGTCTAATTATGGATGAAATGACTTGATCGACTTAATGCGCCATTAAACTTTTCATTATGTGTTAGTTTAACCGTCTCACTTTTGATCAATGAAATGAAGTTATTTATTTTGAGACTAGGCCTTCGCAGGCACTTGCTCTGGTCATTTACAACTTGTATACTTAGTTAAATAATAATATATAAAATAATATTACATAGGTACATACGGTTTTTAATATATCTGTCATCGGCGCACAGAGTCTTTCGTTAGTCAAATAATAATAAATTGTACCTACACAATTCGCACAGCACCACCTGGTCCCAAAGTAAGCTAGGCTTGTGTTATGGCTACAACCATAGAACACAGAAAGAAGGAGAAATGTAATTAGATGGTTTTTGTACCGGAACCGATGTCGCCACTTACACACACAATTACATTTTAACACATTCATAGAATAATCTCGATAGTCACTCTCATACAAATCGTAAGCCCGTAATTTGCAGTTCGATTACGAACACGGAGTAAGAAGTTTATTATAGTGACGGGAACCTAACGAAATAGGGCGACAAGCGACTTAGAAGAATCAAGTTCCTGCACATTTGTGCAGAAAATTGTGTAGAAAATGGCGACATGCGCCCCGCACACAAACCATATCTCTTGTATTCTGATATCTGTGGGTACAACATACTATAATACTTATAATACCTACATAATATAATACTTATAATACATAGCATGAAACCAGAAAGGTGGGCTCGAGTTGTCATTACATGGCTCCCAACAGACGGAAATAGGTGTAGGGGTAAGCCAAGGATGCGATGGTCGGACGACTTGACTGCCTTTTGCGGGGATTGGGGGGGAACTGGCAAACGATAAAGTTTCTTGGAAGCGTAAAGGGGGGGCTTTTGCCCAGCAGTGGGACCTTAATGGCTAAACAAAAAAAAAACATAGAAAACACCCAGACTCGAGAACAAACAAATGTCATCACATAAATGTTTGCCGCGTGTGGGAACCAAACCCGCGTCCCCTGCTGGCGAAGATACCAACTACCAACGCACCACCGGCACCGGGCTGCCAAAATAACAAAATAGCGTAACCGATTGAATGTTTGAAATGTAATGTTAAATTTATAGGAATGATAAGATCATAGTGATTTGGAACGAAAGGAACATGATAAGAGCCTTGTTACTGAGGGAACATTTTTCTGGATACGATAAGGGTTAGGCGTAGATAGGTAGTGTTTTTTGAAATTTTCTTCAATATAATATGTATATATATATAATAATATAATTCTGTGGTGTACACAGAATTAAGCGTGAAGATTCTAAATTAGTATGTAATGATGTAGTACTATTTAAAAAATTGTGTAAATAGTAATGTAATTAATAAATGCTTTGTTATTGTTAGGCTAACATTTTCTTGTGTGTTGGCGTATATAATAATTTTTACTATCGGTATATGTACTTCTGTTATTATTATGATAAATATTTTATGGATACCAAAATATACTAATCAACATAAAATAAGGACCATTCGCAATTTCGTACAAGTCAAATACCTACTTATATAAGGCGCAGGTTAGACCACACATGGAATACTGCTCGCATCTGTGGGCTGGAGCACCAGATTGTCAGCTTCTTCCTTTTGACCGCATCCAGCGCAGAGCCACCCGAATAGTCGGTGACCCAGCTCTCTCTCATCGGCTGGATCCACTGTCTGTGCGAAGACATATTTCATCTATATGCGTGCTCTACAGACTTTACAACGGGGAGTGTTCCGAGGAGTTGTTCAGTCTTATTCCAGCTGCTCGGTTCTACTATCCTACCATCCGCCACAGACTCCAATTCTATCAACATCATCTGGATGAATGGGTCTTTACCACTGTTCGATTCCTGCGACACTTCCTTCCATGCACAGTGGAACAACTCCCACCAGCGGTGTTTCCGAATGGCTACGACTTGGGAACCTTCAAGAAGCGAGCATACATGCTCTTAAAAGGCCGGCAGCGGCTCAGGAACTCCCCCGGTGTGTCTGTGCACCGTGGGTGGTGGTGATCACTTAACATCAGGTGACCCACATGTTCTTCTGACAACCTCATACATGAAAATAAAAAATAAAAATATAAGACTCTTCGAATTCGTGTCCCTCATTTTGTTTTGAGCATATTAATCTAATACATAATAAAACTGTTGAATGATTGTGTTAATTTTATATTACCAGTCGCCTTATAAGTTTAAAGGAATTTATCAATCTATACCCCTATCCCACTTGTAAACTTATTATGTGATACCACCACGGTCATTAGATTTTAATTGCTCAATGTTTATTTGTATTAGTGTTTAAGTTAATCTTAAGTGATACATATGTAAGTTAGTACATAATACTGTACATAAGTACAAGAATCAATCGAACGCTTTAATAACAGGTAGTTACATGCTCGTACATAACTCTTTGTTTTATGAAGAAAATATGAGCTAGAGATGTAACGAGCATTCATTTTAGTTGCCAACTGGTCTAAAAGTACGCTAGGCTTAACCCGCTTGTGTTACAGTTACCAGACGATGGATATATTATTGTGAACATATACTTGTAATACAAACACCCAGACTCGATAACATAATGCTTACTCACCACACACACCATCTAATCTCAAACTAAGCAACTAAGCTTGTACTATGGGGTACTCAATTGCTGATAAATATACATAAATACTTTTTTTATATATTTAGCATTTTAAATACAAACAGACATGTTCATGCACACAAATGTTTGCTTTGCACAGGAATCGAACACGCGACCCTCTGTATAAAGTGACCATAGCTAGCCACTCGGTCATCGGGCCTGTCAAGAATATTTTATTTTATTCACTGTTCATTCAATGTGTTCTGTTGTTTGAGGCCTGAGAAGGCGGAGATTGGCGGATATAAGTAGAGGAGTAGAACATCTCCACACATCTCCTCATATATCAGCTTCTGTGAATGATTAAGGTACAATATCGGGACGGACTGCACGCACAGACTGCAAGTGTGCTGCAAGCGACATAAATGTATCTATTTAATATCTAATAATAAAATTTTATTTGCAAAAAGATAGTAACAAATTGTACAAATGATGTCCCTGACCTCTGAGGTAGATTTAACAAAATCGGTGTTTCAGAGATCAGTATCTTTTTACATTCAGAGCTCTTACAGCACCTTTGCACAATTATAATAATACTTATAATAATATATAAGCACAATAACGAATACAGAACAAAGTTTAATTTCTGTGTAGCTCTATGAAAGTGATTCCAATCGCGGCGTCACTGTGATCGGCTGCACTTTCGTAATTTTAATGTCAGTCGCAGTCTGCAGCTGCAGTCTGGGGCGTGCGGTCCGGTCTTGGAATTTGAACTTTAGCCTGCTGAACAGTTCTTTAACATTTCGCGCATTATGATAATGAACTATAGATCCTTGGCAAACGTAACCTCTCTGGAACATATCTTGCATTCATATACAAATGAAATTGTAAATGTGAAACGTTATGTACCTCCATGTTGTAGTTAAGTAGATTAGTATATTATAATTATGTAAACTGTAGGAATGATAATAATTGTTCATAATAATATCGAGGAATAGACAATAAAAATATACTCTCTCCCCTCCTACTCCCAACCTTCACCCTAGCCTTCCACCTCTCGAGTTTCAAGTAAATTCAAATAAGTACTATAACGTCAGGAATATTCGAGCTAAATACTAGACTATCATAAAATTTATCTGACTTAAATGGAAAGATAATGAAAAATTTGTCATAATCAGAAATAGCTTTTTACTTAAGTACAATTCACACAGATTCGTATAGCCCCAAAGTAAAACTTGTGTTATGGGATACTAACTCAACGATACTATATTTTTATAACAAATACATAACAGATAAACATCCAAGACCCGAGGTCAATCAGAAAAAGTTCATTTTTCATCATGACCCGACCGGGATTCGTACCCGGGACCTGCCGTGGTTACCATTACGCCACGGAGGTCGTCAAACTTTCAGACATTACAATCTACTTGATATCCATGTATAATGTTATGGCGTGGTTATGACCAATGTGATAAATTTTATTGAACTAATCACATTGCCCAAACATTTAATGCCTACCAGCTACCATTTTTGCAGCAAAATTTTATTTTGAATCATGTAAGATAACTTGTCAAAGTCCTGGTTATTTTAATAATCCAAAAACAATCCAAAATTACATTTAATTATTTCATAAAGTTGATGTTGTCAGCAAGACATTAAATAAACCATTTTCCTTTTTTTTTCTAAAGTCGATGTTCGTATTGACAACTGGCAACCCATAATATATTTACTTTTTTATTGTTTATTGATTCTTTTTATTCTACTAATCTCTGTAATTTCTGGTATTTTAATGTCTCTTATTTATAGAAGTAGTTGTTCCTTTCAGACTCGGACAGTGGGAAGGTGTGCGCTTTGGTTTATTTTTAAACTTATATGATATTATTTTTAGTGTAGTAAGATTTGTAAATTAAATATGTATTGTGCGTAATATGTGTGTTTTTGTATGATTCGGTCCAATCCAACATAGCAAATTAATTTTTTTTTTTCATGTTTACATAAACAAATAAATATAAATATTTAGTTATTTATTTTGTAATAATATTTAAATGACTCCTGTAATGCAAATAATTGGTACACGAGATTTTGTATCATAATATATTTTATTATTAAAATTTTTTTTTTTTTATATAAAATTACAATTAGGAAAAGTTAACGATGTGAAAGAGACAAAATTTTAGGAACCAGTTTGTTTTTATTTTTTGTAAACAAATATTTAAAATAAATTTTGTTTTTTCCATTAATAAACCATTTTCCATTAAATATTAAGTTATAAAAACCCTTGTGTAATTTAGATTTTAATTACTTATGTATGTACTTATTTTTAATTAAGCTAAATAGAGCTTTCATTGTTCTTGTAATTTGTTATTATTATACCTTATAACGTAAGCTAACTTATAGGCTAAATTAGCTTAGTTTTAAAATTTATTAGGAAGACAAGTACAGATGGTCATTGAACTTGGTATAGGATATTAAAATGTATTAGGAGTATAAATTTTGAAGATAATAAAATTAAATTTAGTTTAGGTATCAGTAAATAAACGGTGCTAATATTAGCAACCAGTTTAGCCTTTTAGCGCAGACACTTTTTATAAGACTGCGGCTTCTATTGTATTCTAGTGCATTGAGTTTTCTTTAATATTATTTTTTTATTTCATGGTAACCAAACTAAACTTTTCAAAATTTCTTTAAAAAATTTTTTTTTTTTTAAGAAATTTTTTTTTAGAATAGATTCTTTTTTTTAGGGCAGGCTTGGTTGCCCTACCTAGACGTCCGACGCGAAAAACCGAAAAGAGGTTCTATTTTTACATACTTAAAGTGCGTCACAGGTGGTCGTCTGCGTTGCTTTAATATATGCCTTTGTCGCTGTCGGTTTAGAAACCATGTATTCATGTTCATAAGACCGTCCCATACTCCACTAGTTGATATAAATATAATGTAGATAAAACATGTTACTCATAATGTCGGCAATTAGCAACAACTCGCTCGAAGGAGCTTAAATTAGGCCTAATTGAATAAAAATATATTGAATTAGAATTTGAACTCGCATGCTACATAATGAGCTCGTTTCCTAAAGTGACATTTTTAATACATTCTATAATTTTTTACGACGTCTTAGCAAATGACAAAATTATCTGGTTCTCTTTGTAATACTCCTACTCGCGCTTTCCTAGCACGTATCATCCGACAGAATCACATACAAATTTTAAATATTACATAATGGATATATTTCTAATTCCAATAGTGGTTTGCTTTGTATAACCTACTAAATCCGCGTCCTTTAAAAATAATATGATATTTTAGTCCAGGAGACGAACTCATTAGCAGAGTAAAATTGTTTAAATAAGATGATTATGTGATAGATAGACACACATTGTAAACGTGTGAATATTGTTACGGGCGACTACATAATATTCTGATAGTATTAAAATAATTATTAAGCAGAGTGATTGAGGACACACATTGTAAACGTGTGAATATTGTTACGGGCAACTACATAATATTCTGATAGTATAAAATAATTATTAAGCAGAGTGATTGAGGACACACATTGTAAACGTGTGAATATTGTTACGGGCGACTACATAATATTCTGATAGTATTAAAATAATTATTAAGCAGAGTGATTGAGGACACACATTGTAAACGTGTGAATATTGTTACGGGCAACTACATAATATTCTGATAGTATAAAATAATTATTAAGCAGAGTGATTGAGGACACACATTGTAAACGTGTGAATATTGTTACGGGCGACTACATAATATTCTGATAGTATAAAATAATTATTAAGCAGAGTGATTGAGGACACACATTGTAAACGTGTGAATATTGTCACGGGCGACTACATAATATTCTGATAGTATAAAATAATTATTAAGCAGAGTAATTAGTACGAGTGTTTTATTTATCAGATGCGTGTTACCTTATCTAAATTAGCCGAGTTGCTCACTTTAAAATGTGAGCAAGTAAACCACATAATTTTACGAACTGAACTAAAAACTCGTACTAAGGACTCTGAACCATAAACTAATCTATAAGCTAAGGTTTTAAGTTAGCTTTTTAGATTAGTTAATTTTGTTTCTCATATTCGCTCATATTTGGTGACTACTTCGTGAGTTGTTTTATACTACATTTACACTCTCGCCTCGTAGGTACCTTGTCTCGTGCTTCGTCTCGCGCCTCGCGTGATCGATGGTTTTTGAGTTGTCTGTTCACACTCTCGTGTTGTGCTCGAGCTAGCCAGAATGGAGGACGTCGAAGTGTTAGCGCCCGGCAACAAGTCTTTGCTTACTGAGTTTCTACTGCTATGCAAATAATTTAAATAAAAGAAAAGAAAAAAAGAAACGGAAGAGATTTATTTTTTATTTTTAAGTCAGTTGAAGGTCTACACATTTCTTCACTTAATCTTACCCAAGCATCGTTCACTTTTTGGCTATTTTTATGCAATTTGTGTTTGGGATCCCAAAATATGAGTTATTTTTGGAATAGTTCCAAAAACCGGAACGTTTCTTCCTGGGACCACTCCATTTCGGCACTATTCGGCAGTTTGCAAGCCACAACCTGCGCGGCACAAGGTTAAAACTCGAATGAAGAGAGAGCGCGAGTGTGAATACCGCGCTCGCATCCCACGTGCCACCCCTTTGACACGTGCCCAAAAAACCGCTCCGGACGCGAGCGCTGCGAGGCGCGAGACGAGAGGCTAGGCGAGCCGTGAGTGCGCATTTACATTCGCGTTTCGCGGCTCGTCTCGTGGCTCGCGCGAGAGTGTAAATGTAGTATTACAGTCGGGGAATACAAAATGATGCCATTTTAAAATGGAATTTCGGTCGTGATTACCGAGTCCTAGAACTGGACCAAGTATTCATTCAGAACGTGTAATATCCGCTATATCGCGTACGACTAACGGTAGTATTCCTACCTTTCCACTTTTTTATGCTTAAAGAATTTTTTATTAACTCATATAGAACATAAAATTCACTTACAATACTACATACAGAATATACCTAAATACAATGCGCATTAAAAAAAAAGAATGGAAAACAAAATAAACACAAAAAAAGTGCAGTATATTAATTAGAATGTGTCCATGCTAAACAGTGCTATTCCGAACCAATTCCTTTAGTTTAGATTTTTTTAAAGTCAGCAGCAGATTGCAGTTTTCAAACGCGGCGTAAAATAAAATAAAATAAAATCATTTATTTTGCAAGTAGATTTACAAGAAATACTTTTACACGTAGACGCCACGCAAGTACGCTACGTAATGTGTGAAGCTCTTTATTTACTCTTACCTCAAAGAGGGTTTTAAAAATGAATTTATTTTAGAGCTATTGAGTTACAAACTCCCTAAAATGTCATTTAGGTTTGCGGATATGATCTGAATACTTCAATTAAATTAGAATTAAGTAAATGTGTCTATTTTATCTATCAAACTATACTCTTCATTGTGGAATCATGTTAATCAATTTGATGTAAAAAATAAACGTTTTTATATAAAATTATTGAAAAATCCAATGTGTTTTTTTATTTTTAACCCAAAAACTATCAACCGATAAAAAGTCCGTGGTCTGCGGGGCGAAGCAAAAGGACGATGATGATGGGTATGGTATCAAATAATAATACGTAACTTTCACTCGTCACTTGGACTAAGTGTAATTAGTGGGGTATTAAAATCAAATAATTGTAATAATCAAGCACCGATCCGCACCGTGCGTGTGTCAGGATTCCATCCTAATCCCTGTGTACGCACACGCATCCCGCGCCCGAGCCTATTGTGCATTTATTCATAGCAACGCCATTTATATTATAAAGCGTCACTGACAATCAGACTTGTAACGAAAAAGTACCCTATATGTTAATCCAAGTTATCAGCTTCCTACATACAATTTTTTTTTTATTGTAGCTATTTGAGCGTGAAGTAAACATACAAATTTTCGGCTTTATAATATTAGTGGGATTCGTTACATCTCTGGATGACGATGGGTCGGTGAGTCGTGTATGGGTTGGTATCAAATAATAATACCAAAGTCTGCAAATAATAAACAAAATGTGACCAAATATTATATTTATAAGCTTAAAATTGTCTACACGGTAATAAATTAGTTTAGTCATGTATATGCGTTACAATAATAGTATTTTAATCTCTACATCAATTTTAAATGAGCATATGGAACTACAGAATCGTATGAATCTCATGGAAGTCTGCCTACAGCATTAGAATAGACATACGTGATGGTATAACTCGGTCGAATTATTATTATTGTGAAGGGAGACACTGAAATGAGCATAAAACGTGAAACGACCTATCGAATCACACTATCGTACACTGCTTCGTATCATAAACACCGGTACACACTTGCGTATAGCATAGCATAGCATGTAATGTAACAGAACTCCCATAGTGTGGACGCCTTGCGCGCACGACCCGTGCACACTACGCGCACGAACAGAGCGTTCAACTCGCGCTCGCCGCGATCGGTGGAGAAAAATAAAACATATCGTAGCGTCCACACAATGAAATGCTCGTTTCATGTTACACTACATGATATGTTACAACCCACCATTACGGTTCGTGAAAGACAGGGCTTAATTCGACCGAGTTATAAATTATAAAATGGATATTCTCATTTTCACAATCTCACTAAACACAAGTTAATATAGGGCAAAAAACGCTTTACATACATTGCTGAAGGCTGATTTCAGAGTGACGCCGGCGAGACGCGCCGTTGACCAGCGCGTTTTGAAGCGCGCGCTTCTGCGGACCGCTGTTTAACATGTTAGTATCACGCGTTTCGTTGCAATGTACGCGCGTAATATATAATTCGTATGCGCCGTTCGGCAACGCTGGCCGATCGCGCGTTTGAACTGCGTGACTATGAAACGCGTCTACTATCTACTGAATTACAAGCGCGTCTGGAAGGCGCGGTTCAAACGCATGAATCTGAAATCGGCCTATTATTCATTTGTACAAATAACATAATAATATGGTATATTTACACTGATATTGCAATTATAATTAATAAAAACCATCGTATTTATATCAGTATTCTTACTTATACTAATTGATGTTATATAAACTTGAAAATGGTTCGTTTAAAACTTGAATTCGCTTTGCAAAACATGAAATACATTAAAATATACAATAATATTTACCCTTGTCACCGGTCTATCAAATTTATAAGTTAATCTCCTGAAATGCATTTACATATGCCACTTATAATTTTTATAGTCTTTTTAATAATTAATTTCATAAAAAAGTATTGAAGCTAAGTAGTCATAATTTTATTCTGAAGCAATAAACTTCATAAAAAAATATTTAAACCATATTTATTACACAATCCCGTGGGAGTTTCGGAAAATAATTGTATGTATTATACATATAATATATGTACGTTTATACAATAGTATGTATGTATATTTATCATAAAACCGCATTCGTGAATTTCTGCACTTCCCTATGGTTGACTGGTAGCGAATGCAACTTAGCAATAAGTGCGCCTATTGTATCAGTACTTTTGTATTGTGGTCAATAAAGTTAAGTAAATATATATATATACCTATTGAAACTATTGCTAAAAATTGAATCAAAATTCGTTGAGCAGTGGAAAAGATCGAAGCGAAGCGAACAGAACAGAACGGAAGCGACTTTATAAAAATGTCATGGGAAATAAAGATACATTATTTCCCATTATCTTATGGTGCGTACAGACTGTTGTGACGTGACATGTAATGTAACAAAATTCCCATAGTATGGACGTTTTCGTTCGAACCGGGGCACAATACGCGCACGAACAGAGCCTTATTTGTACGGGAAATTCTTTCATGACATGTTACGTTACAACAGTCTGTGTCTGTACCCACCATTACAACTCGAATGTATTCACAAAACTGTTTATAAGACATACATAATTATGACGACAATACTGTTGAGATACCAAAAATATATATGTAAAACATTTTTAATCGATCTACTGTTTTATACTCGCTAATATAAATAGTCATAAGACATAATATTACATTTTTAATTGAATATAAAAATATATGGAAATTTCCATTAAAAAATGCAATAATTATATACATTAAGTATACTAATGTTAATTTTTTATACATTTTAAGCTATTGCATAGCTTTTATCGCGGGCCTTGAGCGCGGCGCCCGAATCAACAAATTCCGTAACGAAAATAAAACCTAACATAACACCGATAAAATTAATAAACTTAATCGAACGAAATAAGACTCAAAATTCAACCCGCAATTTAATGCATACAAAATATAACCGATAAAATTTACCACTATTCCCTCATAGAGGACTCTGTTAACCAGTGTTATATTTAACAATTTTAATTGTAATAATTATAATTGCATAAGTTGATAAAAAAAATCTATGTAATAGCTTTACCGCGGCAGTCCCGAGTGCCACACGTATTTTTTAACGTTATTTTTTCGTTGCAAACATGGGCAAAAGACCTCCGAGTCTGATCCTATCCACTAAGCCCTAAGGGTCTGTTCATTAAAATAATACACAAGTCGAAACAAAATATGGGGAACTCGTAATCTCGTATATGAACAACTATAACTTTTAGTACAGATCCCGGCAAACATCTTGAACAAAATACCGCTCAGAACCGTTTTTTATTTCCTACTGGTGGTGGGGTGCGGGGCGCGACGGCGGGGAATATATTCTACGCTCGCGATTGGTTCGCTCAGGTAGGCACATGTCACATGCGCGTCACACATTGGTCAGTTAAGTGTACGATGCGCGGAGTTTCCCCCACTACTACAACTTTTGCTCAAAAAGTTTGCCGGGATCTGTAATGTTTACAATAACATTGCAATGTTATGTTACAGTTTGATAAGTAAGTATGTTTCTAGTGTGAAATTGATTTAAAAGGAACCACCAAAACTTTATATACATTCCCCATTATTAATTAAACGTAGTATAACGAGTAAGTTATTCGCTGTTGTGTCACTGCCTTTCTTGATGATAATTAAATGA
The DNA here is from genome assembly GCA_905163395.2 of Endotricha flammealis. Taxonomy (NCBI): domain Eukaryota; kingdom Metazoa; phylum Arthropoda; class Insecta; order Lepidoptera; family Pyralidae; genus Endotricha; species Endotricha flammealis. The sequence goes on from LR990852.1 coordinate 22,931,104, forward strand.
CCATAGCGCTATTTGGATCGACATCCCGCGTTTAGCGCTTGATTTCTGTATGTACCTGGATCTGTATTTTATTTATTCTTATAAATGTACTTATACATTGTAACAAACGAGTGGAAGAAAAAAATGGCTAAATGACAAAAAAATGCCGTAACCGGGTTTCTTTCGCCATTTCTTTTACCGGTGGCCATTTTGCTTGTGTCCGAAATGGTGGTAGTGTATAACGTAGTTTATTTTCTTTATACATATATACAAATTGTAAATGACAAGAAAAAGCCTGTGCTGTGAAAGTCTAATTTCAGAAATAAACGATTTCATTTCATTTAATTTCGAAGTATGAAAGTGAGTAAGTGTGAAACTATACACGCGTTACAGAACGTTTATTAGTAAAGGGGATTTATTGCAAACATGGTGAATGTTTTACCGCTTTAGAGCCACAGCACACGGCGCATTTTAAACGCGCAGGGGACGCGCGTTTCGTGCTACATTGAGCTCTTTGTGTGTTAGACCTCACGATGCAACGATTGCAACTCCACCTTGCATAATGATACGCGCATCGTCTGCGCGTTTTAACCGCTGTGCTGTGGCTCCCAAGGTGGTTCCGTTCGCACGGCCCGCGAAATTCAAATTTTCTTACGTATTTAACTAATTGCTGCTTAATATTTCACTGCACATTCATAAGAATACGATTACCGACTATAGACACAATATATCTGCTGAATAATCATCATATAAATTTTAATACAGCTTGTCGTCGACGATTTTCTCACAACGAACACACTACGAATATCCACATAATCGGCGAAATTATTTTAATTATATATATAATATATACATTATGAATACACCTAAGGTGACTTAAACACATCTGTAAAATGAATCATCATATCATCATCATATCAACCCATAATCATCCTTCTGCTGGGATACGGGTCTCCCTTCAATCGAAGGTGATTAGAGCGTACTCTGCCACGCTACTCCAATGCGGATTGGCAGAGGCCGGTGTTTTCAAACCGCCCTAAGGCCACCGACTTGGCTTGACGACTGTCATCCATCGACAACAGCCGGGACCGACGGCTTAACGTGCCCTCCGAAGCACGAAGAATCTCGAGATAAAGAAACCCATCCATACTGGCTAGGGACTACGTCGCTTAACTTCCGTGTTCATATTAGAGTGCGGCACACAACGACACCATCGAGCTCCTCAATAATTATAAAAATAAAAACAGTGCTGTAAAATTAATAAATAATTGCAATAATAGAAACATATTATGAAATATTTCTTATTGAGCGAACTTAAAGGCTGGCTTTTAAGTCACGCTGACTGCACGCTGACCGTCGGCGCGCTGCCAGCAAAATGTGTGAACCGTCCGCGCTGAACTACGCGTCATTCAAAAACGCTTCCAAGAAGTTCATACATTCTCGTTTGTCAGCGCCGACGGTCAGCTAAAACCAGCCAGAGTAGGGTCAAAATAGTAGATCACATTTGACATATCACATATGAATTTCTACATCGGATGCCGGAGTAGTGGAAAAACGCCGTAACACGACTTTCTTTTAAACATAATGTAGATTGTAATAAGTTAACTAATTTTGCAAGTTCTAACGCTGAAGAATCTAATAATTTTTGAGCCCGTCGTTAACAAGGATGAATTTTGATAAAATGTCAAATATGTATTATTTTGCTCCAACTGTGAGTAGAATTCACTTATTACAAATAATTTGGTCAATATTTTTTTTAGATAAGAATAGGGCCTCTAATCTGATGGAAGATACTACGCACTCACGTATCGTTAGTCACGTAAGGCTTTTCGTACACTCAGCAACTCGAGTGCAACTCAAACTTGATACAAGTATCATACATCGATTAAAAAGCAATAAAGAGTACAATCCACACAGAAAATAAGTATGCAGGGTATTAAATGAATACGTAATAAAAATATATGATAAAATACATTTAAATTCTAAACATTTCATACAGCGTCACCCGGTCCCAAAGTAATGATAATATTATAAAGGTGAAACTTATGTGTATGTTTGTCACTTCTTCACGCTCAAATAGTTGAGTAAATTTTTACGATATTCGGTATCTAGGTGGCTGATACCTTGGATTAACACATAGGGGTTTTATACCGAAAAGTAAGCGATTCCCGTTGGATTTGATCAAAAGATGATGATATAGATGGCGCTGCTGTGCATAAATAAATACACGCAAACGAAGTTGCGCGGGTTTCACTAGTTATAAATATAATAAAAACCGGGCAAGTACGTGTCGGGCCACGCACAATGTAGGGTTCCGTATTGGCTACGCATTTCTAGCTTGCAGATGAGTACAATGTCATATTCTATGACATTTGTACGTTTTCGTCAAATAAATTTTACTTCATAGGTTCGTCGGCTATTACTCGGTAACTAGTAGTGCCTTTCTTTCTTTCTTCTTCAGCCTGTTGTTGCCACCCAATGCTGAGTGTAGGCCTCTTGCATTGCACGCCAGTCTTTACGGTCTTGAGCTTTCCTCATCCATAAATTCCCCGCGACATTAGCGATGTCATCGGACCACCGCATCGGTTGTCTGCCCACGTTCCTACGACCAGATCTGGGTCTCCACTCCAGTACCACTTTACCCCATCTCTCGTCTTCTGTTCGGCATGTGTCCTGCCCATTTCCACTTTCTACGGGTTATGATTTTGGCTATGTCGGTGAGTTTTGTTCTTCTTCGGATATCTGTATTTCTTACTTTGTCGCGAAGAGAAATACCTAACATAGCACGTTCCATTGCTCTTTGGGTGACCTGTAACTTGTGGATGACTTGTTGCGTGAGCGTCCATGTTTCGGACGCATACACCAGAACAGGAAGGACACATTGTTCAAAGGCTCTGCGCTTGAGGTTCATGGGTATGTCCCCCTTAAACACGCCGGATAGCTTGCCGAACGCTGCCCAACCGAGTTGGATGCGGCATTGGATCTCCTTATCCTGGCCATATTTTTTCAGGCTCAATCTCTGTCCAAGGTAGACATACTCCTCAACGACTTCCAAGGCCTGCCCATGCACCGTGATGTTGAAGGTGTTGTCATCCATGGCTGTAGGTGTTAGTATCTTGGTTTTTGCCATGTTCATCTTTAACCCTACTGTCGCTGATACATCGTATAGTTCCCGAACCATAACTTTTAGGTCTTCCAAGCTTTCGGCGAAAAGAACGATGTCATCTGCAAAGCGAAGATGGGTTAGGCTTTTACCATTGATGTTGATGCCTTTGCCTGACCAGTTCAGAAGCCTAAATATATCCTCCAAACATGACGTGAACAGTTTGGGGGAAATGGTATCTCCCTGTCTTACTCCTCTATTCACCGCCTTGTCAGCTCATGCAGTTTGACTTGCATTGTAGCGGCACGGTAGACTGCTTTGATGGCTTCCACATACCTTGTGTCTACTTGGTTTCTTTGTAGGGAGTGAATAACGGCCCAATGCTCCACAGTATCGAAAGCCTTTTCATAATCTATGAAGGCGCATACTATGGGACGATTGTATTCTGTACACTTCTCAATAAGTTGGCGAATAGTGTAGATGTGGTCAATCGTTGAGAAACCGCCTCTAAACCCTGCTTGTTCTACCGGTTGAGCCAAGTCTAGTTTATTGGCAAGACGCAAAGTTATCACCTTGGTGAAGAGCTTGTAGATGTGACTCAATAGGGAAATAGGCCGGTAGTTAGACAGTTTGGTAGAGTCTCCCTTTTTATGGATTAAGATCACTATCGCGTTTCTCCATGCTTCCGGTGTTGCACCCTCAAAAAGAACTTTATTAAACAGTTTCTGCAGCTGTTTTAACACGGGTTTTCCTCCTAGTTGCAGGTTTTCGTAAGTGATCCCATCTTCACCTGGTGACTTTCCCACTTTCATTTCCTTGAGGGCATGTTTAATTTCATACAGGCTAATCTCTGGAAGGTCTTCAGTGTTATGTTTTTTGAGTCTAGTAGTGCCTACTTAACCGTTATAGTTTTCCTTGTAGGTTCTATGGACTACTACCATGAATTTCAAATTTCTAAACATAAGATTTTCTGAGATAGAGGGGGGGGGGGGGGGGGACCACCGTGCAAAACGAAAATTGACACGTTAAATGTAAATGATTCCGAAACGGCTCATTGTATAGTAAAATGATCTTCCCACATCCGAAGAGACCTATGTAACGATACCTCACAACATGGGGTGAGCGCGAAAAAAAAAATCATTTCCGCTTTACATGTAGGGAAGGCACCACAAAAAAATTTTTTTTTCAAAATTTTCTTCCAGCACTTAGTTAACATTGTTAATATGTGTATACATACCAAATTACAGCTTTCTAGCATCAAGCGTCTAGGCGTTAGACCCCGGACAGACAGACGGACATGGCGAAACTATAAGGGTTCCTTGTAATTTACTACGGAACCCTAAAAAGCAATCAGACTCGAGAATGTAAATGTTTGTACATCATATTATGTCACTGCCAAATTAAAGAAGAACAAGCTAACCCGAGACTTAATGTGGGATTAAAATTAAAATGCTTTTCAGAAACTGGGCTGTAATGTAAGCATTATTTTATTAGTTTCACGACCTCCGTGGCGTAATGGTTACCACGCCGGACCGCCACCCAGGAGGTCCCGGGTTCGAATCCCGGTCGGGTCATGATGAAAAACCAACTTTCCGATTGGCCTCGGGGTGAATCGCGTAATTTTCGATAAACATACCCTATGTATCTACATAACACATAGGGATAAAAATTGGCCCAGCCATTTGAGCGTGCAGAAGTAACAATTTACTCACAAAGTTTCGCCTTTATAATATTAGTCGTACTACGAGAAGACATAGATATCAACATTGGCATTAGTGACAATGGACTAAAATGACAACATATTTATGCCGCTGCTGGCTATACAATTCTTATTGCTGTCATTTTGTTATTTTGCCTCTGACAGATGTAAAAACTGGTTTATAACACTCAAAATGAGTGTCATAGGAATAATTCTGTAGCAGGAATAATCCGTGAGCCGACACAGACTGAATGATCGAGTAGTTAGCCATGGATCAACATACAAGGACCGCTATTATTTTGAGTTTTTTTAAACCTATTATTACATGTGTCTGAGGTTGTGGATGGTTTAAAGTAGTCTAGACACTATAAACACATTTTGTTTGGGCGTGTTTAATCCAAAATATACAGTTTTTCAATGACTTAAAAATAATAATTGTCCAGTGTTACACAAACACTATATTGTCTATCTATTTAAATGCTAGAGGCACCTTCTAACCACCTTGGATCATTTGTGTGCAGCCCGCTTCATAGGCTGGCTTGAAGATTTGCTATAGAAGATATCTAGCAACAATCCTGAAAATAGAACGATATAAATTAGTAAATAAATATTTAGGGACAAATCACACAGATTGAGCTAGCCTCAATGTTCGAGACATGTGTTATGGGATATTAATTCAACGATACTGTATTTTATAACAAATATGTGATCATATTATTGTATAAATAATAACATTAAGAATTTATTTATTTTTAATGCTACAATAGTATATATATATATATATAGGGACAATTCATACAGATTGAGCTATTCCCAAAGTAAGTTCGAAACTTGTGTTATGGGATACTAACTCAACGATATTATATTTTTATAACAAATAAATTTATAGATAAACATCCAAGATCCGAGGCTAATCAGAAAAAGTTTGTTTTTCATCATGACCCAACCGGGGATCGAACCCGGGACCTTTTGGGTGGCGGTCTGGCGTGGTAACCATTATGCCATAGTAATTAATCAAATATTATACAGACAACAACAGGAGATGTATACAAACGTAGGGTGGACTGGAGTTTAAACTAGGAGAAATCCTGTATTTTAGAACTTCAGGGCACCGCAGGCAATATTGTGATAATAAAAAATGGTTTAATTTACCTGAGAATACCAGGACAGCTCCAAACCATTGTCTGCCAATAAGCACGTTGCCGAATATAAGAACTGACGCGAGGACAGTGAAGAATTTTCTCGTTGTAGTCACCACGGAGCACGGCAGAGCGCCGAATTCTGACACCTGTCAACATTAAATTTAACATTAATATTGAACGAACATAATTCCATTCGTGTTTTGGAGGGCATGCTAAGCCGTCTGTCCCGGCTGTTGTCGATGATGACAGTCGTTAAGCCTCGTATGGCCCTGCTGCAACGACCGCAGCGGGCCATGGCGGTCAGAGCGGTGAGAGGGTACCGCACCATCTCGTGCGAGGCGGCGCGCGTTCTGGCGGCGAGTCCGCCGTGGGAGTTGGACGCTGAGGTGCTGGCGGCGGCCTACAGGCTAACCGCCGAATCCCGCGACGGCGGAAACCCATTCCCGGATGGAGTCCTCCGTTGGAGGGAGGATGCACGGGAGTCCCTCATCCGGGAATGGGCAATGAGGTTGGAGGATGGGTCGGCGAGGGCCGGCGGGCCGAGGCGGCGCACCGTTGGCGCCATCTGTCCGGTCCTAAAAAATTGGATAGGGAGGCGCCACGGTGCGCTTGATTACCACGTTGTGCAGGTGCTGTCCGGCCATGGGTGTTTTGGCTGGTACGGTGGCCTCGAAGATAGGAGGACAATTTTAGAAAAAAATCGCTTGCACATCTTGTAAGCGGAATTTTTGTCAGCTCCGTCCTTTCTTTGTTACCAAACTAACACGGTTTTTGTTTATTAGAGCCACATGTGTCCGCTAGGATGTTGGATGTTGCAACCAAAAATCATCCTAAAGATGGTCCTGCTATCTTCGAGGCGACTGTACCTGCACAACGTGGCTAGAAGAGAGTGGACTGTGTGAATTTTTGCTTTAACACGGTTTTATAACTTGAATTAATTCAAGTTATAAAACCGTGTTAAAACTAAAATTCAAGCAAATCTATCCAGCCGTTTTTACATGAAAAAAAGTAACATACATCCATACAAACTTTCACATTTATAATATTAGTAAGAATTACCATGTAAAATATAAAGAGCTGCCCCAAAGCCCCAGTGAGGGCCAAAGCAGTCAGATACATCAAGACCTCAGGATAGAGGGTGACGAAGAAGAAGAAACGAAAAACTTCGCCGGTCACCACCACAGCAATGGAAAGGATTATCGTTGACCTGAAATATAATTTTACAATTTTAAAATATTTGCAGAAATACATACAAAACAACTGTTAAAAACCTGTCAATTTATTTAACAGATAAACTGACACTTAACTATCTTTAAAATATTAAATAACTATACATAAATAAATACCAAACACAATCGTTTATAAAAGGCATGTGCCACAGTCAGCAATAGTTTTATTTTTAAAGAAGGTATTTTAAACTCATAAAACAAATTTATTTTATTTAAAATTAATATTTTATATTAAAATTAAATATTAAAATTAAATTAATTTATTTGATTTTTCAATATATTATATTTTAATTTAATTTTATATTATTTCTATAAAGATAAAATTAATTAATTAATTTTAAAGTACGAAATAATAATAATGTGCAAATTGTGTATAATTATAAGATATTTATAAATTTCGCAACTTAACAGATAAGATTAAAATACTTTAAAGAAATATCGCGTAAGCGCTTTGCAAGTAAAAAAAGTTTTAAAAACAACATTTAGTTCATTTAACGTATAGACTAATCGGGAAAGAAGCTAGTCCTTTCAATACTTCTTACTCCGTCTTAATTTGTTTATGATTAGATTCGTTGTGTGTTCCCTTCCAGCAACATAGTTCGATCGCACAGTTCGATCAATCGCACGAACTTCGTTCGATTGATCGAACTAAGAGGATTTTAAAAAAGAAATAGTTCGATCAATCTCTGGAAATACTGGTTCGAATTAAAAATTCTTTTTACAGCTGTAGTTTCTCGGACGTCAATAAGCTTCCTTGCTTATTGTCAATCTGAGGTCGCCATTTTGGATCCTGGCTATACAGGAGACAGTGGTTATATTGTGTAGCCGTAAGCCATTCGGGAGTGGGGACGGTATTAACTATAAAACCATTGCTCTTATATTGTTTGTTTTTACGAAATTGGTTAGGCTTTATAAGACTCTATTATATCTACTGAATAAATTTGATCGACATTGTAAATAGTATTGCACGAGTTTTAAAAAAATTCGCATTCAGCTTTCAATACTTTTATCGTCAGTTGGTACTATGCATGGTATAAAAAAAACAACGTATTCTGTTCTCGTGACAGCTAGGTCACGTGATTGGCCCAAGATTACGTCATCAGCTGTGGTGCGGTTATAATATAATTGAATTTTGATTGAATATGTCACACTGATCGTGACATAGTCTTCGGCCATAGACAGAAGAGGCCGGGCTTATAATATATTATTGTACCATGGTACCATGAAAATATTTATGTTTAGTCTCTTTAACATACCTCAGTTAAGTCAATTTAAAATAATGAAATGCTATTAGAACTTGTTGACTGGTAGCAAATATTTTCGAGGAGAAATTCATTCTCTCGGTACATACCACCAATTCGTATTCAGCATCATTGAATAGGCACTAGGTGCGTATTCACTCTTGATTCGTTCCTGAAAAACACAAATAAGAAATTAGTCTCCTCTAGTAAAATATCATGTTATTTTTAATGAGAATGAAGATTATTTTAACAAAATATCGCTTACTTTTGGGATAAAAAGTACCCTATGTATCAATCCAAGGTATCAACTATCTACATACCGAATATCATAAAAATTGGCCCCGCCATTTGGCAGAGGCTCACACACTTTCGCCTTCATAATATTAGTGGAATTTATATTTCAATCTTGTATCCGTTTGTGTCGGATGTCATCACGAGCTAGGAGACCGCGAGTAGCAGGTATACAAAAGGAAGCTGATAGCTTTGTCATTTTTTAAGATTGAATCATTCACACCCATACTCATTTCTACGTGTTTGATGCTCCTTCGATAAGAATTAGTATAGTATAGTTCTCCTTAGTACAAATCTGCCAATGTAACTGGTAGTAGGAAAAAATTGTGACAATTCGAGCTTGTATTGGGCCTATTTGAATAAAGATTTGATTTTGACTTTATCTATAATATAAAAATGAATCGCCAAATGTGTTGCTAAGCGCAAATCTTGAGGACAGCTGGACCAATTTCGCTAATTCTTTTTTTAGAATATTCCTTGAAGTACGAGGATGGTTCTTACGCAGAGGAAAATTAAGGATTCCCACGGGGTAGGGGTAGGATAGTGGTAGGGTAGGGGGAGGGGTAGGGTAGGGTAGGGTAGTGGTAGGGTAGTGGTAGGGTAGGGTAGGGTAGTGGTAGGGTAGGGTAGGGTAGTGGTAGGGTAGGGGGAGGATAGTGCCTCTTAGGCAAAACAAAGTTTGCCGGGTTAGCTAGTAATATCATAACTTTCTTTTGACAAAAGGCTCCTAATAAATAAATAGACAAATGTGTAAAAATAAACAGAATAATGTATACCTGTACAGCACCAAGTAATCCATCCATAGTGAGAGATAACATGAGAAGAACTTCACCAATGCCAAACTTCTGGGAATCATCGCTGCTCACCTTCTCTTGATCTTTATACATGAAGAGCACAATTCCGGTGACGATCAGGAATATGAAGAAATACTTCCTGGCCGGATAGACCTTCTGGCCGACCAGCACACCCAGAATTAGAACCGGGATCGGTTTAGCTGCTTTTCCTATGACCTGAAATAATAATAAATTTCACATTTTATAATTTTCTAAGTGACCCTAAACCGACATATTATATCCCTAATAGACAACAGCATAGAGCAGCTTGCCCTCAATGTGGTGAACTAGAGACCAGCCAGCATTTCCTGGCTGAGTGCATACACTACAGCAGGCTCAGGTGGGAGACTTGAAGACGATAGGATTGAAGAAGGAAAACTATGCAACCTGGACATTGATCACATAGCAGAGTTCTGCAGAAGGAGTTTAAGGTTTTCTGGGGGGAGGTCACCGGGGCCACAGTAACAACCATATCCACACGGGAATAGGGTGTAATGAGTCCAATTAGCGACTTGAACACCCGCCTGTGCCCCGCAGGAGTCCCACCCTATAATAACAATAACAAGATAAGTGACCCTTTGAGGTGATTCAAAGAAATTGTACATATTTTAAGACAGGAAGGGCACAGACGTTAATCTTTGTATCTTTCGCAGCCTGTCTGGGGAAGGACCTCCACCTTACAGAAGATCATAGCCAAATAGCATTGGTCTCAGCCATGTTGTATTCCTACTGTGAGTAAAGTCTCCAGAGCTCCACTTTAACACTGCTTCATATGGCCCGCGTGATGGTAAGCAGTCACCATACCCTATGTTTGCCACCTTAATCATTGCGTCACTTGCGATAAGAGGTAGTAGTTGTCGAACGAACTTCCCCATGAGGCTGACATAGTCAAACATGGATAAAAGCCTTTGAAATTATTAAAGAAACAAAATTCTTTTCGCTTTATGGAATTGTTTTCGCTTTATGGACAACAGCGGTCAGAGTTTTCCAGCCACAACGACTGGTCTTCACAAACTATAATCTATTGACAACATACAATTTTATGCGCTGTCAGACAGAGGCTCTCAAAACTTTTAAACCGTTCCAGGTCCTGGCAGTATTTCTTACAGTTTTTCAGTGAAATGATTGTTGTTACAGATGAGATTTTACTATTTTTAGACAGCATAGACTATACAATTTATGATGGTTATTTATATCGAGAAGATGGCTCAATACCCACCAGGGGCAGGGGTGAATTTTTTATTCTGATATTTTCAAAATAAGAATGATTAGTTAGTACAACAAAATTATATGAAGTACTATTACAAATATAAAATAACAATCCAAATATGTACTGGCAACCGACCTGAGTGGGATAATTGATCCACTGTAGAGCCATGTTGGAACTGACCATGCCTAGTAGATATGTTATCGCTGATGAAAAGTAGTATACTGTTTTTGTATTGTCTTTTTCTTGATTCCATGATATCTGCAAAACAAATCAAATTAATTTAATCATTTATTATATAAATAATAAATAAATTCTATACAATTCACACAGCGTTACCTGGTCTCAAAGTAAGCTAGGCTTGCTGCTTGTTAGGTACTATACAATAGATATATTATTATAAATATATACTTATAAAACATAGAAAACACCCAGATTCAATAACACAAATACTATCACACAAATGTTTGCCCCGAGTGGGAATCAAATACCACTCTGGGGCCGAAGGTAGGATTACTTTCAATGCTCTACTGGTAACATCGTCATCAGGTTTGTGTGTGGTCCTAGGGATATTGGACCAGTCTTATTAAAAACGTCCCCATCTGTTCTTCCTCGGGTAAGCCTTGGGAGATATAGCCTAGAAATGCTGACAGTAACTACTAATGGGTTACTAGTACGATGGCGACATCTACCTTGATTTTCCAACGTCTCTAGTATTTCCACTACTCCTCCATGTTTTTTTTTATTTCCTACCAAACCAAACTCACTGTCCTACAACTTTCACCCTCTTTTCATCGTGGATGAACACTTGGATGCAAACTGCATTCACAGAATATATATGTGCAATAGCAGTAATTTGCCACAGTGTTTGATATAATGAGTGAGTGAAACGGAAGCCTAATACCCCTTTTGCTTCTTACTCTACTTTTTTATTTTCCTTCCCCAGTTCTTTCTTTTTTCATTCCTTCATAGGCAATGCATCCAAGATCTTGCAGTTGTGTATAACCATGGGCAGCTGTGAATGACTACCATGAGGTGACCTGCTAGCCGTCATATAAAAAGGTTTAAGAAAAAGCCCAGCAAATAAACTTTTATTTATTTTATTATTAAATTACGAATAATCATGAAATTAATAGGTACTAATTAAATATTACTTACCGACAAAATCTTAGCGAAAATGGAATTCACAATACACTGCACCAAAACTAATGACAGTGTACACGTGAACTTCTCGTTATCACCATACTTCCCTCGTGTAATCCTCTCTTGTAAAATTGCGAAACCAAAATAACAGAAAAATATACCAGAAGCGTACAAAATAAACTTAAATTCACTGCCAACTTTAGACATTTTAGATACCATTATTACCACTTTAAACCAATTAAAATAATGTTTTATGAAAGGAACAAAGGCTGACCGCAACTTAATCAGATCACTTGTCCGCGATATTGCTCTAAATGCGGCAATGGACACGTAATACGTGGTACCTACTGGATTTTAATAAATAAAAACCGAAAGTTTTTGCACCAGCAAATACAGCGACAACACGTATGTCTGACGTATGTTCTCAACAAAACAAACTGTCATGTCACACTCACACGTCATTTTTTAACCATAGATTAAAATTAAGAATTGACAATCCAAGACGCGGTCAACACTATGTGACTTTTGAATCTATTTAGGGAAGGAACGCACGAGCAACTTTGTCTCTACGACTTAAGGCCTATCAGAAGAATTCTTATACTTGGTCCTAGGTGCCGGCACTGTTGTGTGCGGATAGGCCTTAAGTCGTAGAGACAAAGTCGCTCGTGCGTTCCCTCACTTATGGCGGAAACACACTACCGTGTCGGGGCCTGTCGTGTCGCGCCAGAAGCATATCGCGTTCATACATTTTATATGGTTAGGAGCACATTTGTAGGGCGTGTCGTGTCGTGACTCGCTCTGTCGTGGCGCGGACTGCTGGCCGCCGATTGCGCCACGGCGGTGGTGGGGGTTATGTCGCGACACGACACGCCCTGCAAATGTGTTTCTATACCCGCGCGCGGCTCGTGGCGCGAACAAGTGGACGCTTTTTTTTTAAATTTGTTTTTGCAGCGTGATAATGAGTTACTAGGTAGTAGATTCCTGATAAATATACTTAAATACATTTTTTTGTAAATAAATGCCATTATACATTATAGAAAACACCCAGACAAAGGCAAACACTGCGAGCTTCTGTTCAGAAATGAAAGAAATAAACGTCTGGCGTTTATTTCGTTCATTTCTGAACAGAATCGCGCCCCGACACGACACGTAAGTGTGCACACCCACCGTCACGTCACGACAGAGCGCGACACGACACGCCCCGACACGGTAGTGTGTTTCCGCCATTACTTTTCATTTATTTATCTGAAACTTTGCATTTCCACCCAGTGTAATTTTGAGAATACTTCCTTACTCCGAACAATGAACAACTAAATGAATATTACGCTAACTTAAACATTACCTACACTGAGACTAAGTCGTATAAATACTTGAAAGGTTGGTGTTTTGAAACGTGAGTGGAAACGAAACACAAATAGTCACAATGCATACCAGACCTTAAACAGTTGGAAACTGTTGAGGTTGGAAAATAAAAGAAAATTATTTGAAAAGTTGGGAAATGATTATCTCTGCAAAATAAAATTCCGCGAAATGTTAGTTGGGAAGTGAAAATCGGCGGTACATTTTTCAAAAATGTACGTCACCGTGATCGAATTTTGGCGCCAACTATGATAGCCAACTATGATACTTGGACGATCACTCTTTAAACTCATTATGTCCATTTCAGTACTTTTGAGATGAATGAAGTTACTACTATTATAGACTATTATAGGACATGATCAATTTAATATAGGGGGTTGTCCCAAAACCGTCCGTGGAGAAATATGCCTCCTCGACCGGTTTTGGGTACAACCCCTGCAAGATGTTTAACGCGAGAAAGTTCAGCATTTCGTCGCGGTTAGTCGGGGTCCATCGTAACAAACGCGAATATTGCGTCGCGTTTGGGTCCTCTCCTAGTCGAGTTAAGGTCTGGTCGGCGTACCGATTACACTCGGTGACCAGCAAATCTACAAAGTTACTTGGGAACATTTCATAAAAAATGTCCGTCGGTCGCGTATCATTAGTCACTGGGAACGTCGGGCCTGGAGACCCATAGAAGGTTTCCCTTTTCCCAGTAAAAGTCGTCCTGTCTCTACTCCAGTCGAAGCTGAAGTAGTCGGCCGACGACGCTAACGCTCGGATTTCACGGTCATTGACCACCTCCTCCTGCTGGAGAATTGCTGCCTGACTTGGAGCCAGATCAGTGTCATCAGCGACTTCGTCGCCAGCAGTCCGAGGTGGGGCGAGGAGTTGGATGTCGTAATCAACATCCAACTCCTCATCATCACTATCATTGTGTACATCACGCAACCAGTCCGAAACAGTGGCATCGAAATTTTCATCTGTTATACCTGAAACAAAAAATAATGTGATTTTTCCTAAACTAATAATTCTAATAATATTAAGTAGAAATGCGAAAGTAGTAAGATGGATGATTTTTGGACTAAAACGGTTTGACGGATTTAAATGAAAAGTGTGAAGATAGCTTGGTCTCTGAAATGTCACAAAAACATGTTAAACCACAGGGTGCAGCTGACATACATGAGTATATATTCTTAGTATGACGTTACTAAGAATATATACTCTGTATTACTAAGTGTTGGGAATAAAAAATTCTTACCCAAAATATCCAGTTCAGCATGTTCCTCCTGATACGTACCACTCCCCCTGGCACAACTTCGACGTGATCTAAAAACATAATATGAAAATTATTTGAAATAAATTGTATTACTAAGTGTTGGGAATAAAAAATTCTTACCCAAAATATCCAGTTCAGCATGTTCCTCCTGATACGTACCACTCCCCCCTGGCACAACTTCGACGAGTTCTAAAAACATAATATGAAAATTATTTGAAATAAATTGTATTACTAAGTGTTGGGAATAAAAAATTCTTACCCAAAATATCCAGTTCAGCATGTTCCTCCTGATACGTACCACTCCCCCCTGGCACAACTTCGACGTGATCTAAAAACATAATATGAAAATTATTTGAAATAAATTGTATTACTAAGTGTTGGGAATAAAAAATTCTTACCCAAAATATCCAGTTCAGCATGTTCCTCCTGATACGTACCACTCGGGCCTGGCACAACTTCGACGTGATCTAAAAACATAATATGAAAATTATTTGAAATTGTTTTTTTTAAATAAATTGTATTCCTAAGTGTTGGGAATAAAAAATTCTTACCCAAAATATCCAGTTCAGCAGGAAAATCAGTTCCCACTGAAATTGTAAAACGATAATTTATTTAAAATTTAAGTACATGAAAACATAATAATATCTATTTAAAATTTATAAAGGAATTACCACTGGAACGGGTGCCCGGATCCACCACCTCGAAAGCTTGCCGTTCAGGTGATGGACGTCTGAAAGTAAACAGACATTATAACTAATATCCTTACAGATTACACAATTATACAAAATAAACAAGAAATATACTACCCGTAAATATGATCAGTTAAAAAGGTGTACTTATTTATAACTTACGTGCTTGCCTCGTCCGTCCCGCGGCCTCTTCCAGCCCCGCGGCCTCGTCCAGCCCCGCGGCCTCGTCCCCCTTCATTTTCCAGTTGGTCACTAAAATGTAGACAAAAATATTAAAATTGTAATATAAAACTAGGTCTTAGATGCCCCGCGCCGCCATATATTATATAATATATACATATATATATTATACTTATATTATATATATATATATATATATATATAAATATATATGATATATATATTATATATATTTATATATAAATATAAACGTAAAATACGTAATATATATATATAAAATATACTATTTTACGTGTTTTACGTATATATATATATATATATATATACAGGGAGGAAAAAAACGACGAACACAGCCGAAAGTTTGATGATATGTACCTTACATACATGC
Source organism: Endotricha flammealis (assembly GCA_905163395.2). NCBI lineage: Eukaryota > Metazoa > Arthropoda > Insecta > Lepidoptera > Pyralidae > Endotricha > Endotricha flammealis. The sequence continues at coordinate 22,946,845 of LR990852.1, forward strand.
GTTTTGTGCAAGTTTAATTTAAAAATAGTTTATTGAAAAAAAAGGCACTGACCTGCTAATTTTCTACGTGTAGGTATCCCTAATACTACACAACAACAGTGCATACGGCAAAAATACCTACACGGACAGAAACTACTACGCTACGGACAGTCCGTAGGCCACGACACACACATACCTGCCTACCTATTCATTGAAATTCTTATTATCACTTAAAAAATCAAAGTTTTTACATTAAAAACCGAAGTACGTACCGGAAAGTATCTACTACACACAATGCTCGATGTGTACGAGCGCCTCTTATGCCACACAACACTCAAAACCACTAAAGAACTCGTAAAACACTAAACACCATTCAAAACGCCTAATCCATTTAACAAATAACAAATAAAACTAGAAATTTTCATAATTTAGTTTTAGTATTTTACCTATTGACAGAAGTTTATTTATTTGTCACTATGGTAACCGTGACAATTACTATGCATAGCAGGTGCACGTCGAGCTTTATACAATTTTGGCTCCTATGTCATAGAACTTAAGAACGGTACAAAGTCCAATATGTAAAGGTCGACCTGCTCTTGCCTGTACGTAAGGAACAGCTGATTTAGGGATGAAAACACACAGTTATTCAAGGAATGTTTGTTAGTCAATTACTCCGAAACTATTACACTTAGAGAAAAAATCTTTCACGAGCATAAAGTAGATGTATAAACCTCTTAAGATATTTCGGGAGTGTCGGTCGCTCTCAGGGCACCCTGTATATACGTAAAATACGTAATAAATATAAAAATATATTTATAAATATATATATATATTATTGCAAACATAATACCAATTTTTTTGAGTATGCATAATTTTAAAAAAAGAATGTGCTGAAATCCGAACAAAAAATATTTATGTTATTACTACAAACATAACACAAATTTTTTCCACCAATTTTATTTTTTGGGAATAAATAAAAAAAAAGGGCTGAAAAAAATAAATAAATAAAAAATTATAATAAATCAAATCATCTACAAATAAATAAATAAAATTATCACAACCTCCAGAAACCACGATACATCGTACATTTGTAAGTGCCCTAATATTGGACTCAAAGCCAGACTGTCCATGTCAATATATTGCCACGGGCGAATGGTGGGTGTAAAATGTGGAATGCGTTTTGTAATCGCCAAAAATCTGTTAGAAATTCATGGTATTTTTGCAAAAACATAGTCAAAACGTGTCTAAAATGAATCTAAGACATTATTTTATATACACTTCCGGACACTTGAATCGAGCCACCCAGCAGTTTCAACTTTGATTGCTGGTAACTTAACAAAAGTATATGATCAACAAAAAAGTTTTTATGCAATTTGGAAGCTGGTACACTTTACATTAATAAGGTATACTTAATTCCAAATTTAAATTTCAATAACTTGATAAAATTACAATTTTAAGTGAAACTTGTCCTGTATAACCTTTCTCAAAGACAAGACTCGGGTTGAATTTTGAAGAAAAAAAAAGGAATTATTGGAAAAAAAAAATATTCAGTAACTTGTATTGCCTCCGAGAGCGTTTATGATTGCAGTCATGCGATTTGGCATGGAGTTAATCAACGTCATTATGAAGTGTTGTGGAATGTTCTCCCATTCCTCCTCGATGGCAACTCTCAGCTCTTCCAAAGTTTGTGGTGCTGGTTGGTGAGCTCGAACACGCCTCTTTAATTCGTCCCATAGACGTTCGATGGGATTCATATCAGGGGCTCCTTGCTGGCCATTCCATTGTCGTGATTCCAACATCATGAAGGTATGCCCTGACGATTCCTGCAGTGTGCGCTCTTGCATTATCATGCATAAAGATGAAGCCTTGGCCTACAAATCCAGCATATGGCATCACATGAGTCTCTAGGCAATGGTTAATGTATCTACGGGCATTTAGTGTTGGTAGACGTGGTCCTGTCACAACCTCTAGCCCAGTTTTACCATCGGCAGATATTCCTCCCCAGACTATCCACGAGCTCCCGCCATAACTCACTCTCTCTTCAATACAACACTAACAAAGCGCTCTCCCCGCCTTCGGTAGATCTTCCTCCTTCCATCATTACCATAAAGCATAATCTTAGTCTCATCAGTAAAGAGTACCTTGCTCCATTGGCGTTGAGTCCAATGCAAATGTTCGCGTGTAAACTGTAAGCGCGCCATTCGGTGAGCTCTTGTCAGTTTCGGCCCGTTGGCTGGCTTATGTGGGCTCAGACCACGTTCTTTAAGTCTTTGTCTAATTGTTCGCGCGGAAACAGCCACTCCATGAAAGTCTCGAAGCTGTTCTTGGATCTGTACAGAGGTGAGGTGACGATTTCGTAAACTGGTTGTCGCGATAAATCGATCCTGTCTTTCTGAAGTTACCCGAAATCGCGGTCTTCCTGGACGGCGCACGTATACACCAGTGTCGAGGTATCGATGGTTTACCCTTTGCACAGCAGAACGGCTTAAAGAAAGCTGTGATGCTACATCGCGCTGATTTCGGCCCGACTGTAGAAGCGCCACAGCTTGCGCGGCTAGAAGAGGCGGTGTATCCATAATTTTAACGTTTAAATGGCTCAAATTAAAAAAACAACAATTTTACGAGGTCTTAATTTCAAAACAATTACGGTGAATTCAAAATTATGGAGTTAAATAAAAAAATTATGTTAATTTAGATCAACTTTTCTTTTCAGAAGAATGCAATAATTTGGATTTTGTTTCGTTTTTCCATTTGATAAATTCAAAATTGGAACAACAGCACTTCAAAATCATTATGAATATACCAGCATCAAAACTGCATAAAAACTTTTTGATTAACTTAAGAATATTTTTATGTTCTATGTCATTACACATAAAAATGTAGGGTGGCTCGATTCATGTGTCCGGAAGTGTATATTTGATGATTAAACGAACTTACCTGTACGTGAAGTTCTATCATAATTATACTAGCTGGTCAATTCTCATAATTAATTTCTTACTTACAGTATTATTCGTATTTACTCGGCTAATCACACGACTTGTTCAAAGATAATCGAAAAAACATCACTATTACATAGGCGTTACGTTACACCTACATCCCTAGAAACGTCATTTTGTTTAAAGTACTCCTGACTCCGTAGACAGAGAATACTATTCTGTCTACGCCCGACTCGGACAATGTGGGCTAAATACAGATTTGTGTATCCCATACACTTACGGGAGGGGTACTTGGGAGGGACCTAATTATGAGAATTGACCAGCTAGTATAATTATGATAGAACTTCACGTACAGGTAAGTTCGTTTAATCATCAATTATACAGCGCTGGTCAATTCTCATAATTAATTTCTTACTTACAGTAGATGTTTAGAGCATCTGGATTTTTGCCTATTTTGTCCTTAATATTATAACCAGAACACCAAATACCTATATGGTCAGCACACCAGTTCTGAAGATGATTCTGTAGTAAACAGAAAATATAATATTATCTTTGTATTTTTGCCTATCCCAGAAAGGGTCGTCATAAAAATACAAACTCCAAATAGTTTTGAATAAATGTCCATTTCGGTCACAGTTTCAGAAAAAACATAATAATATATTTTTATGTATATTTTTAAAATAAATCTCCAACTATAACCATCACTTTCCTTGGTTAACATATGCCATTGTGTTTAATGCATTATGGTCTGGAATAAATTAATATTATTGTTTTTAACAATTTTAGCAGAGATGGTTCTTTTAAGAAACCATTCACATAACCAGGTAAACATTGTTCACCATTGTCATTAATGCATTGCTAGAAAAATAATTTAATTTTGTGAAAGAAATGGTTCCTTCGGTTGAAGGGAAACCCGTATCCCTGCAGTGGGATGATTATGGGTTGATATATGATGTATGGTCTCATAAGGACAACTCGCATTCTGGAAATCAATCCATTATTTTCTGAAATAAATTATATTAATTCTGAAACTATATTCTTCACAAAATCATATGACCAAGGCCAACTTTGTTTTCCATTGCTTGCTTGGAAAAAGGATTTTCACGAAGGTAATGGTCCGAGAAAAGAAAATATAACCAACCATCGCTAAACATTATTGTTAATAAATGCTAATATAATATTTGTGTCAGGAAAGAGGCATTCAGCACAAACAAAACCACACGGAGCCAAGTGCCTCCTGTCTGTGGATGGCTGCAATTTTTGGATAATAAATCCAGATAAAAAACCGGGAAGAAATAGCCCCAATTGTGCTATTCGCAATCCCTAAATCCAAGATTTTTATGAACAGGAAACATGATCTGACCCCAATGTGTCAGACGCTAATGTCCCAAAATCCATGATAAATAAGAACGGAACTAGTCCCACAAACTAGACACATCCTTTATATCTAGGATATAATTCGGAAAGAAATGATCCCGCAAATCATTCGCAGTTCCTTAATCTCGGATAATAATATAATGGTTGGCATAATAAAAAATCCTCATGGCAGGTACACAAATTAATAAATAATTTCTTCTTTTCCAACTTTAAATTTGTGCCAAATACCTCTTATAAATTTTGTAAACTGTAAAGCAGCTGTAAAGATAGTCACTGCAAGAAATCCCATGTGTTACATAAAGGAGCGGCCAGTCTTTGTTTTTCTGTATTTAAAATATATATATATGGAAAGGGTCTTCCAAACTATATTGGTTACTTATATGTATTCTTGTTGATCCAGCAACGGCCATTTACCAAGGTTAATTATAATAACTTCCAAATGTGTTAGTACTTAACACAATAATTGTGAAGTATATTATTAATGTATTCTTATTATTCATCTAGCTAGACCAAATTGTTTTTGGTCAAACATCAAACAATTGTTTAGCTGAATGTGGTTTACATACTAAGATCACTGATATTTGAAATGAATGTATTCCATTTAATGCATGGAACGGTCGGTACCACTGAGCCACACACAATGCCTTGATTTGACATTATTAAATTTATAATAATATTATGCAAATGAATTTGCAATGCATCACATCTTGGAAAAAGGATAACGATCTTTACTTTTTCTAAAGGCAACAATCCCATAGAAAAATTTGTTCATCACAAATTTATAGGAACATTACGACAAATTATAAAAAAATTAATTGCAAAATGAAAGGAGCGGCCATTTTTTTTCTTACCAGGTCGCCGGCCGAATTGTTTGGAAATCTAAATTATTAAGAGATTTTATTATTTTTACTCTTTTTGAGAGTTCAACTTTAAAACAACTCACCATTTTGCTTTGAAATTATATAGATATTGGATTTATATCAACCTAAGGTAACCATCCTCGTAGCGGCGACGACGGCGCGTGAGTCTTGTTTTCGTCGAATTCCTCCATTACTCGATTTTTACACATTTTCTTTTTATCTCCTCTTCTTCCACTTATATAAAGACACTTAATAATGTCTTAATAATAGAAAAAACTAATAAAATTGAATAAAATATATTATTGCGTGTATTGCCGAATACACACGAAAAAAAGAATGACGTTTCTAGGGATGTAGGTGTAACGTAACGCCTATGTAATAGTGATGTTTTTTCGATTATCTTTGAACAAGTCGTGTGATTAGCCGAGTAAATACGAATAATACTGTAAGTAAGAAATTAATTATGAGAATTGACCAGCGCTGTATAATTGTACACAAATGTAATCTAAAACCAATGAAATGGCGTCATATTCCTAGCCGCTAACAAATTGCAATTATTCACGTGTTAATATTTCAATTGAAATAATGTTACCTGCAGTTTGTTATTTGTAAATATGAAACCTTGGTTTATTACGATTATTTTCATGTATAAATTGGAACATAATAAGTACTTACCACATTTTAATTCCAACAAACTGACTCGCACTTGTATCCAGTATGGCGCAACACGATGAATGCCGACCGGGGCCCTAGGACCAAGTATAAGAATGGACGGATTGTATTTTAGACGAAAGAAATACATGGGTATTGTCTTTCACACTAATATGTGCCGTCTTAAGTAAAAAAGAGATAGATATATCATTGTCGATAACGTCTTTTGTGCTCATGAAGCCAGTATGCTATATAAACTTTTGTTTTTTATATAGGATCACTAGAGATGTGCCGTGTCTTTTTCGACTAATATCGATTTAATATTTAATGTTCATTTTAAGATCTGAGAACACTTGACAAAAACAAATGATTAAAGACAGAAACAGATGCATAACCCCCTAGTTTCCCTATCGGGGTGAGTAGAACCATAAGTCATTTAGTCGAACCACAGCAACCTGATATTCGTTCCAAGATTACCAATGACGAACATTCCTATCGTTATCCCCCATAGACAGTCCGATGTTGGAGTGGGTATGATCACGTCGGCTTTTACGACATACCCTGGGAAGATAAGCAGCTCAAAGGGTTGGTCTATGTTTTTTATTCAGTCCCAGTCCAGCTATAAATCAATATTGCTGACAGAAATATTCTTTAACAATTAAATACACACTATCGACACCTATCGATAGGAATGTCAAATACTCATCTATCAGTAACTTTAGGTATTTATGTTTTTTTTTAAATATGCCAAATAAAAAGATTACCTACACTCAATGCGGGTGAAGAATAAATAAAGCAAATAGGTACTTATAAGGTTTTTATTCAAAATATTTAAATTAAATAAAATCATACATCATAACTAATCATGATCATTTTGTAATCATTATACACACATGTAATAATAATTATAATATCTAATAGGAATTGTTAAATAATCCGTATAATGTCACCAATTTAACAATTCTTATTTTAAAAAAATCAACTAGGGATCAAAAAACAATAAACAAAGACTTACAGGAATTTACTTAAAGTGCTTGATGCTTAGTTATTTACTGCATCTACTGACCACTAAATAAGACTAGTTTATTAAAATGATTTCTAATGTTTATGATTAAACGTCACATAATACTCCGTAGCGTGTTCATCTAAATTACCTGCCCGATAGCAAGATACATCGAAATGTAATGAGCACAGGCGAGAATATGGCGAAGGTGTCCAATTATCTCGTTTTATGTTCTTAATCCACTTGTTTCTTACATTAGTGTCAGGAAACCTGAAAAACACAAGATCTATATTACTTTGATTACTCTTATCTAACTAACCCTCATCCCAATGGGCAAGATAACTAGGAATAAATTAAACCTTAATAAAAACGCATACAATTTATTATTTTATCGATACAATGTGACAACTCCACTTACAATATTTAAGGTACATCATCTGTCAAAGCTCAATAAACGTAATGTATAAAATCAAATCTTTGTATAAAAGTAATGGGTTTGTTGAAATTATGCGTCTGCATCGTCTTTAGGGTTCAATTAACTTTACAAAAACCGATCATGTAATGTATTTCCTGCACAAAAAATATAAATCATGTAGTCGATAACTTACCTATGAAAAGATATCCTTTGATCGCTTTCCGTTGTAACACCCATTCTACTCTTACAACCAATGGCTACGCAAGCTATGGTTCAAAATGAAAATCCGTATCACAATTTTTCTTTATAAAAAGTCCAATTATCACCTCAAAACACAAAAAATCCAACACGAGCTTTGATATCCAAGCGGCTACCAAATGTCTCAAAAGTTGACACGCTGACGTTCTAGACGGTGATATTTGTCTATGTTTGTTTCTTTTTTTCACACTGAATGTTGCTATAAGCAAGACAGAGAGCAAAGACAGTTTCATTGTCGTTCTAAAATTTAATCTGTCCATTCTTATACTTGGTCCTAGCTTGGTCCTAGCTAAAAACACTACGCTACTTCTCATTTTATTCCGGGCAACAACAAAAATACTGGTAAGCGAGAGTCGTACCATTATTATTTAAAAAAATAAAATGCCATAGACTACCCGGAAATTTTTTGCAATGGCAATATATAGCCAGGGACTGTTGGGCATTTGTCATTTTTGTCAATATGGATGGCTCAGTTCTAAAAGTCACTAACTCCATTTTTCTAGTTTTGAGATAATGCCACTTGAAGGGTAATTTAATTTTTTTAAAAGGATTGGGTTAATGAAAAAAATTATAAAAAATCAGAGAAGTGCTTTATTTGGTCACCTTCAAAGTGATATATTTAAAAAGTATTAATCTCAATTATTATTGTATATGATATGATAAATATATCTTGGAAAAAATATTGGTCTCAGAAAGAAATCCTGAAAGGGAACTATAGCCCGAAGATGAAGAAGCTGATAATGGACTCTTGTATCCTACCAAGCTTAATATATGCCAGCCAAACTTGGACATTCACAAACAAAATAAAGAATAAAATACTATCATGTCAGCATGCCATGGAAAGAAGCATACTGCAGCTGAGAAGAATAGAAAAAACAAAAAACATAGAAATACGAAGGAGAACCAAGCTGACAGATGCTCTTCAACAAGCAATGAGACTGAAATGGAGGTGGGCAGGACATATATCGAGATACCAGGACAAACGGTGGACTAAACAACTTACTAAGTGGATAGGTCCCGTGGGAAAAAGAAAGGTAGGAAGGCAGAAGAAAAGATGGTCCGAGGATATCATACAGACAGCGGGCAAAGAATGGATGGAAATAGCTCAAAATAAGGAAACATGGAAAAAATTGGAGGAGGCTTTTACCCATAAAGGGACCGTACTAACAACAAACTAACCTAGTTATAAGCACACATGTAATGCAAACTAACATACTAACTTTAATGTAAAAAAAAAAAATTATAAGTACGGAAATAAAAGGCTTAAATAAAAATCTCAATTATTATGCACAGTATTAATTCTTAAAATTTAGGACTTATTTAAAAACACGTGGAGTTAGAGACTTTAACTCAAAATTCTTTGGAGTTAGTGACATATAATCTTAAAATGCTGCCCCTATCCCTACAATAGCACTGAAAATCGTGTTGGGCCTTAGTGCTTAATATCTCGAGAACGGTAGCCCTCACGGGTTGGTCCAAAAGGCTAAAAGTGTTCGTAAGTGACCCCCCAACTCGATGGGACCAAGAAAAGGGGAAAATTAAAAAAAAAATATAAAAAAAATTATTAAAAAAAAAAATTGTCTCAAAAATTTTTTTTTTCATGTTTTCTTGGCGTCTTATAGTGCCCCTAAAGCCTATATATAACTCCAACTCTACCAACTTGCCCCTAACGCGATTCTCTGACCAAAAATACATGGACTTAGTGACTAAACTCCATGGATTTCGTTATTTGTTAGGATTTAGTTACTACTGACCTAACTTCACAGGATTTAGTGACTTGTGGAATTGGTAAAAACCTACTTAACGTCATTTTATTGAAAAACGAATTAGGCCAATCTATAGAGAAAAATACGGAGAATTTTTTGGTATGGCTATCTTAATATTGATAAAAATGGAGTTAGTGACTTTTAGAACTAAGCCATCCATATATAGCCACGGACTGTCCAGTGGATAATATCATTTTTCATCCTGAAATTTCTTAACTTTCAAGTAACAAAATAGGTACATGTTATCGTAAATTCACAAGGACTTTCAAGAAAACGTGTCACATACCTACGTTACAATTGTTAACTGTCAACTGTTAAAATGAGTTTAATGGGTAACTATTTTCATAATCTGGCAGCACCGAGCATTTAATGCTCGGTGTTGCCAGATTATGAAAATAGTTACAACACGCTAAAATAACATAAAGAAAGAGTGTCCCTGCACCCGTTTTGATACACCTCAACTGGTGCCAGTCTGGCACCAAACGCCGAACTTTGCCGAACCGCTTCGTAGTTGTCGATGTCAAAGCGCGCCAAATATGTCTTCCGGAAAAAAAAATGGCGGTTTGTGCTATTAAATCGTGTCACAACACGTCTAAAAAAACAAAAGAAATGTAATGATGTCACTTTTCACTTACATATTTTTCACAGGAAAGATTTCAATATTTCAGCCTTAGATTATTAACTTACTAGATGGCAGTAGACGGAGTGTCTTCACTTCTTAAGCGCTCTGTTACAGTCTACAGGTAACACGATTTATCAGCAAAAACCGCCATATTTTTTCTTCGAGAGACAGACACATTTGGCGCGCTTTGACATTGACAACTACGGAGCGGTTCGGCAAGGTTCGGCGTTTGGTGCCATTTCTGGCACCAGGTAAGGTGTATCAAAACGGGTGCACGGAGATTCCTTTAACTTAATATTCTATGATTTTTATATTAAACTAGCGAAACCCGCGCAACTTCGTTTGCGTGTATCCCGCTTTCCCGTGGGAATTTTTAAATTTTTCTCTCCGTAAGAACCATCCTCGTACTTCAAGGAATATTCTAAAAAAAAATCAGCCAAATCGGTCAAGCCGTTTTCATGTTATGTCGTGACAACGGAAAACGGGTTTCATTTTTATATAAGATTAAACAACATTATTTTGATTTAAATTCAAAATATTCATTTCAACCACGAATCTACAGGTAAAAGTTTTACTAAAACCCTCAACTAAAACCATAACATATTGTGAGTAAAACATAAATTCAAGATTGCAACATTTAATTATGTTTTAGATTTAGAGAATTCAATACAAATTCATATTGTTTATATTACCTACTGTAAAATCATAAATATGCTTCTATAGGTCAGTGCAGACAAAGGTTATTATTTTTTGAAGTCAAATCGATTAAAAATCGATAATCGTTGATTCGTAATTTCAAAATTTTCGTGAAACGGAACGCAACTACTAAAATAAAATGTTACTACAAAATGTACTTTATTTGGGTGTATAAAAAGGTTGTCTTTAATTTTAGCATGCATAGTTGGCCTTCGCAGAAGTCGATGAATGAAGTAATAGATACCTACTATACTTGGAAGAGTCAAAGTTAGTTACAAAAAAAGTTAGTTTTGCTGTAGATTATGGACGTAAGGTTATAACAAAGTTTGTATAATAACTTTTCTGTAATAAAATGTGAATCACTGTTATGTATTGAATTTATCAAATTCTTATTGGAATTTCACACAACGAGTATTATGTGAGTTTACGTACTTATTTTTATGAAGTTTAGATCTGATTTACCTACTGTATTTACTTTGCATCTTGTAACTAGCGTGTAAATTGTCTTTTGATAGATTAATTATAGTTTTATTAATGATTAATTATGTTTTAAACTGTAGTTTGTGGTTTCAATGAAGGTTATCTTGGATATGTAGCGGCAAATTCAACTAATATGGTTATTTTGCCTCATGACTCATATTAACTGGGAACTGGGTGAGTGTTGTTAACAATGGGTGTACTGTTTATTTAGGTACCTACTTAATTGCTTATGAACAACTTTATTGATTATTTTGTTACAATGTTAGTTTTGTTAATTTATTAATGGTATTTCTTTTACGATAATATTATCTAAACGTTAAAGTACATTATTGTATAATACATAGAGAACACCCAGACTCGAGAACAAATACAAATGTCATCACATAAATGTTTGCCTAGAGCGAGAATCAAAGCCGCGCCCTCTGGTGCCGAAGGATCACTTCCAACCAACACACCAGTGCCGAGCTTTCAATCATGTTCATTTCCAGTGATTTAATTAATCCAACGACTAGGAAGGTTCGACTTATCAGTTCTGACATCCAACTAATGAGAATGACCCTTCCCTAGTTTTTTTTATGTCATGCCGCAAGCAAACAAGTACTGAGGAGTTCGATGGCGTCGCTGCGCTGTGTGTCGCACTCTAATATGAACACGCAAGTTAAGCGACTACGTCGATCCCAGCGTTTGGATGGGTTTCGTTATCTTGCGCTTCTCCGTGCTTCGGAGGGCACGACACGTTAAGTCGTCGGTCCCGGCTGTTGTCGAAAGATGACAGTCGTTAAGTCTAGACAATGGCCTTTGGGCGGCTTGAAAAACCGGCCTCTGCCAATCCGCATTGGAGCAGCGTGGCAGAGTACGCTCTAATCACCGACGATTGAAGGGAGACCCGTAACCCTGTAGTGGCTGTAGTGGGATTATTATGGGTTGATATGATGAAGCAAACAAGTACCACCCGATGGAAAGCGTTTACGGCCTACCTCCTACGAGAATCGAAATAGAATCATAAATGCTCTTCTGATACGTTGGCCCATAGAGATGGCACTATAATGGGATATTATGGGCTCTACATAGTGGGCCATCGAAATGGGTCGTCATATAGTGGAGCCATTAACACTAATGGGAATATTCAAAGTGCGGCAGCACCTAGGGCTGCGTTTACACAATAACTTGCAAGCAAGTAGGTCTGTACGGCACGCGGCAAGTTGACAGACGCAGGCTGTCTCTCGCGTCATCTCTTGAACGGTTATCGTCTTGGCGGACCTTCGAACTATTGTGTTTCAGGCTCTAATCGACTGTTTGACGTTTTTGACAATAATTCCGTACATCGTAATTAAAGGCTGTCAAACTACCGATTACAACAAATAATCGTGTTTCAACTCACATCGGTCTGTTTTTATTTAACGCGATTGCCCTGCAGGTATGCTCGTTTCATTAACATTACTTATTTTACATACATTATTTATTTCAATTTAATGATTTAATTTTAAAGTGAATTACAGCTTTATATTCTGTGAATATTTCAAATGCCGAGGCCGTTAATAATATCGGCCAAAAAACGGTAAAAAATAATTATCACGTTTGTTGTATTGTATGAATTTGTATGGGAGTCCCTCTAAAATATTCGAAAACAATTCAACGGTCTAGCTATCATGGTTCATGAGATACAGCCTTCCGACAGACAGACATACAACAGACATACAGACAGACGACAGACAGACAGACGGACCGTGTAGTACCGTGTTCCGTATTTGTGACCGTTTGTGTAGATAGTTTTTGTGATATTACCTAAAATTGGGTCCTTTGTCATCTTGTCACCAATCTTTAAATCCGTCCACATTCTGGACAAGCCCACCATACATTCTCACCGCTGCTGTGTCTCCTAATTCTAAATAGCCAGGATCAACAACGGCGACCTCAGATTGACAAGCAATGAAGTAAGTTATTGACGTCCCGGGGAAGAAGCTATACTGTTGTCTTGGAACTCACAGCGAATTTAATCAGAAAGAAATAGACGGAATAGGAAGTATTAAAAGGACTCCATCCACACTCGTTTTCGATGAACTCGAAAACACATACTGTGAAGTGTGAACACGATGACCAAATTAACAAACTAATTTATTTAACGACTCGTCATTTTTATTTAAAAAAAATTGGTATTCCAAAAAAATGTAGGCCATCAAAGGAACAGCAAAATGCTCTCAAATTAACAACATTATAATCTTTTTAATACCCATAATGTGAACGAAATTTCTAGTATGCACGTAATGCGATAGCTTGTTTGGTACATAGTAGCCGGCCTTCGCTTTAAGTACCACATTGCGTCATCCTGCCGTGGCCTGCAGCAAAACCGACTAAGCATTTGAGTCTCATTTTTCATACACATTAGTATTACAATATAATAATTATTAATATTTAAAAAAAAAAATGCAATGTAAGTATTACAATATTTTTGAAAATGTTTGAAACAAAAATTTCACCTGGCCCCAGGTGGGATTCGAACCTACGTCTTGATATCCGGCCGAGTCTTACCACTGACTGACCTCCCGGAAGTTTAGTAATGGTGGTAAAATTTTGAACCGAAACAATTATAAAAACAATCAAAAATTGTAATGTTAAATGACAAAAAAGGCCGTAATTAGTTTTCTTTCGCCATTTCTGTTACCAGAGATCATACTTTTCTTTAGTACCAGAGTAGATTAATTAATTACACAATAATTTATTACTGTTTATATTAGTACCCTGGGGTAGGGTAGTAGGGATATCTGGTACCCTGATAAGTATCAACACCATGGTTTTCAACTCTTCAAGGGTTCTCGTAGGGCAGCAGAAGGAGGCAGCGGAGCGGGTGACGGAAGCGGATTCAGCCGCCCGCTCCGCCGAAAAAGACCGGGCGTCAGGCTTCTGGCCCGTGCTCGACGACTGCCACCTTAACTGGGGCTTCCGGGCGGCGGTTTGGGGAAACCGCTGCCCATTGGAACGGAGGTCCCCGAGTGTTGCGGCTCGCCTAGTCGTGAGCGCGCCGCCAACCGGTCCGTCGCCCAACAAGGGGGGTCTTCGGACGACCGCAAAGATTTGATACTACTGGAGCGAATGAAAAATTCTTTTACCGGGAACGGAAGCTTACACTTCTTTAGCTTTTGAAGACCTCCGTGGCGTAATGGTTACCACGCCAGACGCCACCCGAGAGGTCCCGGGTTCGAATTCCGGTCGGGTCATGATGTAAAACGAACTTTTTCTGATTCGCCTCGGGTCTTGGATGTTTACCTATATAATATAATGTATTTGTTATAAAATATAGTATCGTTGAGTTAGTATACCATAACACAAGTTTCGAACTTACTTTGGGTGCCTAGCTCAATTCTGTGTGATTTGTCCCTTTATATTTATTTATTTTATTTTACACTATCCCTGGGTGACATAGGCTTGATTATATGCATATTATTTCTTAAATTAGGGATCAACCCTGAAACCCGTGCGAAGCCGGGGCGGGGCGCTAGCATCAACCTTTTAAATATCGCCTCTAACTACTATTATTATATCCACTAATATTATAAAGGCTAAAGTCTGTGAGTATGTTTGTTACTTCTTCACGCTTAAATGGTTGAGTAAATTTTAATGATATTTGGTATGTAGATAGCTGATACCTTCAATTAACACATAGGGTACTTTTTATCCCGAAAAGTACGAGATTCCCGTAGGATTTGGTCAATAGTCTGCTGTGCATAAATACAAGCTAACGAAGTTGCGCGGGTTTCGCTAGTGATTATTGTATATTTCACAAATTTAAATTTGTGTAGGTACAGTCACCTCCATAAATATGTAAACACTTTAGAACTTTGTCACTTTCTTATATCATTTCAGTTACATAAGACATTTGAGTGAACGTGTCAGCAATGTTATAGTGTCAATTGGGTGTTCTCGAAAAACCGACGAGGTGTGAATTGAATATCAGCAGAAATACAATTGCATCGAATCAAGTTACAAACATAACAATAATTAGGTATGTTCTATTTAAACTATGTTGCATTTGTGTCTGGTTTCAGATAAATTCAATTTGATCTATAGATAAATTGTTTTAACAAACACACTGTTTTATCATTTGAGAATTTTAAAAGTTGGATTTTTTTTTTGTGATGAATAGTCTCGCTCGTCTCAACTACCTCGAGTGTGTTGCTCTCTAAAACGAACACTCAAGTTAAGCAACGTTAACCCTAGCCTGTGTTAGGATGTGTTTCCTAATCGCGAACTTTCCCGTGCTTCGGAGGGCACGTTAATCCGTCGGCTGTTAACCATAATCGTTAAAGTAGCCAAGTAGGTGGCCTACAGGAGGCCACACTTGAAAATATTGGCCCCGGCTAATCCGCATTGGAGCCGAGTATGCCCTAATCCCCTTCGATTGAATGAAGACTTCTCTATCCTGATAATTTTTGGATTGACATCATGAGGATGATGTACATTGACGACCTCCGTGCCGTAATGGTTACCGTGCCGAACCGCCAACACCCAGAAGTTCCCTGGTTCGTATCCCGGTCGTGTCATGATGAATAAGTTCGGACAAGTGCGAGTCGGACTCGCCCACCGAGGGTTCCGTACGTAGATTTTATTATACCACTAAGGTGGCAAACAAGCTTACGGCCCGCCTGATGGTAAGCGGTCACCGTATGGACGCTTGCAACACCGGGAGTATCACTCGCGCATTGCCTACCCTGTAAAAATCTTTGAAGAACCCCATATTCATAGATATATATACGTCGGCGGGAATCTCATTCCACAACAGCTTCAGCGTTCGAGGTAGGAAACTCCTCTGAAACCGCGCAGTACGCGACCATTTTGGTTATAGCGTGTGAGGTTGGTTTCCCCGCCGATGACAAGCAGATCCATGGTAGAAAGTGGCCGTACGTAACCGTCAAGTGAAACAACAGCAAATAAATAATGCAGGAATCGCCTCGTGCAGTTTTTCCCGAAAATATATTCCCTATTTTTTAAAGGTTTAATTACAAATACATAGTTTTTAGATTTTTTCTTATACTTAAGGTGTTTTTTCTTTTGATGTGCCTAAAAACATAATATTAAAAGATTTATTATTGACGAATACAACGCCATCTAGTCCCAAACTAAGCAACTAAGCTTGTACTATGGGCTGATTGGTTGGTTGTTGAGATTGCTGATAAATATACTTAAATACTTTTTTTTGTAATCAAATACTTATTATACATAGAAAACACCTAAACCAAGGCAAACAGACATGTCATGTTCATGCACACAAATGTTTTCCTTGTACAGGATTCGAACCTAGATTATTTTTTTCAAGAATTGTGTGCACAGTTATAACTTGATAGTCACAAAAATAATACAATACCCATGTAACCTAACGTTGCTCAAGAAAAAAAGATGATTAGACACATCAAACGTCAAGTCATTGAAAAGTAAAAACAAGCGGGGGCTACTATGAAAGTGTCCATCCGAAACAACGAAACATACCTCTGTCAAAAAAGACATTACTAGTTAGAATAAGGTTCAAAACTGGCTAGAATTCAATGAAACGTCAGTCTGTATGTTCGGAATTTCATTTCATAGTAGACCCGTTTTGATTTCCTTCAAAATGTTGAAATATGCGTTTTTTTGCTGAATAAACCAATGTATATTTTTTAAAACTTAGATATTTGATTTTTTCACAACCTCATGGGACCGTAGACATGAGTATAGGGTTAAAATTTCAACTTGGTACCTCCACGCATTCCCGAGAAAAAGGGTCTTGACAGACAGACAGACAGACGGACAACAAAGTGATCTTATAAGGGTTCCGTTTTTTCCTTTTGAGGTACGGAACCCCAAAAACGAACTTTTTCTGATTCTTGGATGTTTATCTATATAGTACTGTTGAGTTAGTATCTCATGACACAAGTCTCGAACTTACTTTGGGGCAAAATCACTCTGTGTGATTTGTCAAAAAAAAAAAAACAGACTATCTTTAACTATGTGGGCAAGGCGATAGCAATATCCAACCCAATGTTCTTAACATACATACTAAATGTGCCATTAAATCCTCGTTCGTTATGTCAACTTGGTTAACTGGGTTTAACACCTCTGTACTCTAGGGACTACGAACTCGAACCTTAATTGAGAATGCACTGTTATCATAACTACCTCTATATTCCATTATTTTTTACTAGTGAAACCCGCGCAACTTCGTTAGTGTATTTATGCACAGCAGCGCCATCTACCTAATAAAGCATTGACTATCAGATTTTAGACCAAATCTTACAGGAATCTCGTACTTTTCGGGATAAAAGTACACTGTGTTAATCAGTTTCTCAAACGAATTTTAATTTTAAATCCACATTAAGTGTCTATCTATCTCTTGTTTACTTATTTAGTTTTCGTGTCTTGCTAGTCCTGTTACATACTTCATTCATACAAAGGAGGTGATACAATTCCCTTAGTAGAAAACCCAACAATACGCGGGAAATGAAAAGAAATTCCGAAAATAATAGATTTTAATATGATCGCCTACAAACTTTATGAGCAAAAAAAAAACGTTAGCAAACCAATAGAGATATAGTTTAGAATTGTATTTATTAAATATCCTCTAAAATATGGAATACAACTGTTGTGTGTGGGTTTGTTTTGGATCACTCTTGAAAAGATTGCTATTAGCAATAAGGCCGCCTTGTTGCTATTACACTAGTCTGTAAGTTTTTAATGTTCACTATATTAATTCTTTTGTTGTGTTTTGCAAATAAAGCATCTCTCTATCTACAATTTAATGTGTCACTAAATTTAAAATACGCTTCAAAAACTGGCTGAGGCAGAGTTATTTTCGCATACAAATGCGACAAGTTAGTGGGACAAGTCTGTAACGCACCAGGTGTGTATGTACTAACAAACGTGACAAACTTTTGGATAATTATCATGAACGGTTGACCGCACCTTGTAGGAGATAAACATTTTATCAGTCATCGATATCGTAAGAAAATAACGTTATCTAAAAAGAAATACTTATCAATGTGTCAAAGTTGATGAATTAGTAATCCAGAATAGTGTTAGTCACACAGCGCCACCTGGTCCCAAAGTTAGGAATAACCTGCTTGTATTATGGGTACCAGATAACGGAATATTGTTGTAAATATATACTTGGAAAACACTCAAACATAAATGCTATCCCATAAAGTGAGTCTCAAGTCGATATATTTAATCTAATGTTCAAGATGGGAGAAACCAAGCAAAGCTTCTAGTTCAATATATAGTTGTAGGTACATATTTGCTTGGTGACGTAAATCTAGCCAGTCAACCAAGGAGTCCAGTTACTGACGTTTGCAAGGTCAGGGCAAGACAGGTATAATATTCCCATTTGTGGCAAAAATATGAAGAAAAATTAACCCAACGGGTTCCGTGACAAGACTCTTTTGTACGCCCATTATGTGTTTTAAGGATAACATTAATATTATAATACAAAACACTTTGAATCCTTCTTGGGATGACGGCTTATTTTGTATCCGTAGATTACACAGCCTTCCAAGCCGGGTGCCGTTGCGATGAAATCGTTTGGAGTTGTTTGTCACATATTTACATTTTAATTAAAGTTGTTTTTTGTTTCAGGTAGGCTTGGGAAAAGGTTTACTGTTCTTTCTTAAAAGAAATACAATTGATCGACAACATGAATGAAAACAACAAGAAACGAAACAATAGTTTTCGGAGACTATTTCCATTATTTTTCTCTAACAAATCCAAGGACAAAAATTCAAACAAAGATACGGCAAGGTTAAAAACTACAACTGATAATTCAACGAATAGTAATAAATATCAAAATCCTCGCTCAGTTATCGGCAATGCGGGCAAATATGTCGATAGTCACAATAATACTGAACGTATTTATGAAGATCTTACTGTATCACAACCGCATCACTCAAATGATAACGAATCATGTAATGACGCACCCAGTAATCATTCCTCGAGCAGCACTTTAGTTTCAGACACTGTAAAACATAGATTCAATACGAATGTTGATTCTGGTGTAAACATAAATGATAAAGAATATAATTACGCGGCAAGACCACAAGTGCCACGGAAACCACACTGTGATGCACAATCGTCCAATAAGATGTCGAGTTCACAATATCCAGATGTTTATTATCACTCGCTGGAAAAATTGAACGATAAAATATCGCCTCTTGATGAAATCGAGATATACAGGGCGTCGAAAGCGCAAGCCGACCCAGCGCCCGTCGGTGCTGAGATTAAGAGGGTGAGTACAAAATTTCTTATATCACCCAAAAAGGAAGCTGAAGTGCGTACTATTCAACCAACTCGAGCTCGAAGCCTATCATTAGATAAACACAATGAAAAGTTAGGTAACACCAAAAGTCACAGTGGACGTGAGTCTGTTAATGAAGTGAATGTAAGAAAACCATATAACTATTCTGCTCCCACTTCGCCTATACCGGTGAATCATAAAATTCCTAATATGCCTAAAACTGTATCACCCTACGAACAAGTAAGGAAAACAATGATTGAAGCTGAAGAAAAAAGAAGTTCACTGAGTCGACTACGCAATAAATCGACAACATCACCCAGACTAGTGGACAACGATAGAGTTAATACATCGACACCGACACTATCCGTACTTTCGGATGTTACTAAAGAGGATAATTTGGAGAAAGAAAAGACACGTCAGAAAGTGGAGGCCTTTTACTGGCAAAAACTGAAAGAGCAAAAACAAAAAGAGGACGAAATGCTAATGAAGTACTCATCGGCGCGGCGCCCCGTTGCGGGCAACGTGCACTCAAACTCCACTTGCAGTTCTCCAAACTCATTCATTTTGGAACAAAAGAGCTGTAGTTTACCACGTGGTAGAGATCTGAATAGTTACTGCACTAATCAGCCAATATATTCTCTTTCACCATTCATAAGGGGAGCGCCTGAGAGGCGTACAGATAGCTTTATAAAGCCACGAACTTCAATCGATCAAGAAATAGTTTACAGGCATCCGGAGAAATTGAATTTTTTTAGTAATTCACCAAATTCCCATGAGAAAAGACAGACGCCGATTTTCCAACGGGGTTCGTTGACTCAAGTGTCGCGTCAGTTGAATCATCAGCCAAAAAGGGTTAGTTTCGAGGAACAGTACTTGACTAAAAGTGATAGTGGTAAAAACAGTGCGGACGGAACGTTGAGTGACGGTTACCGGGTGACGAGAAGTGAGTGTTCAAAGGGTTCGATAACAGGTGACATGAGTAAAGGCCAGAATGGACCGCCGCGGCCGCCCGTGCGAACGACAAGTGTCGGAAAAAGTTACGGAATAACGAACAATAAAAAAAATATACTTTTACACGGCTATTCGGTGTACTCAGAGTCGGAGAGCGGGTCAGAGGCTGGCGAAATTCAAAGGATACTTCAAAGCAACTCACGGAAAGGTAAGCGAAATTGTAAATTTACTAGATGCGCCACGGTTTTGTCCCGTTGTTTCCGTTCCCGGACTGATTTCCGAGATAAAAATCACATGCATTTACATTCAGGTCATAAACTACTCGTGTACCAAATTTTAAGCAAGTCTGTCCAGCCGTTTTTGTGTGTAACAAACGTCCATACACTTCACATACTTTCGCGTTATAATATTTGTAAGTCATATATTATAATCTGTTCCACTTGACACAAGATATCTAGTGAAACTAATGGTCTTTAAATAAACTAGATGGTCATACAAATTGGTAGGTAACGTAATGTGAGTGTTATTAATAAACTAGCTGACCCGGCAAACTTTGTTCCGCCTTAGAGGCACTACCCTACCCTACCCCTACCCTACCCCTACCCTACCCTACCCTACCCCACCCCTACCCTACCCTACCCCTACCCTACCCTACCCAACCCCTACCCTACCCCTACCCCACCCCTACCCTACCCTACCCTACCCCTACCCCTACCCTACCCCTAATCGAGTTTTCATTGTTTTTAAGATGTATTCTGCTATTCGGGACGGAAACAAATCCAACAAATCAAAAACCATGGCAATCGGTCCAGCCGTTCTCGAGTTATAAGTGTTGTAACAAACACGACTTTCTTTTATATAGATAAAATAAATATTCTTGGACGAATCACACAACGCCATCTTGTACCAAACTAAGCAACTAAGCTTGTACTATGGGTACTAGATTGCTGAAAAAATATGTATGTACTTACTTAAATACTTAAAAAAAAACTTATTATACATAGAAAACACCCAGACCAAGGCAAACAGACATGTTCATGCACACAAATGTTTGCCTTGCGCAGGATTCGAACCCGCGGCCCTTTGGCATACAGTGACCATTGCTAGCCAATCGACCACGGGCCTGTCCATTAACAAAAAAGTGATTTGCGATCAATTATTTTGTTTATTTCATATAGATTTTTATTTGAAATCAGCGTGCTATTCTCGTAAAATATAGTTAAAATCTCGTGTCAATCTCAAACGCTATTCCGCTCAATCTATACTAATATTATAAAGAGGTAAAGTTTGTGTGTTTGTATATTTCTTAAATTGTAAGGGGTAATCTCGGGATCTACTGAACCGATTTTAAAAATTCTTTCACCAATAGAAAGCCACATTATTGCTGAGTGTCATAGGTTATATAAAAAAACAAAAAATAAAAAGGCTTTTATGTGGTAGTCGGTTTTGCAAAGTAAATCGGAGAAAAAACGGTCGAATGAAAGCGTTTCTTACGAACGCCTGTAGGTACTAAAAACGATTATTAACATTATGCCCAACGAAGTGGGCACGGGTCAGCTAGTTTAATATAATATTGTATGAGTGAGACAGCGATTGACGATTTTTGTTAAGAGAATAAATAAATAAAATATTCTTGGACGAATCACACAACGCCATCTAGTCCCAAACCAAGCAATTAAGCTTGTACTGGTTATAGATTGCTAAAAAATCACACAAATACTTTTTTGTAAATATATATATTTATTCCTATACGATCGACTATATGATCTAAGACTTATTCATAGAAAACACCCAGACAAAGGCCGTCATTCCACTTGGATATTATTTGATCTCAATGGATCCAAGGCGACTTATTTTTCCACATACAAGTTCATGCACACAAATGTTTGCCATGCGCAGATTCGAAACCACGGCCCTCGCGGTAAAGTGGCCATCGTTTCGCTAGCCACTCGGCCACCGGGCCTGTTAATAATGGAGCCGCAGAGGATTGTATCTTGCTATTAGGTTCAGTTGCACGAAACACCTGAGTTGTGCGTGCACCACCATGTGCCCTGGTCGTATGTCGGTCAGCCGCGGTCACCGCACTTCATTGCATAATTCTCTATTTTAATTATCGGATTATCATTTTTTTTTCATTTATAAAAGTATATATTCAATACATTATTTCATAATCATTTATAACAATTGAGGCATTTTGTGAGACAACCTTTTTATACTGGTCAACGCGGCTGGCTCGCGCAGTCATAAAACGAAGTTCGAAACTCATACTTATTGCTCAGTGCATAACGACAATCGATTGTCAATTGTTTTATAAACTGTGAGCCAGAAGTTTTGGCGTTGAGTATACGTAACAAGTGGACATTTCCATGAACCTTCGAATTCCATCGTAGTAGTTCCCCAAACGCTTTCGTGACAAGTAAGGAATATATGTTATCGGAATGTTGGTACACCTTGCAGGAGTATACAGTGAGTTTCGTAAAATTATTTTAAAAATGACTCATTAAGTTCATTTTTTTTAGGGTTTCGTAGTAACTACAAGGAACCCTTTTAGTTTCGCCATGTCCGTCTGTCCGTCCACGGTCTAGCGCCTATAAGCTTGATGCTAGAAAGCTGTAATTTGGTATGTATACTCATATAAACAATGCTAACAAAGTGGTAGAACAAAATTTTGAAAAAAAAATTTTTTTGGTGTGCCTCTCCTACAGGTAAAGTGGGAATGAAATTTTTTCTCGCTCCGACCCCATCTTGTGGGGTATCTCTTAACATCGAGGGTGTGGGAAGATCATTTTCCGATACAATGATCCGTTAGCGAATTATTTACATTTAACGTGTCAATTTTCGTCTTGCACGGTGCCCCCCCCCCTCTATTTCCGAAAGTCTTGAGTTTAGAAATTTAAAAAAAATCATAGTCAATAGTAGTCCATATAGTAAACCTTCAAGGAAAACTATAACGGTTAAGTAGGCACTGCTAGTTACCGAGTAATAGCCGACGAACTTCTGAAGTAAAATTTATTTGACGAAAACGTCATAGAATATGGCATTGTACTCATCTGCAAGCAAGAAATGCGTAGCCAATACGGAACCCTACATTGTACATTGCCCGACACGTACTTGCCCGGTTTTTTTTCCCCTTATTTAGATAATTACGGGCTAAATCGTGTCGATTTTCGAAACTTACTTTTTTTTGCACCCTTTTGTTTGTAGATCATTTTATATTGATATGAAATTAATTCATTACTAAGTTCCTGTACACTGTGTACACGGACGGTACAGTAAACTAATGAATGAATAGTTTAATTACTGAAGCGCTATCAACTTACTACAGGAAGTGTTAGTTTAGCTATAGCGTAACTTGAGTAGTTATGTGCCTGACAGACCCCCGTCGCTTCCCCGAGTGGCGGGACATGCAGTAATGCATTTTCCTGACTTTAAACAAAAAGAAAAAGGTATAGAAATAATAGCAAATTGCTAAGGAAATTAAATTGTTGTCTTGTTAAGGAAATCTGAATAATCTATTTCTATACTTCTAGTCTTTATTCAGATTTCCTTAACTTTCAAATTTTTTTAAATAGCTCGAAAGACACTTCAGCAATTCCTATTAAAGTCCGCTCATTTTGTTTACTTTCTATGAATACTGTACCATGAATATTGAACTTTATGATACAGGAGCGACTTCCTCTGACACAGGTGTATTTAACATTACAACAGGGAGTCAACCTTATTTTTGCTGTGTACTATGTTTAACGAAATATACTCTTTTTATTATTTGTGACTTTCTCTCTGAATAAACGATTTACTTTTCCATTTTTAGGAATAGGCTGGAATAGTTTTACTAATTTGGAATAGTTAAGATATGTCAAACCCATACTAGAACTGTCAAAACTGTCAGTTTATTTGACGAATAAACTATAAATTGTACCCTGATTGTCCAAGCAATAAAAATGCTGAAAATGGAGACAAAATCATACAATTCAAATTTATTTATTTTATTATCAAACGTTGTACACGAAATGACATTATAAAACATAGTGAATTGCATAAATTCCTAACTGACGTTAATGTTAATTTCGAGTTTTTCATATGTATTCGTAATTTATTGAAGGCCACCAATAAATTTTCATTTATTTATTGGTTAACCTTCAATTTTTTGGGTCATTCGTTATCTTATCAGCATATTGTATCTGCCGATAATGTCGAATGAAAAGACTTTTATAAATGATACAAAGTCGTACAATAATACTCTTATCAGTACGTACAGGGTGTAGTGTATGTAGTGTAAGGAGTATAATAAGTAATGTTTTAATATATGAATAAAGAGTATTTTCACAGCTATCGAACCTATCACTCGTTCCCATACTACACATATATTACAAGGGTGATCGGTAACTCGTATTAAAATGTATGTTCGACATTGCATCGAGTATAATCGATGATAGTTATACTCTCAACAACACTGGTACTACAGTCATTTGGTAGTTTTACCTGAAAAATTTACCGGGAGGTTTGAAAAGTAACCTTATTTTTTAGCACTACAGATACTACACTACTGGTACTACAGAGTGTACTGGTACTACTGGTACTACAGAGTGTACTGGTACTATTGGTACTACAGAGTATGGGGCGAAAAATCGAAAATGAACGTCACTTTGCGCTTTCATTTTGAAACAAGACCCATTTTGAGTTACAATATGTTTTTAAGAGACCCATCTAACGACACACCACATAATAAGACTACGAAAAAAATACATTCCTATTTCCCACAAGAATTTGTTCTACCACTTTGTTGTTATTAATATTGTATTTTCATGCATATACATATTGTGTAGACACGCAAAATTGCTGCGTCTTGGCGCCAGACCGCGGACAGACGGACAGGATCCACTTTTTGCAGGGTCGGCAACGCGCCAATGATACCGGCAAATACTATAGACGAGTAATACGCACAGCTTCGGAAGAATTCGGGCAAGACGCGACACTAGCGCCCCTACGGCATGAGGGCGGCATGAGGTGAACGATTTCAAAACTTTTGTATGCAAAATGTTATAGCGCCCCTAGCGGCATGAGGTGAACTGTGCGTTTTGTATGCAAAATGTTATAGCGCCCCTAGCGGCATGAGGTGAACGGAGGTTGCCAAGTCATTGTATGAGAAACGTCAAGAGCTGTGCGTATTATTCGTCTATAGTATTTGATACCGGTATTGCAAGCGTCTATAGGCCACGGCGACTGCTTACCATCAGGCGAGTCGTATGCCAGTTTGCCACCTTGGTGGTATAAAATGGAAAAAATATAAGTATTCCTTATTCACTACGGAACCCCAAATAGGATGAATTCAGCTTCAACTTAAACAGTTCGGTATGCCACGCTTCGGTCTGCACTGTTGCGAAGTTTCCAACAGAATGTGTTAAACCATGTAGACTTTACCCACAGACAGAGATGTCTTGTCTATTATGCATATGACCATTTTAAAATAGAAGATACAATATGCTTTATTTACAAATCAAAACAATAGGACACAGTGTACATAGACAGCTTACAGACTAGTGAAACAGCAACAAGACGGCCTTATTGCTAAAAGCAATCTTTTCAAGGCAACCTTAAGTAACGAATTATTTAATGGACTGGGCAGGGCTAGCAAGATATGAAAAAAAAATGACATAAAAGCTAACGCATATAATAATAACAATGACTTAGAATTATATACATAATATAATACATCAATGACTATAATATAAATATACATAAATATATATGTATTGTATACATAGGTATATAAATAAACATTAAAATAGTAGAGCGAGCGAAAAATCATGTCCAGTGAACCAGTGTGTAGCTGTTTTTAGGTCAAACAAAACTTCGGCAGTTGTTACATCTATCCTCTAGTTTCCATACATATTTAACGGAATGTAGTTTAAACTTTATAGGAGCAGACTACGAACTACAGTGAACTATTGAATAATTTAATCGAGTCACAGACAATGAAAATAGATAATATCGGCCATCCATTGGTCGAGCGTGAATTAGATAAAGATTTAGAGTAGTTATTTATTGGTTACAAATTATGGGCTTAAAGATTTTTACACCACGCGCGAGTGTTCACCTCCGGTGTTGCAAGACTTGCAAGCGTCTATAGGCTACGGTGAACGCCTTCCATCAGGCGGGCTGTATTCTTGTTTGCCACCTTAGCGCTGTACTAACATTATAATTTAAACTAAAAACTAAACTAACTTTAAACTAGATCTAAACTAAAATTAATGTTAAAAGTTAATAAGGCAGGTACCCAAAATGCTAAATAGAAATACGCTGAGCTATATTATACTACAAATTTACATCACTATTTAAATTGACATTCCGCGTATAGTCATTTTAATTTTGTAAAACAATATTTAAAAGATGTACGACGTATTTTTAAATAACAAATTAATAATTGGTTTTCTTTCGCCATTTCTTTTACCTATATTGATATTACTTTCGGCATCTTCTTCTCGTCAATGGTCATTCCGAAATGCTAGTTTTTTTTTGTTTTTTTTTTTTGTTTGTAGCATACTAATGTTATATTATTAAATACGCTAATATAATTACAATCTAGCCTAAACATAGACTAATGAGTAATTTTACATTGACCTAGTTTTATAAAATTGTAATATAAGAATGTGTCCATCGGCACTTTTCTTACTGTCTCTATTAAGGGGAAGTCACTTTGTTCATGTGTCTTTGTTTACACTATTTTAACACATAAATGAAATGCTAGTAGATTTAAAAAAATATACATAAAACATTACGTGTCGCGGGCACTTAGACAGTAAATTACGTGTCTAAGTGCCCGCGACAGAATAAAGTATTTTTAATTTGACTTTAACTTTAAGTGGTAATTTTGGCTTACCGACCGGCTTAACTAAGCACGAAGTTGAGATAACGTAACCCATCCGAACACTGGCTACGGTCGTTTACTTAACTTGCGTTTTTGGTGCAGCACACAGCGACGAGCTTCTCCATATAAATATTTACGACTATGAAATGAATATGCTATTTCTGTTAGTCCTGCGGCGAAAATGTCGCCACCAGTGCGGTTTCCCGCGTTTATTGGAAAATCTAACTTTAAACCGTTCACGCCCGCAAGTCTCGTATCGCTAGCAAAACTGTTTTGTTGACAATCGGCTTTCAGCTTCGAGTAAAAGGGATACTAGATGGTTTTCAGATAGAATCTCTGTGGCTGTTGCATAATAGAGTGTCACTTGCCACTTATTGTCACGACCATGCAACATCTATACTAATATTATAAAGAGGAAAGATTTGATTGATTGTTTGTTTGCATTGAATAGGCTCCGAAACTACTGGACCGTTTTCAAAAATTCTTTCACCAGTAGAAAGCTACATTATCAGGGAGTGACATAGGCTATTGCTTTTCCCGAAATTCAACGTGGTTCCCACGGGAACGGGCCTGGAACTTCACGCGGACGAAGTCGCGGGCAAATAAGCTAGTCTCTATAATATTTTGACAGCCCGATGGTGCGTTGTTATTCTACCTTCGGCACCAAAGAGCGCGGGGTCGATTCCTGCTAGGGGCTAACATTTATGTGGTGGCATTTAATTTTGTGTTTGTTCTCGAGTCATACACAAATGTGTTTCCTGTGAATTATCTATATATATAAAATTCAAAGTCCTGACTGACTGACTTAACTATATATCAACGCACAGCCCAAACCGGTGGGTCTAGAGACTCCAAATTTGGACTGTAGGTTCCTTACGACGTCTAGGGGTGTACTAAGAAAGGATTTTTCAAAATTCCTACGGGAAACCGAGATATACGCATACGAAGTTGCGAGGGTGTATCAACGCACAGCCAAAACCGCTGCGTCTAGAGATTCCAAATTTGGCATGTAGGTTCTTTACGACGTCTAGGGATGTACTAAGAAAGGAATTTTCAAAATTCCCACGGGAAAGCGAGATATACGCAAACGAAGTTGAGAGGGGACGCACAGCCTAAACCGCTGGGTCTAGAGATGCCAAATTTGTCATGTAGGGTCCTTATAAGGTCCAGACCGACCGGACCGGACCGGACCGGAACGGACCGGACCGGACCGGAACGGATCAGACCTGATCGGTCTGGAAGGAACCGCACCGTACCGGGCCGTGCCGGACCGGATCGAACCGGACCGGACCGGTTTTTTTTTCATCTAAATATATAAAATTCAAAGTCCTGACTGACTGACTGACTGACTTAACTATATATCAACGCACAGCCCAAACCGGTGGGTCTAGAGACTCCAAATTTGGACTGTAAGTTCCTTACGACGTCTAAGGGTGTACTAAGAAAGGATTTTTCAAAATTCCTACGGGAAACCGAGATATACGCAAACGAAGTTGCGAGGGTGTATCAACGCACAGCCAAAACCGCTGCGTCTAGAGATTCCAAATTTGGCATGTAGGTTCCTTACGACGTCTAGGGATGTACTAAGAAAGGATTTTTCAAAACTCCCACGGGAAAGCGAGATATACGCAAACGAAGTTGAGAGGGGTCGCACAGCCTAAACCGCTGGGTCTAGAGATGCCAAATTTATCATGTAGGGTTCTTATAAGATCCAGACCGAACGGACCGGAACGGATCAGACCTGATCGACCTGGAAGGAACCGCACCGTACCAGGCCGTGCCGAACCGGATCGAACCGGACCGGACCGGTTTTTTTTCATCTATATATATGTATATATAAAATTCAAAGTCCTGACTGACTGACTGACTGACTTAAATATATATTAACGCGCAGCCCAAACCGGTGGGTCTAGAGACTCCAGATTTGGACTGTAGGTTCCTTACGACGTCTAGGGGTGTACTAAGAAAGGATTTTTCAAAATTCCTACGGGAAACCGAGATATACGCAAACGAAGTTGCGAGGGTGTATCAACGCACAGCCAAAACCGCTGCGTCTAGAGATTCTAAATTTGGCATGTAGGTTCCTTACGACGTCTAGGGATGTACTAAGAAAGGATTTTTCAAAAGTCCCACGGGAAAGCGAGATATACGCATACGAAATTGCGAGAGGACGCACAGCCCAAACCGCTGGGTCTAGAGATGCCAAATTTCACTTGTAGGGTCCTTATAAGGTCCAGACCGACCGGACCGGACGGGACCGGAACGGACCGGACCGGACCGGAACGTATCAGACCTGATCGGTCTGGAAGGAACCGCACCGTACCGGGCCGTGCCGGACCGGATCGAACCGGACCGGACCGTTTTTTTTTCATCTATATACATAAAATTCAAAGTCCTGACTGACTGACTTAACTATATATCAACGCACAGCACAAACCGGTGGGTCTAGAGACTCCAAATTTGGACAGTAGGTTCCTTACGACGTCTAGGGGTGTAATAAGAAAGGATTTTTCAAAATTCTTACGGGAAACCGAGATATACGCAAACGAAGTTGCGAGGGTGTATCAACGCACAGCCAAAACCGCTGCGTCTAGAGATTCCAAATTTGGCATGTAGGTTCCTTACGACGTCTAGGGATGTACTAAGAAAGGACTTTTCAAAATTCCCACGGGAAAGCGAGATATACGCAAACGAAGTTGAGAGGGGACGCACAGCCTAAACCGCTGGGTCTAGAGATGCCAAATTTATCATGTAGGGTCCTTATAAGGACCGGACCGATCGGACCGGACCGGACTGGATCGACCGGACCTGATCGGACCGGATGAAACCGTACCGTACCGGGCCGTGCCGGACCGGAATTTGTTTCTGAAGAAAGATATGCTAATTGTTACTAGGCCACGCGGGCGAAGCCGCCGGCGGAAGTTAGTCTATAATATAAAATTCAAAGTCCTGACTGACTGACTGACTGACTTAACTATATATCGGACCGGACCGGACCGGACCGGAACGGATCAGACCTGATCGGTCTGGAAGGAACCGCACCGTACCGGGCCGTGCCGGACCGAATCGAACCGGACCGGACCGGATTTTTTTTCATAGATAAAATTCAAAGTCCTGACTGACTGACTTAACTATATATCAACGCACAGCCCAAACCAATGGGTCTAGAGATTCCAAATTTGGACTGTAGGTTCCTTACGACGTCTAGGGGTGTACTAAAAAAGGATATTTCAAAATTCCCACGGGAAATCAAGATATAAGCAAACGAAGTTGCGAGGGTATATCAAATTTGGCATGTAGGTTCCTTACGACGTCTAGGGATGTACTAAGAAAGGATTTTTCAACATTCTCACGGGAAAGCGAGATATACGCAAACGAAATTGCGAGGGGACGCACAGCCCAAACCGCTGGGTCTAGAGATTCCAAATTTGGCATGCAGCGTCCTTATAAGGTTCGGACTTCGGACCGACCGGTCCGGAAGGAACCGCACCGTACCGGACCGTGCCGGATTTTTTTTCTGCAGAAATATAATTATGCTAATTGGTATGTAGGTTCCTTATCAGGACCGGACCGGACCGACTGGACCTGATCGGACCGGACTATATATAAAATTCAAAGTCCTAACTGACTTAACTATATATCAACGCACGGCCCAAACCGGTGGGTCTAGAGATTCCAAATTTGAACTGTAGGTTCCTTACGACGGCGACGTCTAGGCGTGTATTAAGAAAGGATATTTCAAAATTCCCACGGGAAACCGAGATATACGCAAACGAAGTTGCGAGGGTATATCAAATTTGGCATGTAGGTTCCTTACGACGTCTAGGGATGTACTAAGAAACGATTTTTCAAAATTCTCATGGGAAAGCTAGATATGCTAATTAAAAGATAAAGAGAGAAAGATATGCTAATTGTTACTAGGCCACGCGGGCGAAGCCGCGGGCGGAAGCTAGTAAGTAATATATAGTAAATCCCTCGCAACTTCGTTTGCGTATATCTCGCTTTCCCTTGGGAATTTTGAAATATTCTTTCTTAATGCTCCCCTACGTTATAAAAGGAACCCCTGTGCAATTTCATTTCAAGTTTCTAACCCTTATTGTCCGTCAGTTTCTCCTTTTATATATAAAGATATTTGCAATAATACATCCGTATCCGTTGTCTGGTACAGTCAACAAAGGAATTGACTGACCCCCCCCTGTATATGTGATTAAAGATTTCTAAATATTGCGTGAAGGGATTTATATTACTTGAAAATTTGTAATTACATAGTACAATATGAATACTTTTGAAAAATAAATTTTCAAGTAAATCCCTTCACGCAATATTTAGAAATCTTTAATCATTTATACCGGGGGGGGGGGGGGGGGGGGTTGGGGGTCAGTCAATTCCTTTGTTGACAGTACCTGTTGTATATGATCGAAGTCTGGTACCCATAACACAAGGTGGTTAAACCTAGCTTAGGTTGGTTGATATGAAGCAAGCGTGTCTAGATTTTTTAATTTTCTTTTTTCAATCACTTTCATCAATCAATTCAATCACTTTACCAAAAGGTCAAAGTCAGATATTTCTATTCAAATAGACCTATCACTATCGAGCTCTTTCAAATTGTCACATTTGTTCGTTTAAAATTGTAGTAATAAAAGTTACAATTACAATGTAACGGAAAACTTTTATAAAATAACTGCAATTTCAAATCATTAAAAAAAAGTATAGCGAATACTCTTTTGCCAACCTCTTACACAAAAAAAATACAGTATAATGACTATCGACAATCATCGACTGTTGGTAAACGATTTCAGAATCGTTAATAGACGAGTCAATTCCAATTTTGATGAATATTTATGTATCTCTGTTCTATCAATACAATATATTGGTTTCGGTGTATGGGTTCAAATATTATTAGAATGAGCCTATTCTGCCGTAGGACTAAGCAATTTGCGGAAATATTACCTATTCCCGGAACCGCCATTGTTGGGCAGAGAATGAGGAAAATACCGTCAGATTTGTCGGTACGCCCGTCAAGGTACAACAGGTCGTATTGGAAACGTTTTGGAGGTGGCAGCGAGTAGGTATCCAAATAGAGACGTAGTGTTTGTCATTTTCTTCCAAAATAATTGTCCTCAAATCTCAGTTGTCAATTACTGAGCACGCAACCAAAATAGAGGTGGTTTTAAAAATACAATACGTTTATATTTGTACAAAATACCAACACATTTGGACAAAGCCAATGGACTTGAAAGCGTCTCTATTAAAAAGGGCTGCGTACTCGCTGGGTTAGGTCTTTGTCCAGCAGTGGACTTCTTGTGGCTGAGATGATGATGAAGATGCCCGTCATTAGCGTAAGAGGAGTCAGCCCGACGAATTAATGATGTGAGCAAAAACCATAGATTTATTATAACTTACTAGCGTAAGAAGATTGCCAATGCAAAAGAGATAGATCATAGCATACGCGTTTGTTAGAGCGAGATAGATAGACGAGACCATTTTTCCTTTACACGCTATGGGCTTGTATCGCCCTAACGTCAGTCATGTTAAAACAATACCACTTATTTTTACAAAATTTATGGTTTTATGTGTAGTTTTGATGTTAATTCGACGTGATTAAATATGGTTACCTGTGCAGTGCCTGGATGTAACTCAAACTAAAAGGAAAATCCACAAAATTATATATCTTGCTTGCACACATGTACATTCCAAGCACACTAGTGTATTTTGTTTTTGGTCTCGCCTCAATCAAACAAAGCCGATCTATAGGTACGCTAGTATATACTAAATCTATGGCAAAAACATAGAAATAATATCCTATGGAGGCCACATACTATATCATAATCAGTTATACAAATATCGTTCTCTTACGAAATGCATACTACATGTGTCTATCTCTGTTTAACAAAGGGTCCTCTCTCGTATGACAAAAAGAGATGACTAACTATTAACATTTCTGTTTCTGGCAACATTAAAATATCTTTGCAAGTTTTGATTGACATGTGGCACCTGACGCCATTACTGTTCCTACTGTCACGACTGTGGTGATTGAGTGAAAGCTGTCAGTTCAAACTGTAAGTTTGCTGTCAGTTCAGCTCTAACACCGGCTTGTGATTGGTCGGCTCATAGAAGTGTTGCGACAGTTTAGATAAACCCCTACTTTTGTTGGGTTGCTAGATCCTCTCTTTTTTTAAATTATTGGCAAAAAAGTACGACAACGAAAAATCGGGGAACTCGAGTACAAACGCAAATGTCACATTAATCTTTGCCCCGAGCGGGAATCGAATCGACCTCTGGTGCTGAACGTAAAATCACCAACCCACCACCGGCTATAAAAAAAATAACGGAAAATTATTAAACCGGTAAAACTGCGTACATCAGCAATTAAATAACAAATAGGGTTGTTTACATTACAGGGCTTTACAGTCTAGCTTTTGGATAAAGCATCGAAAGGTTGCATTTAGTCGTTGCTTTTAATTATTACTGCAATGACAGCGTCGAGTGGCGCACAACGTAAGCGTCCTTTGCGGCTGTATAATTAATGGAACGTTGTATAAAAGCCTCCGTAAAACTTCGTTAATTTTTTATCAGCATCATATTAGATTTAAAGTGTTCTTGTAATGTTAAAACTTGTACCTAATGGTAATAATTGACAAGTGTTTGATTCATTATTGTTATTTTATATTTTTACTGTATTGATTTCCTTTTTTGCTGTTTTAATAGAATAATCAAATAATCTTGGAAACGCATTGGATTACAATATAATCTGTTACCTTGTAAGATTTTTGTAAACAATAAATAAATAACACTTGTTTCATACACTTTTTCACAAATATGGCTCCGAAAATACTGGATCGATTTGAAAAATTCTTCATTGTTGGGAAGGTACTGGACACTATCCCCGGGTGATATAGGCTGTTATGTTATATTTAAAAAAAATAGGGATCTTTATTAAAACTCGTGCGAAACCAGGGCGGGCTCTCAACAAAAGTGGCGTGGAGCTAGATGGTGCGTATCGCACTCTAAAACGAACATGCAAGTTAAGGAACGTCGATCATAGCCAGTGTTTGCATGGGTTTCGTTATCTCGAGCTTCTCCGTGCTCCGAATGTCACGTTAAGCAGTCGGCTCCGGCTGTTCGGTGGATGACAGTTGTTAAGCCAAACCGGTGAGCTTCAGGCGACTTGAAAACGCTCTGTCAATCCGCATTGGAGCAGCGTGGCGAGTATGCTCTAATCCCCTTCGATTTAAGGCAGACACGTATCCCTGCAGTGAGATCATTAGACAAAAGGTAGACATTGCTTATCATGTTCGTGTTTAGAGTTAGACACATCGCAATCGAACTCCTCAAACTGGCTACCGTTTTTACTAAAATTAGTTGAAACAAAATATTAATGACAGAAAAATATCTGCAACACAAAGTTTATATACATACGTTTCATAATGTCAGACACGGTTGCGGCATATTTTTGAGGTAAACCGCCTCACAAGACGTAATATGTTGAGACTTAAACTTCATAGGTACGGATTACGACCCGCCAGAGGTTTCCTCGTGAAAGTCGACTTCCTGCGGCGATACGTTCTATTTCATGTAGCAAACTCATTTTAAAAATAATGCTACTTGCGCTATTCCATTGTACACTTGGGCATGGGCGTATCCAGGTTCTTGGCCGGGTAGAAAGTCAGATTTTGAAGCACCTAGTCAAATAGATAAACATAAATTAAAATAGGTATTTTTTATTTTTATTTATATGTTTATTTATGTAGTAAAATACTTGCAACTTCGTTTGCGTATATCTCGCTTTCCCGTGGGAATTTTGAAAAATACTTTCTTAGTACACCTCTAGATGTCGTAAAGAACCTACATTCCAAATTTGAAATCTCTAGACCCAGCGGTTTGGGCTGTGCTTTGATATGAATTTTATATACATACTAGATATACAATAGGTATTTTGTAAGAAACTTTCCAGGATCTTCAGCAAAATAATTGCAATTTCTAATTTTCAAATTCTTAACTTTTATTGACAAAAATAGAGTAGTAGTAAAGATAAAGATAAAATCATATATTCAGAGACTAAATAAAATTCTAGTTTCTACCACTCCAGAAACTAGAATCTAATTACGCGAACTCTGGTTCGAATTTAAGACCAGACCGCCACCCAGGAGGTCCCGGGTTCGATTTCCGGTCGGGTCATGATGAAAAACGAACTTTTTCTGATTGACCTCGGGTCTTGGATGTTTATCTATATATGTATTTGTTATAAAATATAATATCGTTGAGTTAAAATATAGTATCCCATACCACAAGTTTCGAACTTACTTTGGGGCTAGCTCAATCTGTATGAATTGTCCCTATACATTATTTATTTATAAAAATAAAAAAAATTGAAAGGATATAATATAACGTCACTCTGTTACCTGCGTAGCGTGCTGTAGCTGCGTAGCGTGATGTAGCTGCGTAGCGTGCTGTAGCTGCGTAGCGTGCTACAGTTGTGTAGCGTGCTTTAGCTGCGTAGTTAGCAGGGGGGGGGTCTATTCTCATAACAAAAACAGTAGCAAGTAGCAAGACAAGAAATAGAAGAGATACTACATAGTTTATGCCAGTAAGCACAACTCCGTTACCGAAACTACGAAGTCGTTTAAGTTTGACTGTGTAACAATATGGCAAGTAGCTGGAATAATTTATAACCGAAGATATAGCGAATGATGCGAATTCATGTTATACACTTAGGAACCAACAAAATCATAGTCGGTTGTTATTTTAAAAAAATCGTTAAGTAGGCTCTACTTAGTTTAGTTGCCAAGTAATAGCCGACGAACTTATGATTTTTTTTTTATTAAAACAAAGGTATACCTTACATACGTACTCGATGATTAAAACGTACAAATATCATGGAATATAACATTGTACTCTGCTTGATCCGACACGCACGTGCTCGGTTTTATTTGCTATTTGCAGTGAATCGCTTTAAAATGAAATAGGTGTTACAGATATTAGCAACATTGTAAATACACAGGAAAAATAACAGCTTTAAAATCTGTTCGCAAACGAGTGCATATTGTTTTAATCGCTTCACAATGAAAAACAAAATAGACAGTTACCGCAACACTTTATGAATATTCTGCAATACAAACGAATTAAATCCGATTCGTACAATGCTACTGCGGCAACGGCTTTTCAATTATGTTTCGTGTATTTATGATATTTTTGTTACTTAACTGTAAACTGGCAAAAAGTTCTCATGTAGTAAAATATCATGTTATTTTTAAAAATAATAATAATTTTATTTATTTCTTCTCACACACTTTTACAAACATATGTAACAGTTATAAGTGGTTGTTAGGACAATGTTTCAAGAAACTATTTCAAGTAAACCAAACATATATTATTTAATAGTTATATATACAGTAAGATTATGTCAAAAATTTGATAGTGTGGGAAGCTGGTGCCTGAGAGTGGGCTTCGGGAAGCCTGAAACTTTAATGGACGCGGTTTAAATTTTTTTTTTTTATATTACTAGCTGTACCCGCGGCTTAGCCCGCGTGGATACTGCCTTACCCGTGGGAATTCTATAAATTGCCGTCTTTATCCTTGTCAACATCATAAAGGAAACCTCTATACAAAATTCCAGCTTTCTAGGTTGAGCGCCTGCGATAATACACTTATAGTCCAATTACTCCCTTTCCCGTGGGAATTCTATAAAACCCCATCTTTATCCTTGTCAACATCATAAAGGGAACCTCTATACAAAATTCCAACTTTCTAGGTTGAGCGCCTGCGTTAATACACTTACAGTCTTATTACTCTCTTTCCCGTGGGAATCTATAAATTGCCGTCTTTATCCTTGTCAACATCATAAAGGGAACCTCTATACAAAATTCCAGCTTTCTAGGTTGAGCGCCTGCGATAATACACTTATAGTCCAATTACTCCCTTTCCCGTTGGAATTCTATAAAACCCCATCTTTATCCTTGTCAACATCATAAAGGGAACCTCTATACAAAATTTCCAGCTTTCTAGGTTGAACGCCTGCGATAATACACTTACAGTCCTATTACTCCCTTTTCCGTGGGAATTCTATAAAACCCCATCTTTATTCTTGTCAAAAGAACCTCTATACAAAATTCCAGCTTTCTAGGTTGAGCGCCATACATATTTTTTGGGTAACTTGAACCGTTTATGCAGCGCACGCAACGGAAGCCCTAATAATTTTCCCCGTTTATGCAACATTTTTCACTGATGCTGCGCTTCTATTGGTCGCAGCGTAATGTTATATAGCCTAAAACCTTCCTCGATAAATAGTATCCAACACAAAAAGAATTTTTCAATTCGAACCAGTAGTTCAACAAACAAACAAATTCTTCAGCTTTATATATTAGTATAGATTTTTAAACAGCGCCACCTAGCGTAATAGATTTAAAGTGCTTTAAATTTCGCACGATATTTATAATTTGATGAAAACGTAACCATAGCGGCGCTATGTAACTTTTGAATAGCGCCATCTAGCGTAGAATAGAAAGAACTTGAATTAATTTCGGCAAGCGCGTAAATTTTTTGCTATAACTTCTAAAGTATCTATTTAAATTATATGGCTTATTTAGGTCTCCAAAAAAGTCCGCGATAGCATAATATATTTATCGTTTACGGATAACTTACTATAAAATAAAAAGCTATTTCCGAGTAATAAAGCGGTAATTGGAAACCGATTTTGACGTATACAGTATTAATCCTTATCCAGTTACCTACGTTAATTACCTTAAGCATTTCATGTACATTATTATAATCTTTACACCATATAATTTAAATAGATACTTTAGAAGTTATAGCAACAAATTTACGCGCTTGCCAAAATTAATGCAAGTTCTTTCTATTCTACGCTAGATGGCGCTATTTCCGCATTATTACTCGGAAATCGCTTTTTATTTTAAAGTAAGTTATCCGTAAACGATAAATATATGCTATCGCGGACTTTTTTGGAGACCTAAATAAGAGGAATATCCTATAATTTTTGTTTTGTTATGTCTCAAAGGGTTTAGCCAGCGTTTTCGTCGACAGCTCCCAAGTGGGTTGATTTTTTCCGACACTCCCAACAATAATCTTTATATTTCAGCCAATTTACATAAAATCCTGACAAATTTTATACGTAAACCTTCCTCATGAACCAGGCTATCCGTTGGTGAAAACCGCAAGAAAATCCGTTGGGTAGTTTTTGAGTTTATCGCGAACAGACAGACAGACAGACAGACGCGCGGGAGGACTTTGTTTTATAATATGTAAGGATTTATATTTAAATTTTGTATCCGATTGTGTCGGATGATGTCACGAGCTATGTGACTAGTACTTAACCCAGCACCTAGCCCAGCTTTGTCTGATGAACATCGTGTTTCAATTATTTTATTTACAGATATTTTCGATTCTCTGGGTTAGGTTAGGGTTAGCTTGTGACCTTGTGTGAAGGAAGCGAGGCCACCTTTAAATAAATAAAAAATATATAGGGACAATTCATACAAATTGAGCTAGCCCCAAAGTATGTTCGAAACTTGTGTTAAGGGATACTAACTCAACGATATAATATTTTTATAACAAATACATATATAGATAAACATCCAAGACCCGAGGCCAATCAGAAAAAGTTCGTTTTTCATCATGACCCGACCGGGGATCGAACCCGGGACCTTCTGGGTGGTGGTCTGGCGTGGTAACCATTACGCCACGGAGGTCGTCAACGTACTTTTATAATAACACATTTCCTAGTAATTGTATACACTTCCGGTAACATATACAAAGGGAAGCTTGATGTGGGACAGTGGTGGTAATTTCGTCAACCATTTTTAATTTTTTTGATGAAATTTGGATATATCTATAGAAGAGATCACAAAAGGGCATCCTAGTTCTTTTATAATCCGAAAGAAAATGAAGACCACCACTAGGCATTTACCGAAGCGTAAAGAAAAGATTCCGTAGTCAAAGACAAATATTTTTTCACTTGTCATTCGAAATCTGAGCGCAAAAGTGCATTTTGTGCCCTAGCGTGGAAAGAATTTTTAAAATTCGAACATCTGAAAATGCATTAATACTTATTTCATTCCAGTGCGCCAACCTTATTTTTAGAATAATCGAACTGGCCAGCATGACACCGCATGAAAAAAAATAAACACTTATTTATTATATTATTTGCGTTTTTCTTGCACCTAGCATTTTCCTCGCTGTAGTGAGGTGAAAAGTTGTGTGT
This sequence comes from Endotricha flammealis, assembly GCA_905163395.2. Lineage (NCBI taxonomy): Eukaryota > Metazoa > Arthropoda > Insecta > Lepidoptera > Pyralidae > Endotricha > Endotricha flammealis. The sequence goes on from LR990852.1 coordinate 22,986,178, forward strand.
TTCGCTCGGCAGCAAAGTTATTCTGCGTCTCGTACCTTTGAAACCCTCGCTACGCTCAGGTTTCTCGCGCCAAAAAACAACTTTGCAGCCTTGCATAACAAATAACTATTATTATTACAATCTCTTTCGAATCGTCACAGTTTCTTACCACCAGTTCAGTAATAGGAGCAAGCAATAGATCCAAGTGGAAGGAGGGGATAAATCAGGTACGAGTTGGGAATGCAGTACCTTTGTAAGACATTCCATATCATTTAATTTCTTTGCGAAGTTCTAGTTAGGAATTTTCATTACCGTTCTCAAACTCAAAGAAGATAAGAGGTTGTCAAAGTTTGCGAACTCCGAATGAAGTTTAATCTCTTTGCCACATCTGGAGCTTGACTGTATGCTCATTAAACATTTAGAAAAATACAGCTTTCATGGTAATATCTTCTTTTCAAAGACAATATACAACTAAATATTTAACAGTTCTTTTAAATTTTATATATTAATCGAGACTATGCGGTGGTCAAGCCGTATATCCATAAATATATTATAAATGAGTGATATTTGTTTCTTTATTTGTTTGTCCTTCTTTCACATATATCGGGTAACGGATTTACATGATTTTTTGGGGATAAGTTAGTCCGGAGAGTGACATAGGCTATTTTTTTATCCCAGAAAAACATCTTATTCCCACGGGAAAAAATAAAATTTATTATTATTTGTCAGATCCTCTCGTGGACCACGTGGTAACAGTTAGTACGTAATATTTGATTACTATCGCATTTCATAAAACTTTTATTCAGAATGACAGTGATAAAACAGTGAAAATAACTAAGGCATCGGTAACAACGTTTATTAATACTAAGTATTAAGTGATTTAATATTGAGCATAATGAATTTATTTTGAAATTTTCACTCAATATGAAGCCAGTCACGGAGCTCTAATTATAAGGGGATCGAATTTGTTTACAGAATTTTCGACAACAGGTACCCTTACTATGAGTAAACAGTGACCGAATTTGCTAGTAACGGCATGAAAAATATATAATATGAGAAATTTAAAACAGAAAACACCCAGACTCGAGAACAAACAGAAATGTCATCACATAAATGTTTGCGCCGAGCGGGAATCTAACCCGCGCTCTTTGGTGCCGAAGGTAGGAACACTGCCAACGTACAGTGCCTTCAGGTCCCAAATGTACAGTGCCTTCAGGTCACAAATGTACAGTGCCTTCAGGTCACAAATGTACAGTGCCTTCAGGTCACAAATGTACAGTGCCTTCAGGTCACAAATGTACAGTGCCTTCAGGTCACAAATGTACAGTGCCTTCAGGTCACAAATGTACAGTGCCTTCAGGTCACAAATGTACAGTGCCTTCAGGTCACAAATGTACAGTGCCTTCAGGTCACAAATGTACAGTACCTTCAGGTCACAAATGTACAGTGCCTTCAAATCACAAATGTACAGTGCATTCAGGTCACAAATGGACAGTGCATTCAGGTCACAAATGTACAGTGCCTTCAAATCACAAATGTACAGTGCATTCAGGTCACAAATGGACAGTGCATTCAGGTCACAAATGTACAGTGCCTTCAAATCACAAATGTACAGTGCATTCAGGTCACAAATGTATAGTGCCTTCGATCACTTGAAATACTGAATCCGGTATGAGACCAACATAACACAAATCTTACGAATTACATTCTCCAGAGAGTTAACGTTTTTTAATATTTCCAGAAATCGGTACCGTCATGTCACAGTCGAAGACTTGATTATTATGTTTTAGTAATTAATAATTTTTAAAATTCATTCAAGATATGTATTAATTATTCAAGATTCAAATAAAACACGGAAATTTGATGATTTGAAGCCATAACTTCGCAGACGTTTTCATACATTTCCACAAACTAAGTTTTCGATAACAACTCATAGTAAGGGTACTGAAATGAGCTCGCCTATCGGCAAACTATGGATGTCAGGATCGCGGGTGTACTTCTCCGATTTGTATATAATATATTTCGAATAGTGGCTTATGCTGTCTGTGTACCCTATGTACTACAAAGGAATTTCTGTGAACATAAAATAGAGCATAAGTAAGGTACACCCGCCATATCATGTAATTCCCACTCTATTTTCTTTCTGATTAAATTCGCTGTGAGTTCCAAGACAGCTGTAGGTGTGCTTCACCGGAACGTCAATAAGCTTCAATGCTTATTGTCGCCGTTGTTGATCCTGGCTATACATACAGTAGACACAAAGGTGGGAATGTGTGGTGGGTTTGTTCCGATCCTAATGTACCTTATTTATGCTAGTTTTGTCACCATCAGGTAGAAAAAAAATCCTGCACTGTATGTTAGGGTACCAATTATCGGTGAAGTTTTTATTCCAATAACTTTAATATTTCGCGATACGTTTTGTTTACAGAAGCACACAGAAATTTCTTGGTAGCAAATAGGGTACAGCTTAAGTTACCAGCTGATATTTCATTCGAATCGGGGGAGTAGGTACACCCGCCATTCTGATATACATGGCAAACGGCACCAGACTTTATTACGAGTTCGCTCTGAGCTCAGACGTCAAATATTTGTGTTGCCTCATTTTGGGGAGATAGGCAGTAAACGCGAGTTGGTTTGTTTTGAAATTAAATTTAGAAAAAAATAATTGTTCCCTATTGGTACCTAATGCGGTATTGAGCCCTCGGAAGTAGGTTAAACAGGATGACAAGAAAAAAAATAACTATGGAAAAAGAGGAGATCCAAAAAATAAAAAATTTTGTATTTCAGATTTTAGAGGATATTTATAAAAACCATTCTAAACTATCATTATCTATCTATCTGGTGGCTAACACTTTTTTTGCTCATAAAGGTTTGTAGGCGTTGATATTAAAATCTTCGAGGCTACCATGAAAGTGTTCATCCGAAACAAGGAAACACGTAGTCCTGACAAAAAAGACATTACCAGTTAGAATAAGGTTCAAATGGTCAGTCCGTATTTTCCTTTCATGGTTACCCCGTTTATTGTGGGTAATGGTAATGTTTAATAAGGGAATCTCTCTGCAGTCGGTCCCTCATATCTGAGGATCGTAGTCAGCTTCAGGGTTACATCTGGAACGGATGATCTGCTTCCACCGGCTTCTGTCCAGCACATCTCCTACGACCGTGTAGAACTTTCACCTGATCGGTCCATCTTGTTGGTGAGCGACCGCGCGATCTTTTGCCTTCGGTGTTCCCAACCACAATCAGCTTCTCCAGACTTTCGTCGCCTCTGCGCATTGTGTGTCCAAAATAGGAGAGGATGCGCTGACGGCATATTGTGGACAAGCGTGTTCCTACTCGGAGCTGTTTCAGGATCGATGCATTGGTGCGCTTCGCAGTCCAAGGGATTCTCAGCATACGTCTCCAGCACCACATCTCGAATGCATCAATCGTTTGTCTTTGCCGGGCCAGTATAGTAATAAGGGAATAAATAAACTTAATTAAAAGGAAATATAATTAAATTAACCTATAAACATACACATTAAAACTAAACTAAACATATTATTATTAACTTAAATTATAATGAACCTAAAACTAAAAATCTTACCCGCTCAAATCGGAGCAGCCCGTCTGGGGAAGTACCTCCACTATACAGAAGATCGTTGCCAAATAGCATTGGCCATGTTGTGTTCCTACGGTGAGTAAGGTCTCCAGAGCTCCACTTGGAGGGGTTGGGAGGGTTGGCAACGCGTGAGTGATACCCCCGGTATTGCAAACGTCTATAGGCTACGGTGACGGCTTACCAACAGGTCGAGCGTATGCTTGTTTGCCACCTGTACTGTATAAAAAAAAGGAATTGTATCGCGACGTCACAAGGACGAAAATATTATCCCATTATCATCCCAATGTCCCAGTCTCTTATAAGAAACATAAGCCTGAAACATTATTTGTAATTAATTAGTTTATAGTTTATGAGAGAAACCAATAAAATTTATAACTATTATTGTAATGTAATTATTAATGGCAATAATTCGGAAAGTTTTGAAAGAAAAAACATTCAAAAAAGCACAGACACCTTAAAAGCTTTTTCTTATTGACTTCGCCGTCGCCACGTCGACAGCAGTGGTCTGAAAATTATCTTGATGCCTTTTCATTCGACACGTCTCGGATAACGACTGATAAGACACAACTTTTATATGGTAAATGCCTAATAATAACCTTAGATATTATGTATTCAAATTCCTTCATAATACCTGTAAAGATAGATTGTAAGTGAAAACAAATAAATCATGTTCAAAATTAAAACAAGTTAAAATTTAGGACTTTAATTAATTAATTAATTTAAGTATTTATAAAAATTTATTAAAACTAAACTAACAATAACAATTAAAAACTAAACTAACAATAAAAACTAAAACTAAGCTTTGCCCTGCCACAGGGACCATGTCTTTTTAATGCTTAGTTTTAGTTTTTAGTATTTATTTAAATTTACCAACAGTTAAGAGCATCCGATACAAACGTCTTACTTCTATTCCAATGTGTAACTTAGATGTCTAACTAATTAAAGGTAAATATGGAATGCAAAACATAATTGGACATTGATATCACGACTAACAGTGGATAAAAATAATGAAAACAAGAACCACCTAACTCAAAAAATGTTGAATCACTAGTTTACGAAGCTGGGATTCCGATGTGAAAAAATCTAGCTTAATACTATGGTTGTTATACAACTTACAGAGCCTCGGGATTGGCCAAGTCGCGCCTAGCACTGTAATCTAAAAAAAAAAGTATGCCGAAAATTTAATAGATCCACTCTTCAGCTATTTATAGGTACATTCACTGTGTTTCTAGCATTAACATGTACAAAGTACACAAGTCATTCCAGAATTATCCCACGATTGGCAATATTTACCTTACTTCATTTACTAAACTGAACGAGATCGCATAGAAAACTGTTTGCTCAGAATATGAAAGAAAGAAAGAAAATGGTTTATTTATTGTCTAACTTACATTTAAGAACTTAAAAAAATAACTAACAACAATAAAATAATAAAGAATGTAGATCAGACAACAAAAAGGCATCTGCTCAGCATAAACCGTGGGGTCGTCCGACTCCATGGCGCTGGTCTTCCGCAGATGCCTGTTTGCAATATAACACTACTGTGCGCAAAAAGTTCAAATTATGCGGTAAATTGAGCAAGAGTAAAGATTTTTTCTGTTTTATTTCTTCTGTTTGTGTATTGGTTTTCTTTGATTTACGTGTTCGATTCTCGGAAAATAATAAAGTTGCACTTAGAATCAGGTGACAGACTTAATTAGTTTCATAGGACTATTTTCTAATTGTTACACTGGCAACATTGCCCTTTGCATGTCAGCAATGGATGAACGTGTGAAACAAATTTTCTGTACTTACTATCATAATGTACCACGTTTAATGCAATAAAAATATTTCATTTTATTTCGTTATCTGTCAGATAAAATTACTGTTTTAAGGATCCTTTGGGTACTCTCAAAGGGTTCGAGACAAACAGATAGCTGAGAATAAGTGATAGGGTCACTAAGTGTCTGTTATCTGTTTGTCTGTCCGTCTGTCACCAGGCCGTTTCTCATATTTATGGGGGTTTCTCATACAACAAAAGTTATTTTTTGCCGTTTGTCGTGTCGTTAAATATAAAGAATCTTCCCCCAGGACCAAAACAAATTTCCGTTTCAATAAAAAAGTGATTAAGGCTTAAGTGACTATTAATCTGTTTTCTTTTTACCCGACTTGTTTTATTTTATTTCGTAAACTTTGTCGCCATTTATAATGTAATGGGATTTTGTTCAATTTATTGACTTTATGGTGCTCCCACACTGCACTGGTGTTAGAAAATGTTTACTTATCATTACCTAACATGTATTTGTTTTTTAAACATTTGTGGTCAAATGTTAGTGTGGTTAGTTATCATTTTCTAACACCAGTGTACCATAGGATAAAGATGACGCCTCTTGACTGACGCTGCATTGCCTGGGAATCTAATGAAAATGTGTCAAAACTTACATTGGCTTTGTTTATATGGAGCCAAATGTAAATAAGGCTTTTGATGAATTTCAAAATGTGTTTTGTCTATTGTATAAACTGTGCTTTCCAAAAACGGCTGTAAAAATAATACAAACCGTCGTCCTAACTGGATATCCAAAGGATTACGAATCAGTTGTAATACGAAAAATTTCCTAATATAAAAATATTATGAGACCAAAATTGAACAAAACATTCATAAATATAAAAAGTACTCAAAACTGTTAAACAAATGTATAGTATTCGCACAGCGGTATACAGATTGATGGGAAAAAGTAGATACAAATGTAAAACTTCTTGGTCGATTATAAAAACCAATCAGAACAAACAACAGATAGGACTTTAGTACTTATTTATATATTATAAGTTTAACGTGTGTGTCTGTAATTCTGACCGTGGCTTTGTAGCATTCAAGTTCGATTTTGATGACTTTTTTTGTTTGAATGGTAATTTGATCGAGCTTCTTAGCTTTGATAAAAAAATCTGTTCAGCCGTTTGAAGATATAGACTCTTTTCTATTTGATGAAGGGAAATTAACAACTTTATAAAGTCTGATAGATTTGGAATTTGATATACTGTTAATGCTGCAACATTATCAGAAGTCTGCGGTATATTTGTTTACTTCTCAAAGTTTCCGAGTCAATTATTAATTCATACTTGCGTTCACCGTTTCCCGTTTCGCTCCAGTTACATACAGCTTCCTATTTATCAGTCAAATACACCAGAGAGAATTAGTATTCTCTCTCAAAGCTGAAATTGCAGAAATGTTCCTTTAATTTGTTAGAGGTACCAAACTTTTTGCAGCAAAAGTATTCCTCTAATTGCAATCGCCAGACTTCCCGTCACATTTTCAAGATTCTTTTAAACTTCGTACAAATTCCGATTTAAACATTCGGAAGTAGACGCAAGTTAGGCAACGTCAAACTGAGCTAGTATTTTGAAGGATTTAAACATCTCTATCTCATCATCATATTCGGACGGTACTTTAGGAAAATGGGCAGAACTAGCAAGACAACATATAGAAAAGATATTATGTAACTTGTTAAAATGCTTACAGTTAATACTACTAAATTAAAATGTAAATTGGGCCCACCACACACTCCCACCGATGTGTCTCCTGTGTAGCCGGGATCAACAACGGCGACTTCAGATTGCATCAACTATTCCGGAGTTGAATACATCCATAGGTGAAGTGAATTATATCAGCTCACTTCCTAAGACTGACTCACTGTGTAGAAACGGACTCATACGGATACAATAAGCAATGACGGATATACGGATATATACGAATATACGGACTGACAATAAGCAATGAAGCTTATTTACGTCCCGGGGGAGAAAACTACAGCTGTCTTGGAACTCAAAACGAATTTGAAAGAATGTAATATAATAGTTGGTGCAGGAAGTATAGAAACTTGAAAGAACTTGTTTATACATACTTACAATATACACATACATGTTTTACATATATAATCATATTCTAAATGTATGTCACCGTAAAATTGTAAAAACCTTTAGATTGTAAACCGTATCATACTGCTAACCTGCAACCGTAACATCATAGTGTGACAGTAGGTTCGTTAGGTTTACCTTGTGGCACCAAACCCAGAAATTGGAGCCCCCGGGCGTCGTCGACTTAGTGTAATTTAAATTACAATTTTACGCTGACAATATTTCGAAAAATTATAATATAACGATTTTTGCAATTTTACATTTGGTAGGTGATATATACATTTTATAAATATACTAGCCCCGCCTCGCACGGGTTCTTAGTAAGGGTTTTTTTTAAAATAAAGTCTATGTTACCCGGGGATAATTACAATCTGCAAGAATTTTTCAATAAGCGTGTGGTAATGTAATGTAATTTAATTTAACTTCTGACATAACTTTATTTGAAATTTTAATTTAATTTATTTTAATTTTATAATTCATTTATCGCCTAAAAACGTACATTTTATATTTTGCTGTGCCCTCGCAGGGTTCATGTCTGAACTTAATGTAAATCTTACACCATATGTACAGTCAACAAAGGAGTTGACTGACCACCCTCTGTATATATGATTAAAGATTTCTAAATATTGCGTGAAGGGATTTACTTGAAATTTTATTTATCAATAGTATTCATATTGTACTATGTAATTACAAATTTTCAAGTAAATCCCTTCACGCAATATTTAGAAATCTTTAATCTTATATACAGAAGGGGGTCAGTCAACTCCTTTGTTGACTGTACATGCTATGTAAACACATGAGATGCAATAAATGATTGAGTTTGAGTTTTTATAATTTGAAAGAATTTTTCAAATCGGTCAAGTAGTTTTGGAGCCTATTCAATGCAAACACATAAACAATCAAATCTATCCTCTTTATAATATTAGTATAATACATCTGTAAGTAAATACATTTTGTAAGCACATGGAAAATAAGTCTTCGTTCTAATATAATACAAAGAACAAAGAGAACAAAGGCAATAATCATTGTTCATATGTCTTTTAAAGTTAACTTTGATGTTTTGATCGCTATTTTTCCATAGTCTATGTTCTGGATTGTAAAAGGTTAGTCGAAGAATTCTCAGAAGCTATTTGCATTCGATTGCTTCTGTAACAGTCAACTAATGAAAGTGTACAGAACTAAAGGTCTCTGTATACGCAACGGGATAATACCTCGGACGGGACGGGGACGTGACTTTTTGTTCGACACGGCCACGCGTTCCTATCCCGTCCGTGTATCCGCGACATATGCATATTCACATACATTTTGTATGGAACTATATTTAAAACGTCCGGGAAAAAACACGTTACGTATACAGCGACCTTAAGAACAAAGGCTTTTATGCAAATAATGTAAGCGTCGTTATCTACAATATGAATAATATTGATAAATAAATTTTCTTGTAAATCCCTTCACTCAATATTTGGAAATCTTTAATTATATTAGCCTTGGTCTTTCCTTTGTTGACAAAATACATTTAACACCTTCCTACCGGGAGCCCCGGGGAGGTAGGTATCGCCGTTCAATTGCCACTTCAGAATATTGTAAATACGAACCTCACTTAAAACGAAATGGTTTCATCAATTTTGTATTAATTATTTACGAGTACCGAAGCTTTGCAGTGGTGTGGTGGCTGATATGAATGAATACTTAAAGTATTAACTGGTACATTTCAACAATTTATTTACGATATAAACTGTATTGAAATATGAGGAAAATGTTTTATTTTCTCTGGTATAGTATTAAAAATCAAAAAGGTTAATGTGAAAATGGAAATATTTTTTTAAATGTCATCATTAGTGAGTCGCCATGTCGCAACCAAATAAGCAACTGTGTCTGATGGACACCTATTTACCGTCGCCTATAATCATTAGTATTACCAGAGGCGCAATAGGTTGCCTGTTACACTGAAGGGAATAAAGAAAGAGATAAATAAATAAAATAAATAAATATATAGGGACAATTCATACAGATTGAGCTAGCCCCAAAGTAAGTTCGAAACTTGTGTTATGGGATACTAACTCAACGATATATTTTTATAACAAATACATATATAGATAAACATCCAACACCCGATGCCAATCAGAAAAAGTTCGTTTTTCATCATGACCCGACCGGGGATCGAACCCGGGACCTCCTGGGTGGCGGTCTGGCGTGGTAACCATTACGCCACGGAGGAGAAATATGTGAAAGGAAAGACAATCTTCTTTTTTTTTGTGTGCTTCCCGGAATTGGTGTCAACTACGGGTAGGTGGTCACTGACTTGACCTGCCCATCGACAACCAGTCGGTACCGACAGCATAACGTGCCCTCCGTTCCATAGCACGGAGGAGCTCGATATTTTTTAAACCCATTCAAGTATTGACTAGGACTGTCGATGCTTAACTTGCGTGATACACTTTGACAATCACAACGAGGCAATCGATCTTCTCAAAGGAATTTAAAACAATGAAAACTTTATAAAGGGGTTGAAAATTCCATCTTTAAGGTTAAGCTCCTAGTAACTTTTTAATAGCTTACCTTAAGCTTGTACTCGGTTCAGTTATCACGTAAAGTGACTTTAAAAAGTCAACTTTTAATCACCTCGATGAAAACAGGTCGGCATTTTTAGGGTACCGTAGTAAACGCAACGCATCCTAGCGGTAGGAATAACTTTATATGTCGTCAAATGTCTAAATATATTCAATGTTATACTAAACCAAATATTATTAAAATTGGTCCCGCCATATGAGCGTGAGGTAACAAACATGCACACACAATCTTTCGCCTTTATGATATTAGCCGACTAACTTACAAAATATTTTATTAAAGCGTACAAATAACATCAAGAGGGTGAGGGGAGATGGAAGGGAGGAGAGGTTTATTTTGCCCTTGGTTGACGACGATCTGTAAGCAAATAGTACGACAACAAATAACACAATTGCGAAATTTAGGAAGCACATAAAGTGATATGGATCAAAGCGTACATTTCAGGAATTTCACGTGTAATAACTACGTGAATTTTCATGAAATTCCTAACTATAGAATCATGTTTTCGTATTGCGGCGCGCGGCGGCGAATCAAAAGGTTACTTGCAATCGAATAATAAAATAATAAATAATATAAGGGCGTTTTACTACTACTCCGGCATCCGATTTTTATCGGTCCGGTAATTACCGGTCCGATGTAGAAATTCATACTTTAGACATAAACCGGATGCCGGAGTAGTGGAGAAGCGCGTATACTAATAAAAAAGTCAGACTTTTTCATAGATTTTGATTAAGGTGTAGTGTAGGGCTTGTACGTTTAGAGCGTCTTTAGAGCTTGGCTTTATACGAGATCTGATAACTTTTTCACAGGGTAAGCTATGTAGACTCGTCTTGGCAACATTTTTACATGAAAATGTTTTTGGTGGGATTTCATTTCTTTTTGTAAGTTGCTTATATTTTTTTTTATAGAGTAGATTAATTTATACAAATCATTTATTACTGTATACTCTGACAAGAGAACGTGTTTGTGAAAACCTATTCTCTGAATAAAAGGTTAGAATTTTTTTTTTCTTTTGAGTGAAGTTCCAAGTTTCATGATATTTTTGTTGTTTGTGTACAAATACTAGCATACATACCAAATTTCAGCTTTCTAGGATATTAAGAAGCGGAAATCTCATACAAACTTTCATCCCCTAAGTTAAAGGGTTGGGGGATGAAAGTTCCAAGTTTTATGATTTTTTTGTTGTCTTTGTAGTAATATTAGCTTACATACCACATTTCAGCGTTCTAGGACTTCAGGAAGTAGCTTAAGAATTATGATGATCAGTGAGTGAGTGAGTGAGTGAGTGAATCAGTGACGAAATCGGGGGTTTTTAGACATTAATAAAATCTAAAGTATAATAGCTACGACATTCAAACTTTGTATGTTTAATGATTGTACTGGTGTCATTATATCTTGAAATTTTTAATAACTATTTAGCATCATCCAAACCAAAGTTATGAGAGTTCAAAAAAACGACGAAACGTTTCGAGAAAAGGTAGGTAGTGCCCTTGCGCTCCGCTTGGCTCGTCTTGGCGGGGGCACTACCGTGCCCCCAGATACGTTTCAGTTCGAACTTCGTTTTACGTTAGCGCGAGCCAGCCTTGTTGGCGACTAGTATAAACGGAACAAAATAAAAGCCACTTATGACTAGACTAGATATAGGAACTATAGTCTATAAGGTAGTGGACCATTTTTGGACACTCGACAATGTTAGCCTGAAGGCAAACACACAAACAACTTTAATTATTTTTTATCTAATATTATGTCGCGTTAGATCTGTGACCTGTAAAAATGTAATAATGAATGAATGAACAAATAAAATAAAAATTGTATGTAAATTGTGTCTTGAATAAACGATTTTCCTTTTTATCACACTCGTAATTGTAAATAGAAAATATATTATATTTTATTTATTGTTTATTACACAAAAGAAAGTAGGCACAATTGGCGGCTTCTCTACCTTTCAACTTTTAGGGATTGTTGGCGGGATAAAATTGAAAGCCAGTATCTAATGGTTATTTAAGATATTTCAATTATCTTATGATATAAGAAAAACCCTGTTTCTTTTGACTTGACCAATGTAGTAAACAATCTTAGAGTGTCTTTTTATTCAAATATCCATGTGTAAAATCGATAAATCGCCAGAATAATAAGAGTGTTGTGTTAAATGTCATTTCTATTATTATTATTTGGGTGTGAATGATAATTTTAATTGCCTATTTTCGTTAAAAAGACATTCTAAGATTGTTTACTACAATGGTCAAGTTAAAAGAAACAGGGTATACATTTAACCTACCGAAATTATTTTAAAACTATTTCTTTTCCGACTGTAACATGCCTTAAGTGGGCACAGCGGATAATCCGCTCAAATCGGAGCAGCCCGTCTGAGGACGGACCTTACTGAAGATCGTAGCCAAATAGCATTGGCCTCGGCCATGATGTGTTCCTACGATGAGTATCTAGAGCTCCACTTTTTACAGGATCAGCAATGCGCGAGTGATATTCCCGGTATTGCAAGCGTCCATAGACTACGATGATTGCTTACCATCAGGCAATGCTTGTTTGTTTGCCACCTTAGTGGTAAAAAAAATGTACCTTAAAACCGGGGCTAGAGGACATGGTGCAAGATCATTTGCAAGTTAAATTTTATGCAAGCGGCTTCAACGTGTGGTGTCTGCTTATGTTTGCAAGAGGCAAATACGACATATAATTTTTTAATGGGGTACTAGCTCATCCCCGCGGTTTTAAACGACGTAGTTCCCGGACTGATATACAGGTTATACACTACCCGTATTTTAAACCAACAAATCTGTTGAGACCACGTTGAGACATTTGCGTTTATGATGTGAGGATTTGTCATAATAATCAAAGGATCTAATGTTTCACAACTTGAAGTTTCATAAAATTATACCTACATAAGATATTTTTTTCTTTACTTAATTTATGGCGTTTCTGTCGTGTCTTAACGACACATAGACAATTTCGCCAATGTCGAGTATTTTAATGAACACTTTTTAACAGAAAAAGTCGCCTTTAAAAAGGCAACGTGGTATGGTGAGGATCCGAGGTCGCCATCTTGACGACCTTCGTTGACAAGGCGGCGATCTCGAATCCCTACATAAGATTCGCTCGATGATTTAATTCTCGTGTCAATCTCAATTTGCTGTCTCACTCATACAAAATAGGAATCGAGCGGGACGGCAATTAAGAGCCATTACGCAAAAAAATTAGGAAAATTTGACTGCCCAGCAATTCAACTGAATTCAGATTGTCGATACACTCACAGTGTACTAAGATAAATATTAATATGTAATATCTATTAGAAATGGAAAAAGTTAGGACGACGCGAATACATAAAAAATTTAGTAAATGTATTTTGTTTTATAATAACGTTTATTATAATGTAAATGTTTTTGGAAATATCTTTATTTAAATGGAAAAAATCAAGGTAGAATTTTGACACATTTTCTCGGATTTTACGTAAAATCTTTATTTATTTTAAAATTATTTCAGATACTCTATCAAAAAAGGAATACATTAACTGTCGATAAAAGTATATCTCTGGTACACACATATTTTTTTGATTTATATATTTTTAATTTTAATGGAGTAGGGAGGGATCCAAAAATCCTGCTCCGAGCAGTTTTTCGCAAACTAGACTTGGGAGATTATTAATATACATTATTATAAAAAAATATTTCAAAATGTACTTCATTAAATGTCGACGAAAATAACCGAGCTATCCAAACCATGTACTGTCCAATGTAAAAGTAATTCCTGACATAGAAATCTAGGAGCTCAAAAACACTCGTAAACGCGTAAAAACGTAGAATGGCTCTTAAGATTGATTTGAACGATTTATGCTGCGAAAATAGAACCGCGCTGCTTCTATTAAAAAAAAACAGGATTAACTGTATCGGCATAATTATGTTTATTCAACTTTTCAGTACTTCCTTTGTTCAGTAAACAAGGAAAATGTAAAGTAGGTTCCTTGCTTAATTTATTAACGCTGCGCGCTAGAATCTTTTTATTTTTTCATTCGATTCACAGAGAAAATTATCTCTTGCCTTCGATATTTACAGAGCAAATTGTTATTTTAATAAGCGTTGTTTATTCTTAGTTTTATATTACTACAGTCTGTTCTTTTGAGTTAGTATACTGGACCTTATTACCTCTGTCCATCTGTCTGTATGTCCGCCTGTCATCAGGCTGTATCTCACGAACCGTAAAAGTTAGACAGTCGAAATATTCACAGATGATGTATTTCTATTTTTTTATTTAGAACAGATAACAGAATTCCTTAAATAAGAATAATAACGATGACACGTGCAGAACTATGAAAACTGTGTTGCAAGTGTCTTTTGTCGCTATAACAACAAATACTAAAAATATAGTAGGTGTAGGTGCCAGCTCTTTCTTCTCCCTATATGATACGAAGCCAGCCTTGTTCTTCACTTGATCCAAGCTCTTCTCGCATTTCCTCTTCTATAAATCTTTCCTTCTGAGATCCTACCAGCAGAGAACAAATAGTACGGATATGTAATTGGCAAAACAATATTCGTATTGGACCCGAGGGAGGCGCTTGTTTGATTTCACGAGATGAATTCCATTCAGGATGCTATGTGAAAGGGATTCAGTGAACCAGACATCGGCGTTAAATCATTTAGACTATGCAAACACAGAGTTGCACGTTGAAAATGTTTCAAGTGTGAATTAGTGTCCGTTTGAGTTTCACACTTGCAATCTATTCGTTTGTGCGTTTTACGTTTGACGTTCTTCCTCGCGTGAACGAGTGAACGAGTGCTGCCGTTTTAATTTGATTTTCAACCTTTTCAAGTTTAAAAACGTTTTTATTTGGTAGTTTTTATAGTACAAATGTTATTTGTACACTTCGACAAGGGTGCCTAGTTTCTGAATAAAGATTATCTTTAAATTTTTCATATCATATCTTCTTTATTCTTATTTAGAACGGTCATTTTATAACTTTATCTTTTCTATAAATTGTACTCATATAAGAATAATGCAATTTATTACTTAGTAGGTAATCATAGAGGCGCATCATCCAAATCATAAGTGAAAACCCGTGCCCCTATTGAAACACAATTTCCAGTTGCTGATTTGACTCGCATAAACGAATTTTAAAATCCAATAATATTAATTCAAAAGGGAAAATTTGAAATAACAAATAAATAGTTTTAAAAATTAACAGTTAATTTTAAACCTAACAGTAACAGATGCGTTACTATTGCTTGAATACATATTATATTCCAAGAATGAATAATGGCGGAATGGAAATTTAATGCTTCCATTTAAAAATTACTACTATTCTTTTTTGCAGCCTGCCTACTAGCCGCCGCGATGCAGAACAACTACTTTCTAGTCTTTGACTACTACCAAATACTATAGAAGACTAATACCCACAGCTCTTGACGTTTCTCATACAATGACTTGGCAACCTCCGTTCACCTCATGCCGCTAGGGGCGCTATAACATTTTGCATACAAAACGCACAGTTCACCTCATGCCGCTAGGGGCGCTATAACATTTTGCATACAAAAGTTTTGAAATCGTTCACCTCATGCCGTCCTCATGCCGTAGGGGCGCTAGTGTCGCGTCTTGCCCGAATTCTTCCGAAGCTGTGGGTATTACTCGTCTATAGTATTTGCTACTACTAACTCGTATGACAGCTGTCAAAATATGACGAAGTGCATTATGGCAAAAAAATATATTTAATTACGTAGTTATTTACAATACAATACAATACAAAACACTTTATTGCACCAAAACAAAACATTAATACATGAAACTTAGAAACTAAACAGTACAATAGGCGGTCTTATCGCTAAGCGATTTCTTCCAGACAACCTCAATGAAAATGGACAAAGAAATTTTAAACGGGTTGCGTGGCACAACATAAAGGGAGACTAAACATAATAATAATATTAAATTAAAAAAATAATAATTAAATAACAAAAAACAATTCACAAGCTAGAACCACAGGGGTGCATCCGCAGCACTCTCACTACCTACTGCGCATGCATCCGTGCAGCCCCCAACCAGCGAAATAATAAAAATAAAAGTCTACTTAAATAATTATACTTACTAAATAATATAATAAATACACTATACATATATTAAATATAAAATAAATATATACATATTACGATAACGGATTACAACATTTAAAGCTAATTAATGCCTACCATCACACTCAAGCAAATACAGATTTTTTACGTCTTTTTTAAAACTAATAACGCTTTGAGCTTGCCGCACAGATAAAGGTAGGGAATTCCACAAATGGACTGCTTGGACAGTGAAAGAATCGCCGTAAAATCGAGTGGAATGTGAGGGAGTTTTCAGACGAAGAGTTAAAGCACTACGCAGCGTAGAACCTTCATGAAAAGTGAAGCGATCTCTGAGATATGAGGGAGTATTGGGATTGAAAAGGATCGTATATAAAAGAGAAACAATATGCAAATTGCGACGAAAACGGATAGGAAGCCAACGGAGCTGGGATCGGAACTGAGAAACGTGGTCGAATTTACGAAGACCGAAAATGAATCTAATGGCAAGGTTTTGAAGGCGCTCCAGTTTATTTAATAGGTCTTGATTGAGATCAGGAAAGGAAGAGTCAGCGTAGTCTAAAATAGGAAGAAGTAAGGATTGAGCCAGCGCAATTTTGGTGTCAGTAGGTAAAAAATTACGAAGCCGCCGAAGAGAACCAGATGCTGCAAACAGTTTTCTACTAACTTCCGCTATATGGGGTACCCAAGACAAAGTTTTATCAATGATAATTCCGAGGTTTTTTACTTGGTCAGAAAGATTAATGTTGACGCCGTCAAACAAGATAGAATTGCGATTAGTGGCAAAAATTTTAGAAATAAAGCGGGGACTGCCGACAAGTATGGCTTGGGTTTTATTCGGATTAACGACCAGACCGTGCAACTTACTCCAATCAGAAATTTTTGCTAGATCACGATTGACTTGGTCGATATTAGCAGATAGGTCATCAAGGTTGGAGTGGCGATATATCTGCAGATCGTCAGCATAAAGGTGGTAGGAAGACTGAAGTTGAAGAGTGATTGAGTTAATAAAAAGGGCAAATAATAACGGGGATAGCACGCCACCCTGAGGTACACCAGCAGACGTGTTACACCACGAAGAGAACTTATCCTCGACACGTAAACACTGCCGGCGCCCAAACAGGTAAGTACGAAACCAGTCAATAACCGTCGGAGATATGTTAAGAGAGCTTAGCACTGACAACAAAATATCATAGTCTACGGTATTAAATGCATTACTAAAGTCTAAAAGTACCATGATAGTAACTTGTGAGCTATCCATAGCAGAACGAATGTCATCAGTAATTTTCACAAGCGCCGTAGTCGTACTGTGACCCTGCCTAAAACCGGACTGGAACGGGTTGAGGACGTTGTTGATTGTGAGAAATTTATTGATTTGTTTCTGAAATGAAATGAAATGAAATGAAATGAAATGAAATGAAATGAAATGAAATGAAATGAAATCGTTTATTTCAGAAATTAGACCTTTACAGGCACTTTTTCTTGTCATTTACAATTTGTATATATGTATAAAGAGAATATACTACGTTATATACTACCACCATTTCGGACACAAGCAAAATGGCCACCGGTAAAAGAAATGGCGAAAGAAACCCGGTTACGGCCTTTTTTGTCATTTAGCAATATTTTTTTTCCTTTCACTCTTTTGTTACAATGTATAAGTACATTTATAAGAATAAATAAAATACAGATCCAGGTACATACAGAAATCAAGCTAAAAACGCGGGATGTCGATCCAAATAGCGCTATGGTCAAATCCTAAATATGTCGAATATGTAGATGTTAATAAAGCGAGCAGACCAGTCCCCCAAGATGACAACCACAACTGAGAGTCGGCCCGCCAGCCTCCATCACTGAGCTCACCATCAACAATATTATGAACAATATTGGAGGGAACACAGCGACCCGACTCCCGATGCGACCGTAATCCCGGAAGAGCCCATTCACAAAAACAACCCCGTCAAAAAGAATTAAAAGTATAATGAAAATGCAGCACTATTTAGATGACACCACGACGTGTGTCCATTGATATTATGAGAAAAAATATGATAACGAACATTTATTATTTATGGAGTTTATCGAACATTGACTGGCTTTTAATGACAAGTTTGAGCATTTCATTTTCGCATAGGGGCCATGGAGACTTTTCATTTAAATACTCATTAATAGTGTAATAGGCTTTACTGATTAAGAATTTTTTAACATTTAATTTGAAGCTATTATTGGAGAGGTTTTTAATGTAATCGGGAATTTTATTATACATACGCAAGCCTTGAATAATAAAAGACTTTCCCGCTTTTCTCAGCCTAAATTTAGGAACAGCTAATTTGTTCTTATTACGCGTATTAAAACTATGAACATCGCACACCTGGTTATAATCATGAATGTTTTTACGAACAAACATGATGCTGTCAAAAATGCACTGTGATGCCACCGTGAGGATATTGGTGGCTTTAAAAAACTCGCGTAGAGACACCCGGTAACCAAGTTTATAAATAGAACGCACTGCACGTTTCTGCAGCACGAAAATCGAATCGATTTCCGCTGCTTTACCCCAGAGTAGAATGCCGTACGACAGCAAACTATGAAAATAACTAAAATAAACTAGTCGTGCCGTGTCGACATTGGTGAACAGTCGAATTTTCCTAACAGCGAAAGCAGCCGCACTAAGTTTACCTGCTAGGGTTTTTATATGATGATGCCATTGTAGTTTACTGTCAAGTACAATGCCCAGAAAAGTAGTCGTTTCAACCATTTCTAACTTTTCATCGTTAATAACGACTGATGACTGACTAATAGCTTGGGTTGCATTCGGGAGTGTAAAGGCTATGCATTTGGTTTTATTGGCGTTCAGTACCAGATTATTTACAGTGAACCATTGTAGTAGAAGAGACAGCGTCTTGTTAATGTTATCGACATTAGAATTTTTTCTGTCTACTTTAAAAATCAAAGAAGTGTCGTCTGCAAATAAAATAGTGTCGCATAAATTATGAGTTACATAAGGCAAGTCATTAATATAGACTAAAAAGAGAAAAGGGCCCAGAATTGAGCCCTGGGGAACGCCTATACTAGTAGGACAGCCTGCAGAGGTCGCTTCATTTACTCTCACTTTCTGAATTCTGGCGTTAAGGTAGGAGGACATGACACTGATTGAATAACTGTCCAAGCCATAGAATTTTAACTTCTTAACTAAGGTCTTGTGATCAACGCAGTCAAAAGCCTTGGAAAGATCGCAGAAAACACCAACAGCGTTCATGCTTTCCTCCCAAGCTTCCACGATAACTTTAAATAACATGGCAGCTGCATCCGTTGTGGATTTACCTTTAGTGAAACCATACTGACGCGGGTGAAGCAACCGATTATTTTGAAAATAGGGTAGTAGTTGGTCAAGTATTATTTTTTCAAAAATTTTACTGAGGGCTGGCAAAATAGATATTGGCCTAAAATTATTAGGATCCTTACTACACCCTTTCTTGAAAAGTGGTATGATTTTACTAACTTTCATTAAATCAGGAAAAATGCCAGCTGAAATACATTCATTGAAAATTAAAGCCAAATGTGGTGCTATGATATCTATAATATTACTTAAGATAGCTACAGATATTCCCCATATATCCTCTGACTTTTTGATGTTCAGAGATTTAAAAGTTTTGAGGATTGTATCAGCATTTATAAAATTAAACGAAAAACTTGTTGTAGGCTCGGGAACGTTCGACCTAAGAATTTCATCCGCAAGTGTGTGCGAAGAGTTCAAGAATTTAGTCGTTTGTATAGGAATATCTGCAAAAAAGTCCTGAAAAGCATCAGCTACCTCATCATCAGCGGAAACAATATGGTTATTTATAAGGAGCGAGTACTTATTAGTGCTCCGCTTTGACTTGCCGGTTTCGTTGTTAATAATATTCCACGTAGTTTTTGTTTTGTTAGTGGAGTTTTTGATCTTTTTACTTAAATGAAGCGCCTTAGCGGCCGTACACACGAGTTTAAATGTTTTAGAATAATCCTTCACATATTTATCAAATTGTGGACTAGGATTATATTGACGCTGATCGTATAAATCATAAAGATTTCTTCTACTAATATATATACCCGTCGTTGCCCAGTCACAAAATTTCATTTTATCGCGAATTATAACTTTTTTAATTGGGAATGTATCATTAAATTCCCTACTGATAAGATCGAATAAATTTTTAAATAAATGGTTAGGATCATTTGAAGTTACCGAAGGAATATCAGTTTTTTCTTTAACGTTACTTCTGAACTTATCTTTGCGTGATTGAGAAATTATTCTAAAAGATCCAATCTTATTTTCAGTAATACATTTGTCAAATAAAGAGATTTGTTGACCACAATGGTCCGATCCCAAACAGTTTATTATTTTCTCACCAGTGACTGCACAGTTACAAAAGATGTTATCAAGACAGGTGGCAGAAGTGGGCGATATTCTAGTTGGCTCAAGGAATACATTTTTCAAATTAAACGATTTAAACAAGTTTAAGAGCCTCATGCTGTTCGTTGACGAAACCAAAATATCTACATTAAAGTCACCACATACCACTACAGGTTTGCTAACCTTAGTAGCACGCTTTAAAGCCTCTTCCATGCAATTTTCAAATTCATCATAATTCGCAGATGGCGGTCGATATACACATATAATTATATATTCAGCAAGATCGACACATGATATTTCAATAATGCGCTCAATAGAAAGAGAGGCAATATCTTTACGTTCCTTATATGAAATATTATTTTTTAGTAAAATGCAAGATCCTCCGTGTATAGCCCTTTTCCTGATGAACGCACTAGCTAGAACGTGATTGCTCATATTAATTAATTGATTTTTATTAAGCCAATGCTCAGTGACGCATAGAATATCTATATAATTTGATTCTAAAAACAATTCTATTTCTAGTTGTTTGCTGGTTAAACCTTGTATGTTCTGATGAACAAGATGTAATTGTGATAAAGGTTTTACCATTGTCCTACAACCTAGTTTTTTAAGTCATTAGTACTTATACTAATGACTGTGTTTGTAAAATAATTTGTAAATTGTATATTATATGCTAACAATTTAGCAATACTCATCCTAAATCTATAATGGAGGTGTAAATTGCCTCCAGTCGAAAAACAATAACTAATAAATTTATTAGTGTCTAGATATAGCATCCTACTATCAGTATAAGTCATATTATAAATATGCAAGTTCAAATTATATATGTTTTTATTTAATAATTTCTGAACCAAGCGTTCAAGAACTTTAGAAAGAAAGGGAAGTATAGAGATAGGGCGATAATCGGAAAAAGAGGAAGGAGTTGCTTTTTTAGGGAGAGGTGTTATATAGGCATCTTTCCACGCCGCAGGAAACGTTGTGGAGGATATGGAGTAGTTAAGGATAGCGGTAATAATAGGGAGAAGGATGTCAAGGATAGGCAAGATCATAGCACGACTGATATTATCACTTCCTGTAGCATTCGAAGCTATAGAAAGAATGCTCTTCTTAACATCACAATCAGTAAATTGACAAAAAGAAAATTCAGGAAAGTCAGGAGTTGGCAAAGACGAAAGGTGATTTAAAGTGTCATTTTTAAGGTTGCTGTCAAAAGCAACTGAATAAGTGAAGTGCTTGTTCAAAGCATCGAAATAAATGTTATTGGGTAAACAGTGCTGTTTCTTTCCAACTCCCAAAGACTTGAGAAACCTCCAGACTTTGGCTGGATCACCATTCTCGACGGATTTGTGAATGTGGCGTCGTTGAGCTTCTCTACATAACCTATTGCAGCGATTGCGGGCCTGCTTGTAAAAGTCACGGTACTTATCCGGGTTAGCTTTAAATTTAGTTTTAGCGCGATTCTTCCTAGAAATGGCAGCTTTAATTTCCTCAGTGAGCCAAGGAGCAGGAAGGTGTTTCACACGCACTGGATGAACGGGCGCATGACGATCAAAAAGTTGAATTAACGTGGAGTTGAAAATTGCCACCCGTTCATCAATGGTATCTGCATGAGTGACTGCATCCCAATCGCAGCCCCTCGCATCCACTCTTAACCTATCTAAGTCAATACCACCAAAATTGCGCTGCATAAGAATTTTAGGTCTGAATTTAGGAGGCCGAAGTTTGTAAGAAAGGGATAAAAGATGATGAAAAGAAAAAGCATCAGCGACACATTGACCATGCTTATAAACTAAATCTGGAGTGGAAACTAAAATTAAATCAAGAAGAGAAGGCTGGCAATTTGGAAAATGATGTGTAGCTTGCAAGGGAAGGATAGATAAATTGCAGGAGTTGGCAAGAGAATAAAATGATTTGGAACGATGATCGTTTTTAAGGAGACAGGTATTGAAATCACCCATAATAATGGTGTGTTGGAAAGACGGAAGTAGGTTCTCGAGAAGAGTTTCAAAAGAAGAAAAGTAATTGACATTGGAAGAGGGACTGTAACATACACCAAGCAGGATTTTGGAGTGAGCAAGAATAACCTCAATAAATAGATATTCAGCTTCGTGCGACGGATTATTTAAGGAAGAAGACGTCAATATATTAAATGAGATGTTCGCACGAAGATAGATAGCAACTCCACCACCTCCTTTACCCACTCTGTCATTCCTTATAAGCCGAAACCCTGGTAAAGAGTAGGAAGTAGATGGAAGACAAGGCGTGAGCCAGGATTCAGACACCAAGATGGCGTGGAGACTTTTCACATCGAAAGAAGCAAGCAGGTCAGGGTAGTGTGCCGGAATACTCTGCGCGTTGATGTGGACAACATTAAAATTTTTTGAGCAATCGGAAAAAGTGTCAACCAAAATCTCATCCAGCGGAGTAGGCAAGCTATAAAAACTGTCATCACTATGATTACTAGAGCCTGAGCTAGCGGAAAAAATGCATTGTTGAAATCGTCATTCATAATATAAAGGTATTAAAAATATACAAAATAATAATAATAAAATAAAAAAAAATAAAAAAGTAAAAAAAAATAAAAAGAAAAAAAAATAAAACAAATACAATTTAAAAAATATTACAAGAAACGAAAAGTTGCTAACACGTTATGTGTCTACTGCTATTTAAAAAAAAAAAAAAAAACTATCTTATACGACCTACCAGCAGATAATCAATGTTACTCAATATTCGATTATTTACCTACATAAAATTAATTAAACACAAAAATGTAAAAAAAAAATAAAATAAGAATAGCGCCTACGCGGCACTCAACCGACATCGACAGTGTAGATTGGTGTAGATATACATGTACGCATAAAGAGAACTCAGTGAATAATTTGTCTTAAAATAATGTGAAAGAGAAAATCATAAAATGGAATAACATTATAAACACTTTAAAATTTAACAACGGCAGAAACAATCGATCACAGGTTGGGTTGCCGGTAAAGAAAAGAAGAGGAAGTGAATGTTATGTCAAACGTCAAACAAAAGTTAACCTAACAATCTTTTAAGTTAGAACTACCACACGAGAAAATTTATACAAAAAATTATTATAATGTACAGCTCAGAGAGAAAAATAAGACAAATAGAAACTTGGTACTGCTACCCCCAAGAATAAATGTGGTGTCATGCAGTGCGGACGGAACGAACTACCCGAGGATTATTAATTTACACAACCCGCACGAAAATTACTGATCAAAAATGTTTCAACAAGGGGTAAATACCCACCTACTGGATGCTATAAATATAACAAGGTGAAGCTCAACCTCACGAATGCGCACATGTATATCCACTTACATCAAACAGCCGACTAAGATGTTACTTCTTAATGGGACGCTTAGATCTTGTGGTCGCCGCCGGAATCGTCTTGGCAGCGCTAGGCGAGGGCGCCGCAGTCACGGCGACCGCCGGCACTACTGTTGGAGAAGTCTGCGTGCCAATGAGACTCTTCACATCAGCGACCGTGAACACGCGGTGCCTCACTCCATCCACTCCAGAAATATATATACACCCATCCATGGTCCAGCACTTATTAAGGCCAAAGTGCTGCCTAGCGAATAAAAATGCATCTCGACGCTGTTTTGTCAAAAACTCGGACACAGTTATCCCGCTGCCCTTTAATATGGTTTTGTTAGACCAAATCTTGCGCTGCGTGGCTTGCTCACAAAACTTGACCAATATCGGACGGGGCTTATTGTCGGATATAAAAGCCTGTGACAGCGACTAATGCACCGAGAAGAGAGACCAGCAAACTTAAACTTATCAGATATTATTGTACATACTTTTTGAGGGATATCTTCAGTCTTATCCTCGACAACTCCATGGAAAAGCAACATCTTTCTACGAGTCCGCATTTCAAAATGATCCTGCTGCTGGGAGAGTAAAGCAACTTGCTGCTGTAGAGTCTTCAAAGATGTTGACATAAAGATGCTGAAGGCGTTGAACTCGGCTGTCAATGATTGGAGTGTCGGTGCCTGGCCTACAGCAGTGGCTTTGTTCAATTGTGCTTGGAAATCCGCCATTCCAGAATTAAAGCGCTCCATCAAAGCATGGACAGAATCTTGGAGAGTATCCATTGTGAGTAAGGAAGGAGAAACGAAAGGAAAATATGCTGGCAGGTAACTTAGTTTATAAACATTAATATAACATGAAATACTATTTTAAAAAATACTGTAAATAAATTTAAATGAATATTAAACTGCAGAGCCAAAATTTTGACGTGTTATTAATTCCACTTCTACCCGCCAAAAAAAAGATCATTTTTAGATCATTTTTAGATAATATTGAGAAAATAAAATTATCCTCGCGAAGAAGAAATGGAATAAGAAGAAAAGGGTCAAAATTAGATGCTAAAAAACAAGTAACTTTACTACATAATCTCATTTCATTTTCAAAATTATTTGATAAGTATTTAATTGGATGCTTTGCTTAAATCTCTACTACAAAATCAACTACTTACTACAAAATTAATATGGAGTAAGGCCATCAATTGTCATAAACTTTTACCAGAAATACTGTTATTGTAGTCCTTCTAAATTTAATTTGCTAATGACAAGTAATTTGAGGCAATAAATGTCGTGGACGTGACGTCACGAAACAGGCCTGGCTCACAGAATAAAATATTCAGTCACGCAACAGGGATGAACACGCAATTGAGTTATAAAGAGTGAGAAAGAATAACCGGATAAGTCAAATCATACTTGCAGAATTCTGTATAACCAAAATATCTTCTACACAAATTTACACAGCGCCATCTGCTCTTTATAGTAAGCTTGGCTCTACCTGCTTGTGTTATTGGGTACCAGTCAATGGATAATATTGTTGTAAATATAATACTCCTACTATCCTACTTATATTATAAAGACGAAAGTTATGTGTGTAGATACATAGAGCTGATAGGTTGGATTAACACATAGGGTACTTTTATCCCGAAAAGTACGCGATTCTCGTAGGATTTCATTAAAAGTCTGATATAGATGGCGCTGCTGTGCATAAATAAATACACGCAAACGAAGTTGCGCGGGCTTCACTAGTAATACATTGAAAACACTCAGACTCGAGATTTTCTCGAATATTTATTTATCAATAGTATTTTTATTGTACTTCTAATTACTTTCATTAAGATGCTTATATTGTTAGCATAAAAATCTTTGTTCTTACTACCCTGTCCACCTCTTTCATGGGTTGACTGTACCATGGATATAAAATCCATTTTGTAAGCCTATATCTTTATTTACTTCTACGTCGTGTCCACTTTTTGTAACACTTTAAAATTCAATATCCTTTATATTGCTTTACAAATGAGCGTCTATCGTTCGCCTCTGTCTACGTTGAAGTTCAATCTCTTACGGCTTTATATATTTTTATTTGACTTTGCTACAAAGCAAACAAAATCTCAGTAAAAGGGTGGAAAAGGAAAAAGATATAGGCACAAAATAATATCTAAAGTAAGTAGCAGATTCCTATTTTTTTTATGTAATAGGTTGGCAAATGGGCATGCTCATCTGTTATTTGGTGTTAAGCAATCACCGGCACCCATGGAAGACAGAGTCCCTAAGCCGTTGCCGGCCTTCAAAGTGGATGTACGTTTGCTTCTTGTAGGTCCCCAAGTCATAGTTGTTTGGAAACACCACTCTGACGGGAGTTGGTGGTGGAGTCCCATTCATCCAGATGCTGCTTATGAAACTGGAGTCTGAAATTCTGAATGTCTGAATTCCTAAATGAAAGATAAAACCATAACATTCCATTATTTTCCATAAAAGATACCATTAGCTATACATCCAAGGACAAAAATGTTTTTCTACATGTTTATCTATGTCGCAAATTTTTTTTTTAATTTAATGACACATTGAATATCATCTATTAAAAGAGACAACATAAAATTAAAACATTGTATTTGTGAGACTAGTCTAAATATAACTAGACGTGGTCTAAGCAAATGTAGTTACAATTAGGTACATCAGTATTCCAGGTTTAGCGCGGGCCGATAGACCTATCTGAAGTCTAGACCGCTCCGAACAGTTCCAATTAAGCTGGCACTGATGTAATCGTATCGTATAATTGCATTTACGTCCACTCGAAATCAACAGGCTATTCAGACTGCCAACGTGCTTTAAATCAAAATGAATATAAGGTAAGCGGAGCAGCCCTCAGGCTGAGGAGCTCGATGGCGTCGTGTGTCGCACTCTGAAACGAACACGCAAGTTAAGCAACGTCGACACTAACCAGTGTTTGGATGGGTTTCGTTATCTCGAGCTTCGGAGGGAACGTTAAGCCGTCGCACTGTATTCGATGGATGAAGCCGTTATGCTATTTGATAGATTTAGAAAAATGTAAAAATAATATATTAACATGACATAATTATGGGCTCTACAAAACAAAAGACAGTCTTAGAGTAGACGCTATTTCAAAATGGACGCTAGTTTAGAAAGTATATTATGAAATTAAATAATAATAAACAGAATAACCGTGCTCGTGCGACAATAAATGAAACAGTTTTTACGCAAATCGAATATTTCGAAACAAATATTGATCTCTAGCAGCAGTAGAAAAAACTGTATACTCCTTTTTACAAACAGAACTCTTTGTAAATAGTTTTTTCCTTTTTCTTTATGGTTTTCCTACGTCTATTATACTTCTACTAGAGAAACCCGCGCGACTTCGTTTGCGTTTATCCCGCATTCCCGTGGGAATTTCAAAAAATCCTTTCTTATCGGTTGCCTACATCATACACCACACTTTTCAGAACGCACCCAAGTTTCAGGTCTCTACGGTCAAGACAATTTTTTGTGATTTAATGAGATTTCCTATAAGTGAAAAAGAGACAATATCAATATGCCATTTAACCATTGACCAATTTAACTTGAACCCTGTCAAATATTATAATATTTAATTACTTACTGTTTATTATCGATGAATATGATTCAGTCCGCTTTATACATAGTTAGAATTTTAGCTGTTTTTCCGAGATCACAAACAGAATAAAAAGTACGACGACCTACGACGACATGAAATCATTTTGTTTGAATACTCAGTTTGAATATTCACAATTTATAAAAATATTATTTTAAAATTTGTATGAAAATTACCCACAAAATACATTTTTTTCAAGAATATCAATAAAATAAGAATCACGTCTTCCATCAATTCTCTTAAACTATTTTTATGCAAAATTTGAAGTAGATTGGACCAAGGAATCAAGTTGTCTTTTTTACCCCCTTAGAGTACAAATTTCGAAAAATCCTTTCTTATCGTACGCCTACGTCATATAATAGTTCCACCTGCTGTTTCAGATTTTTACGATGAGCGGTTTAGGCTTTGCGTTGATTCTCAGTCAGTCAGTCAGTCAGTCAGTCAGGACAAAGCATTATATATTATATATATAGATTATACTGTCATGCACTCCACTTTTCATCTTCACATTTTTATCTCACCTTCGTACAATTTTCCCATAATTAAAAGTTATCTTCATCTCTTCCTCTTTTTCTAACCTCTCCATCATTAATACTTCTAAACTTTGTAGTGTTGAGACGATAATTACTTGCCTGCCTGCGTGCCTTGCGTCAAGACGCAAGGCACGCAGGCAGGCAAGTAATTATCGCGCTACGTTGAAAACGATAAGTTTCCGCAAGCGGAAACTTATCGTTTTCAACGTAGCGCTGGCGACCACAACGCAGCTTTGTGTTATAGACGGGTGGAGAAGAAATGGTCCTTATTACCTGTATTAACAAGATTTCCGGTGAAATTCAACGATTGTGTGTGAATTAGCTTCGCATTATAGTGGTTTGTAATCGATTCATGTTTATTTCATATCGATTTATATTTAAAATCAAACGATTCTTTAAAGTGATTCTTCACGCTGACGTTATATAATGGTATTGAACAAATTGTAACATTAGCTTACATTTTAAAATATATTTATTTATTTTCAAACAAACTAACCTCTATCATTACATGTGATTTTTGCTCGCACACTAAAATAAATAAATAAAATAAAATCATTTATTTTGCCAGTAGATTTGCAGGAAATACTTTCGCACGTCTTTTTTTATCCTACCAGCACTTCGACTTACAGTCACCTCCATAAATATGTAATCACTTTGGTACCTCGTCACTATAACATTGTTGACATGTTCACTCAATGTCTTAATTAAGTAATTGAAATGATATAAAGGATATGGAGGTACATGGTCTGAGAAGAAGTGCCCCAAGAGACTCAACAAATATCCTTTTTTGAAAGCCAATATACTCAAAAGTACCTATATTAAAGTTTTTTTACACATTGCAGAATAAGTTTGGTGCAGAGGAGCAAATTACTTGACCACAAATTTTTGTAAATGTTTATAATGTTGTATAACACATTTAGACCAAGGATAGTTGAATGGGTTATATGTCTGAATACACTCAGGAAACGTACGATAAATACAGACAGATTAATGTTCGCAGTTAGTGGCGACATCCAGGAAATTGCAAATGTTACTGTCCTAATATTTAACGCCATCTATCCATGTCCATCCTTACTAATAATTTTAACGTGAAACCAACTATGGTGGGTAATGAATAGTAATGAGCTTATTAATAGTCTTTATTTTTCTCCTACTAAAAAGCTTATTAATAATTTTATTACTGTAAGTAATGTATTGTAATCTTTGACGAGAGAAAAATGTCTGTGAGGACTTACTCTCTGAATAAATATTCTGAATTTTGAATATTGTTTCATGTTACACTATTTTGTTGATGACAAAATCATACAGCTTAGAAATTTACCTGAAATATTGGCTATTCTGGACAAGCCCACTACTCATTCAACAACGGCGACCTCTGGTTGACAATAAAGCAATTAAATTATTGCCCCTTGCGGAGATCGAATCCGCGAATTGGTCGCTGTTTGAGCGTCGACATTTTTTTTTTTTTTAATTTTTGGGACACAACACTTTTGATAGAATTCGTCGCTGCTCGTGTGTCGTGCTACGTATGATGAATCCCCGAGCGTCCGCAGGTGCCGAAGTTACGGAACTACAACGCGTCACCAGCCTTTAAAATGTTATAGAGCAAATCAGTGAAAAAAATAAAATAACATTAATTTTCTCTCCAATCTCAGTTACATATTCGTACATCATATTAAAACGGAAAAAACAAAATTAAATTAACATTGTGATGTATAAACTAAGTGTAAGCTTGTGTCTCAGTACCAGTCGTATATTATATAGAAATAATAGCAATATAAAAACTCATTATTTTTTTCATTTTCTCTCCTTTAAAATGCCCTCTGTGTATGCACAATAACGAGGTGCCGACCGGGCGGACCGCGGGGTGTATTGCGGAAGGGCGAACACCCTGTTAGCCTACTTTTGTATTCACGCGAATGAACAAGCTCGTTGACATTGACACAAGATACTATGTAGTTAAATTACAAATTCATACATAATGGTGCGTACAGACGGCTATAGGTACCGCTTAGAGAGGTAGGGCGCAGCGGATAATCCGCTCAAATCGGAGCAGCCCGTCTGGGGAAGGACCTCCACCTTATAGAAGATCGTAGCCAAATAGCATTGGTCTCGGCCATGTTGGCAACGCGTGAGTGATACCCCCGGTATTGCAAGCGTCTATAGGCTATGGTGATGCTTACCATCAGGCGGGCCGTATGCTTGACACTGTACATTTTGGCGGTGAGAGCCCTACGCTCCTGCAACAGTCCGGTGTCTCAGAAAAGGGTGTTAGTACAACCGAACTGAACTTATCAATAAAAAAAAAAAGGCCGTATGCTTGTTTGCCTCCTTAGTAGTATAAAAAAAACATGAAAAGTAAATAAATAAATTTGACTAATAATTGACTATGCATATCTGTATTGTTTACTTTATAAATCGGTAACTATAAGAAAAGCATATAAAAATATCACACGATGAAAAAACGATACGGCATGCGGCATGAAAACTTTTTCATCAAATTATGCGGCCAGAACTTGTTATCTCGTGCGCCTCCTAAATATTTTCCCCTAAACCGTACTTAAGTGCCAGATATCTTATGGAGTACGTGCCAAAATGACTTTTCACATCGTGTGTACTTTGTAGTGAGTACCACAGGGCTAGTAACCTTGCGAAATATTGGAAGCCTTGAGAAAATTCAATTTTTCCCGTTCTCAAACTTCGGGGATATAAAATACTTCGTTCTATGTTATTAAAATATCTTGGATTTAACACTGCTAGAAAGCTCTAATTTGGTATGTATACGGTAAGAGTGTTAAATTGAAAATTATTAATAATTTTACAACATTATCAATAATAACCACGTGTTTTGGTAAATATTAATAAACAATGGAAATTAA
The DNA here is from genome assembly GCA_905163395.2 of Endotricha flammealis. Lineage (NCBI taxonomy): Eukaryota > Metazoa > Arthropoda > Insecta > Lepidoptera > Pyralidae > Endotricha > Endotricha flammealis. The sequence continues at coordinate 23,017,038 of LR990852.1, forward strand.
TTACTTTTGGTAGTAATTATTAATAATTCACTACACACATTGGTAAAAGTAATAATAAATAAATAAAAACCCAAAGTTATTATTGTACTATGTAATTACAAAATCCTCGACTGGTTTAGTTTTAAGATGGTCACAACGTGGAATCGTAAGAAAAATTCGGTGTTATGATCACAAGATAACCCTAACCTAACCCACCAATATTCAGACAGACATTGGTGGGTTAGGTTAGGGTTATCTAACCTAACCCACCAAAACGACGATTCCACGTTGTGACTGTGAATTATTAATAATTACTACCAAAAGTAATTAATTTCCATTGTTTATTAATATTTACCAAAACACGTGGTTATTATTAATAATGTTGTAAAATTATTAATAATTTTCAATTAATCACTCTTACCGTAAACATACCAAATTACAGCTTTCTAGCAGTGTTAAAAGGAAACTGGCAAAAGTTGAAGAATGTTACCTAATGTAACCGTGTTGCATTGCGTTTCCCTAGATACCGACCAACATTAAACATTCCCTACAAGATATCTCGACCTACATGGAGGTGTTACGGACACAGTCCCGTAGGTAATCACACATCAAAATTCACTGTGAATTATCCCAAAATATCAAGGAAGACAGTAACTTTGCCTATGCAAGTTTGTGAAGTTTAATTATCCTCCCTTGGCAGTGTACCCTGGTTGTTGGCTATACCCGGCCCACTTGTATAGTATTAAGTTTTCTGTGGTAAGACTTGGCACGAAAACGTCTTCAACGTGTATCATGTACGTAAAGTTCGGTCGCATGTTAGAAATTTAGCATATTAATTTACATATTATTCTAAATTGCACCATAGTAAAGTACGCTCTAATTTTTAGACTGAGTAACAAACTATAGTAGCATTTCATTGTTACTCATCAATATAAAACTAAAAGAAAAATATTCAAATAAATTAAAATGTAAAAACAACAATAAAATAACATTTTAAATTAAAATAATAATCCTGATTTTAGTAAAAATAAAAAAATAAAACAATTATGAAAACACAAACAACAATGAACTTAGAAAATTAATAAGTATGTAATTAGAGTGTTGCACAGACTACTGGTAAATAATATTTTGTATTAAGTCTTCTTCTTGGACGTAACGCTGTTGACAGAACGGTCGTGATCGTCATGTAGAGACTTGGCCTGGGACAGATGTAATACGCCTCACGACATCTCGCCATTTCTCCCTGTAGAGGTCATGCGGGTGCACTTGCACTCATGCACGGGACCGCCCACGGCAGATTTTACTTGGTCGGTCCACGGGTGATCTTCGGCGCAATTTAGTGCCTTCCACCTTGCCCTGGACGACGAGTCATTCCACAGTATGTTTTTAAACGAAAAATAAAAAACTAAAAACACAAAAATGTTAATATTTTAGTAATTATAACGATTTCTCCTACAGAACACAGAAAGAAGTCTGATATCTGTGATTTCTCCACATCTTTAAATTTTATTAATTACCTAACACAAAACTTTAACATATTTAATTATTTTGAATAAAAAAAAACTATTTCGGCACCCATTTTTGGGTGAAGGCCTCCTCCAACTTCTTCCAGTGGTAACGGTCCTGCGCGTCTTGTGTTATGGGATACTAACTCAATGATACTATATTTTATAACAAATACATATATAGATAAACAATCAAGACCTAGACCAATCAGAAAAAGTTCGTTTTTCATCATGACCCGTCCGGGATTCGAACCTGGGACCTCCTGGGTGGCGGTCCGGCGTGGTAACCATTACGCCACGGAGGTCATTTATTACTTATTATATGAATTTCGTAGGCATTTGGTTTAATCCGCCATTTGATTGAATGACTAAGCCCGTTCGGCATTCAATTGAATGACTAAAGGACAACTCGTTAAGTCGTTGAATGTAATGTTCAACGTCTTGACTAAACATCATTTAGCGAAGTCGTTGAATGGACTAAAGCCGACTTGAATAATCTATAAAATACAAAAAATTCGCTTGTTTGTTATGGTCGCAAGATAACCCTAACCTAAGCGACCAATGTCTGTCTGAACACCTACCAACCGAACTAAATATGAATCACCTGACTGATTTACGTCCGCCCTGTTGAATGGGCTATGTTACAATCAGCCAACTAGTTGGACGTTGAGTGTCGTTTGTTCAATCAACGTTTGGCCTAGTCATTTAATTGAATGCCGTCATTCAATCAAATGGAGGATTCAACCAGATGTCTGCGACATGAATACTATTGATAAATAATTCCAGTAAATCCCTTCACGCAATGTTTAGAAAACTTGACCCTGCTCATCTGTTTCATTGGCCAAATGTACCATTGTACCGTAAACAAATAACGTCATCGATTAACCTTAGCTTGTTTGCTCCGAAGCTATTTCACGCTCCGTTTGAATCCCAAGACCTTAGGAGGAAAATACGGTGTTTTGGCAACGAATCCTTTGAAATTGAATGTATAGGTGAGGAGCTCGATGGCGTCGCTGTGTGTCTTAAACGAACACGCAAGTTAAGCAACGTCAACTCTAGCCAGTGTTTGGATGGGTTTCGTTATCTCGCGCTTCTCCGTGCTTCGGAGGGCACGTTAAGCCGTCGGTCCCGGCTGTTGTCGATGGAGTCAAGTATCGGTGGTCTTCAGTTGGCTTGAAAACACCGGCCTCTGCCAATCCGCATTGGAGCAGCGTGGCAGAGTACGCTCTAGTCCCCTTCGATTGAATTGAGACTCGATCCCTGCAGTGCGATGACTATATGGATATATATGTGCAGTTTAAAAATATGTAAACACTACTACGCTACTTACTAAACCATATATGGAAAAATATTCAAGTTTGCACAAAAGTTTTCCCTGCATGTGATAGCCGACTATAAAGCTGGTATCTTGCTACGAACCTGAAAACATAGGGCACACTCGAGTGACTTTAGCAGTACATTGTTCACCAAGGGAAGGAAGTGACCGATTTCCGACTAGGGTGTAGTTAGAGTAGAGGCCCGACTTAGCGGATGGCCGCAATACTTCCGAGTTGGGAATAGTACTTATTTCGCGAGGGTTACATAGAGCTTTATACACCTGCGAAGACAGAAGTGAGGAGAGAGGACTTTTTCTAACCAATCAAAATATTGACTGTGGTCATCATAGCTTAACTTACGGGATATCAGTTTCGGGATACGCAACAACATCGATCTCTCCAGCCAGGCAGTAAATGCTTCATACATTTCTTCTTGCACATTCTACGGAAGAAATAAGTTTATGTCAAATATTTTATTTCAAGCTCGTTCGAATTGTTATATTTTTTCCTACTATCCCTTCAGCGGCAGATTTGTACTAAGGAGAACTGGCAAGCAACTTAGCACTTGCTTACTTATAAAGATTAAAATGTAATACAGAAAATAAAATCTGCAATTTTACATCGCAAATCGCGTATTTTCTCGCTACTTTTGATGGAAGAAAGATTTGCTTTCACGAGTGTTTATAGTAACTTTTTCATCTCGTTCCGAGAGTGTAAGATTACCCTTCGGTATTATCTCTAAGAGTGTCACAATGCTTTGTTGGAGAAGCCACAGTATGCGGAAAATGTTGCAATTTCAACACAAAGTCGTAGGAACGCGCCTTTCTTATAGACTAAGGTTTAACACAAATAAATATACAGTATATCAACGTTGTTCAAATTTGCGATCTATATGAAAGTTCATTTTCAAAAATAAAATAAAAATTAATTTGCAAGGTCGAGTAGATTTACAGGAAGACTTTTGCGCGTCAATTTTTTTCTACTAGCACTTGTACGTGATTGGTCTGTTCAAAAGAGGGTATCTGTTGAGTTTACGTGCGAACTCAACCGATAGCCTTTTTTTAAAGCCAATATAACATGAAAGTATTTTAAAGTTTTTTATACATTGCAAAATAAGTTTACAAATTAAATCCCTGTTCATTCAGTGGCTAGACGCTCTAGCTAGACAAATTGATAGCCTAGCTGAAAAACGTACATGAACACGAAAAAGAAATAAAACCAGGCAAGTGCGTGTCGGGCTACGCACGGTGTGGAACCCTACACTGTTAGCTGCGTTAGCTACATTTTCTAGAAAAGGTGTAATTCTGTGAAATTTGTACGTTTATATAAAAAAAAATATACTCTGTGACTAGTAGAGCCAAGTAGAGCCTACTTAGCCGTCATAGTTTTCATTTAACGTTTATTATACCTACTACCTACCATGTTTTTTTTTAAACTAAACACAACAGTTTCATATATAAAAAAAAAATATAGAAAATATATCATCCGGGATACCTTCCCAACCGTGAAAGAATTTATAAACGGTTTAGTAGTTTCGAAGCCTATTCAATACAAACAAACAAATCTTTCTTCTATAAAATATTAATATTGATTTAACTAAAATAAACTGCTGCATAGGGCATTTTGCTCTGTCGGCTCTGGTTGTTATCGACATACATCTTGTTATCGAGGTAACCTGCAATTGACACATTGTAGATACGAAGTAAGCTTCTTGTTGAGTGGATTGTACGTAATAGTGCTGCCAGACGATCCAACTTTGTCCGTCAGCGAACTATAGAACCGACCGGTAGGGCACCACGTTCGATAGTGTAGGGCGCGAAAATTATTATTAATAACTAGCGGACCGAGTAGTATACGAGTTTACTCGTTACAAACCAAAATCCAAACATAAAAATCTTTCCGCTTTATAATATTAGTATAGATTAGTTAGTTATAGACGAGCAGCATTGTGCTGATATATTTATCAGTCATAAAAATTCAAAATTCAAAACTTTTATTCAGAGAATAGGTTTTCACAAACACGTTCTCTTGTCAGAGTATACAGTAATAAATTATTTGTATAAATTAATCTACTCTATAAACTACTACCATTTCGGAAACAAAAGCAAAATGACCACTGGTAAAAAGAAATGGCGAAAGAAAACCAGTTACGGCCTTTTTTGTCATTTAAAAATATATCGTACTGTTCTTTTTTCTTTTTCAACATAGAATTTAAAACTAGGTACATACATACAACATTACGTACGCGGAATGTCAATAAATAGTGCCATTAATTTGTCTCAACATAAAATTAAATCTAAAATATAAAATGCTAAATTGGTGTTGAAAAAGTTCACTACTTCACTAAATATCATGTCCATTAATTTTAAACTGTGCTTATTTATGTATAGTATTATTTTTAAAGTTTTTTTTAAGTTATTGTGTTGCTCTTGGGCCAATTGTCCAACCGGTTTTTAAACGCGCTTCACTGAAACAGCTGACTATACGTCATCGGGTAGCATATTCCATGCTTGGATAATTCTTACCGAACAGGTCTGCAACCGGACGGTTCGATGATCCGCTGCCGGAACAAGTTAGATCATCTGGCAGCACCTTTAAGGTTCAACAGCTGATTTCTATTTGGTCTGGTGTATGATATATAAATAGTTATAGCGAAGTATACTTGTATTTATTAGTTACATAATTAATTAGTAGCCTTGAGATATGGCAATAGCAAATAAGCTACTTAAGAGCTTATATCATCTCGAATTTCTCGCTCACCTTTCTACGATGACTCACTATCTGTCTCGCTCACGCAACCTTTTTATATTTTTTTAAATTAAAATATTACGTTCGACGACCTCCGTGGCGTAATGGTTACCACGCCAGACTGCCACCCAGGAGGTCCCGGGTTCGATCCCCGGTCGGGTCATGATGCAAAACGAACTTTTTCTGATTGGCCTCGGGTCTTGGATGTTTATCTATATATGTATTTGTTATAAAAATATAATATCGTTGAGTTAGTATCCCATAACACAAGTTTCGAACTTACTTTGGGGCTAGCTCAATCTGTATGAATTGTCCCTATATATTTATTTATTTTTATTAGTATCTATTAAAAAAATATGCACTGTAATTTTAAGAATAAATAAATTAATATTTTAATTTATGTATCTATGGTATGTACAAAGAAAATTCCGACTATGTAACTAATGAGAGATCAACTCCCATTCCAAATCTTTAGGTTTGGTTGAAGAATTTTTTTACAGAGATATCTACACTGATATTATAAAGAGGAAAGATGTGTATTTGTGTGTGTGTGTTTTTGTAATGTATGAGTTTATTACTCAAAAACTATTGGTCCGATTTCAAAAATTCTTTCACCGTCAGGAAGGTACTTTATTCCCGGGTAACATAGGCTATATTATATTTTCAAAATAATTAGGGTTCCTTAGTAAGACCCGTGCAAAGCCGGGGCGGTCCACTAGTAATAAATAAATTCTGCACCATTCACACAGCGCGCCGCCCCCCTATTCTTATAACAAGACAGATTCAATCTCGATTCGAACTCACGCGCTGTCCATTCATCCTATTTTATGAATGAATGAGACAGCGAATGAGTCTGAACCGAGATTTGATCTGTTATTGTTACGAGAATCGGGAGGCAGGTGGACTACTACGAAACGTAAATCCGATACTTCGGCCGAAGTATCGGAGGAATTTTAACCATGAAATACAAGGTTTTTCCATGGTTTTTTTAGTAATTCCTTGAATTGTATGGATGAAATACCTTGTACTTGATGGTTATTTTAGTAGTTCGTTGAATTATAACCATGAAATACCTTGTATTTCACATCTACAACTTTTCCGATACTTCGTCCGAAGTATCGGATTTACGTCTCGTAGTAGCCCTCCAGGTCTCAAAGTAAGCAAGGCTTAATTTTAAGCCTGCTCCTGTTACATATACTTGTAATACATACATAAAAATAAGTAAATAAATATAAGTACAAAAAAATTGTTTTAAAAATAACCTTTTATTTAAATGCGCTAAAAAGAAAAAAAATAACGCTTGTAAAAATAACTGATAGTTTCCTTTTAAAATTACATGACTTTAGATACTGTGAAAGAATAAAAATTGTAAATATCTTGGGCATAAGTAGTTGATATTTCGTTCCGAGCGGGATCCCCCGTGAGCCCCTTTCCGTCCTCGTTGTTATAAAATAAATGCAAAAGTTCGTATCTTATATGGAATACATTCTGTTGTTTTACCTAAACAAGGTTTTTTTAATGTTATTTTGTTGCACAATCAGCCAATAAAAGATATGAGTGAGCAGGGAAGTAAATATGATTCAATTTTTTTTTACCACTTTGGCAAACAGTCATACGGTCGGCCGATGGTGAAGATGATGGTAAGCCGTGGCAGCCGCCGTTTTTGTCCTTTAAAATCTCTGTATTTATCTTGATTTGTTAAACCTTATAATAATGGCAATAAATGCTTTTTCTTTAAATTTTTATTATTATTACCTTTAAAATTTTTGTTCTTAGCCCTGAACATCTTTTTCATGCATTGGCGCAGCGTGGCAGAGTACGCTCTAATCCTTCTAGATTGAAGGGAGACGGATCCAACAGTTGGATGATTAAGGGTTGATTATGATAATATGAGAGTATAATACTTGATGAAAGGACTTGTCTTGTAAAGCATTGATTACAAAAATAAATTTCCTCTTTTCAGAAATCATCGCCCGAGAATCAGAAAACCACTACGGAACACGTAAGTAATAATTTACCATTATTCATAAAATACAATACATTTATTAAGTAATGCTAATAATAAATTCAGAACTCACAACTGAATCATAAAAGTCATGCAAATTAAACATTTCTAATATTACGTGCTTCTCGAAATAATTAATTTATGCGTAAAGTTTGTTATACACTAAGGCCCGACTTACACGGACTGCTTGAAGCAGGATGAACTGCTTCAAGCTGCGACCATAGTGAACTACAGTCTTCTACACACATTATACGAACCGCTCGAGCAACTGTTTCGGGCGGTCGTGCGCTCAAAGCTTCAAGCTGTTGACTATGGCTGCAAGAGTGGTCAGCGTATGCTGATGGATGGCTAATTGATTCAGCAGGCTGTCTATATCGGCTTCGGCTCTAAGCTAGAATAATCAGCGGGATAATTTTTTTAAAATTTTTATCTACATATTACAACGGAAAACAATTGTGCAAAACCTTTATGTGGTACATAATTAGCGTAGTAGTACTTTAATTCTAGGTAAACTGGATTGTTGTGTATGTTAGTTTTTTTTTAACAAATTGTGTATTATGATTTATGATCGTAAACACTTATTTTTGGACAGAGACCTTGTAATGGTTTCATTGCGTAAGCGTTACTGAGAAAAGCTTATAACTCAGGCTTTTCTCAGTATGTTTATTTATAAACCAACATCTAAAGTTATTAAATGTTATTATTAAACGTCCAACTACTACGATTCCCTCTTCTTCTTTGTTCAGTTTTTGATAAGCGTATAATCCGCATAAATCGGAGCAGCCCGCCTGGGGAAGGACCTCCACCTTACAGAAGATCGTAGCCAAATAACATTGGTCTAGGCCATGTTGTGTTCCTACGATGAGTAAGGTCTCCAAACAAAGGGGTTTGGGATGGTTGGCAACGCGTGAGTGATACCTCCGGTATTGCAAGCGTCTATAGGCTACGGTGACGGCTTACCATCGGGCGGGCCATATGCTTGTTTGCCACCTTTGTGGTATAAAAAAAATGTGTCTGTTTATTACCATCAGGTGGCTCGCAAGCTTTGCTTGATTGAAAGGTTCGCTAACCTTACCTACATAACAAAAATATAAGATTAAAGATATTATGTTATTAGATTGATTGACCTTGTGCCTACATTGCTGAAATTATCCCTGCTTATTTATAGGACTATGAGTTTATATGAAATGTTACGAGAATAACTTTGGTATAGACACGTTATCTGTTGAATTAGATTTCAATTTAATGGTTGGTTACTGGAAAAGTTATTTATATGTGATCGAAGAGGGAAAACCATATGACATCAGTGAGTGATGGAAATTGTGAGTGCATTTTCACCGTATTGTTTTTACGAAATAATAGGGTAGATATTTTCCGTTGCTGTGTTTTAGTCAAAACTTTTTTGAGATGTCGTGACAGTAACATAATAAAAGGTGTCCAATTTGGCATTTTTATATCTCGACAATTGTATATGAGTGGACATTATTATACTACGTCATATTTTATTTTAGCCATTAGTCGACAAATTCGTTTTAGAATAAAAAGATTACTACGAAACGTACGTCTTTAATTCAATTGTAATTATAACACAGTGAGGATTTTGTTTTCTAAATGTTATTTTATCTAAATAGTGGCTACTCGTCGGATACACTCTCGAATTCATAATCTCGTCCCCTATTATCCCCATATTCAATCTCGATTCAAACTCACGCGCTGTCCCGTTCAATTCCTATTTTGTATAAGCGAGACAGCGACTGACTCCGAGTCGACATTGAATCTGTTTTTGTTTCGAGAATAGGACTGGCCTCAGTTTTTTGCACGGAATTCCCATACTCGCTTTTTTATGTCATACAGTAGACAAACAAGCAAGCGGGCCACCTGATGAAAAGCAGTCACCGCCGCCTATGGACATCAGTAACACCAGGGGTGCTACCAATGCGTTGTCCACCAAGGAGGTTGGAGGAAGGGAAGCGAAAGAAGGAGGGGGAAAGAGGGGATAGGGAAGGAGTTGGGCTTCCGGATCTCTCACTCACCGAACGAAACGCATTGCTGCTTCACGTCGATGTTCTGTGAGAGGGTGGTACTTCCATGGTCACGGATGATATTTTCATTTATTGCTTTTAGTGGTAGCTGGATTCTTTTGGACCCACTTCATTAAGAAATCCATGGGACTGAGTCTGTGTTAAATGACAAAAGAGGTCTGGATTTATTGCGCCATTTCTTTTACCAGTGGCCATTTTGCTTTTGTTATGATTGCAGATATATTGTTTATTTTACAGAGTAGATACAAATCAATATTATTTGAACACTTGGACAAGGGAGAGTACCGGTAAAGGCCTAGTCTTTGATTTAATAATTTTTTCTTTAAATTAATTTACTCGTATGCCAAAAAAAAGGTCTGAACCTTATAATCTTGTAGATAAAGCTAACATAATGTAATGTTTTAGTTTCGAAACTCCTATGGATACAGAAACAATTCGAGTGTGAATAGCGTAGTCTAGTGTATGCTCAAAAGCATATTTTGTTCATGTTAGGCTATTTATAAACAGTGACCGTTTACACCGTACAGATTTTACCAAACACAATAGTGACAACAGAATGTATGCTGGTCAAAACCAACTCTATTTAACGTTTACAATAACATTGTTATGTTTTGTTGCAGATTGTTGTGTCAGTAATGTTTCTTGTGTGAAATTGTTTCAAAAGAATCCACCAAAACCTATTTATCGTGTCTGTGATGTTATGGGATCCAAAGGGTTAAAAATGTTTTTGTCGTTTTCTAAGACATAAACGTTAATTTGTTTTTGAGTAGGATATAAGCAATCTTTTTGTCTTGAACACAAGACAATAAAAGAATGTGTTCTCTTAAACCATGCAAAGTGGCGATCTAAGAGGTCCGTGTCTTGAATCGACCTTATTCAAGACTTAGTTGCGCTTATGTTTATGCAAACTTTGTCTCCTATACGAGACTAATAATAGAAAGAATGTTTTCGTTGCAACGTTGACAGAATATTAAAATTGAATAAAATGTTACGTGTGAATGAGTGTCTGAATGCGTGAAAAATTTAATCGACTAGTCGTGTGCCGTTACGTTTCCGAAATTCGTAAAATGTTTCATCTATCCGGCTCAGTTGAAATCTGCACTGAAATTTGTACAGACATCAAATAATGGAATAGTCCTGTTGTCAATTACAAATCAATCCATCAATTTAGATCAGAGTTGTGCAGCCGACATTATTTTCACTCAATTTTTTTTTACGCTGTTTTTATATACAGTACAGGGTGACAGGTTTTTGGTCCAACTTCTTAAAAGTGGTTAAACTTGAGGTCGTTTGCAACAAATTAGCCCCCATCAACGGCGGTCGAAAGCGGTTTTAGAGATTTCGGTGTTTTAAGGAATAGTATCCAAAACCTATCATCCTGTATATTTACTAAGATAATAAACCTGAAAAAAGCTAAATCTCATAAATTGTCATCCATTTCAGTTAGACTTCAATCTCCATTCATTATTATTCACAATCATTACATCTGTGTATTCACTCTCACGCTCCATCAGCCTATGTCTAGTCTGCCCTCAGAGACAATAGTATTATTGACTAATTGACTGATGCGGTTTTGTCCGAACAGTATCCCTTCGCAATTCACACAAATGGTACCAATATCTAATTACCGTTAATAGACGGTCGAATGTCTATCGAGGTACTCGTAATTGAATATTGGTTCACTAAAGACGTCAACATTAGTTAAGTTTAGAGCGATAGCAAACGGAGTATTTTGAACGTGCAGATGCGTTTCCTTCGGCCTTTCTTCCACTTTGGTAACTGCAGTTTCGTAACCAGTTACGAAAGAAGAATTTTCTTTTGCTGTTTCGGCGCCGTATTATGCCCATTTTTGCGTTTATAGAAATACGCGACACAAACGCGCGCTTGAAGCGGGGTCCGGGGGGAGCGGAGGAGAGGCGCGTGCTCACGAGCTACGAGCTACTATAGCGCGACTGTATCGCTGTATTTGCGCGTAAAAGCGAAGTTGTTTCGCGTAAAAGCGAAGTTGTTGCGCGTTTCACGATCGGGTGTTTAGGTTGTTCTTTTGATATCTTTCTACCAAAACTGTCTCTGTATATAAAATCCCTTAAGGACATATTACATCGCAAACTGTCAGTATAAACAACGATGTGTTTATAAATTTACTGTTCTGTATTATCATTGTATAGTATAGCTTATGTATTTTTAAATAAGTTAATTCATAGTTTACTCTTCTCACCTGATTTTCATGTAAGTACACCTTTTTTTGATTACGAACTAGATTTTATAATTTTTAACCTGTATACTTTGTTGGCTTTCTATAATTTGTAATCTGTTATGTGTGATTAAATAAATAAATAATAATCTCCAGAGCTCCACTTTCTACAGGGTCAGCAATGCGCGAGTGATACCCCCGGTGTTGCAAGCGTCCATAGGCTATGGTGATTGCTTACCATCAGGCGGGCCGTATGCTTGTTTGCCACCTCATTGGTATTAAAAAAAAGATCTAGCTATTGGCCAATATGTAATTTAAGTTTAGTGTAAACTCCTGAATATAATTTTCAATTTGGCGTTCCAGTGCAGACTTTATCATAGTTGCTTACATCAATTTAATTTTGTCGGTGACCACAACGCTTCCCGCTCCGTTTATTAATTGCACACTGCGTTTGCCAATTACGTTAACTGAATGGCAACGAGTCAATATTTTGTTAAAGTTTAAAAATAACCCTTTATTTAACCTCTTACTCACCGAAGGAACACAACATGACTAGCCAATGCTATTTGGCTACGATCTTCTGTAAGGTGGAGGTCCCCAGACGGGCTGCTCCGATCTGAGCAGATTATCCGCTGTGCCCTACCTCTCTTAACCTTCTACTGTAACTGAAATGTTGGTAGTTTATAACGCAGTTAATTTTCTTTAAAAGTTGTAAATGACAAAAAAAAGTGCATGTGAAGGTCTAATTTCTGAAATAAACATTTAAATGTCATCTTATTTCATTTCATTACCTAGAAAACTTTGTCTGGTCCATATTATGTCCAACAGAGCACCAACTGAGACGATAGAAAATAAAATTGTCGTTTTAGTATTTTCTTGCAATTTTTCTATATTTTCTCATAGTTTAAACCTTCCCATGAACTTCAACAATTATTTCAAGATCAAAACTTGCCTAATTGGTCCAGCCACTTTTGAGTTTTAGCGAGGCAAACAGCAATTTATTTTAATTTAACTAAACAAGTTGTACACTAGAGAAAGTGGCCTACGCACATGAATAAATGATTCTGTTTGAGAACTAACTCTTGTTACATGAACCTTGTTCTGTATTCTGGTGTAAATCCAGCTCGTAACTAGTCTGTGAATAGATTTTTTTAAATATTCTGTTCCACTATAGTGAAATAATACATTAATCTTTGCTTTTTGCAGAGAATTTTCTTAGTCTATTTATATAGTATATTAACTTTATAATTCCCCGACATCAATTAATTTGAATTAGTTTAGGACGTTTCTCAATATGCCAATATGTGAGGTCACTTTTTGTTTTGTAATTGTTTTACTGCGATTAAGGTTATGTAAAATGTTTTCCACGTTATTGTTTGTGTAACTTAATAGATTTTTTTGTCAGGGAAGACCAAGGTTTAGATGGTTAGAGGAGACTGGTCCGAGAACTTGCAAGTCTGGCAACTCACGTACGGTATTGTGAGTGTCTATGGGTGGCAGTGATTGGTTTGCTCATTTGCATCGTCTTAAATAAGCAGAAAAGAACTTAACAACGAGTTTTTTTAAATGCTACGTGTGTTAAAAAAACTGTTGAACTCAGTTTCGTGTTTATTTTAAAATTTTCACATTTTTTTGTTGACTCCTAATTTCTACTGTTTTCAAGTTAATTGAGTAACAATCTGACAAAAAAATATATTTTCTAATTCTTTTATAAATATTGGCTTTTACAGTTAAAGGTTTAGGATTACTTTTAACTACTTCTTCATAACAATACTGTAATTTTTTTATAAACTGTAATTGTTTACTTTTGACATTCTGTAATGTCTCTCGCGAATAATAGTGGAAGTTCTGTCTGTAAGAGCTTCTAATCTTATTGAAACGGCTCTTCAACTCCGCCCCAGTAAAATCCATTCGCTCACCGCCGACCGCTGCCAATATCAATCCCATATTGAATTTCAATTTCAAACTTTATATCCGAGAATTAATCTCAAAGGAAAGCTTTGTTTTAAACAATTCTGCAGAAAACCTATCAGAAAAGAACGTTAGTTTTTATTAAATATCGGGAATTGGAGGCGCTTGTTGTAACGGACTGTGGTATTGTTTTTTTTTTATTTCACTGACTGACCGTACTAGGATTTAATTTTTCATTTTATTGAGTCACAGCAAGCGTGTGAATGGCGCTGGGAGGGTTGCGGGTTGCGGGTCTACGAGGCGCGAGCGCGGCGCGCGGCCGTAGCGACGCCTCGCCCCCGACTTCTGCGAACCGATGTTGTTTGGCGTGGTCTTTACTCGGCGGCTTTAATTATTTGCGGAAATTGTACGCTCCATTTTATCGCTGTACTATTTTGAGCGTTTCTATTTTATACCGTGTACGTTAACTTGTTGTGATTTTGATGTTTGCTTTGCTCTTTGATACAATATATGGACTTTTGATTGTTCTCTACATTACTACACGTCGGCTTAGCGCTCCGCGAGTGGCGCATCCTCGAGGGGTGTGGGTTCGGCTTCGTTCGGCTGTTTTTTGGGTGCCGAAGTTTTGGTGCGGTTAAGAGAGTAGGGTAGCACCGCCGAAGTATTCCTCCGCGCAAGGTCGACGCCCTCATCGATCGTTCGGGGGACAACCCCCGCGCCTGTGCGGCAACGCATACGTCGCGCAACAGGGCCCGACCTAACCTTCTCTGTGTATATCAAAAATACAAGTTGGCCAGCTTTTACTTCAGTTTCAAAGAGGGCGTCTGAGGACGCAGACGGCGCCCTTGAGCCGGCGCGACCACGCTTGCAGCGGTGGCGTAAGAACTACGATCGCGCGTACTCTGCAAACTCCCACTCTGTGATAACATAAACACCAAACGTAATGCCCTCAGTAGTATAGCGGCGTAGCGGGCACTGCCGCTGGCGTGTTGGCGGGACCATGGGTGTGGTTCAATGGCACGGCGTCCGCGGGCGGAGAGCGGGGCGTGCGCGGAAGGTCGGGGAGTGCACGTGATGTATGGCTCCAGCACCGCATATACACCCTCTCTCTTCGGCACCTCAGGTGCATCTGTGCGATTCTGCGCGCTGCAACTATAAACTCTAAGTTTCATATTTCTGCACAGCTGATCGGTGCAACTTTGTGTGCATTGCAGTTTCGAGCTTATGTCATAGTGCACAGAGTGCATTCACACTGCCGTTGCACTTGAACCCGTTGTTCACAATTGAGTGAACCCGACGCCGTAATTCATGTAACTACGCGTTGCCTGAGTTACGTGTGATCTATTAAGAACTCATATGGTAGTACCTAAACTTTTCTTTGCGTCACAAATATAGCCATTCATGAACGATACGTAGTTTTTGTTAATGATAGTAAACAAATAGATTACTTACTGGTTTTACGTAGGAATGCTTCCGGGGGAAGATTTTGTGGATTAAGGCGTCCATTGTGATGTTAAAACAAAAAGGGAATGAGGAACAATTGTGAGGGCTGAGGAGCAAGCCTCGGCAGCGATGGCGAGGAGGCAGCGTGGTGCCTGGCTCGCACTCGCGGCACTTGCTAGCTAACCGGCAATGCGAGAGCTTGAATCGCGTGCTAACACATTCGCACTGTGTACCAAACGTTTGAAACTACTATGAACTTAGAACGGAACTTTTTGTAACATAGAAGTGAGTGATTTATGTATGGTGTGTGGATTTCCTTGGATGATATGACATTAAGTACATGATACAAGAGATCTACTTTTTTTTTACTTTTTTTTAAATCTCACTATTTGAACAACAATTTGACACAAACGCATGACATCTTAGATATTTTATCATTTAGGTATTACAACTATAGTAGATAAACGCTAAGCGACTTTTAGATACTGTTTTTTCATATTATGTCACACACGTGGGTGTCATGTGTTATATTGAATAAATCCAATAACATTCTCTCAATAACGTATGATGTTTACAAATATGGGGACTACTTTCATTGAATATTTTTATCGAATAGGTATTTATGTAATTCTCTTTATAAAATAATATTTTTCATTTATGTCTCATTGAATATTTATTTGTACATAGTGAGGTTTTTATATTTATAATTTTAATACAAGTTTATTTACAATTGTTATATGGTTTTAATTCAAAAATTTTCATTCCATTAAAAAATAAAACTTACAACTTAACTTACTATTTAGAAAAAAGAATAAAATAAAATATTTTTTTTATTTATGATTTTAATTCTACTGTTTAAATGTTTTCTTTACTTTACTTACATTAAAGTATTAATTAATTATATTAAAAATAAGTATTATTTTAAACTATTGCTGTTTTTACATTATAAAAAATAATAACTGTAAAAAAAAATTATTTTATTTTTTATTTTATTTATTTATTTTTTATTATCCAATGGAGATTTGTTTTTTTTTACTGCTAAATATAATTTAAATAATTTAATTTTAGTCAATGTTTTTTTTTTATTTTTTTTTTATTTCTTTAAAAAAATCTTTATTTTTATTTTTTAATTACTTCTATTTTTTTACAATAAAGATTTATATATTTATAATCCTTAGTGTATTAGGTAGAGTTAGGATTATTTTGATAGAAAAAAATAATATTTTAACCTTTTATAAACTACTTTCATACATTCATGTTTTCGTGTTCATAAAAATAAAGACGTAGATTATAATTGTCTTCTATATATGACTTATACCTAAACAACCAGAAAACTAATATAAAATTAATACCACCACGAACAAAATTATTAGAACCTTCAACACTGGTGAATAAGCTCCGGTTAACTAATTCATCAGATAAATATTACTAACTACTACTAACATTATTTATTATATTATAGTTACGTATTCGAACATTTTTTATATTGTCAAAAAAATACCAAACTAAGTAAACTAACAAAAATCTATCATTTTATTTGGTGAATTTGGCTTCTGAAATTAAGGTTAACAATACCGAGAAAACTCGTAGAGGTGCTACGAACAAGGTCTACGTTACTGTAGATATCTACAATGCTACGGATTTAGCTACGGCACTGCTACGCTTAATTAATTAATGAATCAACATTTGGGAAATTCGAATGGAAATGTTTATCCATACTTCCATTAATATTATAAATGTGAAAATGTGTTTGTTTGTTTGTCCTCCCTTCACGTCGAAAGTAATGAACGGATTGATATGATTTTTTTATTGTGGATAGTTTAAGGTCTGGAGATTGACATAGGCTACTTTTTATCCCGGAAAAACATCTTATTACCACGGGAAAAAAAGTATAACATTATTTTCATATTTTTTTAACGGGGATAAGGCTACTTTCTTTCCCACGGGATAAAGAGATTCCCATGGGAAAAAGTTTTGACATTTTCCCTTGACCACGCGGGTGGAGCCGCGGGTAACAGCTAGCTTACTATAAATAACAATATAGGTTTCCGTGTGTCTATTATTCCAATTAATCAATACAACGACGCTCGACTACGACCAATCTACTTATACTCGTCTTTTTGAGAATCTAGACACAAACAAACAGTAATATACTGATTTTCAAAAAGCTTTTGACTGGGTGGACCACAATTTGCTACTGGAGAAGCTTGCCTTCAACGGTATCCGGGGTTATCTTTGGAGGTGGTTTAAATCTTACATCTCTAACAGAACACAGAAGGTGGTGATTAACGGTTGCGAGTCTGCTTATGTTTCTATTACTTTCGGTTTCCAGCAGGGTTCCTTAATGGGCCCCTTGCTATTTATTTTTTTTATTAATGACGTACACCATTGTTTAAAATTTTGCAATTACCGACGACATAAAGATTATTCATACTATTGACCACATTCAAGATCCCTACAAATTCCAGGACGATTTAAATAGATTTTCAGAATAATGTGTTAAAAATAAATTAAGCTTTAAGCATTGGTAAATGTAAATCTATAACTTTCACAAAAAACCATAATTTAAGTCGTTATCCGTATGAGTTATGTGGCATTCGTCTCGAGTCCATTGAGTCTATCAAGGATCTCGGAGTCATATTGGATACCAAACTACATTTAGATATTTAAATACCACATAGACAACATAATCGCTAAAGCCTTCAAAATGTATGGATTTGTCATCAGATCTGGTCCTAACTTCACCCGACCTTTTTTCGTATGTATAAATCACTCATTCGTTCACAATTAGAGTATGCTGTGTCTGTGTTGAATCCATTATACGGCAAGTATATAAATGCACTGGAAATTGTACAAATTTTTACGCACTATGCACTACAAATGCTGTCACAAACGACTGTTATACGTCCTGAACAAATACCAACATGTTAACTTTAGAATCTAGACGAGTTCAGCTCGAAACAATACTTCTCTTTGATCTTTGCCATAATAGGTACGATTGTATTCCGCTCCATAACAAATTATGCTACAGGGTTCCTTTTAGAACACATTATCGAAATGCAATAATTTTCCACCACTATATATCGTACCAATAATGCTGGGAAACGTTCGCCTCTTTATAGATTAGTAGACACATATAATAGGAATTTCAACTCTATTGACATACTTGTTACGCATGTTGGCACCTTCAAGAGAATGATAACAGCTCAACTCAAAACGTAACACCTGTTTGCTCACAAAATGTTTATATTTTTTTATATACATATTTTTATTGTTTTTCAGTTTTTATATAAAAAATATATATTTATATTATTGTTAAACTTTTGTCCGGAGTTGCCTTTTTGTATTAAGAAATCTTAATTAATTAATACATTAATTAAAAATATATATATTGAAAATAATCCTAATAAATAAAGTATACTATTATACTACTTATTAACTCCGGGAAGTTCCATTTTTTATTTCTTTCTTTCTACCACCACACCGTTACTTTTTCTATTATTATCTGTGGTCATCGGATTTGGTGGCACGATATTTGTGCAATTTATAACTATGTTTGTCATTGTAATTTCGTGTACACTGTTTGTTGATCCTAAAATAAATGAATAATCGTGACCTCATAAACGATTTTCGATTTACATAGTTTTCTCTTTTTACTAGTTTATTTATTCATGATATTGACCCGTAATTAACCCACTGCAGTAATATTGTTCTCCCTTCAATCAAAGAGGATTAGAGCGTACTCTGCCACGCCCCAATAAGGTCACCGACAATAGTGTTTGTATGGGAAAATAAAATTATCGTTTATAGTTTTTTTTTTTCATATTTTCTCACCGTTTCTACCTTCCCTGAACTTCCGCAAATATTTTAAGATAAAAATTTGTAGTCCAGCCATTCTAGAGAACGCAAAGCAACTCACACTATAAATAGACATTTAAAAATTCTCATAGGAATAGTAGGAACGGGAATGCGCGTACAATGCGGACGGGTGGCGCCGTAAATATATTTAATGTACCATACTTCCTATTGCTTCGTAGAATACAAACAAAAATTACACTGCACAGACGAATCCAACGAAACACACGTTCTTAAGTCCTCGCAATATGGTCGAATATCGATTGTATCCCTGTATTTTTATTTGCAGCAGTCCACCTATTCCATTTGTATTGTAATTCTTGGCAAAATTTCATTTGGCATCATACCAAGAGGCTTCTGTAGGAACTTGTAATCGAATTTTGTGTAGTCCAAATTTTTGGGACGTGAGATGCATATTGTGTACATCTTCACGCCGCCGCCTGTATCTCTTGGTGTGTCACGCTCCTCCTGTCCCGTTCCTTTTCTCTCACCTAACTTCTACTAAAAAAATAATGTTACATGACTAAAAAACCCTTATTTGGATTTCTTTCGCCCAGTTACGATAACCAGTTCCGGCCTTTTTTGTTATTCAATTCTTATTTTTAACAATGTTTTAAACACAGAAAAATGTAACGGGGAGTTCTCCCCAGTAGAAATGCGGTTCGCTACAAATTATATGCGATATGTCTGAAGTTAAACGTCATAGAACTACGCCCAAAAGAAACCACCCTCAAATAATCGAATGCTTTGATTGGCAGTGTATTTTTAAATAGAAGTCAAAGTGACAGTTTTCAAATGAGACGTTCTATTTAGCATATATATGTACAGATTCGTCAATGTTATGACCAGAGAGATCACGCCTACATTGCCTATTGATTAGTTTATTTTATCTGTGGTTTTAACAATACTAGGGGGTTTTGTCCGGTTCTTTCTACTTTATAGCTACTGTAAATCTCGTTGAATCACGATTATCTATCTTTGCATAGTACTAGCGCCTCGCCTCGACTTTGCACGGGTTTAGTAGGGCTCCCTAATTGTTTTGAAAATATAAAATAGCCTATGCCACCCGTGGACAAAGTAGCTTCCCAACGGCGAAAGAATTTTTCAAATCGGTCCAGTAGTATCGGAGTTTATGCAAACAAACAATCACATCTTTTCTTTTTATAATATTCGTATAGATTAACTACTCAACGGATTTTAGTGCCGATTTCAGCATACATACAAGGAATTTCCGTTTATTTTTCTATTTTCATTTGATACTATGTAAAGGTAAAGACATAACAAATAATTCAATATCTCAGACGATTTAAAAAAAATATGATTCCATATCCAGTCATATAGGTATATTTTAAATTGTAATAACAAATTTATTGCAACAAAAATACGGAACTGTAATCATGTTTTCTATAGAAAGACCATGTTTTTGAAACGACAAAAAATGTAAAAAAGTACATTTAATATATAAAAAAAAACATTGTTGAAAATATCCTTTCATTTATTATGTACATTCTATCAAAAATGACTAAAATAAAACTGCCTTAACTTTCATTATAAAAACCCTTTCTCAAGGTAGACATCCTTAATTTTCATATATTAAAAACGTGTCTCAAACAAACTGTTCGTTTTAGAAACTTGCAAAAACAATACTCTTTTTGCGCGCAGTCTTTTAATTATTCTCAAGATTCGGCCATCCGCTATCCACGAACCTTAATTAATTAAAATCGGCTTCCGACAACAGAGTGATAGAGTTTCTTACGAAATTTATTAGTTTATAGGATTAAATTGGTTTTTGAAACTGGTTCATTGGATTTTAAAATGGAAAACGGAAAAAAATCGGCCAAGTGCGGGTCGGTACCAAAAAGCATGTTTCTTTTATGGTAGTTCTGTTAATGTTAAGTTAAAGTTATTAGTTTTAATTACATAATATACCTATCGTTGTGGCGGAGCGGGGTCTCCTACTACGGGTTTTTATCTATTTTAACTCAGCTTTGTAAATTACTACTACTGAATATACATATTATTATTATTTTTTTTTTGTTTTTTGTTTTTTTTGTTTTAGTTCTTATTTTATTTTGATGTAATAATTTGTTTTTAAAGTGTCTCTCTACCAATCCGCATTGGAGCAGCGTGGCAGAGTTCGGTTTAATCCCCTTCGATTCGATTAAAGGGAGACGCGTATCCCTGCAGTGGGACGATTATGAGTAGATTTTATGATTTTTAAAATATACAACTAAATATTTTGTGAATATTTTAGGCGATGTGTTGCCGTTACAGAGTAAAGAACTGCAATAAAAAACATGTTTTGTTGTATTGGAGCCCCCGTTCAATATTTATTTTATTCTGTTTTTATTATTTGTTATTATAGCGGCAATTGATCATCTGTGAAAAAATCCACTGCCTAGCGATCACGGTTCATGAGATACAGCCTGGTGACCGTAACATCACTTAATTAGAATACTTATGCCAGTTTTCACAAACTAGATCGTATGGTAAGGCGATATCTACGTTAGGTCAGCGGATTTAAACCTTGACCAGAAAGGGCGAATACGCCTCGAGTTCCCCCCATTACATTATCCATTGCGGAGCTGCAATTATTTCAACGTGAGGTCCAACATACAAAAAGCTCAATGTAGCACGACACGCGATACCAACGCGCGTTCATGTGCACAGGGTCACCCTTATAATCGCTAAAGCCTTCAAAATGTATGGATTTGTCATCAGATCTGGTCCTAACTTCACCCGACCTTTTTTCGTATGTATAAATCACTCATTCGTTCACAATTAGAGTATGCTGTGTCTGTGTTGAATCCATTATACGGCAAGTATATAAATGCACTGGAAATTGTACAAATTTTTACGCACTATGCACTACAAATGCTGTCACAAACGACTGTTATACGTCCTGAACAAATACCAACATGTTAACTTTAGAATCTAGACGAGTTCAGCTCGAAACAATACTTCTCTTTGATCTTTGCCATAATAGGTACGATTGTATTCCGCTCCATAACAAATTATGCTACAGGGTTCCTTTTAGAACACATTATCGAAATGCAATAATTTTCCACCACTATATATCGTACCAATAATGCTGGGAAACGTTCGCCTCTTTATAGATTAGTAGACACATATAATAGGAATTTCAACTCTATTGACATACTTGTTACGCATGTTGGCACCTTCAAGAGAATGATAACAGCTCAACTCAAAACGTAACACCTGTTTGCTCACAAAATGTTTATATTTTTTTATATACATATTTTTATTGTTTTTCAGTTTTTATATAAAAAATATATATTTATATTATTGTTAAACTTTTGTCCGGAGTTGCCTTTTTGTATTAAGAAATCTTAATTAATTAATACATTAATTAAAAATATATATATTGAAAATAATCCTAATAAATAAAGTATACTATTATACTACTTATTAACTCCGGGAAGTTCCATTTTTTATTTCTTTCTTTCTACCACCACACCGTTACTTTTTCTATTATTATCTGTGGTCATCGGATTTGGTGGCACGATATTTGTGCAATTTATAACTATGTTTGTCATTGTAATTTCGTGTACACTGTTTGTTGATCCTAAAATAAATGAATAATCGTGACCTCATAAACGATTTTCGATTTACATAGTTTTCTCTTTTTACTAGTTTATTTATTCATGATATTGACCCGTAATTAACCCACTGCAGTAATATTGTTCTCCCTTCAATCAAAGAGGATTAGAGCGTACTCTGCCACGCCCCAATAAGGTCACCGACAATAGTGTTTGTATGGGAAAATAAAATTATCGTTTATAGTTTTTTTTTTTCATATTTTCTCACCGTTTCTACCTTCCCTGAACTTCCGCAAATATTTTAAGATAAAAATTTGTAGTCCAGCCATTCTAGAGAACGCAAAGCAACTCACACTATAAATAGACATTTAAAAATTCTCATAGGAATAGTAGGAACGGGAATGCGCGTACAATGCGGACGGGTGGCGCCGTAAATATATTTAATGTACCATACTTCCTATTGCTTCGTAGAATACAAACAAAAATTACACTGCACAGACGAATCCAACGAAACACACGTTCTTAAGTCCTCGCAATATGGTCGAATATCGATTGTATCCCTGTATTTTTATTTGCAGCAGTCCACCTATTCCATTTGTATTGTAATTCTTGGCAAAATTTCATTTGGCATCATACCAAGAGGCTTCTGTAGGAACTTGTAATCGAATTTTGTGTAGTCCAAATTTTTGGGACGTGAGATGCATATTGTGTACATCTTCACGCCGCCGCCTGTATCTCTTGGTGTGTCACGCTCCTCCTGTCCCGTTCCTTTTCTCTCACCTAACTTCTACTAAAAAAATAATGTTACATGACTAAAAAACCCTTATTTGGATTTCTTTCGCCCAGTTACGATAACCAGTTCCGGCCTTTTTTGTTATTCAATTCTTATTTTTAACAATGTTTTAAACACAGAAAAATGTAACGGGGAGTTCTCCCCAGTAGAAATGCGGTTCGCTACAAATTATATGCGATATGTCTGAAGTTAAACGTCATAGAACTACGCCCAAAAGAAACCACCCTCAAATAATCGAATGCTTTGATTGGCAGTGTATTTTTAAATAGAAGTCAAAGTGACAGTTTTCAAATGAGACGTTCTATTTAGCATATATATGTACAGATTCGTCAATGTTATGACCAGAGAGATCACGCCTACATTGCCTATTGATTAGTTTATTTTATCTGTGGTTTTAACAATACTAGGGGGTTTTGTCCGGTTCTTTCTACTTTATAGCTACTGTAAATCTCGTTGAATCACGATTATCTATCTTTGCATAGTACTAGCGCCTCGCCTCGACTTTGCACGGGTTTAGTAGGGCTCCCTAATTGTTTTGAAAATATAAAATAGCCTATGCCACCCGTGGACAAAGTAGCTTCCCAACGGCGAAAGAATTTTTCAAATCGGTCCAGTAGTATCGGAGTTTATGCAAACAAACAATCACATCTTTTCTTTTTATAATATTCGTATAGATTAACTACTCAACGGATTTTAGTGCCGATTTCAGCATACATACAAGGAATTTCCGTTTATTTTTCTATTTTCATTTGATACTATGTAAAGGTAAAGACATAACAAATAATTCAATATCTCAGACGATTTAAAAAAAATATGATTCCATATCCAGTCATATAGGTATATTTTAAATTGTAATAACAAATTTATTGCAACAAAAATACGGAACTGTAATCATGTTTTCTATAGAAAGACCATGTTTTTGAAACGACAAAAAATGTAAAAAAGTACATTTAATATATAAAAAAAAACATTGTTGAAAATATCCTTTCATTTATTATGTACATTCTATCAAAAATGACTAAAATAAAACTGCCTTAACTTTCATTATAAAAACCCTTTCTCAAGGTAGACATCCTTAATTTTCATATATTAAAAACGTGTCTCAAACAAACTGTTCGTTTTAGAAACTTGCAAAAACAATACTCTTTTTGCGCGCAGTCTTTTAATTATTCTCAAGATTCGGCCATCCGCTATCCACGAACCTTAATTAATTAAAATCGGCTTCCGACAACAGAGTGATAGAGTTTCTTACGAAATTTATTAGTTTATAGGATTAAATTGGTTTTTGAAACTGGTTCATTGGATTTTAAAATGGAAAACGGAAAAAAATCGGCCAAGTGCGGGTCGGTACCAAAAAGCATGTTTCTTTTATGGTAGTTCTGTTAATGTTAAGTTAAAGTTATTAGTTTTAATTACATAATATACCTATCGTTGTGGCGGAGCGGGGTCTCCTACTACGGGTTTTTATCTATTTTAACTCAGCTTTGTAAATTACTACTACTGAATATACATATTATTATTATTTTTTTTTTGTTTTTTGTTTTTTTTGTTTTAGTTCTTATTTTATTTTGATGTAATAATTTGTTTTTAAAGTGTCTCTCTACCAATCCGCATTGGAGCAGCGTGGCAGAGTTCGGTTTAATCCCCTTCGATTCGATTAAAGGGAGACGCGTATCCCTGCAGTGGGACGATTATGAGTAGATTTTATGATTTTTAAAATATACAACTAAATATTTTGTGAATATTTTAGGCGATGTGTTGCCGTTACAGAGTAAAGAACTGCAATAAAAAACATGTTTTGTTGTATTGGAGCCCCCGTTCAATATTTATTTTATTCTGTTTTTATTATTTGTTATTATAGCGGCAATTGATCATCTGTGAAAAAATCCACTGCCTAGCGATCACGGTTCATGAGATACAGCCTGGTGACCGTAACATCACTTAATTAGAATACTTATGCCAGTTTTCACAAACTAGATCGTATGGTAAGGCGATATCTACGTTAGGTCAGCGGATTTAAACCTTGACCAGAAAGGGCGAATACGCCTCGAGTTCCCCCCATTACATTATCCATTGCGGAGCTGCAATTATTTCAACGTGAGGTCCAACATACAAAAAGCTCAATGTAGCACGACACGCGATACCAACGCGCGTTCATGTGCACAGGGTCACCCTTATAATCGCTAAAGCCTTCAAAATGTATGGATTTGTCATCAGATCTGGTCCTAACTTCACCCGACCTTTTTTCGTATGTATAAATCACTCATTCGTTCACAATTAGAGTATGCTGTGTCTGTGTTGAATCCATTATACGGCAAGTATATAAATGCACTGGAAATTGTACAAATTTTTACGCACTATGCACTACAAATGCTGTCACAAACGACTGTTATACGTCCTGAACAAATACCAACATGTTAACTTTAGAATCTAGACGAGTTCAGCTCGAAACAATACTTCTCTTTGATCTTTGCCATAATAGGTACGATTGTATTCCGCTCCATAACAAATTATGCTACAGGGTTCCTTTTAGAACACATTATCGAAATGCAATAATTTTCCACCACTATATATCGTACCAATAATGCTGGGAAACGTTCGCCTCTTTATAGATTAGTAGACACATATAATAGGAATTTCAACTCTATTGACATACTTGTTACGCATGTTGGCACCTTCAAGAGAATGATAACAGCTCAACTCAAAACGTAACACCTGTTTGCTCACAAAATGTTTATATTTTTTTATATACATATTTTTATTGTTTTTCAGTTTTTATATAAAAAATATATATTTATATTATTGTTAAACTTTTGTCCGGAGTTGCCTTTTTGTATTAAGAAATCTTAATTAATTAATACATTAATTAAAAATATATATATTGAAAATAATCCTAATAAATAAAGTATACTATTATACTACTTATTAACTCCGGGAAGTTCCATTTTTTATTTCTTTCTTTCTACCACCACACCGTTACTTTTTCTATTATTATCTGTGGTCATCGGATTTGGTGGCACGATATTTGTGCAATTTATAACTATGTTTGTCATTGTAATTTCGTGTACACTGTTTGTTGATCCTAAAATAAATGAATAATCGTGACCTCATAAACGATTTTCGATTTACATAGTTTTCTCTTTTTACTAGTTTATTTATTCATGATATTGACCCGTAATTAACCCACTGCAGTAATATTGTTCTCCCTTCAATCAAAGAGGATTAGAGCGTACTCTGCCACGCCCCAATAAGGTCACCGACAATAGTGTTTGTATGGGAAAATAAAATTATCGTTTATAGTTTTTTTTTTTCATATTTTCTCACCGTTTCTACCTTCCCTGAACTTCCGCAAATATTTTAAGATAAAAATTTGTAGTCCAGCCATTCTAGAGAACGCAAAGCAACTCACACTATAAATAGACATTTAAAAATTCTCATAGGAATAGTAGGAACGGGAATGCGCGTACAATGCGGACGGGTGGCGCCGTAAATATATTTAATGTACCATACTTCCTATTGCTTCGTAGAATACAAACAAAAATTACACTGCACAGACGAATCCAACGAAACACACGTTCTTAAGTCCTCGCAATATGGTCGAATATCGATTGTATCCCTGTATTTTTATTTGCAGCAGTCCACCTATTCCATTTGTATTGTAATTCTTGGCAAAATTTCATTTGGCATCATACCAAGAGGCTTCTGTAGGAACTTGTAATCGAATTTTGTGTAGTCCAAATTTTTGGGACGTGAGATGCATATTGTGTACATCTTCACGCCGCCGCCTGTATCTCTTGGTGTGTCACGCTCCTCCTGTCCCGTTCCTTTTCTCTCACCTAACTTCTACTAAAAAAATAATGTTACATGACTAAAAAACCCTTATTTGGATTTCTTTCGCCCAGTTACGATAACCAGTTCCGGCCTTTTTTGTTATTCAATTCTTATTTTTAACAATGTTTTAAACACAGAAAAATGTAACGGGGAGTTCTCCCCAGTAGAAATGCGGTTCGCTACAAATTATATGCGATATGTCTGAAGTTAAACGTCATAGAACTACGCCCAAAAGAAACCACCCTCAAATAATCGAATGCTTTGATTGGCAGTGTATTTTTAAATAGAAGTCAAAGTGACAGTTTTCAAATGAGACGTTCTATTTAGCATATATATGTACAGATTCGTCAATGTTATGACCAGAGAGATCACGCCTACATTGCCTATTGATTAGTTTATTTTATCTGTGGTTTTAACAATACTAGGGGGTTTTGTCCGGTTCTTTCTACTTTATAGCTACTGTAAATCTCGTTGAATCACGATTATCTATCTTTGCATAGTACTAGCGCCTCGCCTCGACTTTGCACGGGTTTAGTAGGGCTCCCTAATTGTTTTGAAAATATAAAATAGCCTATGCCACCCGTGGACAAAGTAGCTTCCCAACGGCGAAAGAATTTTTCAAATCGGTCCAGTAGTATCGGAGTTTATGCAAACAAACAATCACATCTTTTCTTTTTATAATATTCGTATAGATTAACTACTCAACGGATTTTAGTGCCGATTTCAGCATACATACAAGGAATTTCCGTTTATTTTTCTATTTTCATTTGATACTATGTAAAGGTAAAGACATAACAAATAATTCAATATCTCAGACGATTTAAAAAAAATATGATTCCATATCCAGTCATATAGGTATATTTTAAATTGTAATAACAAATTTATTGCAACAAAAATACAGAACTGTAATCATGTTTTCTATAGAAAGACCATGTTTTTGAAACGACAAAAAAATGTAAAAAAAGTACGTTTAATATAAAAAAAAATCCATTGTTAAAAATATCCTTTCATTTATGTGCATTCTATCAAAAATGACTAAATTAAAACCGCCTTAACTTTCATAATAAAACCCTTTCTCAAGGTAGATATCCTTAATTTTCAAATATTAAAAACGTGTCTCAAACAAACTGTTCGTTTTGGAAACTTGCAAAAACAATACTCTTTTTGCGCGCAGTCTTTTAATTATTCTCAAGATTCGGCCATCCGCTATCCACGAACCTTAATTAATTAAAATCGGCTTCCGACAACAGAATGATAGAGTTTCTTACGAAATTTATTAGTTTATAGGATTAAATTGGTTTTCGAAACTGGTCCATTGGTTAAAATGGAAAACGGAAAAAAATCGACCAAGTGCGGGTCCCAAAAAGCATGTTTCTTTTATGGTAGTTCTGTTAATGTTAAGTTAAAGTTATTAGTTTTAATTACATAATGTACCTATCGTTGTGGCGGAGCGGGGTCTCCTACTACGGGTTTTTATCTATTATAACTCAGCTTTGTAAATTATTACTACTGAATAAACATTTTTGTATTTTGTATTAGTTCTTATTTTATTGTGATGTAATTATTTGTTTTTAAAGTGTCTCTCTACCAATCCGCATTGGAGCAGCGTGGCAGAGTTCGGTTTAATCCCCTTCGATTAAAGGGAGACGCGTATCCCTGCAGTGGGACGATTATGAGTAGATTTTATGATTTTGAAAATATACACCTAAATATTTTGTGAATATTTTAGGCGTTGTTTTGCCGTTACTTATTACAGAGATGTTTTGTTGTATTGGAGCCCCCGTTCAATATTTATTTTATTCTGTTTTTATTATTTGTTATTATAGCGGCAATAGATCATCTGTAAAAAAATCCACTGCCTAGCGATCACGGTTCATGAGATACAGCCTGGTGACAGACGCGTAGTTTTCACAAACTAGATCGTATGGTAAGGCGATATCTACGTTAGGTCAGGGGATTTAAACCTTGACCAGAAAGGGCGAATACGCCACGAGTTCCCCCCATTACATTATCCATTGCGGAGTTGCAATTATTTCAACGTGAGGTCCAACATACAAAAAGCTCAATGTAGCACGACACGCGATACCAACGCGCGTTCATGTGCACAGGGTCACCCTTGAATAATTCCGCCCGATCGGTATTTGATTGTTACATGTAATGTGAACTATTGATTAATGTGTGGTTAGGTTAGTACTCTTGATAGATTAGCACTAAATATACTAAAATAAGTGAAATTGAAAACGGTCTATACATTAACGAAAGTAAAGTATTAAGTTTCAAGACGTCGTCGCTTTGTGTCACTCTACAAACGAACGCGTAAGTTAAGCAACATCTATCCTAGCCAGTGTTTGGATAGGTTAGGTTATCTTGGGCTTTTCCGTGCTTCGGCGGGCACGTTAAGCCATCGGTCCAGGATATTGTCGATGGATGACAGTCGTTAAGCCAAGTCGGAGGCCTTCAGGATTGAAAACACTCAATCCAAATCGCAGCAGCGTGAGTAGCGTGACAGAGTACGCTCTAATTCCCTTCGGTTGAAGGATGACCCGTGTCTCTGCAGTGGGATGATTGTGGGTTGATATGTTATGATGAAAGTTTCAAGAGAAATCTTGCCAGTAGGGTGTAGGAATTTTATTTTGTTTGAGTCACTGACACGAAAGAAGAAGAGAAATTAGTCATTAACTTTAAAGAAATGATGAGTCTGCATACAGTAAAGACGTCTACGCTAGACATGCGTCGCATTATCGCGGCGTCTGCGCAGCGTATAGATCCGTTCATCGAACGTCTACGCTACGCCTACGCGCTGTGTGTAGTTTAACCAAACTAGAACCGAACGGGCACTAGCGCTGTTTGTGAACGAAATACCATCGAGTACGGCTGTACGTATCCCTTTTGCAAAATAACAAACTGGTACCTATGCGTTCTTACGTAACCCTTTATGGATATTCGACACCGGTTATTTAACAAATAATAACATTTTATTTATTGATCTGTTTCTTACATACTAAGCATACAATGACAATACAGAACACAGTCAACAAACGTAATAAGGTCCGTAAATATAATTAAGATTACAAAATATTGCGTAAATGGATTTACTAGAAAATTTATCCATTTACGCAATATTTAGAAATCTTTAACCATATTTACGGCCTGGGCCAGCCCTTTCCTTTGTTGACTGTAGTCATAATTTCTAATTCAGTAAACTCACCACCTCTAATTTATAAATACTAACATTCAGTGTGCTCGCGCAGGTTTTTGTATGGAGCGGTTACGTACTGATGTGCGCACAACGTTTTTTAATAGATTTCAAATATTTATATTTTAAAAAAACACGGATTTCGTGCCTCACACGCACGACTATCGAGCACATTGGAAATGAATCTACGGAATCCGAAAAAATATTGTCACTGAGCGACGATAAAATTGGGATAAGGAAAAGGTTAAAAAATATACAATTTAAATTAAACATTTAAAAAACCCTCGAATCAAACCTCTAAAAAGTAAATAAATATTATTTATGTACCCCCAATTCGACCTTTTATGATAATTTATTTATATTAGTTAATTAATAGTACCTAATAGTCATAATACTTCCAAATCGACTGTTGGTGAACGATTTCAGAATCATTTTGTCAATAGTACGTACACAGTGTCGTTTAAATCTATAGCTTTTTAAATTTAAATTTTATTTGCAGTTTTTATATGATTTCGTCCCTATTTCATTCCAATCCCTATCAGATTTTTTTTATTTCATACCACAAGCACACAAGCAAACGAGGAGCTACTTGATGGAACGTGGTTACCGCTGCCTGCCTATGAATATTAGAAATACCAGGGGCGCAACCATTGCGTTGCCTATTATAAGGAAGGGAATAGAGAGAAATGGGACAAGGGGATGGAGTTGGGCTATATCGTTGAGTTAGTATCCCATAACACAAGTTTCAAACTTACTTTGGGGCTAGCTCAATCTGTATGGATTGTCCCTATAGAGTTACAGTCGAGAGCAAAAGATTAAAGGAATGAAAAAATTGTTGTACTAATGACAAAAAATCAAAGTGACTTTTCAGCGGAAACGAAATATAAAAACTTAGTGCGCCTTTTCTTTATATTTTCCACCAAAGAAATGGCAATAAAACTATAAAATTGTAGTACGGCCTGTCTTGTAGTTTTTGGATACACTGAAATAAGCAGCTTTTTATTTATTTATATTTATATATTTACGGGGCTTGGCAAATATGCGTAGGGTTTTGCGAAATATATATGAGAGGTTCTGCGAAATATGTATGAGAGGTATTGCGAAGTATGTATGAGAGGTTGCGAAATATGTATAAGAGGTTGCGATATGATGTATGAAGGTACTGTGAAATATGTGTGAGGGTTATGCGAAATATGTATGAGGGTATTGCGAAATATGTATGAGAGGTATTGCGAGATATGTATGAGAGGTATTGCAAAATAGGTATGAGAGGTTGCGAAATATGTATGCAAAGTATTTCGAAATTTATATGAGTGGTATAGCGAAATTTATATGAGAGGTATTGCGAAATTATGTATGAAGGTACTGTGAAATATGTATGAGGGTGTTGCGAAATATGTATGAGAGGTATTGTGAAGTATGTATGACAGGCATGGCCAAATATACATAATTATATGAAAGTTTTTGCTTTTGGTTTGCGGTAATTTTGTGGTATCATACTAAATTCAGTGGCGGTACTTCCAATAAAGCCGAAAAGCCGGGCTTTCTCTACTAAAATACGCAATATAATATAAAAAACTCAATAAAGTTTAGCTACATATAACATATTCATACTTATTTTTTTAAAATCGAAATCAATCGGAATAATATTCAATAATAAATAATTCATTAGTGCGCCATCTCTACGCGGCCAGCGGATGAACTAAACATGAAGGTTAATTTTGATACGAACTGTGTTCTCCATCCGAACCGCACGCGCCGCATGCACATATGGCCGTCGACATAATGATGACCATATACGCTAGTATATACTAAATCTATGATGATGACACAGTCTCGAGCGAGCGAGACAGAGCTCGCTCAAAAATGGGCTTTTTATGAGATTTGTACCGTGCTTCCTAACGGCTTCAGACTTCTCGCTCTAACGTATGAAAAAACGCACACAAACGTATCGGATCCGCACAATGCTTCTTTTGATTCGATCGAACTTCATATTATTATTGTTCATTTAATATGCGGCTAATTTGTTGTTGTTTTATGAAAAAAAATACTTTTGCATTAAATAACGAGTTTAGAATCAGTGAATATTGTTTCGTGTGAAGTGATAAGTGTGTTTTTAAGATTTGTGAACTTAGTAAATGTGAAATCGTATAGATTTGCTGTTAAAAGACTTAATTTAAAGGTTAGCTAAACAACAATGAACAGAACTCTGAAATCTTCTCCGGACTTGTGTAAGTTTTTGTAACTCTTTATTAGTACAGACAGATAGAGTAATTCAATTAGTTGGCTGCTCTTGATCTTAAATAATATTATTTATTTAAGTTTTACATATTTTCAACGAAAACTCGTAAAATTATGATACGTCCTTACATACCTACCTAACCGACCCACCTACCTACCGAATAACCACAATCGTAGTGTTTTTTAAAGATTAGTAGTAAATATGTAGTTATTATGGGTTTGTGCATTTGTTGTGCATTCATTATGCACAATAAGAATTTGCCTTATCAAAAATACAATAAATCTAATCCTTCGGTTGGATTAAGTACCGCATAATATAAGAAATAAATTCAATTCGAAATGTTATTATAAAAAATAATTATGCATGTGTAGGTAATTTAAATCTCGAAACGATTGATAAGATATTTAATAAAAAATCGATTAATTGTATTCTCAAAAAATAACCACACCCGTCGTTGGTCAGCGAGTCCGATGGACTCGCTGACCAACGACGGGTGTGGTCCTCCAGCATTTCGGGGGTTGTGCGGCGGGTTGACACCTCGCCCACGTAAAACCTATGTTGCTGGTGAAGCGTATCCCATTAGCGCTTCACCAGCCTGCACAACATCGTCATGAAAAAAAAAAAAGTAAATAGGTAGGTAGCTACCTATCCAGCTTGCCTCATTATTGAACCCTAGGCACGCTACTGTTTGTATGAGAGGCGATTAGGATTAGGTAGGATAAGGGTTAGGATTAGGTTCCATAGGAATAAGATGTTTTTCTGGGATGAAAAGTAGACTATGTCATTCGAGAAATAAGGATACAATGATAATAAACTTAATTTTTCCCATGGGAATAAGATGTTCTTCTGGGCTCAAAGTGGAGTGGGCTGAGCATCGAGTACGTAGGCCTTTTGAATAGAGACGCCTTCAAGTCCATGGGTTTGTCCAAATGTGTTGGAATTTTGTTCATATAATCGTTCATATTATCATAGCATTTTAAAAGCGTTTTTGTAATGAATTTATTGGACCGATTACAAAAATACTTTCACTACATAGTAGAAAGATAGCACTAGAATATCTGCACTGAGTGACAGTGGATATTTTCCCATGGGAAAGAAAATATCCAATGTGACAATTCCCATAGAAAAGAAACGGAAAATCGCGTATATCATATGTAGGTAAATACTATGATAGAGTATGATATTGTAGGAGAAAGTTATGTTATTAGAGTAAAAGCATATGAAATACGAACAAAGGAACTATACTTCAGTGTGTGACAAACAAATACGAAACCATTTGGCAATCTCTCTTTTATTTGTACTTTCATACTTTGCCAAGCGGCATGCACTAGTGAAGGCTCCCTTTTAAAAATGTATGATTAAAAACGTAGTATGATTGTAATCACCTTAGGTAACTATCAAATAACACAAATTTTAAAAATGCATATATGATCCTTTTATTAATCTGACACATGTCATTGAGGCTTTCCGTCACATGTTTATAAATCTCAATATTTATGAACCGTATTGTGTATGGATTGCTGGGATTTACGGCTCCATAAACCTTCGCCGAAATCGATCAGAACCAACCATTTTCTGTCCTGCCTCCACCAGGCCATTGCAAAAGCCTTTTGTTTTTAAGTGCCAGCAGACAAAAACTACTATCTTTAACTGATTCAATTAATATGTTTCAATTAAATAAAAACGGTCACGGATCGAAACCACGGATGACACCTGTCGAATGTGCGAGTGAGAGAGACAGATATTCCGTCATGTTGTACAAACGTTTATTATCCTTGTACACATATTGTCACAATGCTGAAAGTAAAATCTTCAATTTTACTAACAAAAGATTAATAACATAAATATTGTTAAATAATTTTTTCACCTCACAAGCTCGGAAAGAATCTGTTTGTCATTCGAAATCTTAGCGCAAAAGTGCATTTTGTGCTCTAGCGTGGAAAGTATTTTTAAATCAAATCAAATCAAATCAAATCAAAATATTTTTATTCAAATAGGCATATTACAAGCACTTTCGAATCGTCACTTTTTTTTTTCCCTACCACCAGTTCAGACGGCAGATTTGTGCTAAGAAGAACCGGCAAGAAACTTAGCACTTGCTCTTTTAAAATGGTAATGACATAAGTTACAATTACGATAAATAAAAGTAAACATTGAAACAAGATTAAAAAATTAAAATAAAACTGCAAATTATTAATTTTTTATATAGTAAAGAAAAATTAATAGAAAAAAAAGGCGTATCAATATACTGGTATACATATATACATTTTAAGGTGTAAAAAAAAGGGGTAAACAGTGTGTATATAACATATATATATATATGCGCAATATATTATGTACCTAGCAGTAGGTAGACTTGAGTTTAGTGTCTGTGCCGAATTGATGATTCCAGCTATTCTTATCATTTAAATAATCTTCAATTCTATAATAAGCCTTTTTGCTGAGTGAATGTTTAATGAAGGATTTAAACCTTTTTTCTGGCAAATTCAGCACGTTTTCAGGCAGTTTATTATAAAATCTAATACCACTTGCAACAAAAGATTTTGAGGTCTTGGCGAGCCGGTGCCTAGGTAGAATCAATTTATGTTTATTTCTAAGATTTACATCAGAGTAATCACTAAACTTTACAAATGTGTTTATATTTCTACGTACATACATTATATTTTCATAAATATATTGACAAGCAACGGTCAAAACATTGATTTCTTTAAAAACTTCCCGTAATGAATCTCTGGAACCCATATTATAAATGGAGCGGATAGCTCTTTTTTGTAAAATAAATATTGCCTCAATATCGGCTGCTTTACCCCACAGCAATATGCCATACGACATGATACTATGAAAGTAACTAAAATATACTAGACGCGCTGTCGGTACATCAGTCATTTGCCTAATTCTCCTGACTGCGTATGCAGCAGAACTTAGTCTGCTTGCAAGTTTTTTTATGTGGGGGGCCCATTTCAAGCCTGAATCCAAGGTAATACCAAGAAATATAGTTTCATTGACAAAATCTAATTTATTACCATTGAGCATGATGTCCGTATCAACTTGACGTACATTTGGCAAAGTAAATTTTACTATTTTTGTTTTATTTGAATTTAATAATAAGTTATTGCAAGTGAACCAGTTTTGAATGGCAGAGAGTGCACCATTTACTTTGATAGCATTGGGACACTTGCGGTTAATATTGAAAATCAAAGAAGTGTCATCAGCAAATAGCACTGCTTGAATATCTGCCATGTTTTGGACCATGTAGGGGAGGTCGTTAATATAAACTAAAAATAGAAAAGGACCCAGGATTGAGCCTTGAGGCACCCCAATTTTCACGTTAGCACCATTAGATTTCACACCGTTAATGTCAACGGTTTGCAATCTATTGGCCAAATAAGAGGCAATCAAGTTTTGCGCATTATCTCTTACTCCGTAATGTTTTAATTTGAGCAGTAATGTCTGGTGGTCGACACAATCAAAGGCCTTTGAGAGATCGCAGAATACCCCGATAGCATCCTGCGACCCCTCCCACGCATTAAGGATATGCTTGACAAGAGCGACTCCAGCATCAGTGGTGGACATCCCGGCGGTGAAACCATACTGCTTATTATGAATAATATTGAACAAATTAAAATGCTGTTGCAATTGTCCAAGCATAACCTTCTCGAATATTTTGCTCAAAATTGGTAAAATAGATATTGGTCTGTAATTACCTGGTTCATGTCTTTCACCAGACTTAAACAAAGGTATCAATTTACTATATTTCATTAAATCAGGGAACAGACCAGTATCTACACAAGTATTAAAGATGATGGCTAAATGTGGAGCGATGGCGTCTATGACAGCATAAAGTGCTTTAATGGACATTCCCCAATGATCTTCAGTATTTTTAACATTGAGTTGTTTAAAAGTTCTAATAATTTTACAAGGGGAAATATATTTGAATTCGAAATCTTCAGCACAAGGCTCCACATTTTCCATTAACAATTTATTCGCACTATGAAGAGAGGAATTAAGAGAATCAGTAACTGTGATGGGGATATTAGTAAAAAAGTGTTCAAAGGCGTTTACAATATCATTCGTAGCTGTTATTGTACGATCATTATGTTTTAGGGAGCAGATGGTATCTCGTTGTTTTGTTTTTCCCGTCTCCTTATTGATAACATCCCATACAGCCTTAATTTTGTTACTTGATTCCGAAATCTTTTTCTTAATATATAAAGATTTCGCTTTTAGACAAACGGCTTTAAACATCTTTGAGTAATTTCTAACATAACGAACAAAATCAGTTTCGAATCTGTATGATTTTTGAGCGTATAGGTCAAATAATTTATTTCTACTTATCAATATACCAGGAGTTGCCCAATCAATAAAGTTTAATTTATTATAAGATTTAATAGATTTTTGTTTAAAAATGTTTCCATATTCTTCAAGCAAAGACAGAAATAAATTATTATACAGCAAGTCAGGGTCGTCTACAGAGTAGTCCAAAAGTGTGAGCCTTTCCTTAATTACATTATTGAATTTATTCAGTTTATTTGAAGTTAAAGGCCTGCAAACAAAGGTCTGACTCACAATCTCGTCGGTAACATGTTCAAAGACTACAAGTTGGCCACAGTGATCGGAAGGCAAGTGGTTCACTATTGAACTACTGAGATGTCGACAATTACAAAAAATATTGTCAAGGCACGTGGCTGATGTAGCCGTAATACGTGTGGGTTCCAGAAAAATGTTCGATAAATTAAATGATTTAAATAGATTTATAAATCTAACACTCATTACTGAATCTACTAGTAAATCAATATTAAAGTCACCGCAAACTATTATGTCTTTTTTGGAATTAAAAACTTTTTTCAAAATGTTCTCCATTGCATTTTCAAATTGAGTAAAATCACCACTTGGTGGTCTATAAACGCATATCAATATACAATTCTTCAATTCAGCACAGGACACTTCAATAGTGCGTTCCACAGAGAGTCTGCTGATGTCCACCCGTTCCTTAGCTTTAATGCAATTTTTTAATAAAATTAATGAACCGCCTCTTATTGCAGTCTCTCTGTTGAAACAGCTAACTATTTTGTAATTACTTATATCATAAACCATTTCACATTTTTTGAGCCAGTGCTCAGTTAAACATAATATGTCAACATTATGCTTATCAAGAAATAACTGTATTATAAGCTCGCTGCCGGGAAAGCCTTGAATATTTTGGTGTACAATAATCAGTTCTGAATGCTTTCCCGTTGTCTTGACAGGCAGTTTAAATCTGCAGTCATGTCTATGTTACAATTATTTCCTTCACAGGATGTCTTCAAAGTATTAATGGTATATGCTAGTAAACTAGCAATCTTATGTCTAAATTTATTAGATAGATATAATCTATCTTTAGTTAAATAAAAATCACTAATAAAATTATTAGTGTCAAAAAATATAAAATTGTCGCTATGACAACAGGTCAATTGCAAGAAATTGTTAAAACTATACAATTTATTATTAAATTTTGGTGGCTTGCAATTGGAGTAAGGTAAGGCACATAATATAATGTTTTTAACATTTAAAGTTTGCAACTGCTCAATACTATTAATTATGTCCCTTCTCCTAATCCCTAGGCTGTTTCCTAACAGTAACACAATACTAGTTTTGTCATCTACTTGGGTTTTCATGACACTGCTAATTATTTGATTAAAGGATGCATCTGGCATACAGTGGTTAATAACGTTACCTGATACATACTTTTTCAAGTATACACCTAGATTAAAACCTATTCTATCAGTAAATATTAATGTTTTCTCAATTAAATTATTTAAACTACAAACACTGTCACAAGCGACCGAATTTTGGTTGAGAATGAAAGTGTCAGAAACAGGGGCAGATGTTACATGGCTGTCATCAACAGATGTGGTGTTGATGTTGTCACACGTACAGCGTTGAGAAAGTGACTCAAATCGGTCTGCGTTATATCTACTCATCTCGATGAGTTCGTCCATAGCCAACATGTGCTCCTGTACCTGCTGCTGAGCTAAACTGTATTGCGCGGTTATATTATTAAAAGCATTTGACAATGAATCTATTTCCGACTGCAGTCGCTGTATGTCAGTATCATAAGTTTCTTGCCTTTCCACCAACTGTTTTTTACAGTCCTTGATATTGTTACAAAGTTGAACGTTTTTAGAAATTAACTTTTTAGTGTGTGAATGTTTCTGAAATTTATTTTTGAATTGTTTATTCAACTTTTTAATAGTTTTTTTAATTTTCAAATACTTTTTGACCTTGTTGTGACTGGCACCATGAACACCTTTGTCCATGGTCTCAGTCACAGCAGGGGAGCCTAAGACCAAGGCAGGCGCAGCAGGAGAATTAATGAGTTCATCATAAAGAGAGTGAACTGCTAATGAATCACGACGCTGGACTTCAGTTTCTAAGCAATTAATACTTTTGTACGCCTGCCCCAGTTCAAGCTCTAAATCAGTAACACGATTTAATGTTTGTTCGTGTATATCACTACATTGGTGGAAGGACTCTACTATAGATTGTAGCTGGTCTCGCTGAATAACCACATCATCAAAATTAATTTGTAGGTTTGAAAGTTCCGCCTTAAGGGCTGTATTTTTACTAATTATTTTTTGGATTTCCTCTTCGCTCTCATCCCTCTCCCGCAACAACTTCTCATTGGACGCTTTACTTGCTTTCAATTCTTCTAATGCTGCCTTCAGCTTCAGCTCCATCTGACGTGCAGTGACGAATCGGGTGGATGAGGCCATCGTAGTAAAGGTATGGGTACGGGGTAACAACAGTATTTACTAAATAGTTGAACGGAGTTTGGATGGAGCAAAAATACCTAGGTTTACTCGCGAGAACCAGCTTCACAAACCAAATATCTTAACTATCTTATGTTTAATTCAATTCGATTGATTTATTAAGTAGATTTACACTGTTAACCACTTAATAAATCAATAATGTGTGTGCAATGTTCAGTAGTATGAGGTAAATAAAATAAAGTCAAAGAACGTATGTAATATTAAATAAAATAACCTAAAAAGCGTAAGTGAGTGAGCTGCTACTATTAAATAAATAAAATGCAGTATATTAAGCGTAATATTGTAAAGATATTACCTTAAAACTGAATAAAAAGATTTGACAGCCGGCTGTTAACGGTCAATGACACATCACTTTACTTTTTACGAATCATACCGAACGAAAGCTCACACAAACACCAGTAAATGACAATTTACACTTAATATACACTTTACAAAACAAAACACTTTAGATATCAGTGCAAATTAATTAAAAAAATTAATTTAAATACAGGAGTACAATTTTTGACAAACTTAGCCTAGTGTTGCCAGCAATCCAATCGAACCTCTCTATTCTTTAATTTTTTATACCGCCAGTCCTCTGAAAATGCATTAATACTTATTTCATGCCAGTGCGCCAACCTTATTTTTAGAATAATCGAACTGGCCAGCACGACACCGCATGAAAAAAATAAACACATATTTAATATATTATTTGCGTTTTTCTTGCACCTAGGATTTTCCTCGCTGTAGTGAAAAATTTTGTGTTTCGCTCGGCAGCAAAGTTATTCTGCGTCTCGTACCTTTGAAACCCTCGCTACGCTCAGGATTCAATTTAAGTACTCGCGCCAAAAAACAACTTTGCAGCCTTGCATAACAAATAACTATTTTCTTCCAGTCGATACTAAAAAAAAAATATAATATTTTTGAAAAGTGGTATTAAAAGTGGTTTGGTCTCTGTACGCGAACTTTCGTAAGTGGGTCAAATACGCCCAATGACCTTTAAAGACAATTATACAAAGTTAAATGATAAGATTATTAAAGTGATACAGTTGCAAGAAGCAACTTTCTAAAAACACCAGCACGCGTCGCCGCTATATCAATGGTGTTAAAATTATAATTATAAGAGTGCATAATACAATACAATGGCGAACGCTTTCCAGCGATTGTGCGGCATTTCGTGAGTGCAAACACTTGACATTCTTTACGACTGTGTGTCCTGATGGGAACCCTGTAGCTTAATTTGTTTGTTAAAACAGTACAATCATATTTGTTGTGACACAGATCATGAAGTAACATCGTCTCTAATTGTAGGCGTCTGGATTTAAGATGAAGAAGCTTATATTCAATTTGTTAATATGAGTATACATACCAAATTACAGCTTTCTAGCATCAAGCGTGGCTCTAGACCGCGGACGGACAGACGCACAGACGTACATGGCGAAACTATAAGGGTTCCTTGTAGTTTACTACGGAACCCTAAAAAGCATAAAAAGTTGCTTATGCCACTCACCAGACCGTAATAATAATACAAATATTATAATTTCCACATAAAATTAATAATAAAATGATAAACACACTTTCACATTTATAATAAATAGTATGGATATGAATTACACATGAGTGGACAAATGCATGAAAATTGATATCATTTAGTGTGTCTACTGGTGCGATTGCCTAATTTAGTTTATGTCGGTAATTATTTATTGTAGTTGTTTATTTTTCATTGAAAATGCAGCGTTGCAGAGTACGCTCTAATCATCTTTGATTAATTAAAGAGAAATTAATTCATAGGTATACATATAGCAAATATATAATACAGTATACAATTATTGAATAAACAATACAATGATAATAATAATATGTACTGACGACACAACACAATGTGCCTGTGAGCGATTACTCTCTAAAGTAAACTATTTCATTTCAGCAATAAGGTAGCCCACCGAAATCGGCACCCTATTCAGGGTTTATATCTTAGATTTTAACCTAAACATAATGTGCAATGAGAATAAATAAATAATACAGGCAACAAGTCAAGCAAAATAAAGAGTGTGGACGGTCTTAGTACTATACTTCGCCTTAATTCTTCCTTTGTCTTCTAACTTCGTGTTTCGATCAACTTCGATGTAATGTAAACATGAAATAAGAAATTATGTATGTTATTCTAATGCCACATCTACACTCTATCGAAGTCGAGTAAAATAAACAGCGGGAGCTCTTCGTCCTAATTCGTCTTCACTTTTCCTTAATCTTCCGACTTCGTGCTTAACTTCGTTAGAGTTTAGGAGCGAGAGAGATAGTTGTGTTTAAGTAACTCTTCTGCTAGCTCTACACTCTCGCGAAATTAAGAGAGAACGACAGCGTTGTCTTCATTTTTCCTTTGTCATCTAACTTCATTGTACATCATTTCACTGTAGTCAGTATTGTAAAAACATTATTAAAATATGATTGTCCAAATAGGCCCTAACTACAGAC
Source organism: Endotricha flammealis (assembly GCA_905163395.2). Classification (NCBI taxonomy): domain Eukaryota; kingdom Metazoa; phylum Arthropoda; class Insecta; order Lepidoptera; family Pyralidae; genus Endotricha; species Endotricha flammealis. The sequence goes on from LR990852.1 coordinate 23,058,921, forward strand.
AATCATATTTTAATAATAACTACCATATTGTTTTGTTTCCGATATGGTGGTTTTACAAATGCATTGCCAAATGACGAGCGAGCGTAAGAACCAGCTACGACCTTTTTAGGGTTCCGTAGTGAACTACAAGGAACCCTTGTAGTTTCACCATGTCCGTCTGTCTGTCTGTCCGCGGTCTAGCGCCTAGACAGCTGTAATTTGGTATGTATACACATGTTAATAATGCTAACAAAGTGGTGAAATAAAATTTTGATAAAAAATTAAAGTAGAAATGAAAATTTTTTTCGCGCCTGTTGTGTTGTATTTAGATAGGAAGTCAATTTTCATTTTGCACGGTGGTCCCCTCCCCCCTATCTAAAAACTTTTGTTTAGAAATTTAAAAAGTAATGGTAGTAGTCCATAAATAAGCTGAACCTTCAATGAAAACTATAACAGTTAAGTAGCTCTACTAGTTACCGAGTAATAGCCGACGAACTGATAAAATATAATTTCTTTGGTGAAAACTTACAAGTGTCATAGAATATGATATTGGACTTATTTGAAAGCAAGGAAAGCACATCAAATACGGAACCCTACACTGTGCGTGGCCCGACATGTACTTAACCGGTTTTTAGGGTTCCGTAGCCAAATGGCACAAAAAGGAACCCTTATAGATTCGTCATGTCTGTCTGTCCGTCCGTATGTCACAGCCACTTTTTTTCGAAATTATAAGAACTATTACTGTTGAAACTTGGTAAGTAGATGTATTCTGTGAACCGCATTAAGATTTTCACACAAAAATAGAAAAAACCAATAAATTTTGGTATTTTCTATTTTTAAATACTTAGAACTGAATCTCAAAATTTTTTTGTTCATCAGACCCATACGTGTGTGGTATCAATAAGAGAATGATAAAACAAAAAAAAAAATATGATGTACAATCCTTACTAATTTAAATGATTATTAATGAGAAAGTGAGTTTGTTTGTTTGTTATTCCTTCACGGCTTGACTAAGCAACCGATCATTATAAAAAAGGGGATCAGATGTTTTTATGGGATAAAAACCTGGCAAGTACGTGTCGGACCACGCACAATGTAGAGTTCCGTATTGGCTACGCATTTCTTGCTTGCGGATGAGTATAATGCCATATTCTATAACATTTGTACGTTTTCGTCAAATAAATTTTACTTTATAAGTTCGTCGACTATTACTCAGTAACTAGTAGTGCCTAGTTAACTATTATAGTTTTCCTAGTAGGTTCACTATATGGACTACTACCATGATTTTTTTCAAATTTCTAAACGTAAGACTTTCGGAGATAGAGGTGAGGAAACTAAAATTGACACGTTGGATGTAAATAATTCGCAAACGGATCTCTAACTGTAGGCGTTTGGATTTAAGATGAAGAAGCTTATATTTTTTAAGTAGTTGTTCGTAGGACAATCGACTTTGGTACATGCAACGTCGGAATTTTCTCTGCACGGATTCAATAATTCTTCTGTAATGATGCCAGTTTACACCAACTACTCTTAGCTTGTGTTCATGAAAAACAGAATCAAAATCTGTTTGACTCCAATCACACTAAGAGTAGTTGTTAAAAAGGGGTGATTTATTATCTGAAACGAAACATTAATTATTTTTTATAAACATTTTTTTTTTCATGTAATATTTTTTGCACAAGACATAGGTGACAACTTGTTTGAAATAGGAATAATGATAATCTTTAATGTTTATTTAAAATACCATACATGTTTAAAACTACATATGGCAGGGTACTCTAGGCGAGGCCTGTCTTGTGGGGGCCAAAATAGCACTTCAAAAGAAACAAAAACTTATGGAAGAACAGCACAGTAAACAATGAATAATTTTTAAAGATTAAATTTTAACCAAACAAAAATTAAGGTCAATTAGGTAGATTTCAACAAATAATAATAATACATTTTATTTATTGATCTGTTTCTTACATACTAAGCATACAATGACAATACAAAACACAGTCAACAAAGGTAATAAGGTCCGTAAATATAATTAAAGATTACAAAATATTGCGTTAATGGATTTACTAGCAAATTTATATTTTAATAGTATTTATATTGCACTATGTAATTACAAAGGTCATTGGGCATTTTGTTCGGACATAATAATGACCCCCGCGTACACAAACAAAATAGGACATGGTATGTAGGTAAATGTAACTGCTACTCAATGGTATGGGTCGCATTCTTGCAGACCATGGGAGAATTAAGAAAAAGAAAACATAATATATTTTTATTTTAGCATTTTAAAAGCATTTTTGTAATGAATTAATTTAGTCAAAACTATTGGACCGATTTCAAAAATACTTGCACTACATAGTGGAAAGATAGCACTAGAATATCTGCACTGAGTGACATTGGACATTTTCCCATGGGAAAGAAAATATCCAATGTGACAATTCCCACAGAAAAGAAACGAAAAATCGCGTGTACCATATTTAGGTAAATACTATGATAGAATATGATATTGTAGGAGAAACTTATGTTATTAGAGTAAAAGCGTATGAAATACGAACAAAGGAACTAAACTTCAGTGTGTGACAAACAAATACGAAACCATTTGGCAATCTCTCTTTTATTTGTACTTTCATACTTTGCCAAGCGGCATGCACCAGTGAAGGCTCCCTTTTAAAAATGTATGATTAAAAACGTAGTATGATTGTAATCACCTTAAGTAACTATCAAATAACACAAATTTTAAAAATGCATATATGATCCTTTTATTAATCTGACACATGTCATTGAGGCTTTCCGTCACATGTTTATAAATCTCAATATTTATGAACCGTATTGTGTATGGAAACCTGGGATTTACGGCTCCATAAACCTTCGCCGAAATCGATCAGAACCAACCATTTTCTGTCCTGCCTCCACCAGGCCATTGCAAAAGCCTTTTGTTTTTAAGTGCCAGCAGACAAAAACTACTATCTTTAACTGATTCAATTAATATGTTTCAATTATATATAATTTGTATAGAAACGGTCACGGATCGAAACCACGGATGACACCTGTCGAATGTGCGAGTGAGAGAGACAGATATTCCGTCATGTTGTACAAACGTTTATTATCCTTGTACACATATTGTCACAATGCTGAAAGTAAAATCTTAAATTTTACTAACAAAAGATTAATAACATAAATATTGTTAAATAACTTTTTCACCTCACAAGCTCGGAAAGAATCTGTTTGTCATTCGAAATCTGAGCGCAAAAGTGCATTTTGTGCTCTAGCGTGGAAAGTATTTTTAAAATTCGAACCTTTCTATTCTTTAATTTTTTATACCGCCAGTCCTCTGAAAATGCATTAATACTTATTTCATGCCAGTGCGCCAACCTTATTTTTAGAATAATCGAACTGGCCAGCACGACACCGCATGAAAAAAATAAACACATATTTAATATATTATTTGCGTTTTTCTTGCACCTAGGATTTTCCTCGCTGTAGTGAGATGAAAAATTTTGTGTTTCGCTCGGCAGCAAAGTTATTCTGCGTCTCGTACCTTTGAAACCCTCGCTACGCTCAGGATTCAATTTAAGTACTCGCGCCAAAAAACAACTTTGCAGCCTTGCATAACAAATAACTATTTTCTTCCAGTCGATACTAAAAAAAATAAATAATATTTTTGAAAAGTGGTATTAAAAGTGGTTTGGTCTCTGTACGCGAACTTTCGTAAGTGGGTCAAATACGCCCAATGACCTTTAGACAATTATACAAAGTTAAATGATAAGATTATTAAAGTGACTTTCTAAAAACACCAGCACGCGTCGCCGCTATTTCAATGGTGTTAAAATTATAATTATGAGAGTGCATAATACAATACAATGGCGAACGCTTTCCAGCGATTGTGCGGCATTTCGTGAGTGCAAACACTTGACATTCTTTACGACTGTGTGTCCTTATGGGAACCCTGTTGCTTAATTTGTTTGTTAAAACAGTACAATCATATTTGTTGTGACACAGATCATGAAGTAACATCGTCTCTAATTGTAGGCGTCTGGATTTAAGATGAAGAAGCTTATATTCAATTTGTTAATATGAGTATACATACCAAATTACAGCTTTCTAGCATCAAGCGTCTAGGCTCTAGACCGCGGACGGACAGACGCACAGACGTACATGGCGAAACTATAAGGGTTCCTTGTAGTTTACTACAGAACCCTAAAAAGCATAAAAAGTTGCATATGCCACTCACCAGACCGTAATAATAATACAAATATTATAATTTCCACATAAAATTAATTATAAAATGATAAACACACTTTCACATTTATAATAAATAGTATGGATATGAATTACATATGAGTGGACAAATGCATGAAAATTGATATCATTTAGTGTGTGTGTCTACTGGTGCGATTGCCTAATTTAGTTTATGTCGGTAATTATTTATTGTAGTTGTTTATTTTTCATTGAAAATGCAGCGTTGCAGAGTACGCTCTAATCATCTTTGATTAATTAAAGAGAAATTAATTCATAGGTATACATATAGCAAATATATAATACAGTATACAATTATTGAATAAACAATACAATGATAATAATAATATGTACTGACGACACAACACAATGTGCCTGTGAGCGATTACTCTCTAAAGTAAACTATTTCATTTCAGCAATAAGGTAGCCCACCGAAATCGGCACCCTATTCAGGGTTTCTTCGCCTTAACTCTTCCTTTGTCTTCTAACTTCGTGTTTCGATCAACTTCGATGTAATGTAAACATGAAATAAGAAATTATGGATGTTATTCTAATGCCACATCTACACTCTATCGAAGTCGAGTAAAATAAACAGCGGGAGCTCTTCGTCCTAATTCGTCTTCACTTTTCCTTAATCTTCCGACTTCGTGCTTAACTTCGTTAGAGTTTAGGAGCGAGAGAGATAGTTGTGTTTAAGTAACTCTTCTGCTAGCTCTACACTCTCGCGAAATTAAGAGAGAACGACAGCGTTGTCTTCATTTTTCCTTTGTCATCTAACTTCATTGTACATCATTTCACTCTAGTCAGTATTGTAAAAACATTATTAAAATATGATTGTCCAAATAGGCCCTAACTACAGACAATCATATTTTAATAATAACTACCATATTGTTTTGTTTCCGATATGGTGGTTTTACAAATGCATTGCCAAATGACGAGCGAGCGTAAGAACCAGCTACGACCTTTTTAGGGTTCCGTAGTAAACTACAAGGAACCCTTGTAGTTTCACCATGTCCGTCTGTCAGTCTGTCCGCGGTCTAGCGCCTAGACAGCTGTAATTTGGTATGTATACACATGTTAATAATGCTAACAAAGTGGTGAAATAAAATTTTGATAAAAAATTAAAGTCGAAATGAAATTTTTTTTCGCGCCCACCCCATGTTGTGTTGTATTTAGATAGGAATTATTGACATTTATTGTGTCAATTTTCATTTTGCACGGTGGTCCCCTCCCCCCTCTATCTAAAAACTTTTGTTTAGAAATTTAAAAAGTAATGGTAGTAGTCCATAAATAAGCTGAACCTTCAATGAAAACTATAACAGTTAAGTAGGCTCTACTAGTTACCGAGTAATAGCCGACGAACTGATAAAATATAATTTCTTTGGTGAAAACTTACAAGTGTCATAGAATATGATATTGGACTTATTTGAAAGCAAGGAAAGCACATCAAATACGGAACCCTACACTGTGCGTGGCCCGACATGTCATTAACCGGTTTTTAGGGTTCCGTAGCCAAATGGGAAAAAACGGAACCCTTATAGATTCGTCATGTCTGTCTGTCCGTCCGTATGTCACAGCCACTTTTTTTCGAAATTATAAGAACTATTATATTTGATACTTGGTAAGTAGATGTATTCTGTGAACCGCATTAAGATTTTCACACAAAAATAGAAAAAACCAATAAATTTTGGTATTTTCTATTTTTAAATACTTAGAACTGAATCTCAAAATTTTTTTGTTCATCAGACCCATACGTGTGTGGTATCAATAAGAGAATGATAAAACTAAAATAAATATATGATGTACAATCCTTACTAATTTAAATTATTATTAATGAGAAAGTGAGTTTGTTTGTTTGTTATTCCTTCACGGCTTGACTAAGCAACCGATCATTTTAAAAAATTTATAAAAAGGGGATCAGATGTTTTTATGGGATAAAAACCTGGCAAGTACGTGTCGGACCACGCACAAAGTAGAGTTCCGTATTGGCTACGCATTTCTTGCTTGCGGATGAGTATAATGCCATTTTCTATAACATTTGTACGTTTTCGTCAAATAAATTTTACTTTATAAGTTCGTCGACTATTACTCAGTGACTAGTAGTGCCTAGTTAACTATTATAGTTTTCCTAGTAGGTTCACTATATGGACTACTACTACTACCATGATTTTTTTCAAATTTCTAAACGTAAGACTTTCGGAGATAGAGGTGAGGAAACTAAAATTGACACGTTGGATGTAAATAATTCGCAAACGGATCTCTAACTGTAGGCGTCTGGATTTAAGATGAAGAAGCTTATATTTTTTAAGTAGTTGTTCGTAGGACAATCGACTTTGGTACATGCAACGTCGGATTTTTCTCTGCACGGATTCAATAATTATTCTGTAATGATGCCAGTTTACACCAACTACTCTTAGCTTGTGTTCATGAAAAACAGAATCAAAATCTGTTTGACTCCAATCACACTAAGAGTAGTTGTTAAAAAGGGGTGATTTATTATCTGAAACGAAACATTAATTAACTTTTATCAACATTTTTTTTTTCATGTAATATTTTTTGCACAAGACATAGGTGACAACTTGTTTGAAATAGGAATAATGATAATCTTTAATGTTTATTTAAAATACCATACATGTTTAAAACTACATATGGCAGGGTACTCTAGGCGAGGCCTGTCTTGTGGGGGCCAAAATAGCACTTCAAAAGAAACAAAAACTTATGGAAGAACAGCACAGTAAACAATGAATAATTTTTAAAGATTAAATTTTAACCAAACAAAAATTAAGGTCAATTAGGTAGATTTCAACAAATAATAATAATACATTTTATTTATTGATCTGTTTCTTACATACTAAGCATACAATGACAATACAAAACACAGTCAACAAAGGTAATAAGGTCCGTAAATATAATTAAAGATTACAAAATATTGCGTTAATGGATTTACTAGCAAATTTATATTTTAATAGTATTTATATTGCACTATGTAATTACAAAGGTCATTGGGCATTTTGTTCGGACATAATAATGACCCCCGCGTACACAAACAAAATAGGACATGGTATGTAGGTAAATGTAACTGCTACTCAATGGTATGGGTCGCATTCTTGCAGACCATGGGAGAATTGAGAAAAAGAAAAAATAATAAATTATTATCATAGCATTTTAAAAGCATTTTTGTAATGAATTTATTGGACCGATTTCAAAAATACTTTCACTACATAGTAGAAGGATAGCACTACAATATCTGCACTGAGTGGACATTGGACATTTTTCCATGGGAAAGAAAATATCCCATGTGAAAATTCCTACAGAAAAGAAACGGAAAATCGCGTATATCATATTTAGGTAAATACTATGATAGAGTATGATATTGTAGGAGAAAGTTATGTTATTAGAGTAAAAGCGCATGAATACAAACAAAGGAACTTCAGTGTGTGACAAACAAATACGAAACCATTTTTGGCAATCTCTCTTTTATTTGTACTTTCATATTTTGCCAAGCAGCTTGCACCAGTGAAGGCTCCCTTTTAAAAATGTATGATTAAAAACGTAGTATGATTGTAATCACCATAAGTAACTATCAAATGACACAAAACATAAAAATGCATATATGATCCTTTTATTAATCTGACACATGTCATTGAGGCTGTCCGTCACATGTTTATAAATCTCAATATTTATGAACCGTATTGTGTATGGATTGCTGGGATTTACGGCTCCATAAACCTTCGCCGAAATCGATCAGAACCAACCATTTTCTGTCCTGCCTCCACCAGGCCATTGCAAAAGCCTTTTGTTTTTAAGTGCCAGCAGACAAAAACTACTATCTTTAACTGATTCAATTAATATGTTTCAATTATATAGAAACAGTCACGGATCGAAACCACGGATGACACCTGTCGAATGTGCGAGTGAGAGAGACAGATATTCCGTCATGTTGTACAAACGTTTATTATCCTTGTACACATATTGTCACAATGCTGAAAGTAAAATCTTTAATTTTATTAACAAAGTTTACTAACTTAAATATTGCTATATAACTTTTTTCTTCCAGTCGATACTTAAAAAAAAAATAATTTTTGAAAAGTGGTATTAGAAGTGGTTTGTTCTTGTGGTCTCTGTACGCGAACTTTCGTAAGTGGGTCAAATACGCGCAATGACCTTTCTAGTAAATCCATTTACGCAATAGAATTTTATAGATGAAAAAGGGTTATTATAAAGTGGAAGACTATTTTAAATATAAAAATTTGTGGTCACTATAATTTTTCTTTTCTTATTAAATATTTTTTTAAATGTATAAATAATAAAAAATAAAAAATGTTAAAATGGCTTTAAAAAAAGGCTATAGTTGAGTTTCTTGCGGCACTTCTTCTCAACAGGCCATTCACGTCTTATGTGCTAGTAGGGTAAAAAAAAAAAATTGACGTGTAAAAGTATTTCTTGTAAATCTACTTGCAAAATAAATATTTTTTTTTATTTTTTTATTTTAATATTTAAAAATCTTTAACCATATTTACGGCCTGAGCCAGCCCTTTCCTTTGTTGACTGTAGTAATCATTTCTAATTCAGTAAACTCACCACCTCTAATTTATAAATACTAACATTCAGTGTGTGAGCAGAAAATATAATGATTTAAGAGCGTTTACGCCTCGCGCATTTTTTTGTATGGAGCGGTTACGTACTGATGTGCGCACAACGTTTTTTATAGATTTTAAATATATATTTTTAAAAAAAATACACTAAATTATTTAACATTTCAAATCCAATGTTTGAGAGAAGACTTTATTCTATGTTGAAAGCTATTATCTATATATATAAAATGCTTTGTCCTGACTGACTGACTGACTGACTGACTGACTGACTGACTGACTGACTGACTGACTGACTGACTGACTGACTGACTGAGAATCAACGCACAGCCTAAACCGCTCATCGTAAAAATCTGAAACTTGGCAGGTGGAACTATTATAAGACGTAGGCGTCCGATAAGAAAGGATTTTTCGAAATTCGAACTCTAAGGGGGTAAAAAAGGGGGGTAAAGTTACTATGGGACAACTTGATTCCTTGGTCCAATCTACTTCAAATTTTGCATAAAAATTGTTTAAGAGAATTTATGGAAGATGTGATTCTTATTTTATTGATATTCTTGAAAAAAATGTATTTTGTGGGTAATTTTCTTCGAGTTGATATCAATACTCATACTCCTTAGTGCTTTTGATTTCAATTACATTTCATTTTGACACATCCGTGAAGTGAAGTGTCATCTGTCATGTAATTATAAATTGTGAATATTTAATCATAATGTCGTCTATTTATTCTGTTTGTGATATGGGAAAAACACCTAAAATTCTAACTATGTATAAAGCGGACTGAATCATATTCATCTATAATCGATAATAAATAGTAAGTAATTAAATATTAAATTTTATAATATTTGACAGGGTTCAAGTTAAATTGGTCAATGGTTAAATGGCATACATATTGATATTGTCTCTTTCTCACTTATAGGAAATCTCATTACGTCGACTCGCTCTATTATTTCGTAGTGTTGTTGTAGGCTGAGGTTGTAGGTATTGAATTACCGATATACTTATACATTTTTTTTACGGAAGTGGTTGGAAAACAAGCTCAGGAATATGGATCATTTGATATTAGGTGATTACCGTCGACTATGGAGCACATAGATTCTAGGGTCCCTAACCCGTTGCCGACCTATAACAGGAAAAAACAGGATATAGCGAAAAATAGTATAAGGAATGAGTTAGATTTTTTTTATACCACAAAGGTGACAAACAAGAATTTCGGATATTTCACTCCCCGAACGAAACGCATTGCTGCTTACGTCAATATTCTGTATAAGGGTGGCTCTTCACCGGTCGGGCTAGCCTATTTCATAAACACCAAAGATTGTAATGAGAAGTATAAAAATAGAAAAAATATATATCTAAACATATCACAATTTTTTGGGTGTGTTCTGAAATGTATGATGTAGGCAACCGATGGACCCAACCGAACCGAACCCACGGGAAAGCGGGATAAACGCAAACGAAGTTGCGCGGGTTTCTCTAGTTATAAATAAATTAAAAGTAAAAAAATATATTTAAAAACAAGCTTTTATTTAATTGCGCTAAAAATAATAAAATAAACTTTTCTTTTAAAACTTTTACTATCAACTTATAACGTTGTCATTGTTACACAATTTAAATGACATATAAGCTTGTTGCGAGATAATTACTAACATTTACTCGAACTAAGTTCGATAATTATGTTTTCAGGTAAATTGTGTAACAATGACGACGTTATAAGTTGATAGTAAAAGTTTTAAAAGAAAAGTTTATTTTATTCTTTTTAGCGCACCTAAATAAAAGCCTGTTTTTAAAAATATTTTTTTTTACTTTTTATTTATTTTTCACTTTTTTGTTATCACTGGACAGGTTTCGCAGTGCCATCTATTGTCGAAAAGCGGTACTAGTCTAATGAGTAATAATGCCTTCCGATATTATTATATTATACAGATATTTATATTTGTAATTAAATCTTTAAAAAAACTCGAGAAAAACGCGCGATTTGATTCCTGCATTATTCACCTATAGCTAGTGAAACCCGCGCAACTTCGTTTTCGTATATTTATACCGCCACCTATATCAGACTTTTGATCAAATCCTACAGGAATCGCGTAGTTTTCGGAATACAAAGTACCTTCTGTGTTAATCCAAGGTATCAGCTACCTACATACCAAATATCATAAATATTGACCCAGCCATTTGAGCGTGAAGAAGTGACAAACACCATAAGGCCTCATTTAGACGACACCAGTTTCTTGCACATTCAAGAGCAGTAATTGCATGAAATCTAATGGGAGCAATAATTTGTCCTTCAAAAATTTTGACGACCTCCGTGGCGTAATGATTACCACGCCAGACCGCCACCCAGGAGGTCCCGGGCTCGATCCCCGGTCGGGTCATGATGGAAAACGAACTTTTTCTGATTGGCCTCGGGTCTTGGATGTTTATCTATATATGTATTTGTTATAAAATATACTATCGTTGAGTTAGTATCCCATAACACAAGTTTCGAACTTACTTTGGGGCTAGCTCAATCTGTATGAATTGTCCCCATATAAAAATATAAAAAAAAAAAAAAAAATAATTTAAGCAGCTGTCGTTTAGACGATGCATGTCAATTATTGCTTTGACATGATTGTATGCCACAAGCAATAAACTGTCATCGTCTAAATGAGCCTTAACTTTCGCCTTTATAATATTAGTAGAATTACTACATACGGAACCCTCGGTGGGCGAGTCCGACTCGCACGGCGGCATCTAATGAATTTAATTTGTGTTTTTTTAATTTATTTACTTATTAGTCAAATCAACAATAGGTACAAATAGAACACAATTACAGATGTGAACGACATTGTAAAATAAAGCACAGCAGTAATTTTATTATTTTATTATCCCTTATTATAGAATTAATGATAGTGATAATATTTGGTAATTGAGATGAGCATTACATTATATAAGCATTACGGTCCTTATAAGGAACCTACATGCCAAATTTGGAATCTCTAGACCCAGCAGTTTGGGCTCTGCGTTGTCAGTCAGACAGGACTTTTAATTTTATATATTTAGATTGATTGCGGCAGCTACCTATTTTTTTTTATAAACTACTAAGGTGGCAAACAAGCTACCACATGGTAATTGGTCACCGTAGCCACGCTAACGTAGGACCCTTGCAACACCGGGAGTATCACTCGCGCATTGCCGACCATGTAAAAATCTTTTAACTAACTAAAGAAAAGACCTCCGCGGGATCTCATTCCACAGCCTCAGTATTCGCGGGAGGAAACTTCTCTGAAACCGCGCAGTACGCGACCGTTTTGCTTTTAGCGTGCACCAATTTTTTTTAGTAATAATGCTTATTACTTTATCAGAGGTTGCCTGGATGAAATTGCGTACCAATAATTCTGCCTATTGCCTTTCTTAATTATTTCTTCGTGCAATAAAGAGATTTTGTACTGATATGAGTGAACGAGCAATGAAAGTACAGTCCTGTCATTGTCATAATCATCCCACTGCAGGGATACGGATCTCTCTTCAATCGAAGGGTATAAGAGCGTATTCTGCTACGCTGCTTCAAATGCGGATTGGCAGAGGTCAGTGTTTTTAAGCCGCCAGAAGGCCACCGACTTAGCTCAACGACTGTCCTTCATCGACAACAACCGGGACCGACGGCTTAATGTACCTCCTGATCTCAAAATTAGCAAGCTTTAACCTTTAACCTTGTGTTGTACCAGAAAACGGACAAGTTGTTGTAAATATTGTATACTGGTGTACTTATAATACATAAAAACACTCATGAGAACAAACAAAGTTCCATAATCACACAAATACATATTTGCTCCGAGGTCGAATCCAACCCGCGCCCTTAGGTGACGATGGTCTGTCACAAATGTCGTAATAAAAAATGCGTGAGTTAACAAAACTGTCAACGAAGTAAGTAAATAATGTACTTTAATTGTATAATGTGAAGTAATCGAGTCGGAGCACTAAAGAGCTTTTACTCCAAATGATATTTACGACGAAGTCCCGTTGAAAATTTCGTTCAGTTCAGACACGGAACTATGTTAAAATTTGCTCTCTCTCCATCCGCGCCATTTGCCATGAAAGCCCCGACCGCGCGAAAGTTTCAAAGTTAACATTTGTTGCTCTCGCATAGCATAATTAAATTATGGACCAGCTAGTCTGAAACTAGAAAGTTCCTACTATTGATACTGTGAAGTTATTTACACAATTATTTCTGTTTTTAGAGCCATTTACGTATTGTCGACTGGTCGCTGGCGACTGTGACTTTCTGTAGTTTAAAGTTCAAGTTATGTGCTGATTATATCTAATGATAAAAATTTGCGAATAATCGTCATAGTGTGAACACTATGACGATATTTCGCAAATTTTTATCGCTATCACGGATTTTTGAATTTGAATGTGAGAGTATGTTAATCAAAAATGTTATGTAAGGCAATGTTATGATCAAAAACATTCCACTTGAATAAAATACGAAGATAAATGAAGTGTCCTACCACTAAGCATGTCTTACGACTTAGGTACTCACCCTACATTGAAATGTTTATTGTGAATACGTTATTAACTTCTCAAATCAAGTTTCAATAAAATTCCAATGGCATGAGAAAATATTTTCCTGTAAAAGTAAATCGACTTAAGAGGTATTAGTAATAATATTAAGTCTACGATATTTACGTTTCTCTCTTCAATCAAATACCGTTTTCCTTGTCCCTGTCGTTGTTAAAAACGCAAATAATTTCGCAATAGGTACTGATATATTTTTTTATAAGATTACTGGTTTTATAGTTAAATCTATAATATATACTCAAAGACCGAAAACGCTCAGTGAGCGGAAAAATTGCTCACAACGCGAAATCGTAAGAAAAGTTCGCGTGGTAAGGTGTTATGATCACTAGATAGCCCTAACCTATCCCACTAATGTCTGTTGGTATTCAGACAGACATTGGTGGGTTAGGTTAGAAATTTTTTCTAACGGTTCAATCAACGCGTTGTGAGCTATTTTTTCGCTCACTGAACGTTTTCGGTCTTTGAGCGTAACATATATAAAAGAAAGTCGTGTTAGTTACACTATTAATAACTCAAGAACGGCTGAAGCGATGTGGCTGGAAAATTTGTGGAGAGGTAGCTTAGAACCAGGAGCAGGATATAGGATAATTTTATTCCGTTAGGGTAGGATAGGGTAGGCTATTGGTGGGGTAGGGTAGGGTTATGGTAGGGGTAGGGTTAAGGTAGGGGTAGGGTAATGCTTCTAAGGCGGAACAAAGTTTGCCGCGTGGCCTAGTAACAATTAGCATATTTTTCTTCAGAAACAAATTCCGGTCCTGCGGCCGGTACGGTACGGTTCCATCCGGTCCGATCAAGTCCGGTCGGTCCGGTCCTGATAAGGAACCTACATGCCAATTAGCATATTTTTCTAGGGAAAAAATAACCGGTCCGGTCCGGCACGGCCCGGTACGGTGCGGTTCCTTCCGGACCGATCAGGTCTGATCTGGTCCGGTCCGTTCCGGTTCGGTCTGGTCCCGTCGGTCCGGTCCTTATAAGGACCCTACATGACAAATTTGGCATCACTAGACCCAGCGGTTTGGGCTGTGCGTCCCCTCGCAACTTCGTTTGCGTATATCTCGCTTTCCCGTGGGAATTTTGAAAAATCCTTTCTTAGTACTCCCCTAGACATCGTAAGGAACCTACGGTCCAAATTTGGAATCTCTAGACCCACCGGTTTGGGCTGTGCGTTGATATATAGTTAAGTCAATCAGTCGCTATTTGGATCGACATCCCGAGTTTAGCGCTTGATTTCTGTAGGTATGTACCTGGATCTGTATTTTATTTATTCTTATAAATGTACTTATACATTGTAACAAACGAGTGAAAGAAAAGCTAAATGACAAAAAAGGCCGTAACCAGGTTTCTTTCGCCATTTCTTTTACCGGTGCCCATTTTGCTTGTGTCCGAAATGGTGGTAGTATATAACGTAGTTTATTTTCTTTATACATAAATATACAAGTTGTAAATGACAAGAAAAAGTGCCTGTGAAGGTCTCATTTCTGAAATAAACGATTTTTTTTTCATTTTATGTCAGTCAGTCAGGACTTTTTGAATTTTATATATATAGATATTTAATCAATTTAATCAGCTTGAAATTAGACGGAGTTGGAACTATTTAAATACACAGAGGCCCAGTGGTCGAGTGATTAGCTCAGCAATGGTCATTTCATCCCAAGGGCGGGTTGGAATCCTGCGCAAGGCAAACATTTGTGTGCATGTTTGCCTTGGTCTGGGTGTTTTCTATGTATAATAGTATTTATTTACAAAAAAAAAGTATTTAGGTACATTCAGAAATCTAGTACCCATAATACAAGCTTAGTTTGGGACTAGATGGCGTTGTGTGATTCGTCCAAGGATATAAAAATAAAATATAAAAAAATAACTGCACCAGAGGGGTTTCGACTCTACATAGCTTAGTTTGGGATCAGCTCAAGAGATACCTAGGGCACAGCGGATAATCCGCTCCGCATCTGTCACCTTAAAGAAGATCGTAGCCAAATAGCATTGGTCTCGGCAATGTTGTGTTCCTACGGCGAGTAAGGTCTCCAGAGCTCCTCTTCGGGGGGTTGGGAGTGTTGGCAACGCGTGAGTGATACCACCGGTATTGCAAGCTACGGTGATGCATAGCATCAGGTGGGCCGTATGCATGTTTGCCAACTTTGTGGTATCAAAAATGATGAAAAACTAACTTTTCTGATTGGCCTCGGGTCTTGGATGTTTATATATATAATTATGTATTTGTTATAAAATATAGTATCGTTGATTTAGTATCCCATAACACAGTACCAAACTTTGGGGCTAGCTGAATCTGTGTGATTAGTCCCTATATATTTAAAATTGAAATTAAAATCGTGATTTCGATGCCCAGTTACCTAGCAGGTGGGGCGCTATTTACCTAATTTATTTATATTCAACGAGCGAAACCCGCGCAACTTCGTTTGCGTGCGTGGACTAGAAAAAGTGCCGGTGAGTCACTTTTATTTATTTATTTATTTGAATTTATTGACTTTGCTAAGCTATGTCTAAGCAAGGCTCATTTTCAGCTGATTTCGGATGATTTTCGTAATGATACCGAATGCGGTGGCATAAGCTAAACTATCGTAAATCCAGAAGGCGTGCAATATTAATTTAGACATTCAATGTCCGATCGATGACCTGTTCATGTGATGTAATCGCAAAAACATGTCATGTGTTGATATGCTCGTGATTTCCGAACACTTTCTTATTTACGGTTTCCATTTTCGCAAACTGATGTTTAATTAGTTTGATGATTTATTTATTTTAGCAATATTATGTTAACACGGTACGGTAGATAGCTTTATGTACACATTATAATTACGACTGTCACTGTCAACAAACTAAAGAAGGATAAAAGAAATAGCACGAGACTTAGGCCCCATTCACACGGCACGAATTTTTACGTGCGAGCGTCGCGTCGCAAACGCACACGCGTAGTATGCGCTCACTTACACCGCGATCGCTAAGTGCCCGCGTCGCGATCGCGACGCTTTGCTTTTGATCGATATAAAATACATTAATTAAAAAATTATTAAAGTTCAATTCTTTAAGCCCCCACAAAGAGTTCGGTTTTTACGCGACGCTCGCACGTAAAAAAATCCCTTCTCGTGCCATATAGACGCGCCCTTACTGTCGAATTAAAATGCCTTTCGGAAACTGGCTGTGTTTACGTCAAACACTTATTCTATTCGTTTCGATGGTTAAACAAAATAAAATAACTTTATAGATAACAAAATGTAGGTTTATCTTTCCACATGTCGCGAAGTATGAAAATGAAATCCTTTATAACCTTAATACCTAAGTCTCGACTTCATCGAAGCGGAGGCAAGAGCGGATTGTCGTAAGCCAGTCAAGTAATAGTCTTTCGTTATTTGTACAAGCATAAAAATATTATAGGCATAGACATATTATTTTGTATTACGTAGGTTATTATGTATTTATTGTGGTCACATAAAATGACAAAACATTTATATTCAAAATTAAGTTAAATCAAAAATTGATGTGCGTTAGTACCGCAGCAGGTGTACATCACATATTAGATAGTACCTGCAGTGTACCTCAGGGGACCTCAGGATACCGAAACCCAGTGTACTGTTTTGTACAAAAAGATTTACAATAAAACATGTACATTCGCCATGCTGACGTTAGGATCACGGGTGTAATTTTTTTTCGAATAAGTGATGCTTGTAATTATTATGAAATGGGCTAGCTCGACCGGGGAAGCAGCAATGCGTTTCGTTCGGTGAGTGAGAGATTCGGAAGCCCAACTCCTTCCCTATTCCCTGTTCTCCTTCTTTCCCTTCCCTTCCTCCTTCCTTTCTTCCAACCCCCTTGGTGGACAACGCATTGGTAGCCCTGGTGTTACTTATGTCCATAGGCGGCGGTGACCGCTTTCCATCAGGTGGCCCGCTTGCTTGTTTGTCTACTGTTTGACATAAAAAAAACAAAAAAATTTACATAAAATAAGCAAAATGTTTACAAATACGAGAAATTATTATACCGGACTTGAACGCCGCACTAACCATGGCTTTTGTACGTGCGAATTTGTGCTGTGTTGCAACTGCGGCAAGACGGTCTCCGCGTCTTGCATGTGAAAAAAATCTACTAGCCCACAAGAAGCAAATAGGTATATTTTTACGATGCGACATCGCATGGCGGTTTTGTGCGTAAACCCTTAAAATATGTTACTTAAGTGCGGAGACATATAAAATGAATATAAAAATGTTTACTACATTATCCTTAACGGTTTCCGATGAAAAACAGTGCTTTCCGTTACCATCGAGTGGATGATTCGTTAGTTATCTCCGACGATCCTACTAATATTAAACAGGCGAAAGATCGACTTCTTCACGGTTAAATGGCTGGACCAATTTTTATGATATTTGGTATGTAGGTAGCTGATACCTTGGATCAACACGTAGGGTACTTTCTATCCCGAAATGTACGTGATTCCCGAAGGATTTAGTCAAAAGTCTGATATAGATGGCGCTGCTGTGTATAAAATTAAATGCGGGCATCTAGTTGACAATAATATTTCCCACTTGTCATATAAGATTACTAGCTTCTGTCCGCGGCTTCGCCCGCGTGGCCTACTAACAATTAGCATATTTCTATTCAGAAACAAATTCTGGTCCTGTCCGGTTCGGTCTGGTCCGTTCCGGTCCGGTCCGGTCGGTCCGGTCTTTATAAGGAACATAATATGCCAAATTCGGAATCTAGACCCAGCGGTTTGGGCTGTGTGTTTGCGTATATATCGCTTTCCCGTGGGAATTTCGAAAAATCCCTTCTGCTCATCTAGAGAATTCAAGAAATATTCTGTCCAAATTTCAAGTCTATTTATCGAGTAGTATAGGCTGGGTGTATAGGCTGGGTGTAGACGACGCGAAGCATTCCCGGCGTCACGTGTGAACACACTAAAATAAATTAATATACAGAAATATAAAAAGTGATTAGATTAAGCAATAACAAATAATTGATGTAGTATTTACCATAAGAATTAATGCACGCCGTAAGGTGTACGCATTTGTGTGTGGGCCGTCACACTAACGTCGCTAGTTCGACAGTTCACCGCGATGCACCGATGTACCCACACGTATGCGTATATCCCGAAAGCAATTCAAGTTAGTCGCCTGTTTGACTCATTTTCAAAATCCTGGACACCGCACCGCACCGCACCTCCATCGCCTACACTAGGCGTTGTCGGTAAGTCACGGTTTCAATTTACAGATTTAGGAACTTTCTACCCCCAATTCTCCCTCTTAGCAATTAATTATCAGAAAATCCTGAAACTCGTGTTTATTTGTTTTCTTTGTAGAGTATAGGGCTGCTATTGGGTGGGTTCGGTCAGCCGAGCTTCGTTTCAATATTTCTTTGATTGATTGTTTTGAACTTTAAAATTTGCAAACTGGGACAAGAAGATCCATATTGTAATAATATTGATAACAATATTGTGACCAACTGTGCTGAGTTCACAATTAGTAACAGCAACTTTGTAACTACTATATATAGTAAGAAATATTGTGGACTTGTATAAATAGAGTATTTACATCAAGTTTTGTTTGAATCGGGCCATGCATTTCTTCATACAAACTTTGACACCCCATTTCCTCCCTATAGGTTTGGAATTATAAAAAATCCCTTCTTAGTGCTCCCCTAGAATACTCAAGGAACATTCTCTCTAAATTTCAAGTCTATACGTCCAAGGGTTTAGGCTGTGCGTTACCTGCCAGTCACCCTATCACGGTATTGTTTTATATGTATAGATTTTGCAATGTTTTTAGGATGCAGCAGAATATATTTCATAAACTCAAAAAGTAGTCTGCTTTGTATGAAGTAAATCCGCTTCATTAAAACTAACATGATATTTTACTATTAGACAAACTCATTCCACACGACCTTGCTGGCTAAACCTTGTCATGAATTCATGTATTCTCGCCTTTTTTCCTGCTCTTTCGTGCCAGTGGCTCTTTCTAGCTGCGATTAAACAACGTACATTTTTCAGGGTTCACACAAAGCAATATAAAGCCAACTAAGTTAAAGTTTATCTTATTTATTTTAGTACAAAATAATGTTGAGTAGAGATTTATGTAGAATTTGGGTACGTAGTACTGTTATTTATTCTGTGGTTTAGCTTATAGAACTTTAAGCTCGTTTTCACTAACACTTAATAGCGTAGGTTTAACCTAACCGGTACAAAGGATGAGTTAGGAATTATCTACGCCAGGAGGCGCTGGTGAGAGAGAGGCTCATAAAGGATACAATCATTTGTTAGTGAACAAATGAGTCTAAAACGAATACTAAGAAAAAAATAAGTCAAAAGTTAATGAAGGTACAGAAATAAAAGCAACGTAGTGTAAGAATTTGAATATATTCTGGCTAATATAATTTTTTTACCTGTTTGAGAACGACATTATTGTTCGCGTAACCATGGAAAAATGGCCACTGATCAAAGAAAACGCTAAAGAAATTTCTTTATTGGCTTTTTTTTTTACTACGGAACTCGACTCAAATTCAGAGACCGGTCCTTCATAGGCACTTTCTCTAGTAATTTACAATTTATCTAATTAAAATAAAATAAACTACGTATTCTCGTGGGAATAAAATATTTTTCCGGAATAAAAAGTAGTCTATGTCACACTCCAGACCTTAACCTATCTCAAATCATGTCAATCCGTTCGTTACTTTCGACGTGAAAGAAGGACAAACAAACACACTTTACCCCTGTAACCCTATTTCAATACTCTATAGTGTGATTTCTCTATAGTATAGAGAAATCAAAAGTTTTTCTTAATAATAGAAGGCATCATAAATTGAACTCACAGACATGAATTACAAAGTAAAAAATACTTTACACAGCATAATGTCATTGGATACTGAAAAAACCGCAGATGGAGATCTTTAAAAAAAAACAGTCAAGTGCGAGTCAACTCGCGCCCGAAGGGTTTCGTACCATTATCTATACAAACGGCAAAAAAAACACTTTTGTTGTATAGGAGTCCACCTACATACATACATTTCGTTACGAGTGCGGAAATCCTGTCATTGCAAAGAGTTCCGACAAATGTCTACCCGAGCCGAGGCGCAACCGAAGGTGAGGGTTGACAGTCGGAACAACTTGCAATGACGGTTCCGCACGTGTACTGAACAACTATTTTTAATACAATTGCGCAACATTTTGTGCAACAAACAACTAAACTCGCAAAGAAAATTTTTGGAAAATGGCGCCAACCGTAAAAGAATATAAGCAGAGATTTTTTTATTGTTTTCTTCACCCATTCTGGGTAGGCAAAGGGAACTATGTCCATATAGCCAAGTCTTCAGTAGAATTTTTTTATTGATATGAAATGAAATTGATTGAGTTTGAGTTTGAGTTTGAGTTTGAGACGAACTTTCTCTGATTGGCCCGGGTCTTGGATGTTTATTTATATATTATAATGTATCCTTAATAATATTATAAATGAGAAAGTGAGTTTGTTTGTTTGTTATTCCTTCACGGCTTGACTGATCATTATAATTTTTTTAATACATATTGTTAGAAGTACAGAGCCCAACATAGGCTACTTTTTATCCCGTGAAAGTATGTCGTTCCAATAGGAAAATATTTTTTCTACTATAGAGGGCGCTGTATTATGGCGCCACAAGTCGCGCTATGGGTTGTTTTGTTATCAAACGAGATCTAAGTCATAAAATTAACGCGAGCGAAGCCGCGGGGAAAAGCTAGTACCATATAAACTTCCAACGAAAATTGGTTTGAACGAGATCTAGTCAGTAGTTTTTTTTAATACGTCATAAATCGTAAACCGCAATTACTGCTACGGAACCCTTCATGGGCGAGTCCGACTCGCACTTGGCCGCTTTTTTAACCCCCGACGCAAAAAGAGGGGTGTTATAAGTTTGACGTGTGTATCTGTGGATCTGTGGATCTGTCTGTGGCATCGTAACAACCACATGGTAACCAGGGTCTCATGATTGAGCTGGAAGGTGGCCATAGAAACTTAGTATTACACGACATAATCCCATCTAGTTTGGGCTCGTTTGATCCGTCTTGACGAGTACTTATACAATACCTCTCATACACATTTCGTAATAACATTTATACATATTTCACAATCCCTCTCATATATATTTCGCAATACCTCTCGTACATATTTCGCGATACCACTCATACATATTTCGCAATACTATTCATACATATTTCACGCAATACCATTCATACAGTATTTGGCAATACCTCTCATACATATTTCGCAATACCATTCATACACATTTCGCAATACCTCTCATACATATTTCACTATACTATTCACACATATTTCAAGCAATACCATTCATACGTATTTCGGAATACCTCTCACACATATTTTGCTATACCATTTATAATAATTCATACATATCTAAAATACAAATGAAACGGATAGAGATTAGAATAAAATAGGAACGGAACTATAAAAAACGCCAAATAAAACTTAAATTAAAAATTTAAAAAACCCCCGACTCAAAACCTCTAAAAAGTAAATAAATAATAATTATGTACCCCCTATTAGACCTTTTAATTTTATGATTTAATATTTATATTAGTTAATAGTAGTTAGTCACATAATACTTCCAAAGCGTCATCACGTCGGGGGACCGCTATAGACATTTAAACATAATTGTGTAGGTACTATTAACTAATAGACAGTAGATATCAAATTGTCAGCTAGTAATAAATTTTTACTTAGCGGTCCCCGACGGGATGACGCTTTGGAAGTATTATGACTAACTACTATTAACTAATATAAATATTAAATCATAAAATTAAAAGGTCTAATCCCCTATTAGACCTTTTAATTTTATGTTTTATTTTATGTACATAATTATTATTTATTTACTTTTTAGAGGTTTTGAGTCGGGGGTTTTTTAAATTTTTAATTTAAGTTTTATTATTAAATGATATAGATATCGAGTGATCAAATCGTTTGAGATTTCCCGTGGGAATGAGATGTTTTTATGGGATAAAAACCGGGCAAGTACGTGTCGGGCCACGCATAATGTAGGGTTCCGGATTGGCTACGCATTTCTTGCTTGCAGATGAGTACAATGCCATATTCTATAACATTTGTACGTTTTCGTCTAATACTTTATAAGTTCGTCGGCTATTGCTATTACTCGGTAACTAGTAGTGCCTACTTAACCATTATAGTTTTCCTTGTAGGTTCACTATATGTACTACTATCATGAATCTTTTCAAATTTCTAAACGCAAGACTTTTGGAGATAGAAGGGGTGGGGACCACTGTGCAAAACGAAAATTGACACGTTAAATGTAAATAATTCGCGAACGGATCATTGTATCGGAAAATAATTTTCCCACGCCCTCCTCCTAATAATCCTCCCAATGTTTTTTAAGGGGCCTATCTAACGATACCCCACAACATGGGGTCGGTGCGAAAAGAATGTTTCATTCCCAATTTACCTGTAGAGGAGGCACCCAAAAAAAAATTTTTTCTTAAATTTATTCTACCACTTTGTTAGCATTGTTAATGTGAGTATACATACCAAATTACAGCTTTCTACTATCAAGCGTCTAGGCGCTAGACCGCGGACGGACAGACGGACATGGCGAAACTATAAACTAAAAAGCATAAAAAGTTGTTTATGCCACTCACCAGACCGCAATAATAATACAAATATTATAATTTCCATATAAAATAAATAATAAAATGATAAACACACTTTCACATTTATAATATAAGTATGGATATGAATTACACATGAGTGTCCACTCATGTGTAAATGCATGAAAATTGATATCATTTAGTGTGTCTACTGGTGCGATTGCCTTATTTAGTTTATGTCGGTAATTATTTATTTTATTGTTTATTTTTCATTGAAAATGCAGCGTTGCAGAGTACGCTTTAATCATCTTTGATTAATTAAAGAGAAATTAATTCATAGGTATATAGCAAATATATAATACAGTATACAATTATTGAATAAAGAATACAATGATAATAATAATATCTACTGACGACACAACACAATGTGCCTGTGAGCGATTACTCTCTAAAATAAACTATTTCATTTCAGCAATAAGGTAGCCCACCGAAATCGGCACCCTATTCAGGGTTTATATCTTAGATTTTAATCTAAACATAATGTGCAATGAGAATAAATAAATAATACAGGCAACAAGTCAAGCAAAATAAAGTGTGTGGACGGTCTTAGTACAGTCAACAAAGGAGTTGACTGACCCCCCTCTGTATATATGATTAAAGATTTCTAAATATTGCGTGAAGGGATTTACTTGAAAATTTGTAATTACGTAGTACAATATGAATACTATTGATGAATAAAATTTCAAGTAAATCCCTTCACGCAATATTTAGAAATCTTTAATCATATATACAGAGGGGGGTCAGTCAACTCCTTTGTTGACTGTACTATACTTCGCCTTAACTCTTCCTTTGTCTTCTAACTTCGTGTTTCGATCAACTTCGATGTAGCATAAACACCGCATCAGAAATTATGGATGTTATTCTAATGCCACATCTACACTCTCTCGAAGTCGAGTAAAATAAACAGCAGGAGCTCTTCGTCCTAATTCGTCTTCACTTTTTCTTTATCTTCTGCCTTCGTGCTTAACTTCGCAAGGATGTAGGAGCGAGAGAGATAGTTGTGTTTAAGTAACTCTTCTGCTAGCTCTACACCCTCGCGAAATTAAGAGAGAATAACAGCGTTGTCTTCATTTTTCCTTTGTCATCTAACTTCATTGTACATCATTTCACTCTAGTCAGTATTGTAAAAACATATTTAAAATATGATTGTCAAAATAGGCCCTAACTGTGTATCTTTCGCCATTTCTTTTCCTAGTGGCCATATTGTTTTATTTCCGATATGGTGGTAGTTTATAGAGTAGCTACACAACAAACTGGACCAGTCGTTTTACAAATGCATTGCCAAATGACGAGCGAGCGAAAGAACCAGCTACGACCTTTTTAGGGTTCCGTTCCGTAGTAAACTACAAGGAACCCTTATAGTTTCACCATGTCCGTCTGTCTGTCTGTCCGCGGTCTAGCGCCTAGACACTTAATCCTAGACAGCTGTAATTTGGTATGTATACACATGTTAATAATGCTAACAAAGTGGTGAAAGAAAATTTTGAAAAAAAAATTTTTTAGTGTGCCTCCCCCGCATGTAAAGTAGAAATGAAATTTTTTTTCGCGCTTACCCCATGTTGTGTGGTATTTAGATAGGATCTATTGACATTTATATTTTCGTTTTGCACGGTGGTCCCCTCCCCCCCTCTATCTCCAAACTTTTGTTTAGAAATTTGAAAAGTCATGGTAGTAGTCCATAAATATGCTGAACCTTCAAAGAAAACTATAACGGTTAAAAGAAATGTAGAATGTAGAAAGATAGCACTAGAAGTTCTGCACTAAGTGACATTGGACATTTTCCCATGGGAAAGAAAATATCCAATGTGAAAATTCCCACAAAAAAAAACTGAAAATCGCGTTTATCATATTTAGGTAAATACTATGATAAAGTATGATATTGTGGGAAAAAGTTAAGTTATTAGAGTAAAAGCGTATGAAATACGAACAAAGGAACTATACTTCAGTGTGTGACAAACAAATACGAAACCATTTGGTAATCTCTCTTTTATTTGAACTTTTATACTTTGCCAAGCAGCATGCACAGACAAAAAAAGATGCTGCGGGACCAGTGAAGGCTCCCTTTTAAAAATGTATGATTAAAAACGTAGTATGATTATAATCACCATAAGTAACTATCAAATAACACAAAACTTAAAAATGCATATTATTTCAGTGCCTCCAGTTAAAAAGGGAATAACTCGATTTTATCAACTTTTCAGGAGAGCCAAAAAACCAAACTTTTGGAAATTCTCATTGACTTATGTTTTAACCAGGAATTGAAATACACAATTTCGTAGACAATATTATGGACTTTGTGTATATGAAAAATGGTTTAAATTCACGCTCGTTTAATATATATTTTTACGTTTTTTTTCGAATTATGCCTTTGTTAACCATTATTTTATGGCATAACGTGTTTTAAGCGACTGTCTCTATGTCACTTAAAAGAAATAATACGAATTATGCCTTTGTTAACCATTATTTTATGGCATAACGTGTCTTAAGCGATTGTTTCTATGTCACTTTAAAGAAATAATACGAATTATATTTTTCTCTTTGTGTCGCAAAATAATATAATTCAAAAGACATGCAGGTAAATCAAAGGTAAAGTCAAAGAATAAAAATTTTATTGAAAAATATCATACACAATGAAGTACAAAGAGTCGTAGTAATAATTAATTAATAACATTATGATACCCAATGATGAAGACATAGAAGAAAAATAAATCAAATTTATTGTTAGTCTACTAGCTGCACCTAGAAAAAAATCAGATGTTTTTAAACTATTAACAGAAAACCAGGGTCTACGCGAACGAAGAGCGTAAGTTATTACTTACATTACTAGGTTCTTCAAAAGCCTCAGTCATAATATTATTAATTATCATTACTTTGACCTTTCAGGTACTGTTCTTTTGGCATTAATTGGCTCGCTCTGTAAAAATAACAGAAGACGTTGCTATTGAAAATAAACTGTTACAAGATAAATCTATACCTAATGTAATAAAGCAAAAGATATTTTTTTTATATCGTTAAACGCGATAATCTCTGGAACTAGTCTGATTGGAAAAATATTATTGTATATTATAGCTAGGTTAACGAAACACAGTATAGGCTATTAAGAAGAAAAAAAGTAAAATACACAACTCGCCAATCAACAGAATTTTAAAATGGGTATAGGAAGATACTTATTAGTACAGGAGCAGTCTCGTTATGATTAACACTCATTATAATCGACATTTATAGTTTTTGAATATAGCTACCTAGAAAAATAAAAATAGAAGTTTCAAAACTAGTAACAGAAAAGCACGAAGTTAGTTAAAATTACATCTCAAAACATTAAAAAGTCAAGTAGTACAAACCCTGTCACTAATGGATTTAGATTTAGTTGTTGCCCTGAAAATCTCGTTCGTATACTCAGTTATGCCTAAATCTTGCGGAGTAATCAATTCTTCGCCCTATGAAAAACATAAAAATATTTTGTAATAATATGCGGTAACATAAACAGCTGAAAAAGTATCGAAGTTAAAATCGACTTGTCAAAAAATGTCTACAACTGAATAACCTACAATAGATAGCTAATAGGTACTTACTGTTACTAATTGCTCATTTTTTTACCACTATTTTAAAACACTAAAGGCGACGGCTTAAAACAAATGAAGGCACAAAGTGTTTACAAAAATACCATCTAAGTGTTAGAGTGGTGTGAGTGAGAACAGTTTTCGCACTTTTTAAATCATATTTCAAAATTATAACATTTTAGAGATTATTTTATCACAAAAACAATAAGAAAAACGTAAAATAAGGCACAAAGAACATTATAATTTTTTTATAATGTGGAACAGTTCATATTATAGTATTTACTTTTCAAAGGAATGATTTGACTCATTCCCACTAGCAGCAAGTCAAACCGATGCGAGAAGGTAACAAGTCGGAGAATACCTAATTATAGCACTTATTAAAAGTGTGCATTAAAGGGAACAACTGCTTCTGTTTCTATAAATTTGAAATTTGATTCTGCGCCATGAAGGTACAAATGTCGTAATGTCTTTATTAACAAAGTTAACTAAAACAATGCCATTTTGAACTCAAACAAATACGAACCTATCATAGTTATGTCTTTAGAGTCGAAAATTAAAATCCGGTAACTGTGTTTGTGTCATTTTAAAGCGTGAAATATGTCCTTAGTGTAATCTAAAAATTGGGTTAGGAATAAGTTAGAGATATGTCCTTTTGATATGTTATGTAACTCGACGAGCTGATTCCAACGGGCAAATAAAAACAAAAGGGCATAACTCGTCTTAGACCGCTTTTGACTGGAGGCACTGATTTGATCCTTTTATTAATCTGACAGGTGTCATTGAGGCTTTCCGTCACATGTTTATAAATCTCAATATTTATGAACCGTATTGTGTATGGATTGCTGGGATTTACGGCTCCATAAACCTTCGCCGAAATCGATCAGAACCAACCATTTTCTGTCCTGCCTCCACCAGGCCATTGCAAAAGCCTTTTGTTTTTAAGTGCCAGCAGACAAAAACTTAGTAGTTTGTTTGCTGGCACTTAAAAACATAGTCAGTTAAAGATAGTTCTTTAACTGATTCAATTAATATGTTTCAATTATATAAAAACAGTCACGGATCGAAACCACGGATGACACCTGTCGAATACAGACTGCTCTTGTTATGTATTATGCGTACGCATATGCATGGCTCAGTTACGGAGTCATCCTGTGGGGCAACAGTACCGATGCACCAACTATATTCACCGCACAGAAAAAACTAGTCCGTGTACTGTCGCATATAGAACCGACCGACAGCTGCAGACCATACTTCCGAGAATTTAAAATTCTTACACTTCCCTGTATTTATATTCTCGAAATATGCAAATTTGTTCGTAAATACCCATCTTTTTTTAATACCAGAGAAGACATACCCACAAAATATGCCCTACGAAATAAAAAGAATCTCTTATTGCCAAACTCGCGCCTTACATCACATTCCACAAGTCCATTTGTAATGGCAATAAAAATATACAATAAACTCCCCCAAAAAATTAAAAATGAACAAAAATATAGTAAATTCGTTAATATATTGCAAGACTTTCTACGTACTAATAACTTTTATACAATTAAAGAATACATAGAAGGGAAATGGTCGAAAAATATTAAGTAGGTAATTAATATATTAAGGAATAGTGTGATTTAAATATAAGTTTAAACTATTATTATGTTTAATGTCACCTAAATGCTAATGGTATGTTGCAATAATAGAAATACTATCTAAGTAATTGATTGTATAGCTATTCAATTTATAATTTTATTATTTTATTGTATGGATTTTAGAAAGCTCTAGATTGTAATCCTGTAAATTGCAATGCCCAACAGGGTTTATAGTAAGTAAGTACTTATTGTTCGTTAAATTTACTATGATGCAATAAAGTATTGAGTATTGAGTATTGAGTAATGTGCAAGTGAGAGAGACAGATATTCCGTCATGTTGTACAAACGTTTAATATCCTTGTACACATATTGTCACAATGCTGAAAGTAAAATCTTTAATTTTATTAACATAATAACATAAATATTGTTAAATAACTTTTTTCTTCCAGCCGATACTTAAAAAATAAATAATATTTTTGAAAAGTGGTATTAAAAGTGGTTTGGTCTCTGTACGCGAACTTTCGTAAGTGTCAAATACGCCCAATGACCTTTAGACAATTATACAAAGTTAAATGATAAGATTATTAAAGTGATACAGTTGCAAGAAGCAACTTTCTAAAAACACCAGCACGCGTCGCCGCTATATCAATGGTGTTAAAATTATAATTATGAGAGTGCATAATACAATACAATGGCGAACGCTTTCCAGCGATTGTGCAGCATTTCGTGAGTGCAAACACTTGACATTCTTTACGACTGTGTGTCCTGATGGGAACCCTGTAGCTTAATTTGTTTGTTAAAACAGTACAATCATATTTGTTGTGACACAGATCATGAAGTAACATCGTCTCTAATTGTAGGCGTCTGGATTTAAGATAAAGAAGCTTATATTCAATTTGTTAATATGAGTATACATACCAAATTACAGCTTTCTAGCATCAAGCGTCTAGGCTCTAGACCGCGGACGGACAGACGCACAGACGTACATGGCGAAACTATAAGGGTTCCTTGTAGTTTACTACGGAACCCTAAAAAGCATAAAAAGTTGCTTATGCCACTCACCAGACCGTAATAATAATACAAATATTATAATTTCCACATAAAATTAATAATAAAATGATAAACACACTTTCACATTTATAATAAATAGTATGGATATGAATTACACATGAGTGGACAAATGCATGAAAATTGATATCATTTAGTCTGTCTACTGGTGCGATTGCCTAATTTAGTTTATGTCGGTAATTATTTATTGTAGTTGTTTATTTTTCATTGAAAATGCAGCGTTGCTGAGTACGCTCTAATCATCTTTGATTAATTAAAGAGAAATTAATTCATAGGTATACATATAGCAAATATATAATACAGTATACAATTATTAAATAAACAATACAATGATAATAATAATATGTACTGACGACACAACACAATGTGCCTGTGAGCGATTACTCTCTAAAGTAAACTATTTCATTTCAGCAATAAGGTAGCCCACCGAAATCGGCACCCTATTCAGGGTTTATATCTTAGATTTTAATCTAAACATAATGTGCAATGAGAATAAATAAATAATACAGGCAACAAGTCAAGCAAAATAAAGAGCGTGGACGGTCTTAGTACTATACTTCGCCTTAACTCTTCCTTTGTCTTCTAACTTCGTGTTTCGATCAACTTCGATGTAATGTAAACATGAAATGAGAAATTATGGATGTTATTCTAATGCCACATCTACACTCTATCGAAGTCGAGTAAAATAAACAGCGGGAGCTCTTCGTCCTAATTCGTCTTCACTTTTCCTTAATCTTCTGACTTCGTGCTTAACTTCACTTCGATTAACGTCGCGAGACTGTAGGAGCGAGGAAAAAGTTGTGTTTATGTAACTCTTCTGCTAGCTCTACACTCTCGCGAAATTAAGAGAGAACGACAGCGTTGTCTTCATTTTTTCTTTGCCATCTAACTTCATTGTACATCATTTCACTCTAGACAGTATTGTAAAAACAATATTAAAATACGATTGTCAAAATAGGCCCTAACTGTGTATCTTTCGCCATTTCTTTTCCTAGTGGCCATATTGTGTTATTTCCGATATGGTGGTAGTTTATGGAGTAGCTACACAACAAACTGGACCAGTCGTTTTACAAATGCATTGACTTTGACTAAGGTTCGTTATCCACTGACTATGCTTTTACATCGTTTCGAATATCAAAAAAATCTCGTAAATGGAACCTAAGTTTCTTTAGAAAGTTAATCTTTAGATGTACAATCCTTACCAATATAAATTATTATTATTATAAATGAGAAAGTAAGTTTGTTTGTTATTCCATCACGGCTTGACTAAGCAGCCGATCATTATAAAAATTTTCATACATATTGTTAGGGGTACAGAGGGGAAAAGCTAGTTTGTTATAAAATATACTATAGTGCTGTTAGTATCCCATAACACAAGTCTCGAACTTACTTTGGGGTTAGCTCAATCGATTTAGGCCTCGGTCGTCCCTCGAGACTCGTCCTTCATAATAAATATCCCAGGTCGTCCCCCATAATTAAATTTTATAGGCCTAAGTCGTCCCGAAATTTATTTTTTGATATTTTATTACCGACTCGTCCCTTTACATAAGCCTTATAGTGCCCTACTAAGCGCAAAAGCGGTATTTTAAAAAAAAACGTAAATTTGATTTTTATGGCATCGGATAGCTTAGAAAAATACGCATCTATTGAACTAAGCCTTACAGCGGTATGTTACTTAAAAGGTATAAAAAAAACGTTAAGAAAGTTTTCTCTATCTCAGTTTTACCTTAAATTTCTAAGGATATTAGAGGTATACCAACATAACGTAGGCAACCAGCCGTATATTTGAATACCGCCAAATCTCTTAAAAAACAGGAGAGTTTTACGCACGTCGTGTTTGAAGCCAATAAGCGGCATAAATGTGACTAGTAGTGACTACTGACTTACCGCTACAACGCTTAGTATTTTTGTGCTTACTTGATCCGCAAATCATGAGATGCGGCTGCAGCTGCAAGTCAAATTGATCTTTAATGCGTATTCTATACGATATATTTCTAATACCATCTTGCAATGAATTATGCCTGCCTTGGCTAATTCCCGTCATTACTTGTTTGTTGTTGTTGTAAACAAGTGTCAATGTTATGATTCCTGTTATAAATTATTATATAATATAGTTTGATTGGCGTGTGCTTCAACAATCAGGTAGGTAAGTGTTAATATACCTAGTTAAGAGTATAATTTGCATGTTAATTTTGGTAAAAGTATCCTCGTAAACCCTTTGCGGTCGGTACTTTGGTGTCTGAATTTGTGTACACGATATCTTCTTCTTCTTCTTCTTTCAGCCTGTCATCACCCATTGTTGGGTATAGGCCTCCTCATGGGCTTTCCATAAGGGTCTTGTTCTGGCAGTGCGCATCCAGGATGTTCCTGCGACTTTGGCGATGTCATCAGCCCAGCGCATGGGCTGCCTCCCTATCTTCCGACGACCGGTTCTTGGGCGCCACTCCGCAATCTTACGCGTTCAGCGACCATCATCCCTCCTATTCATGTGGCCTGCCCATCTCCACTTTAACCTGGACACCATTAAAGCGATGTCAGTAACTCCAGTGCGCTTACGTATTGTTTTGTTTGGGATACGGTCTATGAGCGAGATGCCTAGCATTGCTCGCTCCATGGCTCTTTGCGCCACCTGAAGTTTTCGCACAAGTTTGGAAGTAAGTGTCCAGGTTTCAGCTCCGTAGGTCATAACTGGGAGAACACACTGCTCATACATGCGTCTCTTGAGAAAGATTGGCACTCGCTTGCTCTTTAGCACGTCGGAGAGTTTGCTAAAAGCCGCCCAGCCCAGCTGTATCCTTCTTTCAATCTCCTTCGTTTGTCCATCTCCTTCGATTTTAATGAGCTGGCCCAAGTAGATATAGTCGGTAATTATACCTATATTGTGGCTGTGTACTTGGATGTACGTCGGGGAGGGTATGATCCCTTTACACATCACCTTTGTCTTAGTGGTGTTCATTTTTAAACCGACATTAAGAGACGCAGTGTATAGGTCTTTCAGCATGGCAGTGAGCTCCTCGATAGATTTGGCGAAGAGTATTATGTCATCGGCGAAGCGTAGATGCAATAGAAACTCGCCATTCACGTTAACTCCGGTTTGGGACCAGTCTAATGTTTTAACGACGTCTTCCAAGGCTGCAGTGAATAGCTTCGGCGATATTGTGTCGCCTTGACGAACTCCTCTCTCTATCCGGACTGGCTGAGTGAGCTTGTGTAGCTGAACCTGGAGTGTAGCACCCTTGTAGATCTCTCTAATCACGTCCACATATCTGGCATCTATCATGCACCGTTGGAAGGCGTTGAATACTGCCCAGTGTTCGACGGTATCGAACGCCTTTTCGTAATCTACGTAGGCTAGGTACAAGTCTTGAAAGTATTCTCCGCTTTTTTCTATGACTTGCCTTACAGAAAATATATGGTCGATAATAGAGAAATCCTTACGAAATCCAGTTGAAGTTGTGAGGTATCTAGTTTGTTGGCAAGTCTGTTGGTCAATACTTTGGTGAAAAGTTTATATGTATGGAGCAGAATTGATATCGGTCTATAGTTGGCTAGTTTAGCTTTATCGCCTTTCTTGAATATGAGCCTAACTATAGCATTCTTCCACGTCTTTGGTGTAACTCCTTTAACCAGTACCTCATTGTATAAATTTTGTAGCCCTTGTAGGACAGACATGCCACCACACTTGATGAGTTCGACTGGTATATTGTCTTCTCCAGGTGCTTTCTCATTTGACATCATTTTTAGAGCATTCTTTATATATATATATGATATCTGGGAGATCCTCCGTTAGGAAAATTCAATAGAGACCATATCACTACTAGTATAATAGGAAATAAAATTTTAAAAACTGGAGTTTTGGCGTTACCGACGAAGAAAACCGCACCAGACGGTATTTCCACAACCAAAAAGGATAATATTTTGAAATCTTTCGAAAATATTATACCCCAAAATAGAATGTCCTTTTGGAGAGAACTCCCCACTTTTGACTGATTACAATTCATAGAACACGTTTCTTTTTTGATTTTTTTTTAATTTTATTATAAATTTAAATAATAAAAGACTTTATAAGTGCACTTTGATTTGTTTTTTTCTTTATAATAATATGTATTTTATTAGACTGAAAATTCATATCTTTTTGTATACAAGCATGTTAGGTGAAAAGCTAAACAAAAGGCGGCAACTCAAATATTAAGTTTGTAATTACTAAGCGGTGTAGCAGTATCTCATGGTTAAGGCATTTCCATGTATATTTTACATATTTTAACTATTGTGATAGAAAACATACCTAATATTATATATAAATTACATTTAATAACCAAAAATAACAATCTATAAATTAACGACAAAACGAATTTTACATAACGTCAATTATCTCTAAACTAGCTTTCACTGAGATACCGCTTTTGCGTTTAGTAGGGCAGATAATTACGTCCCTCGTTTTTTTTGTATGAGAAATCTTGAAATTTTGTACAGTCAGAAAAAAAACGATTACCTAGCTATTTAATGTTAATAACTTAATAAACTATTTAAAGCAATATAAAATGTATTTTGTAAAAAAAAATACGATGGAATAGAAATTATTTTAAAATGTCTTAGAATAGATTAGGAATTCTTTTAGTATTATTTTTAAAGTAAAATAATTTTTCACCGGCTTTTTATTGCGTCTTTTGTTTGTTTGCTTGAATAGACTCATTTGGCCAATTGAATTGCTTTCGGTTATCAATGGAAAAACGGGTTTCGCACTAGTTCCCGTGACATGCATTCAATATTTTGACTCATTTCGTTTATCATCTGTTTTTTAAGCGTGTAAAGTGAAATAAATTTGTCAAAAGTAAGTTTATTTTATTTTGAAGTATTGTTAAATTAGCAGTTAATTAGTAATTGATTTTACATTTTTTAAATTACCTTAGTAGTCCAGCCAAATTAGACATGAAAAGGGAGTCGTGCTCGCAAGTCAAATTAAACAAAAAAAACAATTTTTGTACCCCACCTTCACCCCTAGGTGAAGCTACATTAATTCCCATTAAGCTGAAAATCGGTAAAATCATTTGAAATAGAATTATGAATAAAATCTGAAAGTTCCCCATCTTTCCCCTGTATGGATTTTTTTTATTCAAGGCCAAAGATAAAAAATATAGTTTTTCGCGATTTTCAGCAAAACGGTAAGTATTATCATAAAAATACGCCTACCATGAGTCTAGTGGAGGTATACCATCATAAATTCTATACTTGTATCGCTATCAATACCCTCAATGTGAAAAACCCGTAAAAGTAAGGTTATTCATAAACTGCCATTTATCTCGGAACTGCCGGGACAGATTTTGATGCCTCTACGCATGAGTGTTTAGAAGAGGTACCCTATGAAAAATTGTATACCCACATTGCTATTGGTTCATAGACCACTTCCCATACAAAAAAGCCCAGTTTCCACCTTTGGCCTTGAATATATTTTTTTCCATACAAGGGAAAGATGGGGAACTTTCAATTTTTATTCATAATTATATTCTGAACGATTTTACCGATTTTCAGCTTGTTGGGAGTTAAAGTAACTTCAAATGTTTAAATTGACCGGAGTAATATTAAAAATCCAGATTTGCAATTTTGAAAGTGCTGTGCGAGCGACTGTATGCCCAAAAAACCATGAATTTTTCGGATTTTTCAGTTTTTGCTCAATATCTCGCTTGTTATTCTGATTCGCGCGCTTTTGCGAGCACGACTTCCTTTTCATGTCTAATTTGGCTGGACTACTAAGGCAACTTAACAAATGTAAAATCAATTAACAATACTTCAAAATAAATTAAACTTACCTTTGACAAATTTATTTCAAGATTTCACTTTACACGCTTAAAAAAACAGATGATAAACGAAATGAGTCAAAATATTGAATGCACGTCACGGGAACTAGTGCAAAACCTGTTTTGCCATTGATAACCGAAAGCAATTCAATTGGCTAAATGAGTCTATTCAAGCAAACAAACAAAAGACGCAATAAAAAGCCGGTGAACACTTTATTTTACTTTAAAAATAATCCTAAAAGAATTCCTAATCTATTCTAAAACATTTCAAAATAATCCTAAAATAATTTCTATTCCATCGTATTTTTTTTTACAAAGTACATTTTATATCGCTTTAAATAGTTTATTAAGTTAGTTAGTTTATTAAGTTAGTAATGTGATACTAATTAATAATGATTATTTATATTTAAAAGGTCTATTTTATTAACATAATAATATTATTCTTTTAATCATCCCAAATACTTTTGTTTTCTTTTGCTAACTGTACTTTTAAAGTACTTAGCAATGGAGGACGAGTCGTTGCTACAAAACCGATGGAGGACGAGTTAGGATTTTTTTGGAATGCGGGACGAGCCTCGAGGACGACCGAGGCCTAAATCGCTCAATCTGTATATTTTGTCCCTATATATTTGCCTTTGTTCTTGTGTCTGGGTGTTTTCTTTGTATTATTTACTAGCTTTTTTGTCCGTGACTTCGTCCGCGTGAAGTTCCGGACCCATTCCCGTGGGAACCACATTGAATTTCGGGAAAAGCTAAGTATAGTATGTCACTCTATGATAATGTGGCTTTCTACTGGTGAAAGAATTTTTGAAATCGGTCCAGTAGTTTCGGAGCCTATTCAATGCAAACAAACAAACAATCAAATCTTTCCTCTTTATAATATTAGTATAGCCAAATAATATATCCGTTTTTTGATACTCGTAACACGAGCAGGTTATACTAACGGGTTACTTTGGGACCGGGTTACGCTGTGTGAGTGTCAAACTTATTAAGTAGATTTTGATGTCACGATAAATGTCACAGAATATATAGTCGGTTCCTTTCCTTTATACACTGGGCGTCAAAAATAAGTAGTACAGTTTTAAAATTGCAATATCTCCTAAACTACAGAAGCTAGACCTTTGAAATAAAAAAAAGTTAAAAGACAATTTAATTTCATTTAATAAAAACGTCATGCATAATATCATTTATAAAAATTGACTGAAAAAAAACTTAATAAATAAAAACACTATTTTTTTAAAATTTTGGCTTGTACTTTTGTTTTTTATTGTTTTCTTTATTGCTGATAAATCAATTGCAATTCAAAAGCAAATGTGTCTTCAGCGAGTAAACTTTACTAATCATGCCTCTTTCACCAGAAGAATGTGCAAGAATCATAACTTTTCTCGAAGTAGGCATCAGTATGCGTCGTACTGCAAGAACGGTGTGTGTAACTCTAAGAACGATCCAACAAGTAAAGCAAAGGTACGAAGAGACTGGAAACCATCTAAGGAAACCAAGTAATGGCAGACCCAGGTGCACTCGTACCCGAGAAGACCGCTTAATTGTCTCGACTGTGTTAAGAAATCGTCACCTTAATGCACTTGAGGTCCAGCAACAGCTTCTTCAGACCCGAAGAGATTACGTTAGTGAGAGTACAGTGAGGAGCAGACTTGCTGAAGCCAACCTGAAGTCGTACAGGCCAGCAAATGGCCCCAAACTTGAGACAGGGCACAGAGTAGCAAGACTACGCTACGCCCGTCAACACGTACAATGGGGCGAAGAAGAATGGACAAGAGTTTTGTTCACAGATGAGTCTCGGTTTTCTTTATTCACTTCCGATGTAAGGCGGAGAGTATACAGGCGACCCGGTGAGCGATACATTCAAGGTTTCATCTCGGAAAGAGTTCTATACGGCGGAGGCTCTGTACACGTATGGGCTGGCATCTCTTCAGAGGGTCGCACAGAGCTAGTGGTCATAGAAAATGGCACTCTGACTGGTGAAAGATATGCATTAGAGATCCTTAACGAGTATGCAGGGCTATATTTAGTAAATATGGGTGATGGAGCGATACTAATGCATAATAACGCCCGGCCACACACCGCTCACCTCGTACAAAAGTACATTCAGGACGTTGGCATCAGCTTGATGGCTTGGCCATCAAGAAGCCCAGATCTTAACCCAATTGAACACGCCTGGGATGAGGTTGAGAGGCTAGTCAGAAGACGCAGACCACCCCCCGCCACCCTCAGGGCTCTAAAGCAGGCCTGATAGAAGAATGGGTGAATTTTCCCCAATACCGCCTCCGAAACTTAGTGTTCAGCATGCTAAATCGGCTCCAAGCTGTCATCAGAGCCCGAGGCGGCAACACAAGTTACCAAAGTGGGAACAAGGCCCAAAACGTAAAAATTAAGTGCTTGATAGTTCCTTCAAAATGGTTAGCTTTTTAGTTTTTTCTAAATTTTCAGTGTAAAACTTTACTAATGCTAAATAAAATATTATTTTTAGAAAACTTTGTTAAATTTGCTATAAAATGACTTTTATTTCAAAACTCTAACTTCTATAGTTTAAGAGTAAATGCAATTTTAAAACTGTACTACTTATTTTTGACGCCCAGTGTATATTACTAGTGAAAGCCGCGCAACTTCGTTTGCGTGTATTTATTTATGCACAGTAGCGCCATCTATATCAAACTTTACGCGTTCTTTTCGGGATAAAAAGAACCCTATGTGTTAATCCAAGGTATCAGCTACCTAGATACTGAATATCATAAGTATTGGCTCAGCCATTTGAGCGTGAAGAAGTAACAAATATACACATAACTTTCGCGTTCTTTTATACCACAAAGTTGGCAAACAAGCATACGGCCGGTCTATTGGTAAGCTGTCACCGTTGCTTATAGACGCATATAATATTATGTAGTGGGATACTTATATATTTTTTTTAAATATGTATCTTATCTACTTATTATACATAGAAAAAATCTAGACTTAAGACATACAGAAGGAGATCCTTCATATTTCCATTAGTTGAACAACCAATGGAAATATTTGAATTTGAACGAAGGTTCAAATTCTTCTTTCGTACCTATCCTGTCTTCTTGAGAGACGATAGATATTCATATTCGCAATAAATAGAATGCAAGTGGGTGGGAGTTAACGTATCTTCAAATATCAACTTTGCGTTTTATAAAATCTTTGTTATGACTATTTCTGACATCATTATTAACAGCTTAGTTAGACAATTTCAAAACGTTTACGAGAAACACCTACTGCATTTGAAATAATGAACATAATACTTAGCTCGCACTTGTACCTTCACACGAATATATTTTACTATTGATACCCTCGCAACTTCGTTTATTTATGCAAAGCAGCGCCATCTATATCAGACTTATGATCAAATTCTACGGGAATCGCGTACTTTTCGGGATAAAAAGTACCCTATGGGTAATTCCAAGGTAGCTACCTACATACCAAATATCATAAATTGACCCAGCTATTTGAGCGTGAAGAAGTAACAAACGTTCACATAACTTTCGCCTTTATGATATTAAGTAGAATTCAAAACTAAATAGAGAGGAAGGGCACAGCGGATAATCCGCTCAAATCAGCAAAGCGCGGGTGATACCCCCAGTGTTGCAAGCGTCCATAGGCTACGGTGACGGCTTACGATCAGGCGGGCCGTATGCTTATTTGCCACCTTAGTTGTATAAAAAAAAATAGTTTACTACGGAACCCTAAAGAAGTGAAAATGTATAGCTAGAAGCTGACAACAAAGGGTACCAGGGTCGAAAACATGATATAAGATTTCTAAATATTGCGTGATTTACGAGAAAATTCATTTATCAATAGTATTCACATGGACTATTAAGGTGATCCGTTTCGGTCAGCGCGGGAAATTCAATTTTTTTAGGGTTTTTTACAAATTGCATCTCAATCATTGATAGAATTTTCGTAAAAATTGATTTGACGACAACAAATACAATATATCTACTGACTAAATAACAAATAAATTATAAATATTAGCTCTTCCTATTATGAATGTCCACGATGCATCTTTTTCCCTATAAACGTGCATTATGCACATTCATGATGAGAAGAGCCAATATTTATAAATTATATGATAATATTCAGTAGATATTTTATTTTTGAGTGCTTTTGTCGAAGGCAGTCCTCACCCCTCCGAGGTGAGACTTGCTTATATCTCAAAAGCGTGCGTCGTATGACATCTTGTGGTACTACATAATGAAACCTGATAAAATTCTCAAAAGTTACCTAGCTTGTAACAATACGAATTTGCCTTTGTGGACCCCCCGCCCCCCCTCAGGCTCACATCACAAATTATTCATTGTGTGGATTATATGTAATTACTAATTCATTACCACCATCGTAATTACAAAGTTTCATAACGATGCTTACATTACTCGCAAAGAATCTTTGTTCTTAGTTCTCTGCTCTGATCACCTCTTTCCTTTGTTGACTGTACTTACATACAGTGCATCCAAAACATTTATATGTTAGTCAGTCATTATGATTAAATACTACTAGAGGTAGTGCCTGTGAAGTCCTAACGATTGTAATTACACACTACACTATCCATGTTGACAAGTTAAACATTATTAAAACTTTTAATTGCTACCATGCGCTACCCTCCTACGTAAATGAAATATTTACTCAAACACCCTTGTGTATAAATACACATGTACGCTCTTTATAAGTTAGACCACTAAACATAGGATCACTATAGACGAACAAAGAGCCCCCTGGCTTGTAACCATTATTTTGATATTAACTAATTTGTATTGTATGAGACTAGCTTTTTTGCCCACGACTTCGCGTGAAGTAGGACGTTGCGTCTCTCCGTCCTGCGATATTCCGATTTGAGTTCTAGAACGTTTTTTATCAGGACGTAAACGACACACCTGCGATAATAACGTTAGTACAAGACGCTCTCTCGTAAGAAATTTCGGACGATAAAAACGCAGCTGTGTGCAAGAAATCTGGACGAATTATCGCAATAATGCGATATTATCGACCGCCTGTGTTGGGGAAGCCTTTATAATACCTTCAATAATTCCGAGTCTAGCGCCCCCGCCATCGGCACAGATAAGTTTTTCGCACTGTAGAGCTTAATTTCGTATGCATTGACTACTCGCTTAATTGGCGGAGGGCTGTGAACCAACCAATCAATTATAATTGGTTAGTTCATTAGATACACCAGAATGGCACCTGTCAATACTGAATTAACGAATCCGCCAGCCCTAATTGCTCGGCAGGGCTGTATTCATAAATATGACTTTGACGAGGCAACTTCGAGGCAGTGTCACTGAACTGGAAGTTCGCCCCGGTTCAATCATGGTTCAACTCCGAAGTTTCGAAGTTTTGTGATAACTTCGGAACAATCGCGCTGGAACACGTCACAACACCTCAAAACGAAGTAAAAGCAAAGTTTAAATTACTTTCCTCGTTTGTTTGCTGTGAGTATATTACAAAGAGCATGTATGCATTTGACATTAGCTCTTACCGGCGGTTTTGCTTACAGTATTAGTGTGATAATATTGGATGAAGTCTTTTGAGAAAACTAATTCATTAACTCTAGTCATTACAATTTTTTACCTGGCATTTATTCCGGGCAAGCCGATGATATTCAGCATCAATGTGATTATTCAGTAGATGTAATTAAGTTTATATTCGTGAATCGCATTTCTATGAACGTACAATGAAAGATTTAGCTGCAGTATGTTAAAAACGTTAAAAAATGTTAATTTCGCGGGCCAAGCGGGAGCAACCACCCTTAGATCTACTAATATTATAAAGGCGAAAGTTATGTTCAAGAGAGGTAGGGCACAGCGGATAATCCGCTCAAATCGGAGCAGCCCGTCTGGGGAAGGACCTCCACCTTACAGAAGATCGTAGCCAAATAGCATTGGTCTCGGCCATGTTGTGTTCCTACGGTGAGTAAGGTCTCCAGAGCTCCACTTGGGGGGGTTGGGAGGGTTGGCAACGCGTGAGTGATACCCCCAGTATTGCTTACGTCTATAGGCTACGGTGACGGCTTACCATCAGGCCGACCGTATGCTTGTTTGCCACCTGTGTGGTATAAAAAAAAAAAAAATATGTGTATGTTTGTTACATCTTCACGCTCAAATGGCTGGGCCATTTATGATATTTGGTATGTATGTAGCTGATACTTTGGATTAACACATGGGGTACTTTTTATCCCGGAAAAAAAATCGCGATTCTGGTAGGATTTCATCAACTCTGAAATAGATGGCGCCACTGTGCATACACACCACAAAGTTGCATATTATTAAGCACCGTATAGTCCCGTAGTAGGTGACGCATCTGGCGGGCGGAGTTCCACATCTTCTCATACGTCGATTCATAAACCCGGCGTATCGCGACTGAATGATGTGAATGGACAGAAAATGGAAGACTTAACAAAATGGTTTTTCGACTCGCATCGCCAGAAAACAATCTCGCGCCAGTTCGCGAGCTAGCGTGTAAATATGTAAGGGGTTGGGGAGGGACGGATTAAGTACTTCACTCTTTCACCGTCTGCTAGTAACACCTGCGACGTTCAAGGCTTTTAGGAAATAAGTCTGTATAGTGTGAAATAACTACAAGTTATTTAACATCTGGTGTTGTAAACTTGGTAAGCTCTAAGGAGCGAAATGCAATGAGCGAGAATATAAAGTCTCAAGCCATCTCTTTTTTTCTACATTAGTATGACAGTGACAGCTATAGTTAAATGTGTAATTAACTTCAGAAAGTGGCGGTATGTAAAAAGAAAACGTATCCCACCAAAAACATTTCCATGTAAAAATGTTGCCAAGACGAGTCTACATAGCTTACCCTGTGAAAAAGTTATCAGATCTCGTATAAAGCCAAGCTCTAAAGACTACACGCTCTAAACGTACAAGCTCTACACTACACCTTAATCAAAATATACGGAAAAGTGGTCAGATCTCATGTAGAGCCAAGATTCTTGGTCTATGCGCACTACCAGGCCTAACTTCACATACTCTAGATTTTAGTCAAAACGTGTGGCTTGGCCGTTTTATTTCACACACGATGAACGAATGGCTATGAAATCTTCTTAACGGTAGCAAAACGGCCAAGCACTTGCCAGCACGGCCAGCTTGTCTTACCAACTGTAAGTAAACTAACTAACAATAAAATAAGTGACGTTGTTCGTAAATCTACCTACACCAATCTTAAACTTTTGCTTGTGTCCGAAAATTGTAAATTACAAGAAAAAGTGCCTGTGAAGGTATAATTTCTGAAATAAACGATTTCATTTCATTTCAAACTATTTACTTATAAACCTACTATATACTAATACTAAAAATACCTAATTCAAACTTCGAATTGTTAATTAAATTAAATCTAAGAAAATAATTTAGACCAGTAACTAGAGTAACAAATAATTCGAACAAATTATAGAATTATTACGACGATACGACACGACTACGAAATTACGAATATGAAATGCAAATATTTCCTAACAATCAACAAAAATGGCGTATACGACTGAAAATTGATGGTGACCACTTCGTTATATTATAATAAGGCTGCCAGATGGACATAGCGCATTTCAAAATACAGTCAGCGCCATCTAGTGACGTCAGCTGATGTCACCGTCACTATTATACCGTGTTTAAACTTTCACCCCATTTTTATAAGTTGATTTTCAAAAAATATGACGTTAATATTTTTTTATTTGTTCTAAGTATTTTTTTTTTCATATATCTAGCTTTTCAATAGTTATTACTGCATGAATAACTGGTGTCATTATATCTTGAAATTTTTAACTCTTTAGCATCATCCAAACCAAAGTTATGAGAGTTCAAAAAAACGACGAAAAGTTTCGAGAAAAGGTAGGTAGAGCCCTTGCGCTCCGCTTGGCTCGTCTTGGCGGGGGCACTCCCGTGCCCCCAGATGCCATAAATTAAACACTAGTTGCAGGAAATGTCAAGAATATATTGACTATACTGATCGCCAACGCGGCTGGCTCGCGCGGTCATAAAATGTAGTTCGAAACTCATACTTATTACCCAGTGTAGAACGATAGTCGATTTTCAAATGTTTTGTAAAATGTGAGCACCAATTTTGGCGAATTCCAATGTATAGAAACTGTATACTTACCTTTTTTCAGCCGTTCTGCACGCACGCATCATCATTCATCGCACGACACGAGTTGATAGGATCCAATTCTGTCAACAAAAAAAAAACATGACTTTTGATCATGATTAAATAGGGTTGTTTCCAGGGTCAAAATAATTACATTATATTTAGTCCGCATTTTAGATTATAAAAAAATATTGGACACTATTTTTTCTATTTTCGATTAAACAAAAAATAACAAAGATACAAGGCATAAAAAATTTAGGAGTGGGGTAGGTCTTTGACGTCACCCCGTGCGAAAAAATGCCACACGGGGCGTGACGTCACACGTAACTTTAATGGGCTATCTTTGTTATTTTTGGTCTAATTTACAAATGAAAAAATGAGTTGCCCTATTTTTGAATAATCTAAAAGACTTATTTGTTATAATATAGGCCTATTGCAGCCATATGGAAAAAGTTTGAAATATAATAAAAAAATTATTAAAGTACTGTTTTTTAAAATGTTTATTCGGGACTGCCAT
The DNA here is from genome assembly GCA_905163395.2 of Endotricha flammealis. Classification (NCBI taxonomy): domain Eukaryota; kingdom Metazoa; phylum Arthropoda; class Insecta; order Lepidoptera; family Pyralidae; genus Endotricha; species Endotricha flammealis. The sequence continues at coordinate 23,102,572 of LR990852.1, forward strand.
TTATTAAGGAAGTTCACATAGTTTTAAATTTTTCGATTTATCTAACTATAAATCACAGATAAATGCAATTTAACATTTTGGGGGGTTTTGCCAATACTCGCCACGCTTGGCAGGCGGCTTGGTGAGCGCAGTTAGGTCGATAGTGTAGTTAAGGAGAATGCTGCTGCCCAATATTTCTGACTATAATCCCTTAGTCCCTTTTACGACACCCATGGGTAGAAAAGGGGTGGTATATTCTAATCTGCCGTCACCCACCACACGACAAACTCTGTCGTCACCACACGGCAATTGCAATTTAACAATTGATTTAGAGTAGATTATTATTTCTTTTAAAACACAATGAAAATGAGGCGAGTTTATGATTTATGTAGGCTAATTTAATGCGCCTATGAGTCATCTTCCGACAAACGACAACACCCTGTGTTATGTAGTAGATTTAATTATACAAATTCAATATTATTTGTATGTTATTTGTACACTTCGACAAGTGCCTGTGAGGGCCCTAGTCCCTGAATAAATTATTTTATCTTTTTTGTTGTTTTAAAACTGCAAATGCCCTGATCTATCATAGTTCCCGTAGACCCGCCACCACCTTATGGTGGACGGTAGTAAGTCAGGTTTTTAGTCTGTATGCCCCTCAAGTGCTCATAGAGAGCACAACAGGTACGATCCGTACGATCGGCCGCGCGGCGTCTATCGCGTCGTTTAAACGAGCCCGAATGCATTTTCCTGACTATAAACGAAAAAGAAAGGAAGACGATATTTTTTCCTTTCAATTCGTTTACGTTACGAGTGCGCAGTCGTAAAACAAACAAAGGCTTTCTGCATGAGTTGCTTGATTAAAGATGGGTCAGTAGTCTTAGGGATGACTAGTGAAACCCGCGCACGCAACGTCGTTTGCGTGAATTTATTTATACACAGCAGTCCTATTATTCTCGTTCCCGTGGGAATTCCGGTATAGAAAGTACCCTATGTGTTATTCCAGGTTATAGTCTACCCGTATACCAAATTTCATTAAAATCCGTTCAGTAGTTTTTGCGTGAAAGAGCAACAAACATCCATACATCCAGACATACATCCTCACAAACTTTCGCCTTTATAATATTAGTAGGAAGGATAGGATAGGATAGGATAGGAAGCCGGAAGTAGGATAGGATAGTAGGATAGGAAGTAGGATGTACTGTGTATCTAGCTGTATTGTGTTTTATTCATGCATTTTTTATTTTATTTAGCTCTTTTTCAATAAATATTTTACTTTTTCAATATATATATTTTTTCATTCGAGACTTTTTAAGCGCCTATACCTACGTACCATATTTTCTAGGAAAAAGTCGTACGTAATACAGCAGCCGTATTCTCTAAGCATCATTTGTAACTCGAAAGCGGAATCCTTCGCTTTCGAGTTAACAAATGATGCTTAGAGAATACGGCTGCAGGTGTGTATGGCGTCACTAAAACGAGTCTGAAACCGTTCCCCTAAAGCCTATTCGCCATTGGACTGTTCGTCGACAGGACGAAACGTTTATGTAAACAAAGCAATCAGTGCTTGGCTCCGTTTAGATTACATTGAGCTAATGACCTTTTTGGATGGCACACATAGGCTGTTAAGTGTCTCTTTCTCAAGTTATTTTTCTGTATCTACTATGTTCAATTTTAATAGTGTCTTTTGTAATAGTGTATGTGTGTTAAGTTATATCCAAATAAAGTTTTATTCTATTCTATTATAAAGCGCAGTTTCCCAGAGAGCGGTACAATACGCGCCACGAGAATTTGTGTTCGTGAAGTTAGTGACAAGTGGCTGCACAATAAATCAAAACAGCGCAAGGGGAGGGAGAGGGTGGTAGGTAGCCGGCAAGGCGCGAGCGAGCGACGACGACGCGCCCGCGTTTCCGTAACTTCACAAACACCTTTGTGTTAGTCGAGACTTTTCTCGTGGCGCGTATTTTCATTGACAACGTAACGTCAAAAGGCGGTGTCACCATTTGCATGACATTACAATCAGCTGCGGAGAAACCTGACCCCCCAAAACGAAGTAAAAATTACGTAATATACAGGGAGGAAAAAAACGACGAACACAGCCGAAAGTTTGATGATATGTACCTTACATACATGCGTTTTGTGCAAGTTTAATTCAAAAATAGTTTATTGAAAAAAAAGGCACTGACCTGCTAATTTTCTACGTGTAGGTATCCCTAATACTACAACAACAGTGCATACGGCAAAAATACCTACACGGACAGAAACTACTACGCTACGGACAGTCCGTAGGCCACGACACACACATACCTGCCTACCTATTCATTGAAATTCTTATTATCACTTAAAAAATCAAAGTTTTTACATTAAAAACCGAAGTACGTACCGGAACGTACCTACTACACACAATGCTCGATGTGTACGAGCGCCTCTTATGCCACACAACACTCAAAACCACTAAAGAACTCGTAAAACACTAAACACCATTCAAAACGCCTAATCCATTTAACAAATAACAAATAAAACTAGAAATTTTCATAATTTAGTTTTAGTATTTTACCTATTGACAGAAGTTTATTTATTTGTCACTATAGTAACCGTGACAATTACTATGCATAGCAGGTGCACGTCGAGCTTTATACAATTTTGGCTCCTATGTCATAGAACTTAAGAACGGTACAAAGTCCAATATGTAAAGGTCGACCTGCTCTTGCCTGTACGTAAGGAACAGCTGATTTAGGGATGAAAACACACAGTTATTCAAGGAATGTTTGTTAGTCAATTACTCCGAAACTATTACACTTAGAGAAAAAATCTTTCACGAGCATAAAGTAGATGTTTAAACCTCCTAAGATATTTCGGGAGTGTCGGTCGCTCTCAGGCCACCCTGTATAACTCTAATCAGATTTCAACGACGTAATCATTTTTTTTTAATTCGTTACTAATACCATAGAATAAGTAATAACCCGAGGTAGAATGGCCACTCTCCGCCCCGCACCGAATCGCGTTACCTAACCCCAGGCGGGTGACGAGGCGGGAAAAGTTGCAAAGGTGTGCGCTTAGTGAACGAATCAGAACGTGTGCGCGTGTACATACGACATTGGCCTATTTAGTAGAAATAGGTAATTATTTCACGCGCGTTGTATGGAGTGTTCGGGCTGTGCTAAATGTACGCAGAAAACTTAATTCTTAAAGGTGTCACAAAATAATAGGTCCGTTTTGACATTTGTCATCGCGGCGTAACTAATGATGTAACCATACGACTCGGTAGTCGATACTTACGATAAATCGATTCAAGTTTGTATGACTATGTAATCGATTTGATCATGTATTGTAAAGTGCATCGGATTAAAGTACTGATTAGAAAATTTAACTTAAGCGTTATTATTTTTTGTAGGTATTTTTTAATAATACTTCTTTAACTTAATAATTTTCAGTTACAATTTTAAACACACATTCAGTCACATTCAATAACTTTCTTCGGATGATGAGCCAAAATCATATATAATTATTTAGTTTTAAATTATATTATCAATAGATATGTCTCTCTAAAAATCGAATGAATTTGGTGAAATTAGCAATTAATTAATTAAAACATGGTTACAACACTGGTATCGATAAATAAAAAGACTGAAAACGTTACTGTTTTTGAGACGTTTCGTAATAATTAAAAATTGTATGCTACTATAAATTAAGCGCGAAAAGAATACTGGTAATATATTCTATCTCTATCATAATTATATAATTATTTTATTGTTGCTTTCAGTTTCGTTCCAAGTTACATTCTAGATTCTTCCTCAAACGTCAAAACGGACCTATTAGATTGTGAAACTTTTACTTCGTTTCGGGGATCACGTTTCTTTGCAGTTGACTCTAGGTAGGTACTAAAATCTCAAATGCATCTTTTGTACCACGAGAATGAATAATCTTCCGCCATAGGTTACGACTATTTTCTTCTGATTATATTTTATCTTTACTATGCAATATAATATTATACAGGGTGCCCTGAGAGCGACCGACACTCCCGAAATATCTTAAGAGGTTTATACATCTACTTTATGCTCGTGAAAGATTTTTTCTCTAAGTGTAATAGTTTCGGAGTAATTGACTAACAAACATTCCTTGAATAACTGTGTGTTTTCATCCCTAAATCAGCTGTTCCTTACGTACAGGCAAGAGCAGGTCGACCTTTACATATTGGACTTTGTACCGTTCTTAAGTTCTATGACATAGGAGCCAAAATTGTATAAAGCTCGACGTGCACCTGCTATGCATAGTAATTGTCACGGTTACCATAGTGACAAATAAATAAACTTCTGTCAATAGGTAAAATACTAAAACTAAATTATGAAAATTTCTAGTTTTATTTGTTATTTGTTAAATGGATTAGGCGTTTTGAATGGTGTTTAGTGTTTTACGAGTTCTTTAGTGGTTTTGAGTGTTGTGTGGCATAAGAGGCGCTCGTACACATCGAGCATTGTGTGTAGTAGATACTTTCCGGTACGTACTTCGGTTTTTAATGTAAAAACTTTGATTTTTTAAGTGATAATAAGAATTTCAATGAATAGGTAGGCAGGTATGTGTGTGTCGTGGCCTACGGACTGTCCGTAGCGTAGTAGTTTCTGTCCGTGTAGGTATTTTTGCCGTATGCACTGTTGTTGTGTAGTATTAGGGATACCTACACGTAGAAAATTAGCAGGTCAGTGCCTTTTTTTTCAATAAACTATTTTTAAATTAAACTTGCACAAAACGCATGTATGTAAGGTACATATCATCAAACTTTCGGCTGTGTTCGTCGTTTTTTTCCTCCCTGTATGAAGATGTTTTATTTTAGGAACTAATTTCCTAGTACGACCCTGTCCGCACCGCAATAATTTTTTTTCGCAATTCTGTAAACACATTACATCACATGAAACTATCCCCATTATTGGTGGAAAAATATTCGCGCAAATTGCCTTCTAAGGTGGCAAACAAGCATACGGCCCGCCTAATAGTAAGCATCACCGTACCCTATATATAGATAGACGCTTGCAATATCGGGGGTATCACTCGCGCGAGGGTTGGTAACCCAACCCAACCCCCAAACAAATCAAACTTATTAAGTAATCAAAGAAACATGTAAAAATCTAGAGCAAAATTTTTATTTATTTATTCTGTAACTCTGTTCCTCGCAACTGAAACAAGCAGCGCCATCTATCGGCGACGTTGGGAACTAAATACTGCAGGCGATGTAACGCTGAAAGTGCATTACAGCAGACTGCATTTTGTGCAATCCCCCGTTTCACTTGTCTGAAAATAGTTTCAGAATTCGCCGTTAGGTTACGCCACTTATCTTTTCAACTATTTTAGCTGATGTCAGCATGTAGTTGTAATTAATTCGCCATATTATTATCATCGCACAGTAGCGAACACGCATATTAAATTATTAAGCAACGTCGACCCTAGTCAGTGTTCAAAATGGATTTCGTTATCTCCGTGCTTCTCCGTGCTTCGAAAGGCACGTTAAGACGTCTCGGTCGGGTTCATATTTTATAAAAAATTTGCAAAATATTATTTTGTAGATTTAAAAAAATTGTTAATTGTCTTCTGTTCCGTTCTAGATGACAGAGAAATTAAAAATAGCTCTAGACTATACAAAGTTAATTCCACGTATTTAAAATCAGAAAATGTCTTTAATAAAATGTTTAAATAATTTAGACAGGGACTTATGGGGGAAGAAGGGGAGGCTTTTTGCTCAGCCGCGGGACATGAAATGCTATTTAAAAAATGGCGCCAAGATTTACTCCGTTGGGATATGAATATGACATAAAATTCGTAAAGCATTTAGTTCTGCTTCTGCATTTTTGATATGTTGTACGGGTTGTACACTTGTACCATGAAGGATAAGGGTTGTACCTATGTGTATGTGGATAGTGTGAAATCAAATTTGCAACTTCGAAAAACTTGTGGAAACAGAAAATCGAGTAAAACTTCGGAATTATTGGACTTTTTTCACTGTTTGCTCTTTAGGGTCAAAATTATGCATTTTTTGGGTACGAGGTTTTCGAGACATTGTATACGCTGTTTTAAATAATCTACAATTTAAGCTCGATAAAATACATATTGTACGAAATTAAAGTATTTATTCACTGACTAGCGTCCCGTCCCAGCTTCGCACGGGTTTTTTTAATACCACAAAGGTGGCAAACAGTTCAAATCGTTCCAGTTATTTCTTTATATTATCCGACCTCCGTGGCGTAATGGTTACCATGCCGGTCCGCCACCGAGGAGGTCAAAGGTTCGAATACCAGTCGAGTCATGATTAAAAACGTACTTTTTCTGATTGGCCTAGACCCTGAATTTTTAAATAATATTTTTTTTTGTTATAAAATATAGTATCGATTCCATAACACAAATTTCGAATTTAATTTTTGGGGCTAGCTCAATCTATGTGATTTGTACCTATATATTTAAAAAAAACATTAGTATAGATATAAATAAAAACATTATCCGTAAATCCACTACTGAGCCATTTTCCACTCCATGAAATGCCTACAATAAATAACTTTAGTAAGATACCTCATCGTGGCAGCAGGTGGGTCGCTAAATGTTTTAAGCGACCTCCCTAAGATACTCCCATGAATATTTAAGTCTACCTGCTCCTCCAAATGCCAAGACGGTGCCATATTTTATGCAATACTTTTACTTCGAACTCATAGCGAAACAAAAAAAAAACCACTTAGAATGTTAGTGCCGGTTAGTTTGCTGATAATAAGTAATTAGTATGTCAGTCAGAAAATATTTCAGCAATTTTTAGGGTTCTGTAGTAAACTACAAGGAACCCTACAGTTTCGCCATATCCGTCTTGTTTCTCGACCACCGTATCGTGTGGTGTGACGGTGTGACATATCGTTAGATGGGTTTCTCATTAGGGTTTCAACATTAAGGGTACGGGAGGATCACTTTTCGAATGATCCGTTTGCGAATTATTCACATTTAACTCGCTAGTCAGAAAATCTTGTGTTTAGAAATTTGGAAATAAACTTTCATAACCTTTCGTCATCATAACCAAATTCATGGTAGTAGTCCATGTGGTTAACCTTCAATGAAAACTATTACGGTTAATTTGCCCCTAATAGTTACCGACCTAAAGCCGACGATAAAATTTCTTTGAGTAAACAAATATCATGGAATATGACATTGTACTCGGGAGAAACCCACCACACATCCCCACCGCCAACACGCCCGGTGTTTTATAAATGATAGATGTTTGGCTAGGAGTGGCTTTAGTCTTTTTTAAACACGGATCAAAAGAAACGTGGGACGTGTTTACACACAGTTGGAATTCGCGTTACTTATTTAGGTTTAACCCTCTCAACGCCATTACCGTCGAAAAATAGCCTGCTTCCTTATGGACGGTTTTTGGGAACGCGAGTATTATCGCGTCGTCAAAACGCGCCCTGCCAGTCTCAGGGTTGGTCGAGTCGATGCCAGAATGCGCGCCCTATGGGTTTTGTCGGAAGTCGGCATTAACGTTTCACCACATTTTTTTCAGTAGCTAATTCATCAGTACTACCAAACTTAATATAACTGGAATTGAAACACATATACATATCTAACTATAATAAAAAGTGTCCTAATAAAATGTAATTAAGTGATAAAAATAATATAAAAATATTTACAATGAAGAACATTGAACAGTGCGTGAACAGTGAACAATGACAGATGTATCAAAATCATGTGAATTCAGATAGAACAGAGGATATGTTTATAAAAATGTGTTTATAGTTAATCAGTGAAAATGTTAAGTAGGTGGAAAAGCAAAGACAAGTCGGAGAAAACCGGCAAGTCTGGGAGTTCGAGTGGAAAGAAGAAACGGAAAGGACGGGACACTGGTAAGTGGTTGCATACATTTGTATTTTGTATATATTAGCTGTTACCCGCGTTGTGCCCCTATGTCACTCTCTACACCTATCCCCAAATCATGTCAATCCGTTCGACACATTCGCATTTATAATATTATATATTGTTATACTAGTCAAAACAAAATAAGGGCCACAAATAAACGTATTAAATATAAATCCTTTGAGTTAAATTCATACTATAAATATTATAGACACTAACATCAATTACCTGTAACATAATATTACAATGTTGTTGTAAACGTTTAAATACTTACTCAATTTTTTTGTATATACGTAATTTCGATTGGCCCTTATTTGGTTTTGTGTACGCCACCTATAATGTAAACGTCCGTAAGCGGAACTAATTCCGGCTACATCCGCGGGGTTGCAACTCGGTGCAGCACTGCGATTGCACTCCGGTGTAATGTTGTAAACTGCGTTTTGCTCTCACTAGGTGGCGTTGTTTCATCGTTTGTATTCATAACTCGCTGGATGAATAATCATCGTACTACAGGGAGGGATACGGATGTCCCTTCAAGCAAAATTCATATCATACTAATATTATAAATGAGAAAGTGAGTTTGTTTGTTATTCCTTCACGGCTTGACTAATCAGCCGATCATTATGAAAATTTGTATGTATTATATTGTCAGGGGTACAGAGCCCAACATAGGCTACTTTTTATCCCGTAAAAGTATGTCTTTCCATTCCAATGGGAACATATTTTTTCTCATATAGCTGGCTCGGCCGATAGATGGCGCCACAAGTCGCGCTATGGGTTGTTTTGTTGTCAAACGAGATCTACGTCATAAATTTGACGCGAAGCCGCGGGGAAAAGCTAGTTCAAAATAAAAATTCAAAATATTTATTCAGATAGTAGATCCTCACTTGCCGACCTACATGGCGTAATGGTTACCATGCCGGTCCTCCACCCAGGAGGTCTCGTGTTCGAATCCCGGTCGGGTCATGATGAAAAACGATTGGCCTCGGGTTTTGGATGTTTATTTATATAATAACTAGCGGCTCCTCCCGCCGAAAAGGGAAAATGTCAATAATTTTTGCCATGGGAATCTCTTTATCCCGTGGAAAAAAAAGTAGCCTTATGTCACTCTCGAATTGAGACCTTATGGGCCTACGTCGTAAAATAATTGCGGCCGACTGAGCCCGCCCCGCCCGTGCGACGCATATATCAATCCCTGTTTCGAGAGTTCGAGAGACAGAGATGGGACACCGTGAACCCAGCGAATTTTTAACACCGTAAGCGCCAAAACACATTTAGGCTTATTTAAAATTCATTAATTGAGTTTTTTAATGTTTGTTTTTATAATATCTAGAAAACATTAATGTCTTTCTTTATATGAAGTTTAAAATTTCTATTATTTACCGTTTAGAAGTTACAAGAGTTCTTTTTTTTATTTTATTATTTTATTGTAGATTTAAGACTTGTTCATTCCACACCATTGTGTATAACATTCCGCTTATTCTTCTTATACATTTTAATGTACTTATACCTACATTGTAACTAATGAGTGGAAAAAAGTACAAAATGACAAAAAAGGCCGTAACCGGGTTTTTTTCGCCATTTCTTTTTAACGGTTGCCATTTTGCTTGTGTCCGAAATGGTGGTAGTATATAACGTAGTTTATTTTCTTTATTTAAACAAGTTGTAAATGACAAGAAAAAGTGCATGTGAAGGTCTAATTTCTGAAATAAACGATTTCACATCATTTCATTCTGAAAAAAAAACCAGAGGTTACTTCGGATTTTTTTCTATCCAGGAAATGTGTTACTATCGTGTTTTGGCTCTTTCCAAATTTTCGATTATATGATGAAACATATACAAAAATCTAAGTCTAAATTTTAGTAGTAGTAGATATTTGGTTTTTAAGGTCCCTTCTTTTTTCACATATCCCCTTAAATTATCCCCGTTAAAAAATTATGAAAAAGTAACGTTACGTACTTATTTTTCCCGTGGGAATTAGATGTTTTTCCGTTATAAAAAGTAGCCTATGTCACTCTCCTGACCTTAAATTAAATCATCTCTGTTTAAAAAAACATGACGTCGGTACTTAGGTTCCTTTCGACGTGAATGAACAAAAAATTACATACTTTATTTTTTCCCGTGGGAATACAGTGTTTTTCCGGGATAAAAAGTAGCCTATGTCGCTCTCCAGAACTTAAACTATCCCCAATAAAAATTAATATCAATCCGTTCACGTTACTTTCGATGTGAAGGGAGGTCAAACAAAAAAACAAACACGCTTTCACATTTATAATATTAGTATGGATTTTTTAAAATAAAACATTTTTAAATCAAATCAAAGGTAATTGGAGCGCGCTCTGCCACGCTGCTCCATTGCGGATCCGACTGACTGTCCATTTGATATTATGTTGTAATTTATGTCTATTTTTGTCTTGTTTTTGATTGTTAATTTTATAGATTTTCTCTTCTGTAACATATACTAAACTAATTTTAACACCCAACGCCATCTATAATGTAAACGTCGGAAAGCGGAACTAATTCCGGCTAGACGCGCCGCGCGCCGGGTTGCAACTCGATGCAGCACTGCATTGCACTCCGATGTAATGTTCTAAACGAGTTTTGCATTCGCTAGGTGGCGTTGCTTTATCTGTTTGTTTTCACACTCGTTGACTGACTAGATGGCAGCACCAGTTGTAAATATTGAAACTATTTGGAGAGTTGCACATAGGCTACATTACAAATGAACGGATATGATACTAACTCCTTTTTAACAGTAAATTATTTTACCTGTTATAATTTTAACATACAACAAGCTTCTCTCGAAAAATAAAAAGAAATAAGATATTTTTTTATAGATGTACAGTCCTCACAATCACGGATATAATTCGGTCTTAAGTATACTAATGTTTAGTAAAGCAATGATTAGGATTGAGTACATACTTAAAAAAACCAGAGATTTTTAAGCTAATAATGGTGCTAATTCTGTTGTACATTTAACTAGACTAAACTAATTTTGACAGGACCAAGGGTGTTGTTAGCACAAATCTGCCGTCTGAACTGGTGGTAGGGGAAAAGAAAGTGACGATTCAAAAGTGCTTGTAATATGCCTATTTGAATAAAAATATTTTGATTTTGTTGTCCTTGTTTGGTTTACAATTAGTGACAAGGATAGCAATACTTCTAGTCCTGTCAACATTTGTTTAGTCTAGTACCACTGAACAGTCCGCAGCAACCCCAGTTACTAGAGAAATAAACAACCCCAAAAGTCCAAGTAACCATAGTTGCTGAAAAAAAATGCGCGGTTTGTCTATTCTATTTTTTTTTTCAATTCAATTCAATTCATTTATTTGCAAATGTAGGTAGGTACATCAATCAGGTGTTAATACAGTTTTAAGTTTCGACTACATTTTACCTTACGGCGTGCAAAGTTTAATAATAAAAGTAAATTTATTTAAGACAAACATTAATCAAATCATAAATCAAACATTAAATTAAATATATTAAACAAAAAAATAAAATCAAACAATAATTATTCAATGGAATTAGTATGTCAGGGTTTTGTCAGAAAGATATTCATTGATGGAGTAGTACGCTTTTTCTTTCAATAGATTCAAGACACGTCCTTTAAAATGAGTACAATTCAGAGAGAGAACACTCTTTGGTAGATTATTATATAGTTTAGGAGCCATAAACATGAAATTACTATGGAAATGCTCAGATCTACAAGGTGGATAGCGAATCTTCGCTGAATTGCGACTACTGTTGTGTCTTGCGTACAGATGCAAATTCTGCTTTACAAATAATACACTTTCTAATATGTATAGACAGGGGACTGTCAGTATTCCTAATTCCTTGAAGTGGGGTTTGCAGCTATCTGTCTGTTTCTTCAGCTTGCATATCGCCCTAACACATTTCTTTTGCGCTCGAAATACTACTTCTCTTAGTGTAGAATTCCCCCAGAACATTATCCCATACCTAAGCGAGGCCGATACATACGCATGATAGGCAGTCATGACTGTTGATTTGTTAACTACTTTTCCGAGCATATAAAGGGCATATGAGAACTTATACAGCTTATTACAAACTGTTTCCACGTGAAACTGCCAGCTGAGATCTGTAGTGTTGGACACAGCGTGTTGTAGTATTTAAGCTTCTTGGACACAGCTCTTGATTATGAATATTTTTGGTGTTGCCCGGAATAAAATGATTCGTAGCGTTTTTAAAATATCACCATCCATTGGCACAAAATTAAAAAAAAAAAATATAAATATAGGTTTTCGGTCGAAACGGATTTGTACGTAAAACGGAACACAAACGGTTGTATCATAATATTGTATTGTCATCTGATCTACAGTTTTGTGCTAAATTTCTGCTCAACCGGTCTTCGGGAAGTGGTTTAAATTTTCGTTCCAAGATTCCACCCTTACGTACATACAGTGCAAGTTAAATAAAAGCTTTTAAAAATGAAGTCTGTCTATCCTTATGCATGCCTAGATCTTTAAAACAACGCAATGGATTTTAAATATAATATGTTTGTTTTAATTATATAGATTTAGGTATTATATTTTCCGAAATTCTCACGGGAAAGCGTCCCCCGTTACGTAGTCTTCAACCAAAAAGGAGCAAGCCACTTCCGGTTTTATAAAAACTAAATATCGTTTAATGTTAAATTATGCTTTTAATCACAATATTCGTAAATAAAATAAGTAAATTATTGCTTTTGTATTTGGATACGCTCAGTGTCTTGTAATTTTTATTAACCTATTATTTAAGTTTTCTTATCTCAAAAAGTGAATTTTGTATATATTATAAAGTTGCTTAAAACAAAAAAAAACAAAAAAAGTTATTAAATTATCAGTCTTGATATCCAAGTTATCCAACAATGGCGTTATTTACTTTGACTTACCCGTTATCGTCAATGTCACGACATACAATCAAAAATCAATTGAGTGACCTTTATCGTTTAATAAAAATATTAAAACAGTTAACACACGCAAAAGAAAGTGGCGCGGATTAGCTTGTTATACTAATAAGATACTAATTCGTAATTAATTCGTAATGGCAACACACTCCTCAACTTTGAAACGCGTGAACTGGCAAAAAACACTTATTTTAATTGTTGTTATAGCGACAACAGAAATACATCAACTGTTAACAACTGTCTAGCTATCCACGGTTCATGAGATACAGCCTAGCTAGTGACAGACAGACGGACAGTGGAGGCTTAGTAATAGGGTCCCGTTGGCCTAGTAATGGGTACGGTATACCAAACAACGATTTATATCCAAAAAAATATTTAGGGCCAATTTTATTTGGACCTATTTTGTGGGTGCGGGAAGGTGCGGGACCATAAAAGTGAAACATGCCTGAAATATGGGCAGTAAATATAAAATGAAAGATAAACAGTTAAAGTGGCTATTTCGTGTCATTTTAGTACCATGAAATGCCATCGTGAAGATTAAGTAGGCCGTTGATCAAGGAATATCTTTAGATAAGAACTCTTTTCAAAAAGCCTTAGTTTGTTGATGTCCATGAAAGTGAAAAAAATAAATGAAAATTACATCATTTATTCAGACAGATACTGTCTGAAGGACTTTAGAAGTACGTTCTCATGTTGTACATGAAGTTGGACGAAGGCCTCCACACATTCATTTTCGCACATCTTCGCGAGAGTGTTGAGCTAGCATTTCAGCCATTTTCAGCGAAACTCGCGCAACTTCGTTTGCGTGTAATTCGGAATGTGTTATGCGTATAAACCTTCCATTAGAATCATTCTCTCTATTAAAAGAAATCACATCAAAATCCGTTGCGTAGTTTTAAAGATCCAAACATACATAGGGACAGACATACGGGGAAGAGACTTTATTTTATATGTAAAGATGCAATCATGAGACCTTCACAAGCACTCTCTCTGGTCATTTACAACTTGTATACTTAATTAAATAATATAAAATATAATACTTTAAATACCACCATCATTTCGGAAACAAGCAAAATGGTCACCAGTAAAAGAAATGGCGAAAGGAAACCGGTTACGGCCTTTTTTGTCATTTAACATTTTTTTGTTAATGTAAGGAACAATTTTACTTATACAACGCTGTCCTTTGTTTCAGAAGAAGACTGGCATGGAGATGCTACTAGAGGCGATGGTAAGTTTCAATTATTTGAATAATTTATAAAAAAAATAGGTAAGTACGATCGAATTTGGTGCGGCCGCATCTAAAACGAGGTTCGAATGGTGCGATTAATACCACACCACCGCACCACCGAACAGACCGATCGATATACTTTTTTTAATACCGCTAAGGTGGCAAACAAGCATACGGCCTGCCTGACGGTTAGCAGTCACCGTAGCCTATAGAGGCTTGCAAACCGGGGGTATCACTCGCGCGTTCTGTAAAAAGTGGAGCTCTGGAGACCTTACTCCTTGTAGGAACACAACATGGCCGAGACCAATGCTATTTGGCTACGATCTTCTGTAAGGTAGAGGTAGAATGTGCGGCGCACCGTGCGCAACTTGATCGAATATATGATGCGGTAAAGGGAGGGCGTCTGTAGTGCGGCAATATTGTTAATTACTACATAGGTTACGGCGAAGAACTTAAACGCTGTGTGAATTGTTAAAATGTACATTTGTATACACTATGAGGCCATTACACATTATCGATTAAGTTTTATTGATTTATGTTTATTTATTCAAGCATTTACATGCGTCAACTTTACTGCACAAGATTGTACTTAGTAAAAGGTGTTAACATCGATGTTATAAAACGTTATTGGAACATTCAGAAAATGAAATGTTTGGAAACGATAGCTAACATTAATTTGCCGGATCCGCACCCGACGATCCAGTGTGAAGTAAATCTCGATCCATGCAGTTTGTTGTGGACTTGCCTCGGGGGATCCAAGCCCGTATAGCAGCCAGTACGAACCGCGATCCGGGTACCTGGATCGCTGATTGATGAGCGCTGATCCAACTTAGATCATCTGGTGTAGATCCGGCTATTAACATTCAAGGTACAAAATGGGAACATTGGATATCTTTTGTTGTATGAAACCGCGACGAGTTTACAAAGTCGTGTCGGTAGCATTTAGTCGGCTGGTAAACACTGGCCTCTGCAAATTTGCATTGGAGCAGCGTGGCAGAGTAGCTTCAATCGAAGGCGATTAGAGTGTACCCCGTAGACCTATCTATGTAGTGGGATGATTATATAAATATAAATATATATGGACAAATATCGGAGGGCACGTTAAGCCGTCGGTCCCGGTTGTTTTTGAGGATGAAGGATGACAGTCGTTAAGCCAAGTCGGTGGCCTTAGGGCGGTTTGAAAACACCGGCCTCTGCCAATCCGCATTGGAGCAGCGTGGCAGAGTACGCTCTAATCACCTTCTATTGAAGGGAGACCCGAATCCCAGCAGTGGGATGATTATGGATTGATATGATGATGATGATGGACAAATATAAAATAGTGGGATTTTATATCTTATAAGCTAACTCGATCTGTTTGATTTGTCCCCATATATTTATATTATGAGCGCCCTTTATCCGGAACTATTGATTTTCCTTTCGTCTATTACCGCTATCCGCACGTGTCTATGTCACACCATTCCCTATTCCTTTTAATTATACAAATGTAGACATTTTCAACTGCACGTCTGCGAGCTCAAATCCATTTAAAAGCCTCGACGGCAAGAGGGAGGTCCACTCCGTTTAATTCCCTACAATAATGACAATGACAATATAGTTTACCTAAGCCCACACTATACTACGTTTATAGGGGAATATATGCAGTCATATTACAATTGCTAATTAAGAATATCGCCAAATGCCGTGCCGAATATTCATTGATTCACCGAGAAACAATTGAATTGATTGTGGATTTTGCTCGTCTCTCTTGGATTGGCTTGGCTAACACTTGCTCACACATGAGAATTCGATAAAACACGTACATCGGAACATATTAAACTAATATCAATCTGTTTGTATTGATAATAAAGTGTTAAAATCCTCGAAAACCTAGACAATAGCAAAAATCTCTTGATGTACATTTATAATGCATTACAATGCAGCGTATTTGTAGTTCCCGGCCCGGTTAACAGCAAAAATTATTTTGCGATAAGTAATGATCCGTAATATTTTAATGTATTTCTTACATGAAACAATGGCCCCGCTAGACAGACGAGTTGATTACTAATAATAATTATAAATATATAGGGAAATCACACAGATTGATCTAACCCCAAAGTAAGTTCGAAACTTGTGTTATGGGATACTAACTCAACGATACTATAATTTATAACAAATACATATATAGATCCAGGACCCAGGCCAATCAGAAAAAGTTAGTTTTTCATTCATGAACCGACCGGGATTCGGACTTCCTGGGTGGCGGTTTGGCATGGTAACCATTGCGCCACGGAGGTCGTCAAAACAGTTTAAAAATAAAAGTTTTTATTTTTTTCATTTTTGTCAAAACGGATGAGATAATTTGGTACTTGTCAATAAATTCGTGAGGTACATTGAGCGATCTAAGCTTTGCCACTACTACACTACTACACATCGAAATTTGTCTACATAATTGAGACGCCGCCGCCGTTCGCCTATCATTTACTTATTTAGATGATTTGTCTTCATTTGCAGTCCGCATGCATGGTAGTGGCTTTACACAAATAGTTTGGCGTGTTCTAATAATCCAATATTCGAATCTGTACCTTTGTTAATAAATTATTATTCAAAATGTAATGGACAACAAAGGAACACAAAATAATGGCTTTTTAAGATAAATAAAGGAGTTAAATGAAAACTAGACAGCTCAAAGTAAAATAGAAAAGTAATAAAGATACGTACGGCACACAGGAAATAGAGTGAACAGGGGAGCATAAAAGACTAGACAATATGACGTATCAAAAAGTATAAAAAATAATACAGGCTTAGGAAAGCGGGCAAATCATTTATGATCCAAAATTTCAGAATAAATAAAAAATTTGCTTACCAAGCGATTTAAATCAAATGTCAAAGAATTCTTAACCAGTAAAGCGTACTATACTATCAACGAGTATCTAATTGAAAGGTCTCCCTGGCCCCCTTGCGAAGGTGAAATGCTAAAACTTGTCGTGAATAGCCAGTCAATGTTCAATAAACTACATAAATAAAAATTGTGTTCAATATTGTAACATGTACACGCGTCGTAGTGTCATCTAAATGGTGCTGTTTTTCATAATATTATTAACATTTTAATGTAATTTACATTAAATAATAGGTGACAAGGATTTTAATGTATACGGTCGCGTCATGCTCGCAAATTGTCCAAACTGTCGGTGGCGTTGTGGGTCGTTGTGGCGTTGTGGACTGTTGCGCACTTCAATATTGTTGATGGTGAGCCAGTAAAGGAGGCTGGCAGACCGACTCTCACGTCAACTCGAAAATACACGAGAACGATTGCTGCCTTGCGGATCTGGTCTGCTTCTATCTTTAACACCGATTTTGCATTTTATTTTTTAGATTTAATTTGATGTTAAGACAAATTAATGGCACTATTTTTTGACATTCCGAGTGCGTAATGTTGTATGTACCTAGTTTTAAATTTTATGTAAAAAAAAGTACGATATATTTATAAATGACAAAAAAGGCCGTAACTGGGTTTCTTTCGTCATTTCTTTTAGCAGTGGTCATTTTGCTTTTGCTTAATGGTTGTAGTTTATAGAGTAGATTAATTGATACAAATCATTTATTACAACTGTATACTTTGACAAGAGAACGTGTTTGTGAAAACCTATTCTTTGAATAAAAGTTTTGAATTTGAATCACGTAATATCAAAACTGAATGACAAAAAGGCCGTAACTGTGCTTCATTCGCCATTTCTTTTCCCAGTGATCATTTTGCTTTGTTTCCGGGATGGTGGTAGTTTTTAGGTTATTTATTTAATATTTAATACAGAATAGTAATAAATACTACATGACGAGAGAACGTACCTGTGAAGGCCTACTCTCTAAAATGAAGAAATTCTATTCAAAAATATTTACTTCCAGCCTAGTTGGCTAGTTCTGAACAAAAGCGTTATCCTTTCGAGTGAAGGCGACTAGTTGTGAACTACTATTTAGTTATTTCCCTATGGATATGCGGCCTAAATATTTCATATGAAATTTTAGCTTTGAATTTCCAACATTTCGTTGACGTATGCTGTCCATTAGGCTTAGGATTAGGAGCTTTGTCCGTTTCGTTATACCAACAGAATAAAAGAAACATATAAATGTGGACGTGGGAGACCACATTATGGACAGACTAGCTTCTGCCCGCGGCTTCGCCCGCGTGGCCTACTAACAATTAGCATATTTTTATTCAGAAACAAATTCCGGTCCGGTCCGGGCTGTGCGTTGATTAGTTAAGTCAGTCAGTTAGTACGAATCTGTTTTTATACATGCTAAATGAGATTTGACATTTGTCATTGGAAAACTGTCACTTTGACTTCGCGTCACTGTACTTTTATTTAAAAATACACTGCTTTTCGCTTGTTATTTTGTATTGGTTCGGAACTTAAAAGGGTTGATTTAAATTCGGGATTTGGGAGTGATTCATGACTGCAAACTAACCTACGTGAATCACATTGATTACATCGCCAAAAAGGCTAACAAAATGTTAGGTTTTGTTATTAGATCTAGCTCCCAATTTACCAATCCTAAAATAATACTCGTCGTATGTATGTACTACGTAGCATTCTCGAATATTGTTCAGATATATGGAATCCACAATACGAGGTTCATATCAACAGATTAGAGTCGGTTCAACGCAAATTTATGAGATATTTACAATATAAGTGCAAGCATTTTGAGAGAAGTTACGAGGAGAGATGTAAAAGGCAACACACACTTCCTCTTGAGATGAGCCGAAAAATTGCGGACATAGCTCTCTTGGTAAAAATCGCACAATCCAAAATTGACTCTCCACAACTCTTGTACATGATAAATCTAAGAGTTCCAAACAGGTCTAACGTAAGACGACCTACTACTCTATCTGTTCCGTCCAGTGCAACTAATTATAGAATCAATTCCTTTTTTAATCGATCTGCCAATTTTTAAAACAAGATGGTTGACGTTCCGGCGTTTGATTTATTCACAACGATGTCTCACATCTTTAAAAATGTCCTATCAAAGGCGTGGTTTGATTTGGCTTCTTGAACTATACCTGGGTTTTTATTTATGAAGAGTATCTTACTCGCTTCTTTTCCTTTATGATAATAGTACCTACTTAGACAACTTAATTTTATATAGCGTGAAAGCCCAAATAATTTTTAACTGTTTTAAATGTAATATTTTTTATAGTTTTTACTCTAGATTTATTTCTTGTTTTCTTGTTCACTAGGTTTTTTTACCTATTTTTTGTTGCAGAATCAAACAAGTTTTTTTAGTATCTATATGCGAAAACTTTGTAAATGAGTACGTTTTGTATACAATTTGTAATTAATTAAGTAGATACCTATATTCTGTTCTGTAAGTTTTCCAAATAAAATAAAATAAAAATAAAATGTGAATGTTGGAATAATATTCTTACAAATAGACAAGGATAAAAGAGATTATTCATTAACGATACTACCATAGCAGCACGTAATCATCCCACTGCAATTATAGGGGTCTCCCTTCAATTGAAGGGGATTAGATATTACTTTTCCACGTGCTGCTCTAATGCCGACTGGCAGAACCCAGTGTTTTCAAGCCTGCAGGCTACCGACTCTGGTTAACGTGCCCTCTGAAGCACGGAGAAGCACAAAATCCTGTTTCATTATCATCATTATCATCTCAGCGACAAAAAGTCCACTGCTGGACTTAGGCCTTAGGCCTAGGCATAGTGTAGTTAAGGAGAATGATGCTGCCCATTCTTTCTTACTATAGTTCCCTAATATAATCCCTTAGTCGCCTTTTACGACACCCATGGGAAGGGAAGGGGTGGTGGTAGTCTAATCTGCCGTCACCACACGGCCAATCCTGTTTGATTGATCATCATTTAGCTCAAATCCTTGGACCCAGAAAGCTAAAATTTGCACAAACATTGTCTTAATAATGGTCTACCAGTGTGCGAAGTTTTATTAAAAGCCGTTCGGGTGTTTTGGTGTAAAGAGGTATCAGTCTGACAGACTGTTTGTCTTGACGCTTCATGCTAAATATCCACGCGAGTGAAGCCGCAGCAGGTAAAAGCTAGTATTTATGATATTTTATAAAAGTTATTGTATTTGTAACCGACACGGACAGAGTACAAAAGGGCATGAACCGTAATAATTGTTTTCAAATTCGCAGAAATACGATCGAGACGTTACTGGAAATGTGTTTATTAACATTTACACGAATAGCAAAAAAAAATTTATTTTTTTCAGAAAATTCGCAGAAGAACGAATCTAAACATTACTGGAAATGTTATTAACATTTACACGAATAGCAAAAAAAAATATATTTTTACGCTAATATTTTTCAATACATTTTCACGGATATTTCAATAGCCTAACGCCGAATTGGTGATGTTTAAAATTTTATTGCATAAACAAAACCAATATTATAAAGAGGGGAAAGATTTTTATTTTTGTTTGAAACGAATAAATTAAAAGCTACTGGCCCGATTTCAACACAGGCTATAATTTCGGTGTAACTTGGGTGGGCTATATTATATTTTCAAAAAAGGAGATCCATAAAACCCGTGCTAGGACACGACGCTTTATTTATTTATTTATTCAGAAAACCAACAGCGAATACAATTAAATTTTACAATAATCACTTATCAGATAGTATGGCCAATAAGAGGTTCTCTATATAAACCAAAAACTTATAACTATGCGTATAATAGCAGTTTTGGACGGACGGACGTAATACATTATTAATATTGAAAAATACGCTAGTAATTATATAAACATATTAATGTTTATAAATTGTATAAACATTACCAATTCGTAGGCTGTAGCTGAATTGGTGATGTAATTAAATCATTCCTTACCGCACTTTTATTCAATATACTTATATGATAAGTTCCCAATATAAAATTAAATGTTTAACAGTTCATTGAAAATTAAACTAAACCTAATGTTAAGAAATAAAAGGATAGTGTCCTTGTGGCAGCGTAGAGCGTACCCAAAACGCTTTCAACTGGACCTCGTTCGATTGCAATAGAAATAAGCGAAGTACAGCTGTGTGGATCACCTGTGGTTTCGTATGGGCTAAGGTACCACTGGGGGGAAGTACCAAATGTCTCATAATATTATTATTTTGTTACTAGTTATTATCCGCAACTTCGCCCGCGTTGTCCAGAGGATCTAACAAATAATAATTAATATTTTTGTCCCGTGGCAATAATGTGTTTTTCCGTGATAAATAGTGTAGCCTATGTCACTCTCCAAACCTGAATCTATCACAAAGAATAAATCATCCGTTCGTTACTTTCGGCGTGAAAGAAGGACAAACAAACACACTTATGCATTTATAATATTAAGTATGGATGCTGTGACAATAAATAAAAAGGCCACGCACTGTGAGCGTTCAGTATTTGCTACAATTTGCTGATATACAAGTGCAATATCATATTTGTACGTTTTCTATTCAATTTCATAAGAAAATTTACTTTTCACTTCTCATGCTCCGAAGTTGCTTATTTGCGCAGGATATAGGTTGCACAAAATCAATTTTCAATAGGTACAGGAGTACCTATTGATATCAACTCGAAATCTGATCTGATGAATCTGATGAAATGTCAAAATGAAATATCCGTGAAGTGAAGTGTGTCATCTGTCAAGTAATATTTTTATAAATTGTGAATATTCAAACAAAATGATTTCATATTGTCGTCGTGCTTTTTTTCTGTTCGTAATCTCGGAAAAACAGCTAAAATTCTAACTACATCCTAGCGGACATAATCATATTCATCGATAATAAAAGTAAGTAAGTAATTAAATATTAAATTCTATGATATTTGACAGGGTTCGTGTTAAATTGGTCAATGCAAAGAGAAAAATAAGACATAAAGAAAGTTATGTCCTATTATTATTGTCTCTTTCACACTTATAGGAAAATAATTTTTTTTTTGCGATCACCCCTTCTTGTGCGGTATCGTTAGATAGGTCTCTTCAGAACATTGAGGGTGTGGAAAGATTTTTCGATACAATGATCCGTTTCGGAATTATTTACATTTTTTGCAAGGTACAATTTTCGTTTTGCAAGGTGGTCCCCCCCCTCTATCTCCGAAAATCTTATGTTTAGAAATTTGAAAGAAATCATGGTAGTAGTCCGCTACGTATATGCTGAACTTCTTCTTCAATGAAAACCATAACGGTTAAGTAGGCTCTACTAGTTACCGAGTAATAGCCGACGAACTTATAAATTGTTTGATGAAAACTTACAAATGTGATAGAATTTGATATTGGACTCAACTGAAGGCAAGCGAAGCACAGCAAATACGGAACCCTACATTGTGCGTGGTCCGACACGTAGGTACACAGTACATACTTGCCCGGTCTTAATTGAGCCTAAAAAACGGTTAAATTTTTTTTGGTGGACCCTTTTGATTCAATTTTACATATTTCTTTTGTAATAGTGACTACAATTTTTTGACATTTTTAATAAAATCTGTGGTTTATTATTCATAGATAATAAAGTAAAATAATCTTCAACAATAAGAATGAAGAAACAGAAGACACTACACCCATTATTAATTCAAAACTATTGTAATATCTTGTGATTAATAAATTTATTTGTAATCTGATATAGTAATGTTGTACAATAAATAAAAATTAAAAGATTTAAAAAATAATAATACACTAGTAACATTAAAGACACTTACCTGTAACCTGTAACCTGTTACCTGTAACTAATCATTACAATGTTATTATAAAAGTTAAATAAAAGATTCGGTTGTTTATAGTTGGTAGGTACGAAATCTATGCGGGATTTCAAGTTCTCAATGTAATCAACGTTTATATTTAAGCAGTAACTTATAGTTGATTAATTACACAAATAATATATTAATGTATGTATTCTTTGCCGAGAGACAGTGTCTGTGAAGACCTATGCCTATAGGTCTATAACTACTATTAATATTACTCTATTAATAAATGTTCGGAATCTCTCGAGTATTTGTTGAACGATAAAGTTAATCAAATTTAACTCGCAACTTCGTTTGCGTGTATCGCGCTTCGCTATGGGAATTTCGGAATATATTATAAATTTAAAACATTCTCTTAAATCACTTTATCTATTAAAAAAAAAACCGCATCAAAATCCATTGCGTACTTTTAAAGATTTAAGCGTACATATGGACAGACAGACAGGGAAGCGACTTCATTTTATACTACGTAAACATAAATAATTACTTCTAAAATATAAATTCCTAGGACTTGTCATGTTCTAACTTTTTTAAATATTTTGCTTTAAATCTGCTTTTCGTAACCCTCGTACTAACATGTGTGTTCTAGTTCTTTAATAAATCTATATATATAAAATGCTTTGTCCTGACTGACTGACTGACTGACTGACTGACTGACTGACTGACTGAGAATCAACGCACAGCCTAAACCGCTCATCGTAAAAATCTGAAACTTGGCAGGTGGACCTATTATATGACGTAGGCGTCCGATAAGAAAGGATTTTTCGAAATTCGAACTCTAAGGGGGTGAAAAAGGGGGGTAAAGTTACTATGGGACAACTTGATTCCTTGGTCCACTCTACTTCAAATTTTGCATAAAAATTGTTTAAGAGAATTGATGGAAGACGTGATTCTTATTTTATTGAAATTCTTGAAAAATATGTATTTTGTGGGTAATTTTCTTCGATTTGATATCAATACTCATACTCCTTAGTGCTTTTGATTCAATTACATTTCATTTTGACACATCCGTGAAGTGAAGTGTGTCATCTGTCATGTAATATTTTTATAAATTGTGAATATTCAAACAAAATGATTTCATAATGTCGTCGTACTATTTATTCTGTTTGTGATCTCGGAAAACAGCTAAAATTCTAACTATGTATAAAGCGGACTGAATCATATTCATCGATAATAAACAGTAAGTAATTAAATATTAAATTTATAATATTTGACAGGGTTCAAGTTAAATTGGTCAATGGTTAAATGGCATATTGATATTGTCTCTTTCTCACTTATAGGAAATCTCATTACGTCGACTCGCTCTAATATTTCGTAGTGTTGTTGTAGGGATGGTTGTAGGTATTGAAATACCCATATACTTTTACTTTTTTTTTACGGAAGTGGTTGGAAAACAAGCTCAGGAATATGGATCATTTGATATTAGGTGATTACCGTCGACTATGGAGCACATAGATTCTAGGGTCCCTGACCCGTTGCCGACCTATAACAGGAAAAGACAGGATATATAGCGAGAAATAGTTTATGGAAGGAGTTAGATTTTTTTTATACCACAAAGGTTTTTTTATACCAATTTTTTTATACAACGAGAATTTCGGATATTTCACTCTCCGAACGAAACGCATTGCTGCTTCACATCAATATTCTGTATAAGGGTGGTATTTCACCGGTCGGGCTAGCCTATTTCATAAACGCCCACTCCAAAGATTGTACATAGTATTTAAATAGAAAAATAATCATGTATACATATGAAAATGTTTTGTCTTGACCGTAGAGACCTGAAATTTGGGTGTGTGATGTAGGCAACCGATAAGAAAAAAAAATTTGAAATTCCCACGGGAAAGCGGGATAAACGCAAACGAAGTTGCGCGGGTTTCTCTAGTAAAAAATAAAATAAAAAATAAAAACATTTATTCTCAGACCATACAAAAATTAAATAAAATTACAGACAGCCACATCAAAATCAAACTTAAAATCAAATCAAAATTTATATAAAATTAAAATTAAATTAAATTATAGAATTATATTAGGTTAGACACTGTGCCAACATGGAAACATCACATAAAAATAAAACAAAATAATCATGACGACACAATGAATACAAGATGGACCCAACCATACCCTCGGCTCACAGTCTTTGATATATTTTTGAAATTCCACTCTACGTCCCAGGTGTGATTCGAACCCAATTCCTCTTAAAATCCGACCGAGTGCTATTTCCGACTGAGCTAAAATGTAAGTTTGTTGACACTACAATTTCAGAAATACATTAAATTTCGTTCAGTTTACACCAAGATAGAAATAGTAAGTAAATGTTAGGTTAGATATATATAGAATTAAGCATAAGTACCTAATACTTACTATTGCATGCATTTCTGAAGTATTTACTCATCAGTCACGTTCAATTTTAGCGATAACCCGGGATCGCTAACAACCGGAAACTAGTAAAATTATGATTTTTATATTTTTAAATAAACAAGCACAATATAATAAATAAGCATTCACTTTAGTTTGTTAGTATTATAAATTAAAAATCACATCACTAATAAAATTCAAAAATTGTTAATAAAAAGCTTTATAAGTATTAAAAAATATATTTTTAGCTGTAAAATTAAATTGTCAACAGTTCCACTCTATGGGTTACATTGTTTGAACACACCGAATTTATTTTTAGTTAATTAAAAAGAATATTTTTGAGCTGAGCTCCGAAACGCGTCTCGGACAGCATCTGCACTCAAATTGCAGCAACAGGCATGCAAGCCGCCCTCCGACTGATCAAAACACGACGCCCGTGACGCAGCCTTTAAACTGAAATATTTTATTTTTAATTTTTATTAAATAACATTTAATTATTGTAAAATTTTATGATATCGATCTCATGATCGATATTATAAACGAACGATATTACGAAGTAGATATTAAACATTTTAACGCCCCTATTTGATGCCCTTCATGCAGTACCGAAGCATTTTAAACTCTATGTGATATACACGTGGTTAAGATTACACTGCATAGGCATGCACTTGTAACCTATTGGTGATTGAAATGGCCTGACATGAAATTTTATTTAAAACGTCCGATTGCACTGCTCTATCGTATAGTGCGGAAGCGAAACAGAGAATGGGCAGTTCTCTATCAGTTTACTGGTATGGGGTAAGCAGTTTTATTTCCAGCCACCAACTGATCGAGGAAGAGATCCTCACTCTGTTGGTGGTTACGTTCAGGAACAGATGTCTGCTCCCTGAAGAACACCTGATAGAGGCGTTTAAATTTTTTGGAAACAGTATTATCCATTTATCAAAGTTAATTTTAAGTCGAAGTTTTATTCTTGCTGTAAATACTACGTGACTAAATAAAAATGAAGCGTTGTTTCTCATTATGTTTCCCGTGTCCGTGCTGGCAGACAGTCGTACGTATATTAGTTTATTTAGAACATGCCGTTTCTGTTAGTGTCTTGGCGGGAGAATCAACGTGTTTTTGAACTATAAAAAAGACATTAAGTGAAGATTTTTATAACAGTGATCGAATAAATATTTTAATTTCTTGTAAAGTTTAAAATTGGTAAGAATGTTTATAATTGAAAGTATTAATACTAAAATTTTAATAAACTAACAGATTTTGCCTTGTTTCTGCCGCCAATACTAACAATAAATTATCCATACTAAAATTATAAGTAAGATTTGATTGTTTGTTTGTTTGCATTGAATAGGCTCCGAAACTACTGGACCTATTTCAAAAATTCTTTCACCAGTAGAAAGCTACATTATCAGGGAGTGACATAGGCTATAGCTTTTCCCGAAATTCGATGTGGTTCCCACCGGAACGGGTCCATAACTTCACGCGGACGAAGTCGCGGACAAAAAGCTATTTTGTTATAATATAAACTTTAATTTATAATTTTATATTAATACCTATTTATTAACTTTGTGTGCTGCAGTCGAGCACAGGTAACTTATTAACTTTATTAATAAATCTATTCATTAAATCATTCATGTCTGTCTATCATGTTCATGTAGTTGTTGTTACATTACGTTGTTATAAACGGATATATTTTAAAGTGGAGATTTAAATTAACTATATTTTAGATTGGCAAGAAATAAGCTTTACCTTGCAAGTCCATTTCACGGCTATCGTGTTTGCGAATGAAAGATTTCGTATTGACATAATTTTACAGTCAAATATTTTTTATCAATTAAGTTCTTTTAAATAAATCGTTGAAATCCTTACTAATATTATTGTTTGTCTTTCTTTGATAAAAACGGATACCCCTAATTCCCACCAGAGAACGAAAAATAAATTATTTTTCTACCTTAGATGGCATTGAAATCACCAATCGATCGGGGCATATGTCTGCCAACAAATGACGCCGTAAATCGTACTTTAGTTTGAGTTTTAACTTTTTTTGGGGATAGTTTAACGTCTACCGAGTGAACTAAGTTAAATTTTATACCGGAAAAAATCTCATTCCCGCTGGTAAAACAAAAAAAAAACATTTTTCTAGTCTAGATGGCGCATATCGCTAGAATCGCTAATCGATCGGGGTTCGGGGCATATGTCTGTCAACAGAAGCCGTCTGTTTTGAGTTTTAACTTTTCTCAAATAAACTAATCAAATGTCTAAAAAAAATTCTACTGTTGATGGCGCTGGAATCGCCTATCGATCGGGACATATGTCTGCCAACAGATGGCGTCATTACTATGATTTATCACTTTTTTTAAATAACTCGAACACACGATCAGGATATCTATATAAAAAAAACCGCGAGCTTAGTTAACAGATATTGTTTAATAAAAATGTTTGAAAAAAAAACAAGACACATTACGACTAATATGAAACGAATATCGTAAAACTTTCTTTTTGAACCGAAAACTTAAAAATACGATACCTACAATATTTAAAAAAACATAAAAAAGACCGTTAATTTTAAAATCTATGTAAAATAAAAAGAAAATAAGTACAAAAGAAATACGTTGTTAAAATGTAAACAGTGGAAATAAAATCCATTTACAATGTTTACGAGTACCTTGGAATACAAGATGACGAAAATATAAGAAGGTAACTGCTCACAATTCAAGAGAATCCGCAAGAAGTTAAAATTCGTTAGTTAAACAAGCAATGACATATTTTTATATTAAACTAGCTGACCCGGCAACCCTACCCTACCCTACCCTTTCTCTACCTCTACCCTACCCTACCCTACTGCCGACTTGATACTATAATTCGATTGTTCGTAAAGGTTCATCCCACTCGATTAATGTATATCCGTTTCTGTGTGTAGTGAATTGTTTCGATGGAAAACGTCACCAAGCCCATATTCTCGTAATAAAAATCTTTCAAATCTTCGTGTCAATCTGAATCGCTGTCTCACTCATACAAAATAGGAATTAAGCGGGATAGCGATAGATAGATTGAGATTGACACGTCATAATATAAACAATTCTTGTTACGAGAATAGATCCGATGGATTTAAAATCATATTCATTATCACTTTAAAATAGTACATTTCATTACGAGTGCGGAAAGCCTGTCATTGCAGAGAGTTCCGACAAATGTCTAAATCAATTCCGACAAATGTCAAATGTCTGTTGACAGTCGGAACAAGTTGCAATGACGGTTCCGCACGTGTACTGAACAACTATTTTTAATACAGTTGCGAAAAAATTAAGCAATTTAATAAAATAATAAAAACACAATAAACTCAACTAACTAATCATTTATTTCTTTATAGTTTATAATATATTTAGTTATAATTCACATATACATTGAAATTGGTACAGTTTTTTTAATTAACTGAGGAAGTTTTAGGTTGCGTTATAACTGTTTGAGACATCTGATGAATTATCATTATCAACGAAGGTAGAGGGACGAACGTTCTCTTCAGTATTGTTATGTCAAGGAGACGGACCGGACTTTAAATTAATGGATTGTGTGATTTTTTTCCCAGTTTCTAGATTGTTGTTTAATGTATCAGCAATATAGCCTTCTGCAACTTTGTCTGACTTCCAACCTCGTTCCAGTCGCTTTATGGACGTCAAATTGGCTCCTGAATCTGCCAATAATGTAGCAGAGGTCCTCCTCATATTTTTCTTCAGAAACAAACTCCGGACCCTACATGACAAATTTGGCATCTCTAGACCCTGCGGTTTAGGCTGTGCGTCCCCTCACAACTTCGTTTGCGTATATCTCGCTTTCCCGTATAAATTTTGAAAAATCCTTTCTTAGTAGAACCCTAGACGTCGTAAGGAACCTACATGCCAAATTTGATATACCCTCGCAACTTCGTTTGCGTATATCTCGGTTTCCCGTGGGAATTTTGAAATATCCTTTCTTAGTACACCTCTAGACGTCGCCGTTCGTAAGGAACCTACAGTCCAAATTTGGAATCTCTAGACCCACCGGTTTGGGCTGTGCGTTGATAATAATAATAATAATAATAAACGTTTATTTTCTTCACAAAGGACTTATATCTATATACTTAATTCTAGGTTACATACAATCTATGTGCAGGCTATATTTAAACATATATGATAAACATTGTCCCTGTGAGAGACTGGTGCCTGAAGAAGGTTCGAAAGAACCTGTGTTACAGGTCACCAGTGCCCCTCCTCGGATCTTTATTTATTTATTTGGGTGAAAAAAAAATATGCATGCGAAGGTTTGGTGAGGTGTACGCCTTGCCTGACTGCTTATGTGTTTGGGATGTGTATATATGTGTGTATGCTTGTGAGTTTGGATTATGTTTGTGTATGTGATGTGTGTGGTTAAGTGTTGAGTATAGTGTGTGTGTTGGTTTAGTAGTGTGCATACATGCGAGTTTGTTTGATTTCTCAATTACATTTTTCTATTCTTACGAGTCGTGGTGGAGTAAATTTTCGGTACCTTCATAATCAAGGGTTTTTAGGAAATTCTTTAGAGCCAATTTACATTTAAATGTGTTTAAAGGGTGTACGTTTAAGATTTTGTTTATTTTGTTGTACAGGGAAGGGCCCAAATAAATGAAGAGATTTTGTGCAGTTGACGTATTAAGTTTAGGTAACAAACATACCTTGTCTTTTCTCCTTTTATGTTTTATAAGGTCTGGTTTGAAGTGTAAGTATGAATGTTGTTTGAGAATTATATGTAGGATAGAAGATTGTCTAACCGTTAATAGGTCCCATTCCTTATACAGGTCAATGGTGGGATATCGGAAGGGACGTCCAGCACCTACTTTAAGTATTGCTCGCTGTGCTCTTTCGACTTCTATGAAGTGGGTTTTTGCTGCTCCACCCCAAGAGGTGGCACAGTAATCAATTAATGGTTGGCATAGTGCAAAGTAGACCATTTTGATAACACGACGGTCGGCAATGTGTTTCAAATTTTTAAAAATGTAAATTAATTTGCGTAGTCTAGTCACTAAAATTTGGGTGTGGGGACGGAAAGATAGTTTTTGGTCGAGTGTTACACCAAGATGTTTGATGTGTTCAACTCTTTCTAGTGATGTGCAGGTGCAATGAGAGTGGACTGAACTACAAGTATGGGCAGTTATGGGTGGTGGATGAGAAGGAAGTGAGCGTGGTTGGAGTGTGAAAGTTATGTATTTGGTTTTTTGGGCGTTTAATGTTAAAGCGTTGTTTTGCAGCCATACAGTAACTCGATTTAATCCATTTTGGGCATTATTATAAACTTCCTCCCAGTCTTTGCCACTGAAAAGAAGAGCCGTATCATCAGCAAATGTTAAGACTTTGCCACTGTGAAGTTCCAATTCGCATAGGTCGTTTATGTAGACAAGGAATAATGTTGGAGAGATAATACTACCCTGTGGGAGGCCAAATTCCGCTGATGCACAGTTGCTTATTAACTTCCCTATTCTCACTCTCTGTTGTCTATTTTGGAGGTAATCTTTTACTAGGTTTAGAGGTAGACCCCTGACACCCATTTCCTCGAGTTTAATTGCTAGTTTTGGGGTCGAAACCGTGTCGAAGGCTTTTGCCAAGTCAAGGAAAATAGTCAAACATTTCCGTCCTTTGTCTAAATTGGATATAACTGACTGGACCAGCTCTAGCACTGCGTCGTTCGTTGATTTTCCCTTTCGAAAACCGAACTGAAACGGCGAGAGAAGGTTATTTGCTTCTAGATATTTGGTTAGTCTCTTATTCACCAGTTTTTCCAAGATTTTGGATAGCGTTGGCAAGAGGGAAATTGGTCTATAATTGTCGACACGGTCCTTATCTCCGCTTTTGTGTATGGGTTTTATCAATGCGATTTTGAATGCCAGAGGAAATACTCCCGTTGAAATAGATAGGTTGCAGATATGTGTAATGGGAGCGACAAGCAGCAGTATGTACCTCTTTAAGAATTTACTAGAGATGCCGTCTAATCCCACCGCACATGAGTCTCTCAGCCCTTGAATGATCTGGAAGACTTCGTCTTCATCCGTAGGCAACATCACAAATGAATTTTTGGGAACTGAACTTTTGGTGTGTGTCATGATTTCTCTTGGTGGGTTGATTTTTTCGGCCAAGTTTTTTCCAATATTGCTAAAGAAGTTATTTACATCGTTAATACTCTGTTGAGGATCGTTAGTAGACAGAAGATTGGCAGAATGGTCTGTGTCTTTTTTGTGACCACTGATGCCTTTAATGATTTGCCATAGTTTTTTTTGATTGGTTTTGGCGTTTTCTATCTCGGCTTTTTCGTAAGTGTTTTTGGCTTTTTTTAATAGATTTCTGCAAGTATTCCTATATCGATTATAAGTAGTTTTTAGGATTTCGTTGTTAGTGTCTTTTTTATATTTTTTATATAGGTTGTCTTTGTTTTTCAGACATCGTAACAGGGCTGGGGTAATCCACGGTTTAATGACATGTTTTCTTCTTGCAGTTATGGCGGGTTTAGAGCATTGCTCTATAGCATTGGTCAAATAGTTGACCAATAGTTCTGTTGCTTTATTGGCGTCGTAGCACTCTAGAATCGGATCGAGGTTTATCAGTTCCATTGTTCTGTCCAGTTTTTTGGGATCAAGGGTATATCCAGTATTATGCCAAATTTTATGATCTGGTTTTAAGTTAAGACTTAAAGCGACGCTTTCGTGATCTGTAATAGTGGTTTCCAGAATGAAACATTTAGCTTCCAGGCTGGACTTTATTATCATATGATCAAGACATGTTTGGCCATGTGTGGATATTGTGTGTCCTGGGAGCATACCATGGCTCGCTAAGATGTTTAAATAATCATGGGATCGCTTGTCTGGACTATTAGGTATAATATCAATATTTATGTCTCCACAAAGGATAATGTTTTTATATTTATTGAGTTTGGAGAGGAGGGAATCCAGTGAGTCGACAAAGTTGCTTGTGTTACTTTGACCTGGTGGCCTATATATACCAATTACGCAGGTCTCAGAATTTAACTTTAGTAGGACGCAGTTTGCGTCACAGACTTCTGGTTCTTCATATTGTATTTTTAAGTTCTTATTGTAGTAGATAACAACTCCTTCATTTTGGGTTTTATGAGAGGTCGAGGCAATGCTGATATAGTTGTCTAGCTGAGGAATGTGTCTGGTCGAAGGCAACCAACATTCGGTGAGAACTAGAATATCCCAAGGTATTTTTGATCGTTGTAGTAGTGTCGTGAAGGCGGGCATATTACAATTTATACTACGGATATTTTGAGAGAGTAGAGTAAATGTATCGTTTTTAGTTGTTATATGTTGGTTTAACACGTCCACATCGCAAATTATCGCCCTAGCCACCTCCATGCTGTCCAGATCCAAGATAATTGAGTTAAGATCTCTTGCATAATGTGTAATAAATAGGTTGAGTTTGGAAGTAGCAGTCACGGAAGAATCACGTGACTTTCTTAGTAAATTTGTGTATATTTTATTTGGATCTGGTGAGGCGGAAGCGGGAAAGCCAATAAAGTGAGTGGCAGTTTTCATATTTTGAGGCTTGGCTCGTGTATGCAGTGTGTGTGTATTATATGCTAATGAGGTACAATGTATCATGAGGTATTGTGAGTTATGTGTGTGTGTGTGAGTATGTTTGAAGTGATTGCAAAAAGGCAATACAACTTTTGTGGTGTTTACACCCCGACCAATAACAAAATAAAACAAGAAATAAAAGAAAACCGTTATTAAAAGAAAAAAATCAGTAATAAAAAATTCCGTTAATAGTCATATAGTAAGTAAATCGATCTCTTTCACGTTATTAACGCGTACTGGCTGGGAAGTCTCTTCTTTTTTGACGTAGATTTTTCCGTAGGCTGTCCAGGCGCCAAACAGTTTTTTGTTCCTGACGTTCTCACGTGCCACATAGAAAGTATGTTTTGCGTTACTCGTGAGGCTTTCCGAGATATAAATTGGTTGGGTAGGTCCGGGTACACTTATATGTTCTGTATTAAGAGATGGTTCCTTATTTTCCCGTTTAGTCCGGTTAAATTTCTTGCTCATCGAGACTATGGCATTCTTGCGTAAGGTCGTGGTGAAGTCCACTACTATGGTGTCCGTTTTGTTCCGGAAAATGTCTCTTATTTCGGAATCTTGAATTGGAGAGACTAAGTTTAGTGTTTTGCCTACGTTCTTAACAATGTCGATGAGCACTTCTCCGCTTTCTATATTTTGTTTGGGAATATTACGAATCTCAATCGTGGAGGAACAAACGTTCTTTTCTAAATTTTCCACCTTGTTTTCCAAAAAAGATACTCGCTTCCTGTACTCCTCGTTGTCTTTTTCCAGGGAAGTAATTTTTAAGAGTAATTCTTCATGTCGCGAGGCGCTCTGTGCGAGTGAATTTTGTATGTCTTTATTTTGATTAACTAAAGTGATTAATGTATTGTTTAACAAATCAAATTTTTGATCGTGATGTATCTTTAAGTCGGAGAGTAGGCCTTGGATGTCGGCGGACGTATTAGGTGTGTCGTATGATTCCTCGAGCATTCGTTTTTGTCTTTTCGTAATATTAAAATAGTCTAATGCTGTATCGGGATTTTTCTTCGCGTCTAGGGCCGAATCTGAGCTATAGTGACTTATTGTGTTAGGTGGAATTAATCCTCTAGGCGGCGATCGTTGAACGGACATTATTAATATTGTTGTAGGCCTAAATATCAGCGCGCCGACGGCAGGTAATAGTGCACGTAGGTACTGTGACGCACACGCAGTGGGCGCGGTCTTGGGAGTGGCTTAGGTGAGCGAAGAGGTTAATGCCCGATAAGGTGTCAATGAACTCACGATAGTGTTGCTGTCTCCTCTGTTTGTCTCGCTATTTCGTATTGGTCGCTGTGACGTTGTGCGCGTAGCAAGAGGCACGTAAATTCGTCGCTGACGTGCGCCTGTGTGGTGGCTCCGCGGTAGGAACAGCCGGCCGGTCAACAACTAAACACCACGATACCTCGAGTTCGAGCCCGCGCACTCACGGAAAAAAAAATTGTTTTAATTTATTATTATTTAATTTGAATTTATAATTTGCGAAACTTAGTGGTCACGTCCACGCTTTACGGCGGTCCGAGGGGAAGAGGTTGATATATAGTTAAGTCAGTCAGTCAGGACTTTGAATTTTATCTTTGAAAAAAAATCCGGTCCGGTTCGGTCCGGTCCGGCACGGCCCGGTAAGGTGCGGTTCCTTCCGGACCGATCAGGTCTGATCCGTTCCGGTCCAGTCCGGTCCATTCCGGTCCGGTCCGGTCCGGTCGGTCCGGACCTTATAAGGACCCTACATGCCAAATTTGGCATCTCTAGACCCGGCGGTTTGGGCTGTGCATCCCCTCGCAACTTCGTTTGCGTATATCTCGGTTTCCCGTGGGAATTTTGAAATATCCTTTCTTAGTACACCTCTAGACGTCGCCGTTCGTAAGGAACCTACAGTCCAAATTTGGAATCTCTAGACCCACCGGTTTGGGCTGTGCGTTGATATATAGTTAAGTCAGTCAGTCAGGACTTTGAATTTTATCTTTGAAAAAAAATCCGGTCCGGTTCGGTCCGGTCCGGCACGGCCCGGTAAGGTGCGGTTCCTTCCGGACCGATCAGGTCTGATCCGTTCCGGTCCAGTCCGGTCCATTCCGGTCCGGTCCGGTCCGGTCGGTCCGGACCTTATAAGGACCCTACATGCCAAATTTGGCATCTCTAGACCCGGCGGTTTGGGCTGTGCATCCCCTCGCAACTTCGTTTGCGTATATCTCGGTTTCCCGTGGGAATTTTGAAATATCCTTTCTTAGTACACCTCTAGACGTCGCCGTCGTAAGGAACCTACAGTCCAAATTTGGAATCTCTAGACCCACCGGTTTGGGCTGTGCGTTGATATATAGTTAAGTCAGTCAGGACTTTGAATTTTATATATATAGTCCGGTCCGATCAGGTCCAGTCGGTCCGGTCCGGTCCAGTCGGTCCTGATAAGGAACCTACATACCAATTAGCATATATTTCTTCAGAAAAAAATCCGGTCCGGTCCGGTTCGGTCCGGTCTGGCACGGCCCGGTACGGTGCGGTTCCTTACGGACCGATCAGATTGATTCGTTCCGGTCCGGGCCGGGCCGTTCCGGTCTGGACCTTATAAGGACTCTACATGCCAAATTTGGAATCTCTAGACCCAGCGGTTTGGGCTGTGCGTCTACCTCCTCGCAACTTCGTTTGCGTATATCTCGCTTTCCCGTGGGAATTTTGAAAAATCCTTTCTTAGTACACCCCTAGACGTCGTAAGGAACCTACAGTCCAAATTTGGAATCTCTAGACCCATCGGTTTGAGCTGTGCGTTGATATATAGTTAAGTCAGTCAGTCAGGACTTTGAATTTTATCTATATAGATTTTTTTAAATAATATATTTATATAGTATTTTGCAATTTCGTAAACTGAATACTAAAGAAAAATATAAGTATTTATTAATAAATTACCTTTGTGGCTAAATAACAATCATCGGGAGCTTCGTTAAAAATCCTTTCCACTTCATTCGATGTTAATATTTTCGACTTTTTAGTTGTAAAACCGTCTGACTGTCGTTTTAAGAAAGCTTTTAGTTTTGGGTATTCACTTAAATCCACGTTGTTCCTTATTTTCAGAATACTTTTTATCATCGAAAACCTCGACCATAACGTGGAAGGTTTTAATTTTGCTGAGAGTTCGGAGAAGTATGCCAACGTAACATTTTCTGAAAAACTATTTGCTTTTTTCTCTTCTCTCGACGCAATAAATTCGTCGTATACATGTAGATATGTAGCGATTTTTTGACTTTTTCGGTAAAGTGTTCTCCGAAGCATTTTGTGCAGTTATACTGAGTTCCGGTGGTGTTAATTCAAATAAAATATCGTCGAAATTACTCATTTTGTGCAACAAACAACTAAACACGCAAAGAAAATTTTTGGAAAATGGCGCCAACCGTAAAAGAATATAAGCAGAGATTTTTTTTGTTTTCTTCACCCATTCTGGGTAGGCAAAGGGAATTATGCCCATACAGCCAAGTCTTCAGTAGAATTTTTTTATTGATATGAAAATGAAATTTAATGAGATGAAATGAAATGAAACCTAACCTAACTCATTGAATCAAATCATTAAATCTGATATTGAAACAAATTAGTAGCTTCTTTTTAGAAATATTTGCTTGAATCATAAAAACTTGTTTTTTTTTTAGTAAAAACTTCGTGGTTGAGTTTTTCTTTTTAATACACATTATTTTGACAATTGGGAAAGAGAATGCACGAGTGCGGAAAAGGCAAAGAAAAAGCACGAGTATGTAAATGTAGCCCACATCCCGAACGCTATACGTCCCTGCAATACACCACTTTTTAAGCAACTGTATTAAAAACCATTTTCAATTAGAAAACCAATATTTTGCTACATTGAAATACTACAGAGCTTTAATTGCCGTGCGTTTTCAATTAGTTTTTTGACTGGAATATTTTAGTCTATAAAGGTACGTTTCTGTTCGCGCGGGAAATTCAATTTTTTTGGGGGATTTAACAAATTGCATCTCAATCATTGATTGAATTTTCGTGGAAATTGGTTTGGCGACAACAAAATACAATATATCTACTGAATAATCATCATATAAATTATAAATATTGACTCTTCTCATTATGAATGTGCATAATGCACGTTTAAAGAAAAAAATATGCATCTTGGACATTCATAATAAGAAGAGCTAATATTTATAATTTATTTGATAATTATTCAGAAAATATATTGCATTTGTTGTCGCCAAATCAATTTTCACGAAAATTCTATCAATGATTGAGATGCAATTTGTAAAAAAAAAAAAACAAAAATGAATTTCCCGCGCGGACTGATACGTACTACCTTAGGTGCTTAATATTTTTGCTGGTATATGTCAGTTATTAAATCCACAGCTCAAATGATCCTTTATATATAGAAAACTTTAAAAAATTTGTACATTCGCACACAAAACTCTGTAGCAAATAACATTCAATTCATTATTACAACATAGAAGTAATAAGTACAATATTAAACTTTCTAAATTACATTACAAATTAATTTGGGTGAGAAAGAGATCTACTTACTTATTTACCTACGTATTACATGAAATTTATGTCAATTTTGAAAAATGTCAGTCGTAATATTGACTCACCGTTGTGGTATAAAATTATACTTATTACTTCGATGACACTCCCAAGTTTCTGAACGTTCTGTAGTAATTGTTTATGCTTTTAAAAAAATTCAGCTAAATATTATCACAAGCTTTTAATTAACTTGCAATATGCCTATTTTGATTAGGTAAATTTTTTTTCAAGGTAAAATTAGAACATTGTTACGAGTTAAACCATTATGTTTTCTGTATATTTTGCTGATGCAGCAATTTTCCGCGCGCGTGCCACGCTTCAAAGCAATAAAATTATAATTTCTCGCTAATATAATATGATTATTAAAATGAAATATTCTTGAACGAATCACACAACGCCATCTAGCCCCAAACTATAAGCAACTACACTTGTACTATGAGTAATATATTGCTAATAAATATATATGAATACTTTTTTTGTAAATATTATACATAGAAAACATCCAGACCAAGGCAAACAGACACATTAGTGTACACAAATGTTTGCCTTGCATTCGTACCCGCGGCCCTTTGGATAAACTGACCATTGTTTGCCACTCGACCATCAGGCCTGTTGGCGAGTGCTACCGTAGCCTACACTAATACAATAACAAAGAAAGGAATTGCCAACATATACTGAATACTTAGTATAACTTTAATTTTAACTTTTGGTGATCTCCTCTCCTTTCTCTGTTAAGTAACATCTAATTTGAATTAATTTTATACAATATGCTCAATATTGCTACATAATCAAAATGACTAGTAATATTCTGTATAAAAAATTTAATAACGTCACATGAAAGTGACTTAAGAGCACTTAAATAAAATCTTGTGTTCAGAGCTTTTCTTTTAAACGCTTTTAGCGTTATAAATATTACAGTTCGTTTTAGTCTCTTCTTGGAATGGGGTTCGAATGTTTGTCCACTTCGTCGACACTCGCTGTGGGAAAACAGTAAATTCGTGCAATACATCTGTTTATTTCCGTAAGTAATCCGTACTTTGAAAGATTTTTAATAAGCCATCGCGAGTTGTTGCTAGTTTTAAAAGTTTATGCGAAAGCTGTTTCACTTTTCTTCAGAGATACAGCTTTAGATTGTCACTGAAGAAAATCACGGATATTGAATTGATGGGAAAATATTAACGGTTATGTTATCGAAAACATGGACCACCAACAGATTTGTATTAAATTATTTTTTCCATTTAACGGCCAGCGAAGGATAGCATTTAATCAAAAGTGATTTCTGTTTATTTAAAGATATACTTAAAATACGATTCGCCGTAGTGTTCGAATGAATCAGGACTCTGAAAAAAAAAATATCATTCCACTCTCATCAAAATAGTTAATTCAATACTTTTAATATACCCTAAATCGTGAACAATTCACATAGCGTCGTTCAACTTTTTTATTGAAAATGTTCAACACAGCCTTCATCACAGCATCGTGGTAGGGGTTAGAGGGCAAGATATTTTATCCTTATTTTTTCTTTCTAGTGTGTTCAAATTGATACTTAGCTGGATTATATTTTTAGTGTAGCTTGTTTACCCTGATCTAAAGTATATTTTGTGTTAAAGTAGTAGAATCATGTCTTGTCGACTTATACTAATTAAGAGCTCGTTTCACTGTGCAAATGTTTTCTGTGTAATTAGTATGTTTTTATCCTTTAGATTTGTCAACAGCTTTAACATTGAACACTAGAATATAATTGTGTTTTTTCTTCTGTGAATGTGTTTACAGCAAAATGTTTATTGCTTGGCGAAATATTGTCTTGTGTTGCATGGTATGTTACTTGATTTGTATCTGGAATTATCGTATGGTATGTAGTTAACAATTTGCTAATCCAATTTAGTGACAAGTGTCCAGTAACTCACATATGGTAACCTGCAGTTAACATCAAGTACTAAGCACACTAAATAATTGAAGTTAATAATTATTTATATTATTTTACCATTAAAATATTTTCACAATATAAAGAAAACTTGTTTGACATTGCGGCATTGTCTCTATTTCTATGGTCATATTAAGAGAAATGAAACATTATTATCCGATATTTGACTGAATATAATTCCAGTTACTTGTTTTACCTATATACAGGTGATAACTTTGTGGAAGTGAAGAAGCGAATTTCAGAAAAAAAAAAGATTAACACATTAGACTCGAGCTATCTTTTATCCTATAAGTCAATGATGAGCGTCAGATTTATTTCATTTTAAAATGTGATTTTGCAACTCAATTCACTTAATTAAAATATTTATATTCGTAAACAGCATTCGAGGTTATGTCCAGCAGTGGACTTTTTTTGATAAAGCAGCATTTAAATTTATAATAGCAAGAAACAGCCCTGCGCGATAGCTTGGTTTAAACATATTTTTTTTTATTTCGCTTCTTTATATTCTGTTTAATTATATGGATGTGGAACGTGCTCCCAGTCCCAACCTCTGTATTTCCTTCGCACTATAACATGGGACCATTTGAGAGATACATTACAGGTCTCGTCAGAGGTGAGAAAAGTATTGGCAGTGCCCCTGGTGTTGCTGATGTCCAGAGGCAGACCACTTTCCATCAGGCGGCCCGCTTGCCTGCTTGTATGCCGTATAACATAAAAAAACTGCATTGAAAACATTCTTCGTAATAAAGCAGGTTTTAGAGACACCATAAGGCCGGTTGCAGCATTGTAAAATAGATTATTATGCCATTATTATTGATAGTATAAAAAATGTTTTCGACAGCAAAGCGAAATTTCTTTCTAGTTTTATTGATTTGACGTAAAGACTACATTTAAAAAAAAGAAGTAAAATCTCAACATTTTTATTTTAATAAGCA
This sequence comes from Endotricha flammealis, assembly GCA_905163395.2. Lineage (NCBI taxonomy): Eukaryota > Metazoa > Arthropoda > Insecta > Lepidoptera > Pyralidae > Endotricha > Endotricha flammealis. Next base: position 23,142,605 of record LR990852.1, read on the forward strand.
TGTTCACAAGTTTCACAAGTTCGTTTTTTTTAAATGACAAAAAAAATAAGTTAATTTCAAAGATAAAAAAAATATGCATGAACACTTTTGCACCTCGACTGTACATGAGAAGAAATTGCACTAACATTGCATTAAGGATGCTTACATAAAGTTTTTTTTTAATACCAATAACTCTACAATTTGTCAGAATGTAGTTAAAAAAAAAAAAAAATTGTGTTCCAAAAATTTTATTTTTCGGCCACCGCAACGTTTTAACCCATATATTGTCTGCGTATGCTCAAAATGCGAGATATTTTGTATTTAATTAATTGTTACGTTCTCATAATGTAGTAATTATATATTTTTTTATGGGAATATAAACTATAAAAAATATTAAGGGTGCATACAATACATAAAGGGACAGATTTCTGGGACAGACAATTCTTGTTTGGTCATGCCTGTTTCTTTATAAATGATCTAATTAAGTTACAATTGTCCCCCCTCCCCCCTTATAAAAAATACCAATAACCCTACAAGGTCACTATTCTTAAAAAGTAGGTACATTGTTTCAACTCGAATATAATTCACGAACAGAAATACTTTCGAGTTTGAAATGGTTCGAATCTAATTCAATATGGAATCATATACAGTACATTAACATTTGTGTGGAATACTCACGCAATGAATTGGATTACGTAAGCTGAAAAGTGGGGTGTTTATTTTGAGAACGATAGAAGTTCAGCGTACCTACGTACAATAATAAATGTTTACTGGGAATACAAAAAATTGAGCTATTTTTATGCTTGTTTTAGTGTTAAACAATGTATTGCTAGTACTAGATAGCAGATAATAGGTACATACTTTTTAAAAATAATATTTACTTACTTTTCTAGTAAGTAACATCTTTATAACAGTCATATCATAATTATGCAGTGTGGGTTTTGAATTTTGAACCCATGAACTTTAAGGTAAACCTTACGATCTTTATGGTTTACGGTATCTTGAGAGTTTGTAAGTAATCCAATTAATTTAAAATTTAAAATTTTTTGTCGCGTCCTGTCCACCTATTTAGTTAAATAAAATTATCTATTTATATAATTTTGTTTCGAGTTCCACACAAGTTGCATTCGAGTTGATACGCAATTCTTTGTTGACGTCGAAAAATTATTTTATTTCATAACTAGGTACAGAAAAGAGTCTATAAAATTTTAGAAATATATCGAATTGAAAATTATATTTGTCACTTAATATATAAAACATGCTCAGCGATTTTGCAAAGCTAATTATTTTATTTTATTACATACAGCAAGTAATTTTTTTTTTCGAATTGTATTAAAAATATCTATTAGCTGTCTAAAATGTGAACTTTTTAATAGTTAAAAACATCTGTTACCTATATGGCTGTGTTAATTAGCTAGAATAGATAATTAAAAATTATATTTATTAATATAAAAAAGAAAAAAAACCATTAAGATACAACATAAATAAATCACAGAGAGACCGCGTTTGACATTTCGTCGAAAAGTTGTGCAGGAGACGCGGCGAAAGACGCTAATGCGGGTGTTTCAGTCACCATCTTTTTAATGAGCTTTGCTTTTAATACTTACAAGTAAATTTTAATTGGTGTAAAATGTATTGCTTGCTTTGCTTGCTTGAAAATGAGTCCAATATCAAATTCTATCACATTTGTAAGTTTTCATCAAAGAAATTTCAAAGAAGAAGTTTTCATTGAAGGTTGAGAATATGGAATAATAAATAGTACTACGTACCCATGATTTTATCAAATTTCTAAACAAGACTTTCGGAGATAGAGGGGGGATTAGGGCACCGTGCAAAACGAAATTGACACGATAATTTAGTTTTTTTTTTAAAGAAAGAACTTTCGTTATCTGTATTGTTATTTAACAAAAAAAAAACAGTCTATAAAATATTATGTGCAGCATATATTATTATTCTTAAATGTTTGTATACAGCGTGTTTTTTCTTTTTTTAGGCATGTCAGACTCGGAAAACATTCGCTCAGCAACACGAGGCCGCACATCGCGAAGAGACGACCCAAGACGACACACACTTACTGGTGCTAATCAACTCTACGGACATCCGTCCGACATTACATCGTTGGAACTGGAGGTAAGTTACTAATGTTCCAAAACTACAAATTCTTCATATAGGCGCTTCGACACCGCAGTTACTTTTTGTGAAGTAAAATTTCCAAGTGTTAGCAACATCCGATAACAAGAAGTTATTGGAAAGTTCAAAAATGTTACCAGAAATGCACTCATTATTACTTCTAAATCTGATATTATGATAAATGGTCACCAAATTGTGTTTTATAAAGTGTTGCGTACTCTGGCATACACTTGTGTACGGGGAATATGCGGTGGGGACTGTGGGACTTACCACTAAAAAGTGACGTGATGCCACTCGCCCCCTGAGTAACGAGGCCACGGGTACCGTGACACATCCGCGACCCCGCCAGGGCCGTCCGGCCAAAGTTAGACTGGCCGGACCCGCTCTCCCCGGAACACCCAGTCAGCAGCACACCGCATCCAGGTGCACTGCCGACACCGAAGACCATTGCCCTCAAGACGACGGGCCTTCCCCGGCTCGCCGTCTCGGCTGGGCAAGGGTCCCCTCAATCTCTGCGGTTGCAACAACGTGCGACCGATGGCCGGGCCCTGCGAGCCGCCGGCCCCTGTCTTTCAATTTTTTAACGAGGTTTTATTCCTCGAGACGACCTCCATGGCGTAATGGTTACCACGCCAGACCGCCACCCAGGAGGTCCTGGGTTCGAATCCCGGTCGGGTCATGATGAAAAGCGAACTTTTTCGGATTGGCCTCGGGTCTTGGATTTGGATGGTTTATCTATATATGTATTTGTTATAAAATATAGCACCGTTGAGTTAGTATCCCATAACACAAGTTTCGAACTTACTTTGGGGCTAGCTCAATCTGTGTGATTTGTCCCTATATATTTATTATTTTATTTATTTATTCCTCCACCGCGCCTCCCGCGCCACTCCGACTGCCAAAGCATCCACTACGTACCTACTCAGTGGACACTGTGACACTTTGCGCTACCATGCACTCCCTCTTTCGGGGTGGCCACATTTGCCCATGTGACCCAACCCTTAACGCCCCCCGCAGTGTCTGGGTTGGCGAGACCCAGTGTCTACAGGGCTTCTGCGTTCCATACGGAGGTCGCCCCCGGTATCAACGGGTGGAATAAGCCCTTACACCAGTCGGGGCGAATCCCCAAGCTTGAATCACTCTTATGTATTAAAAAAACCGTATCATCCGTTGCGTAGTTTTAAGATTTAAGCATACAGAAAGCAAAAACGACTTCATTTCATACTATGTAAAAATTGTAGAAATGAAACTAATTTATTTTTTATTGAATGCCATAAAAATATGTAAATGCCGCTTATGTTAATTTCAAACCAAATATTTTATATCATCGCTAAACAGATTTTATTTTATGACTTTCAAATTAGTCACATTTACTGAGACAAAAACTAAACGGTCGATCGTAAATATATTTTAATACCAAACACAGTATTACTTACCTCAAATACAACTTACTTGTTTATTGCTTTATGAATTTAATTAAAATATGATAGAGTAGTTAAATACATATTCCATTTTTAATTACTGCAACACATAATGACTGTATGTATGTTAGGTAATAAAACGAATCATTTGTGGGAAAATAATAAATCAAAAGTAAAATGAAGTTTTATAATGTACTTATAAGATTAATATGAACTTAAGAATAATTAATGGCACTTTAAGGAACACATAGGAGCTCGATGGCGTCGCTGTGTGTCGCACTCTAATATGAACACGCAAGTTAAGCGATGTCGGCCCTAGTCAGCGTTTGGATGGGTTTTGTTATCTCGAGCTTCTCCGTGCTTCGGAGGGCACGTTAAGCCGTCGGTCCCGGCTGTTGTCGATCGATGACAGTCGTTAAGCCAAGCCGGTGGCCTTAGGGCGGTTTGAAAACACCGGCCTCTGCCAATCCGCATTGGGGCAGCGTGGCAGAGTACGCTCTAATAATCTTCGGTTGAAGGGAGACCCGGTATCCCAGCAGTGGGATGATTATGGGTTGATATGATGAAGGAACACAGAAGTTACAAAAAAGAATTACTGAGTTAAAAAAGCTCTCATTTTGCTGGCGTAAAATAAAAAAGGTAAACGATAATAATTATAGCTTGACAATAATATATTTTGGATTTAGGTACGATTATTTGATTACATTATAGCAAATTATACTGTAGTTTTTGGTATTAATGATACTGTTTTAATAAAACAATATTTGGTGACCATTTATCCATTTTGGCAATCAAAAAGCAAAACGTAAAATTATTCTGACGTACATATTTATTTTGGATCATAAAACATTTTACTTTAGTGCCCTCGGTTTAGATTGAGTTTAATTTATTTAAAGTTAATTAGGTATTTTAATTGATGCTTAGTTAAGACTAAGCATCAATTAAAATACAATTACAAATACAAATACAATTTAAATACAATTTTAAAGATCACCAGAATAATTGTTATACCCTAAAATTGTACCCTTACATTATGTTGCTCCACAAAAAGAAATTGCGGTGTGGACGCACCATAAGTATTACAATTTAAACATTTTCTTCTTTTTTGTATAGGCATATTATGTGCTAGTCGACGGAATTAATAAGGTAAGTTATCATTTTTATAACATTGCTGTTGATTTTAATATCGAACTTATTTTTAACCGACTTCAAAAAAGGAGGAGGTTCTATGTTTCATGTGTATATATTTATATATATTTTTTTATTTTGTATGTCCGCCGATTACGGTGTGATGATGATGGAAGGTACAACTCTTAAATGGATAGGAGTTAGAGGATGATTCTTTAAGTATTGTAGGTATGTATTAGATTAGACCATTTGATGTTTTGTCCGTCATAACTTGTCACCAAATCAGGATCTCAGGATGGGATCCCAGGTAAATCGAGGGCACTCCTTAAATTTGATAGAGCACGTACAACGCGTTGCTTATGTTTTCGTTAGCTATTCATGTATGTAAGTCTGGAGTTATCATCCCATGTTGGTGAGGTGTTAATGGAAGGTACAACTCCTAAACGGATAGGAGTTAGAGGATAATTCTTTAAATATTGTAGGTATATATTAGACCGTTGATTATCATGATGGAAAACGTGTAAACAAGTGACTCTTGAGTGACTATATTAGGAGGCTCACTATACCATAAAGTTGACACTCGAGCACCAGCTGTTAGCACCGAAGAGGAAGAGGTTGCTTCACACCATGAATTGCAGTATAGTGTATTACGAAAGTGAAATCGTTTAATCAGAGAGTAGACCTTCTCAAGTTATAATGTTACAAATAGTCACAATTCGTATCAATAATGTTAACACGAATAGCTTATAATTTATATATGTCGTCTCGTATGCAGATCGGTCAATCCGGCCGATCGAGATCTGCCGGCATATCGAATCTGTCAAATTGTCATATGGAAATTTTTTGGTTAGGTTAGGTTAGACTTGTTATTATTTATCAACATAGTAAAGTAACATAGTAATATTTATCGACATAGTATTCGAAAAGGACTGCTAAAAAGTGAGCTAAAAAGTGATGTGTACAAACAAACAGACAGACAAAAAAATCTATTTTTCTAGTGTTCTCTTTCCATTATTTTTTTCCAAATTATGGATAGGTACTTATACAGACATACCAGGGTCTACTGTTTCTATCTGACTTCTAAAAAAAACGCTGTATAAAATGCACTAAAAAGTATTTACTCTGTGAAAGTATTAAATAATTATTTTTTATAAAAAAAACAAACCGACTTCAAAAATAAATTTAAATAATATATTATTTCATGTGCTAGGTACCTACTGTTCTAATTGAAGTCGGTGCCAATCAAACCAAATATTACTTAGGCCACATGCATGAGTGGAAGGCTGTATACGTCGAGTACATGGTCGGGTGATCACGTCCGCGTGGCACCGACTTCAATTAGAACAGTAGGTACCTAGCACATGAAATAATATATTATTTAAATTTATTTTTGAAGTCGGTTTGTTTTTTTTATAAAAAGAAAATATTTCTTTCTTAACCGATTTAATTTTCTTGTAGAATCCTGCTTTAGCACATGGCAACACGGCTTTAGTACATGGCAACACGGCTTATTACAGCAGCGCGAACTCTGGCACCCCAAGTTGGGTGTCAGAATTATCTATAGATGCCTCAGACCCATCGCCGGACATCACACTGTCACCGTCATCGTCGTTAGAGATAAAGACACCCATGCCACCATCACCAGCACGCACTTTATTTTTTTTAAAGTGCGAGAGTAAGGCGAAGGACAAGAAAGATTCGGAAAAAGAGGGCCGTTCGGCCCAAGCGGCGAGATCACCCCCACCACAGATTAAGTTCTCCTGTTCAGAAGCTATATATAAAACCATATAAATCTAATCATGACACAGCAAAAGTAACTTTATTTGTTAGCGAAGTAAAAAAAAAACAACAATTTTATTCAGAGACGGCCTTCACTGGCACTTACCCTAGTCATTTATTTATTTCAAATTAAATAATTAATTCTAATTAGCAAAATGACCACCGCCAAAAGAATGTGGAAAGAAAACCGGTTAAGTACGGGATTTTTTGTCCATCAGATATAATTTTTATTACTTTTTTATTTTTATTTTACAAAAAATGTTTGTAAATTCGTGGTGTCACCAATATAATCGTTCAGTAACGCAAAACAAGCGAGAAAGAATATCACTCGCTCTCGCTTGTTTCGCTAATTACCTATTTGTTTGCTTGATATTAGCGTTAATGTAAAATTCAAATATAAAACTATTTTATATAAATGTTTAGTAGTATAGTGTTTAGTAGTATAATGTTAAGAACCACATTTTAACATTGGCGATTCACACTCGGCACCACCATTGCATAAGTAATAACCTGAGGTAGAATGGCCACTCTCCGCCGACCGAGTTACCGCACCCCGGGAGCCCCTCGAGAAGCCCTCAGTCGCAAAGGTGTGCGTTTAGTGAACGAATGTGTATACGTGTGTGCACACACGACATTGACCTATGTAGTAGAAATAGGTAATTATTTCACGCACGTGTATGGAGTCTCCGCTCCGGGCTGTGGCACCGCACAACGCCGCGGTAGGCGGTGAAGCCGATTTCATGTCGCAATGGATGGTCTCCCTCGGAAAATGCGTTGTTTTTTAAACCTACTGTACTGTTTCTGTACATCGAATTCTTATCTAAAATATTTAAGAATTTGCTCTTTTTGAAATCTGGATCGAAAACTCGATTAGCCTTATGCCATTTTTTATGCCTTAAAATTTTTTATTTGTACATCAATTATGGCCTAAATACTTCACGGATAGTCGTAATAACAGATAAACATGTTCTCTTTGGAAAGTCCGACTAACATTTTCTAAATTTCCGTTTGTTTGAATAATTTAAAGGAAATACTAAATTCACGCCGATTTCGTCCATCCTAAATAAGCTGCCATTCCTTGTTTCATACTTTAATTTAATTTTAATTTTGATTTCTATTTTTATTTATTTTAGTATTTACTAACATCTCTTAGTTTTAAGTTGTATGTTACTAACCATTGGACCTTTGATGTCAATATAAATAAATGAATTATAAACAGCGTGATGAGAAAACAGCACTGTGTCGCGATGAGATGGACTTCACGCTAAAATGTGGTTCACTTGGTCCATTATACACATATTAATATAAAACTTTGAAATTTTATGATGTAGAATGTATTTGTATAATGTGTATTTCCTATCCATTTGTTGTTAGAATGTGTTATTCTTTGGAGAATGAGTGGTACAATGTTGTGATTTTTGTTACCATACGATGGTTACGGAATGTTAAAATAAATGTGATAAGCCTATAATGTACTAGGAACCAGTGACGTATTTTCACATAGTGAACATGTAGTGTTTCACGTAGTGACAAGAACCGTGTGTGTGACCGATTTAATTCAAATTATACAGAATTAGAACAATCCAGAATCAACACACACACTATTAGTATATTTTTGCGATGTTGAATATATCTTATATGTATATTAGTGTTAATGATTCTAGATTGTTCTAATTCTGCATAGAACAAAGCCAAGAATAATCATATCACAGTAAAAAAAAAAATATCAAAAAATAAATATGAAATATTTGGTAGAGGTGACACCTAAAATATTGTAAATAAGTTTATTTAAGTACAGTCAGTTTCTGAAGCATTTTTAAAGCTATACCTGTCATTGTCTAACTAAAGAAGAACAAAAACTCCAAAAATGTAACGATGCGCGTGGGCATACCGACGGCGACGCTTAGTTCATTCTGAAACTGACTGTTAGTGTACTTTGAGATTGTTATAGGTGTTACTGATTGAGCGAACTTCTTTCCTAGCTACTGATCTTTCAGTCTTCTTTTATTGTACAATATTTATGTAACCAACTTCATATTGTAATGCGAATTGTCAATGTTAATAGTTAAGAAAAGTTTATTCATTGTTGTCAGATTGGTAATATAGGTTTTACTGATTGGGCAAACGTATTACTGATTTTTCGTGTCGTTGATAATATAAAAAAAATCTGCTTAAAACGTTCCACGAATGGGAATTTATCCTACATTGTTAAAGATTATACGATATTAGATCTGTACTGTATCTCGATCCATATTAGATCAATGTTCGGCTAATTAGAAAGCAGTTTATTTGTATGCAATGTTTGACTTTGGAAAGGGATAGATGAAGAGAAGGGTATACTTTTGCCCAACAGTGGAACCTGAAAAGTATAATCTTTACAGTAGTTATTTTGAGTAGTGTATAGAATTAGATTATATTAATTACATAAATATCATTATTACATTGGATGTTTAAATGTGTTGTAGTAGACATTGATTAAACAATTGTTAGATTCAATAACATGGTTTTATTTAAATATTTATTTGTATCCTTACGTATTTAGCTTCTAGAAATTCAAGGAGAGAACATTTAGATAAAATAAACGATAATTAATCCCTGTATCGAGAATATGTAGTTTGCTTTAGACATAGTAAATATATGACACCAATTGTGAGACGTTCCCGAAAAGAAGAAGGAGTACATAGAAGGAGAGAGAAAGAAAACGTATTTTTGAAATTTCCAAGAGAAAGGAAACATTGTACTGATATATGAGAGACTGCTGTAAGATACAAGATTCTAGTAGAAATTCTTCCATGTGGACGAGGACAGCGAAGCAGACTTATAGGCGGTGATAAATTAAAGCAATTCCATCTGTAGATATTTATGATGTTTGTGGAAGTACTAATATAGATAGCCAATGATGTTCTTTCCTCTTATAGTCCAGTCAAATTAAGCCAAATATAATCAATCAGAGGAAATAATTCGTGTAGTTCTGAAAAATGGCAAAGTTGTACCAACAAAAAACTTAATCAGTAGTCAAAATATTCCTCGACGGTGGGAGTGTGCTACGGGTGTGTGTGTGAAGATTTTTGCTCTTATATCGTAAATCTGTGTAAATAATAACTGCTTCTGACAAAGATCTTGCCACATTGATTAGGAGTATAAAATGGTGGTCTTGTTTCCGAAATTATCTGCAAATAATTTAATTTTTTTCCTCAATTTCCTTTATTTTTAATTGCAATGAGCTTCATTGCTCATTCTCAATTATGTGCACACACTTAATTTTTTTTTAATTTTTTTTTTATGTTTCCCCAGCAGTGTAACTCAATTCAACGATCAAATGCTCCTGTGTACGCAACAGTCACCAAATATCGAGATAATAAGCCAACTAAGTTACTGGATGCGAGAATGCGAAAGGTATGAGATCTGACGCTTCGATCTCACTAACTACTAAAACTAATCTAACTAACAACTAAAACTAATTTAACTAAGGGAAGATCCGCTCCTTTTAACACGATTTTTCTTATTATTTTTACACACTACTCTGTCCCTACTTTTCTCTTACCACCAAACAACAGAGGGTTTATTCTTATATTAAAAAGGAAGCCTAAGATTCCTATCCAGGTGGTCCGCTTGTTGGTTGGGAATGACCTAAGACATATCGTGTGAACGAGATGCCATTTAATTTGAAATTAAGACTTCTTGAAATAGCATCCGAAAATCTTCATAGTGTAATCGACTTAGACCCATTTTTTTGTACATTATATCAATGTTGAAAATGCTATTATTGAAGATCAAAACTGTCAGCTTAAAGCAAAAATCGACTATACTGCAATGAACAACACAAAATTTTGAAATAATTTTGTTTTATTCCTTTTAAATATCTAAACAAAATACGGGCCACAAAATTTTAAGTGTCTTAAAAAACGAATCAATTTCACACTAGACATTACTTCAACCTACATTGCAATGTTATCGGAGACGTTAAAATAAAAGTTGAGTTAGTTTATAATAGGTACGAAAATACAAGTGGCCCTTATTTTATTTTGAGTATTAAATTTTCAACAGAAGCACTAATATTATATAGTTTTCAATAGTAGCACTAAAATATATAATTCATACTTTGACCAAAAAGCATAACAGGGGTTAAAAGTCTTTATTTGGAGCGGATCTGGTCATTATTTTGTATCATAGCTTACTAACTGCACTAACAAGCAAAGTTCCACCAAGCTATAATTTTGGAACTATACTAACCTTGTCATTTTGAGCTTTAGAGCTTTCAACTTTGTGTGAATGTGCTTTGATATCGTACAAACCAATTAGGACATAATAATAATAATATATTCATTTATCGACCAACAAGGATCTGTATTTGTAAGTATGGTACCTACTAAATACATATTGAATATCTTAAAGTTAGTGTTAATAACAATCAAACATATTTTATAGAGAAATTAAATTTATAGGCTATGTTTCAAATATTGAAGATCAAACCTGTTAGCAAACAATACATATTCAAGATCATGTTGGCGCCAGACCGCACGTCTGCGTACCAGGGAAGAGCATCTATTGCGCATACCTTGCGTATAGAGAGAATGCCAAGGTGTTTCTTTTCGAATTTTTTTTTTTAACTTATGAACTTACAGACTGAAAAGTAATTTTTACAACAAAGTTTGAAATAATAGAAAAAATATATATTTCACCTTTATAAAGTAGATGTATAAACCTCTAAAGAATATAAAATAAATTACAGAAACAAAAATAATTAAAAACTAAACATTTTGCCCGACGAGATTTGCCAACACCCCCCCCCCCCTAATTTTAAAAAGCAATAAAAAGGGTGATTCTTTTTGTCTTTTGTCCATTGTATGGATCCAAGTGGAAGGAGGGTTTGTGTGCATTGAATGGGCTCCGAAACTACTGGACCGATTTCAATAATTCTTTCACCAGTAGAAAGCTACATTATCAGGGAGTGGCATAGGCAATAGCTTTTCCCGAAATACAATGTGCGGACAAAGTCGCGGGCAAAAAAGCTAGTAATAGATATTTTTGAAAATTTACACTTTAACTAATCATATAGGGCAAATGATGACTGGAATCGTTTGGACGAGTCCTATAACCAGCAGTGGACTTCTTGTGACTGAGATGAATGACGTAATATAAAACACGACTACGAAGTATTGAAACAAATAGCGGAAGGGAAGCTTTAGTGATTGCATTAGGGTGTTACCAGACCAATCGATGGACAGTCGATCGTGGGCATCGATCGATGGTAGAATGGATTCGACGTTGATCGATAGTTTCTACTTAACTTAGTTTTTACTTCGAACAATTAAAGCTACCAGACCTGTCGATCAACATCGATCGATTGGTTAGTCGAAGAGTATCCGTCGATCAATTAAAGTCTACCAGTCGATCAACTTGGATCGACGTTAATCGATGCCGTCGATCGACGAACGATCTATTGGACTGGTAACAACCTTGTAAATAATATTATATTCAACTAAATATGGTGAAGTTTGTTGTTCCGACAAATGGATATCGATTTCATACAATTGCGATGTTCCGTTCAGTAACGTATCCATCGGTGTCGGTCAGTGACGTCACCGACTATTATGGATAGCATCGTACATAAAATAAATAAATAAATATATTTCATTACAGATAACACAGATCCATGTAGATGTTAGTACAGCTTAGTCTAGACTTATTAGTAGTAGGTATAGGTACACAATGCCCAAATTAAAATAAAAAAACGTGTGGCACTCGGAGACTGTCGCGGTAAAGCTATTGCATAGTCGCGGGCTCGAACTCACTCGTGGACGCGGCCAAAAAGCACGCTGTCTCACCTAGCATCGTATCTAAAAGAGATAGAATCAGTTATGAGCAGTTAGCAGCTAGTCTACACGCATATGTCTAGTCGCACTGTGCCGAAGTCTGCCGAACTAAAACGACGTTAGACGATGCACGGCTTTCAACGCCGCGCGGAGTGGGGGGTGTTAGATTTTATTTTCGTTACGGAATTTTTTGATTTGGTCGCCGCGCTCAAAGCCCGTGATAAAAGCTATGCAATAGCTTAAAAAGTACGTGTGGCACTCGGGGACTGCGGCCGTAAAGCTATTGCATAGCATTTTTTTATCAACTTATGCAATTATAATAATTAAAATTAAAATTGTTAAATATAACACTGGTTAACAGAGTCCTCTATGAGGGAATAGTGGTATTATTAATTTTATTTTGAGTCTTATTTCGTTCGATTAAGGTTGAATTCTGTTTATTAATTTTATCGGTGTTATGTTAGGTTTATTTTCGTTACGAAATTTCTTGATTCGGTCGCCACGCTAAAAGCTATGCAACAGCTTAAAATAATAAGAAAAAATATAAAATTAATGTTAGTGATCAAATCGGGTCATGCGTTTCGCAGATCACCTTCCTTACAAAACAGGCCACCAGCGGGGACGAAAATCTAATTGCCAACGTTTCCAGGATGCTGTCCTTTCTTCCTTGTGGTCAAACTTTTTAGTGAAACTGATTTGACCACAAGGAATTTTAAAATTAAAAATTAGATAGTTTGTACTATCTAATTTTTAGGACTGCTCCGTATTCTGAAAATCAGCGACGATATCTTTTTGCGCAGCCAAGCCACAGAACGATCAGTCTGATATTCAGCAAACATACATAACTGATGCACTACAGAAACGAGGCAATCCCAACATCATCGTGAAAACGTTATAATGCACAAAATACCATTTATAATATTTTTTGGCCCTGAAAATACGATTTCTCTGGCCCTGCCGACAGGGACAGGGCAATGTAATAAGAAACAGGGAGTCAGGGTCCCGAAACTGGGCGATCGGGTGGTTCCGATCTTCCTGCCTCCATGCCGCCCTGCCGATTGGGTAGTCTAATAAGAAACAGGGAGGCAGGGAGCTCAGTCGCTGCGGCGCGAGCGCAGATTTCACACGTTCTGTTGTTTTTGTGCGTTATACGGAGCTATTATTAAATATATTTATTTTATTTTTATTTTATTTAGGTATATATTATTGTATTGTATATGCTGCAATATAATTTTTCACTGACACTGAAGGATACGTTACTGAACGGCACGTGTCGGCACTGTGCCGGTACTGTTCTGTGTGTATCGGTTCTTAATGCACGAAACCGATTTCTTGCGTCGCGACACGACCTAAACTCCTTAGCTGGTTAAAATCTAGAATTTTAAATAACATAACTTGATAAAAAGCTTTAAGAAATAAAAAAATGTTATCAAAAATTATACCACACAATACTTTTTATCGCACCATTAAATATACAAACATACAGTGAGAATTAACAATATAATAAAGTACAAAAGGCGGTAGCAATCTCTTCCAGACAACCTATCAGAAGTGTAAAACAAAGGTTGCTTGACTTGCGTGTTCGTTTTAGGGCGCGACACACAGCGACATCATCGGGCTCGACATGACTATGTTTATTCATATAAAATGGATACTCGAGTCATAACTCCTTTAGGCGACAGGCAGCAATGATGGACAACAGCGGCAGGCGACCAAAAATAATGATGGAAATGTCACTAACGTCATGCGAGGACAATGCCACAAACTTATCAGTGCTGGTAGCCAAAACTAGAACTAATTAATGCGACTTGAATACCTTGACAATTACCTTCAATAGCTACGATCCTAACGCCTCCACAATCGGCACAGATAATTTTGAGGCAATGTAAGGTTGTGCTGGGCTAAGCTAAAGGCTACCTATTACTACTCAGAAAAAAATAAGGACCACTCGTGATTTCGTACCTACTATACACAATCAACACATTGAAAGTTTACTATAACATTGTATTGTTACGCTACAGATTGATGTGTTTTGAGTGCTTAGTACGAATTTTTTGGTCACATTCGAAGTTAACGTTTACAATCCGACCAAATTGAAAAACAGTTTCAGATTGTAAATTTACCAGACTCGTGTTACGTATACAAATAAGCCGGGTTACTCATTTAGAAATGTGAGCAAGTAAGCCACGCCCCATAAATTTGATATGTAACACGCGTTTTATAAATTCGCTACATGAAAGTACTTCTCTATTTGGTCGGTTTGTTTACGTCGACATGAACTAAGGTGAACAAGAAAACTCGTACTAAGCACACAGAAATGATTCAGAGAAATAGATTCAAAAGGATCTGACAAAAATGCTTTAATCGTTCTTTTAAAAGACATTTATTTGTGACCCTTATTTTGTTTTGAATAGTTTTCTTTTATATCAATCTAATTAAATATACAAGTTGTAAATGACAAGAAAAAGTGCATGTGAATGCCAAATTAATGCCAATTCAAAAAAGTTTATTTGCAGTAACACGATATGCGATAGGATATCTGGGCGCCAAGTTTTGTCGAGCCAAAAAGCGACACGGCGGCCGTACCATTCTTTTCTCGAAGCAATTCAGGCCATTTTCAACCCCCTATAACTTCGTGGTGGATAAAACTAGAAGTCTGAATTTTCAGTTACGAAGCAGGCATTGTATAAACACGGTATATTTAAAATTTTATTCAATTTAAACTAGCAGTTTAAGAATTATAACGAGTCAAAGTTCCTTACTTTTGTCACTGACTGACCGATCATCAAAATTCAAAGGCACTTCTAGCAGACATAGAAGCCTCAAATTTAGAATATAAGTAGTGTAGTGTATGAAAGAAGGAAAAACTAAAATATTTTTCAATTTCCGTCGAGTTTTCTAGATACATTAAATGCATACATTTGCAGTTAATTAAAGAAAAGCTCATAAGACAGAGATAGGGCTTTAAGAAAATTCGTTGTTGGTATACACAAGAAGGTACCGGAAAGGAAAAAAGTAGGACAGTCTACAAAAAGAAATGAGATCCCATAAAAAACAATACTTGTCAAAAAAAACAATTCTCGCCACAGTTGTTCTACCGTAAAAAGTTGTGAGAGTCTATTATGTAATACCAAGTCGATTATTAATTTATTCAGTCCATACTTAAGGGACCACGTAATTATCTAACCTAACAACATCTTATAATGACCATAATCAATATTAAAAATCTCTAACGTTTTAAATAAGTATGTTGACTTGGCAATCGAACTAAACAATCTAATTTAAATATGTATTACTTGTGAGATATATTGTGTTTTCATGCGATGGCCGAGTTTTTTGACAAGTATTGTTTTTTATGGGTGTATTTATTAGGTACATAAGAGTAGTGATCAGCGTGTCACACCAGTATCTGGCTTGTAAAACTAGGTAGGTACGCTATACAATAAAAATAGTAATCATACTAATATTATAAATGAGAAAGTGAGTTTGCTTGTCATTCCTTCACGGCTTAATTAATCAGCCGATCATTATGAAAATTTGTATACATATTTCCAGGGGTACAGAGCCCAACTTAGGCAAATTTTTACGCGGGCGAAGCCGCGGGTAGCGGCTAGTCATAAATAAAAAAATAAATTAGCAATACATTAAAATCGATTTTACATACTTATTTTATTTTCTTAAATTCTTCAATGTCATAGATACAATTATCAGATAATGATTTTAAAAATACACAAATATATTTTATTTCTGTAGGTTATAAAACAAATCGACTGCATGACGATGAAAAATCTTAGTACGTTCCCTACATGTAAAGTGAAAATTAATTTATGTTGTGAGCACTGAAATCACGTACCTTCTATATTACTTCAGATCTTATTTATTTATACTCTAAGCTTCAGATACTTTTCAGAAAGGAATCAAAGTAGATATAAATATTAAAGAGCCATAATGCAAAGTGAATATTGAATGGTATTGGAAATGAAGCCTTCATTTCATCTATCTAACTTTGATTAAATTCATGTAATAATTTAATATCTATGCTGGTATTTTTTTTTCTACGACCATAAAGGTCCATCAGCGGCAAAGTGAATAGATATCTAAGATTTTAATTCTAAACCCGCTTTGCATATTATTTAGGACGCTAATATTATTACAATTTAACCTAATGAGTAATTCATTCACCTAGATTTATAAAAATACTAGCTGACCTGGCAAACTTTGTTCTGCTAAGAGGCATTACCCTATATTTACAAAATGCTTTGTCCTGACTGAGAATCAACGCACAGCCCAAACCGCTGAACGTAGAGACCTGGAACTTGGAGGGTGGATTATTTTAAACCGCTGCCCATTGGAACGGAAGTCCCCGAGTGTTGCGGCGCACGCGCCTAGTCGTGAGCGCGCCGCCAACCGTGCCGTAGCCCAACAAGGGGGTCTTCGAACGACCGCCGGCGGGGCAGCGGTTGTATCAATGTTCCCGCAGCCCCCGCCCATCTAGGCGGATGAGGTGGTAGTCAGTCAGGTTTTTAGTCGGTATACCCCAAGTGGTCTATTGGGGGAGCCCGACATACCCCCGCCACTCCTCAAGCGGCGAGGAATGCAGTAATGCATTTTCCTGACTTAAAACAAAAGAAAAGGGTGGCTTCTTTGTATGATGTAGGCGTCCGTTATGAAAGGTCTTTCTCTAGTTTATAAATATTGCATGAAGGTATTTACTAAATTTGTAATTACATAGGTAGTACAATAAGAAAATTATTGATATACACAATGCGTTGTTCTGTACAGTTTCAATATTTTTGGAGGCGAATCTGCTGTTGATACTGGACACAAATATGTAAAAAATACATTATAATAAACTTACATTTAAATTTAATGTTTTTGACGAAAATCCAAATTCGCCCGTATAGCACACCATACATTTTATGTTCTGAAATCACTCCGTGAGAAGAGTCGCCGACACCCGCCTGTCAGTATGCGGTGATCACTGCTGCTCCAAAGAAACGCCTCAGAAAAATTGGAAAATTCTTCGATCACATGGTAAATTATAATTTTCCATAAAGGCACAACATAGTTCGAGATTCCATTTATTAAGTAACTGACACTACTGACAGCAGATTCGCGTCAAGCCCCCAATAAGTTTCATAAAAGTGGCCAGCTACTTTATAAGAAACTCTTTGCACAAACATCTCGCATTCATGCATTAGGTCTATTCTGCGCACTTATAGAGGTTATTCTGAAAACTTCTGAAATCTTTGTTAGGAAAAAAAAAATTACAGGAATCTGCTTACGGCTATTAAAATAGAACCAACGAATTATTTATGCCTCTTACGATTTTCTATTCAAATAATATAACAACTGTACAAATCAACACATTGTATAGTATTTGGTCAGGCGCATCTAAGTGCGACGTAACAGATAAGCCAAGTCAATAATTGTCCAGTAGCATTCAAGCAGAGACACTAATTGACACCAATTGCGATGTGTGCTGCTGAAACGGCACCCTCAACTCGGTGCGCTTCAATAAATAGACGCATATAGATATTAATTATTCAATGTGCATTGAGATCTGGCCTTTTCGATCTTTGAGGCTCAGAACAGACGTAACATTTGGGTTTCACCGTCTGTTCTGGGCCTACTCCCCAGTGGTGCAATAATGCTTACAAATTATGATGTTGTTTTTAGATGTCAACTTGACATTACAGACAATTACGTAGCTCTCCGAAATATGCGATATCAAAATGATATCAATTTGACTTCAACCTAAAACAGTATCACGTAAATAAGTCAAAAATGAGATATAGAATAATTGATATAGAAAATACCATTTAAAAATCATGTCAACTAGGGACCAACATCATATTGACATCAACATGACAACATTTTTTGTGAGTATATTTGCGCCTCAGAAGAAATCCGATTTTGCACAAATTGTATGCTAACCATATCTGTAAGTTAAATGTCGAAGAACCATGCACTCAAAAGAACCGCATCCTTTGATTGGCTGTGTATTTTAAAAATAAGCACATCAATAACTGAAAGCAATAAGCAGAAGTCAAATAAAAGAAAAAGTGCATCTCAAAGATATCGTTTTAGCAGAATAGTACCTATCTTAGTTCATAGTTCACATTTAATATGACATAATGTAGTTTATTGAAGTCAAACGCAACTCTGTGCAAGTCAGTACCACAAATAAGAACATCCGTGATGAAAGTAACTTACATTATCTTTCAAATTGTCAACTGTTTTATTTATCATATCATTTATAATACACTTGTAAAATCTAACAGTTCGATTCAAATTAATAAGTATCGTATTAAAAAGGTTGTAGAGACTTGGCGGTGAGAGGCCTACTCTCCCGCATCTGTTCGGTGTCACAGAAGAGGGCGTTAGTACACCCGAAACTGGTATTCGTCAAATAAGGGAAAAAAGGCAGCAGACGTGCAAAAGCATTTATTGTAAGTCTACTAGCAAACCAAATGTTTTTTTTAATGAGATACTTTTTTTAACCGTGCATCCACACCGCAGTTACTTTTTGTGGGAGAACATTATGCACACAATAACATTGGGTAACATTCTTCATTTTGCGACGTTTCAAATAAATAAATAAATATATAGAGACAAATCACACAGACTGCTAGCCCCAAAGAAAGTTCGAAACTTGTGTTATGGGATACTAACTCAACGATACTATATTTTATAACAAATACATATATGTATGGATAAAGATCCGAGGCCAATCAGAAAAAGTTCGATTTTCATCATGACCCGACCGGGATTCGAACCCGGGACCTCCTGGGTGGCGGTCTGGCGTGGTAACCATTACGCCACGGAGGTCGTCAAATAACTTTTTGTTATTGATTGTTGCCTAACACTTGGAAAACATCAAACAATATTTAACTTATTTGTAGTGTGTCAATGAAAGAGGTGAGTGGGAGATATCTCTACCTAGTTCTCGCTAAGGACAAAGATTTTAATACTAATAATATTGAAGCATCATTAAATTTTGTAATTAGATAGTTAGTATGTACAATATAGTATGTAAACTGCCTGTCAAGACAACGGGAAAGCATTCAGAACTGATTATTGTACACCAAAATATTCAAGGCTTTCCCGGCAGCGAGCTTATAATACAGTTATTTCTTGATAAGCATAATGTTGATATATTATGTTTAACTGAGCACTGGCTCAAAAAATGTGAAATGGTTTATGATATAAGTAATTACAAAATAGTTAGCTGTTTCAATAGAGAGACTGCAATAAGAGGCGGTTCATTAATTTTATTAAAAAATTGCATTAAAGCTAAGGAACGGGTGGACATCAGCAGACTCTCTGTGGAACGCACTATTGAAGTGTCCTGTGCTGAATTGAAGAATTGTATATTGATATGCGTTTATAGACCACCAAGTGGTGATTTTACTCAATTTGAAAATGCAATGGAGAACATTTTGAAAAAAGTTTTTAATTCTAAAAAAGACATAATAGTTTGCGGTGACTTTAATATTGATTTACTAGTAGATTCAGTAATGAGTGTTAGATTTATAAATCTATTTAAATCATTTAATTTATCGAACATTTTTCTGGAACCCACACGTATTACGGCTACATCAGCCACGTGCCTTGACAATATTTTTTGTAATTGTCGACATCTCAGTAGTTCAATAGTGAACAACTTGCCTTCCGATCACTGTGGCCAACTTGTAGTCTTTGAACATGTTACCGACGAGATTGTGAGTCAGACCTTTGTTTGCAGGCCTTTAACTTCAAATAAACTGAATAAATTCAATAATGTAATTAAGGAAAGGCTCACACTTTTGGACTACTCTGTAGACGACCCTGACTTGCTGTATAATAATTTATTTCTGTCTCTGCTTGAAGAATATGGAAACATTTTTAAACAAAAATCTATTAAATCTTATAATAAATTAAACTTTATTGATTGGGCAACTCCTGGTATATTGATAAGCAGAAATAAATTATTTGACCTATACGCTCAAAAATCATACAGATTCGAAACTGATTTTGTTAGTTATGTTAGAAATTACTCAAAGATGTTTAAAGCCGTTTGTCTAAAAGCGAAATCTTTATATATTAAGAAAAAGATTTCGGAATCAAGTAACAAAATTAAGGCTGTATGGGATGTTATCAATAAGGAGACGGGAAAACCAAAACAACGAGATACCATCTGCTCCCTAAAACATAATGATCGTACAATAACAGCTACGAATGATATTGTAAACGCCTTTGAACACTTTTTTACTAATATCCCCATCACAGTTACTGATTCTCTTAATTCCTCTCTTCATAGTGCGAATAAATTGTTAATGGAAAATGTGGAGCCTTGTGCTGAAGATTTCGAATTCAAATATATTTCCCCTTGTAAAATTATTAGAACTTTTAAACAACTCAATGTTAAAAATACTGAAGATCATTGGGGAATGTCCATTAAAGCACTTTATGCTGTCATAGACGCCATCGCTCCACATTTAGCCATCATCTTTAATACTTGTGTAGATACTGGTCTGTTCCCTGATTTAATGAAATATAGTAAATTGATACCTTTGTTTAAGTCTGGTGAAAGACATGAACCAGGTAATTACAGACCAATATCTATTTTACCAATTTTGAGCAAAATATTCGAGAAGGTTATGCTTGGACAATTGCAACAGCATTTTAATTTGTTCAATATTATTCATAATAAGCAGTATGGTTTCACCGCCGGGATGTCCACCACTGATGCTGGAGTCGCTCTTGTCAAGCATATCCTTAATGCGTGGGAGGGGTCGCAGGATGCTATCGGGGTATTCTGCGATCTCTCAAAGGCCTTTGATTGTGTCGACCACCAGACATTACTGCTCAAATTAAAACATTACGGAGTAAGAGATAATGCGCAAAACTTGATTGCCTCTTATTTGGCCAATAGATTGCAAACCGTTGACATTAACGGTGTGAAATCTAATGGTGCTAACGTGAAAATTGGGGTGCCTCAAGGCTCAATCCTGGGTCCTTTTCTATTTTTAGTTTATATTAACGACCTCCCCTACATGGTCCAAAACATGGCAGATATTCAAGCAGTGCTATTTGCTGATGACACTTCTTTGATTTTCAATATTAACCGCAAGTGTCCCAATGCTATCAAAGTAAATGGTGCACTCTCTGCCATTCAAAACTGGTTCACTTGCAATAACTTATTATTAAATTTAAATAAAACAAAAATAGTAAAATTTACTTTGCCAAATGTACGTCAAGTTGATACGGACATCATGCTCAATGGTAATAAATTAGATTTTGTCAATGAAACTATATTTCTTGGTATTACCTTGGATTCAGGCTTGAAATGGGCCCCCCACATAAAAAAACTTGCAAGCAGACTAAGTTCTGCTGCATACGCAGTCAGGAGAATTAGGCAAATGACTGATGTACCGACAGCGCGTCTAGTATATTTTAGTTACTTTCATAGTATCATGTCGTATGGCATATTGCTGTGGGGTAAAGCAGCCGATATTGAGGCAATATTTATTTTACAAAAAAGAGCTATCCGCTCCATTTATAATATGGGTTCCAGAGATTCATTACGGGAAGTTTTTAAAGAAATCAATGTTTTGACCGTTGCATGTCAATATATTTATGAAAATATAATGTATGTACGTAGAAATATAAACACATTTGTAAAGTTTAGTGATTACTCTGATGTAAATCTTAGAAATAAACATAAATTGATTCTACCTAGGCACCGGCTCGCCAAGACCTCAAAATCTTTTGTTGCAAGTGGTATTAGATTTTATAATAAACTGCCTGAAAACGTGCTGAATTTGCCAGAAAAAAGGTTTAAATCCTTCATTAAACATTCACTCAGCAAAAAGGCTTATTATAGAATTGAAGATTATTTAAATGATAAGAATAGCTGGAATCATCAATTCGGCACAGACACTAAACTCAAGTCTACCTACTGCTAGGTACATAATATATTGCGCATATATATATATGTTATATACACACTGTTTACCCCTTTTTTTTTACACCTTAAAATGTATATATGTATACCAGTATATTGATACGCCTTTTTTTTTTCTATTAATTTTTCTTTACTATTTAAAAAATTAATAATTTGCAGTTTTATTTTAATTTTTTAATCTTGTTTCAATGTTTACTTTTATTTATCGTAATTGTAACTTATGTCATTACCATTTTAAAAGAGCAAGTGCTAAGTTTCTTGCCGGTTCTTCTTAGCACAAATCTGCCGTCTGAACTGGTGGTAGGGAAAAAAAAAAGTGACGATTCGAAAGTGCTTGTAATATGCCTATTTGAATAAAAATATTTTGATTTGATTTGATTTGATTTGATACATTTGTTTAATAAAAATTCTAGTAAGTCCCTTCACGAGGAGCTCAATGGCGTCGCTGTGTGTCGCACTCTATTATGAACACGCAAGTCAAGCGACCTCGACCCTAGCCAGTGTTTAGATGGGTTTCGTTATCTCGAGCTTCTCCGTGCTTCGGAGGGCACGTTAAGCCGTGCGTCGGTCCCGGTTGTTATCGGTAGATGACAATAGTTAAGCCACGTCGGTGGCCTTCGCGCGGCTTGAATACACCGGTCTCTACCAATCCCCATTGGAGCAGCGTGGCGGAGTAAGCTCTAATCCCCTTCGATTGAAGGGAGACCCGTATCCCTGCCGTGGGATGATTATGGGTTGATATGATGATGATGAAATCCCTTCACGCAATATTTAGAAAACGAATCAAATTACGTCACTGCTCATCTTTTTCTTTTTTTTAAAAAAGCACCTATTAATGTGGTGTATAGTACAAGCTTAGTTACTTAGTTTCGGACCGGATGGCATTGTGTGATTCGTCCTTCGTATCGTATTATACATTCCTCCTATGCTGTAAGGCTGAACGAAACTCCTCTGAATCTTATTAGTATTGTTGATACTAATAAGATTCAGAGGAGCTCGTTGGCATCGCTGTGTGTCGCCAGTGTACGCCTTAATCCACTTCGGCTGATGTTAGTTAATCCTGACAGTGGGATAATTAAGAGGTTGATATGATTAACTTTGTTGGCGGCCGATTTTTTTATGCCACAAACTTGGCAAACAAGCCAATGTAAATCTACTAATTTGTAAAAATCTAATTTTGAATGTAGTTAGGGCAGTTTGAGTCTTGGAGCGTGTCGCAGTATGTGCGGTCCACAAGTAAATTTTCAGTTTATATGGTGAAACTCGTTCAGAGACAGCAGCCATTGATTTTCAGCTAATTCTTACGTTACGAAGAACGATTGAATACAAATATTTTACAAGTGTATCATACGTGTGACGTCATGGGTAATTCTATTAGGTTTATACCAATTCAATTAAAATGTCTTTTAATGTTAAATTAAACTACCTTTTTAAAAAATGTGGGTGGACGATCATTTCTTTGACCCTCAGAATTTCATTCTCATTCCTTGGGTAATATTAAGGATATTTTTTTTTAATTTACACATCTATTTTAATTGATATGACGTTCCGGATATCCTTGTTTGAACTATAGAACGGGTTTCTTTCGCCATTTCTTTTCGAAGTGGTCATTTTGCTTTGTTTCCGAAGTGGTGATAGTATATAGAGTAGCTTATTTCTTCTATAATTAACACAGAAGGACAATATGTTGTAAATGACGTGTCTATGTCGCGAGGGCCTAGCGAATAAAGTATTTTTAAATTTGATTTGATTTTACATATTACGTTGGCGTACAGCGAGACATCGCGTTCAGGATGGATGGACGGGGTAAAGATTAATCTAACCTAACGTATGTTGCCTTGAAAAGATTTCTTTCAGGAAAAAGGTAATTTTGTTGCTTACCCTAGGGTAATCGCAACAAAATTACTAGTTTGTAAACTACCCATACTTACTGTATTAAATATATTTTTGTTATGCATTGCACATTAAAGCTTATTCTATCGACTTGTCTATAATATCTAACTTATGTAAATTCTAGATAGCTAACGTCCCTTATCTACAGTTACCATAATTTGTCCCTATATGTTGATATTTAAATTAAATTATTTTTTTAGGGGTTTAAGATGTATAATATAGAATTTTAAAAAAAAACTTTTATTTCACTGATCCTGAATTTTAATACGGCAGATGTATTATTATTTATTTATTTTTAAAACGTTACATTAAACTAATACAAAATAAAAATTTATCAGCGCAACAAAAACAATTTCGTTTTACTGTACGCTGTCTGTCACAGTATTTTGAATATTAAATTTAATGTGGGTACAATATGCAATGCACCTTACTATAAAAATTTAATACGTAAAAAAGTCACCTAAACAAGATGTTACAGTTAGACAGAGATGCCATACTGCGGATTACAGTAGAGCAAGCTGATAGCAATATAGCGCTTAAATGCGTTGCAAGTTTCAATCATTTATATTGACCCCCGGGACATCAATTAGCTTCACCGCTTGTGCCCGCTGTTAATCCCGGTTTAACAGCTGGCTCAGCAGTGAATTGAAAATAATAATAAATACCAACTCCCGCCAGCGGTGTTTTCGAATGATTATGACTTTGGAACCTTCAAGAAGAGAGCTTACATGCACTTAGAAGGTCGGCAGCGGGACTACCCCGGTGTCTACAGAGACACGGGGTTAGTCCCTGAAAAGGGTGGCAGACGAGCATGCGGTGACTTTTACATTTAAAATAAATTAAAAGTAAAAAAATATATTTATAAAACAAGCTTTTATTTAATTGCACTAAAAAGAATAAAATAAACTTTTCTTTTAAAACTTTAACTATCAACTTATAACGTCATTACACAATTTATATAACATAAAAGCTTGTCGCGAGATTTACCTGTATAAGAAAACATTAATTATCGAACTAACATTTACTCAAGGGTGGAAACCCTTACATACATACAGGTCAAGTTAAATAAAAGCTTTTAAAAATACTTTATTAGTTCTCTCACCTAGAGAAATACAGGTTTACATTATTGTAGTTGGTACATTACAATTGATTCATGTTCTAGCTAGACTAGTGTTCTGAACTAAATAAATCTGTAGGACAGATAACCAATCTACTCATATGATATGTTTTTTTTTACAACCTACATGTATATTATGTGTTGTTTGTCTTGATTTTATAATATGGTATCTTTAGCTCAAATATTTGTATGTACAACCAATAAATGAGTTGCCCAGGTTAAAGAGCTGAGCAAAGATTATGATGCTAATAAATGTAAGCGGCGTTGGCCGTCAGCTTCGCAAACAAATCCCGGTCTTTTGCCATTCGGAACAGCACTTGTGATCCCAGTCTACTCCCGTATGTTCCTCAGCCACTATTTCCTGCGTCTCCCCACGCGTCTCTTGCCCTCTATTTTGCCCATCATTATAAGTTGAAACAGTTGACATCTATCATGTTCAAGGTTTTTAGTTTTAGGTTCATTAAAATTTATGTTTATAATAATATGTTTAGTTTAGTTTTAATGTGTATGTATTCAATAAATGACTAATTTACAGTATTTAAATAAAATACAAATTCTTCTATCATGTCGTATCGTAACACGTGCCCGAGAAGTTCAACTTTGCGCTTTTTGACGGTTTGCAATAACTTGCGCGGCATAGAAACGCGATAAAGGACTTTCTCGTTGATGACTTTCTGCGTTCAGCTAATACGGAGCATGCGACAATATTAATACTATTGAGGAATTGGAGCAAATCCGTTCACGCAATATTTAGAAAACTTGAATCGTATATTTACGGCTCTGCTCATCTCTATAATTGGCCTAATGTCATGAGTGTGAGTCTGTCCTATCGCAGTAAATTCAAAATATTTTTTTGTCCACAGCCACCACTACCGCGAGGCTACCCACCACCATCAAATGCGCTACTCTTCGATGATGACCCTGGCATCATGTCAGAGGTGGAGACAGCCTCCACGGGATTCCGCCGTGGGGGGAAACAAAGATCTTCCCTGCCTGTTGTTAGAACACCAAGCAAAACCTTAGAAAGACCACTCGGTAAGTTGTATTTTTTTTCATCTAGTATTATACATGCGAAAGTTTGTGGGGTGTTTGTTACTCTTTCACGCAAAAATCTCCTGCTGTGTCCAGCAGTGTCTGATTCGCTTGTTTGGTATGTACATGGGTAGTTTATATCCTGGGTTAACACATAGCCCAAGGATCAGCCCTCGAGGTATCGCCCAATCAGTCTCCTTACTTCAATATGAAAGATCTTTGAGCGCATAATTCTTGCTTGTCTCTCTGTCAAAGATTTTTCCCTTGCTAACAATCTTTTACCTAACGCACAGTTTGGTTTTAGAGCCAAACACTCTTGTGTCCAACAAGTGCATCGCATAGTCGAACACGTGTTGGACCGGAGGGCGAACAGATCCCGCCCGCACAAAACGGGCGCTCTCTTTTTCGACGTTGCAAAGGCGTTCGACAAAGTACCTATGGCACAACGGGCTCATCTATAAGCTCTACAAATTTAATGTGCCAAACCGTCTCGTGCACATCATACGAGACTACTGGTACACGAGTTTAGAATCTGGATTAACACAGGATAGTTTTTATTTCAGTCTGGGAATGGGAATAACGGGATTTCGCGGGTAAGGCAGGTAGGGCACAGCACAGCGGATAATCCGCTCAAATCGGATCAGCCCATCTGGGGAAGGATCTCCACCTTAAAGAAGATCGTAGCCAAATAACATTGGTCTCGGCCATGTTGTGTTCCTACGGTGAGTAAGGTCTCCAGAGCTCCACTTGGGGGGTCGGGAGGGTTGGTAACGCGTGAGTGATACCTACCCCCGGTATTGCAAGCGTCTATAGGCTACGGTGATGCTTACCATCAGGCGGGCCGTATTCTTGTTTGCCACCCTAGTAGTATAAAAAAAAATTAAAAAAAATCTTAACGAACGAAATATCACTCTCTCTCGTCTCGTTATGCGTGTGACGATCAAGCAAGTCAATACTTGGATGGGTTAAAAAAATCTGATGCTCCTCCGTGCTTCGGAGTGCAATCTTGTGCATGCAATCTGCGGGTATATACTCGTTAACAAAAACAGTTAAAATCTAGTATCAATCTCAAGAAGAAAAAATCTCTGAAGATAAATATGAGAATTGCATTGGAGTAGCGTGGCAGAGTACGCATTCATCACCTTCGATTGAAGGGAGACCCGTATCCCAGCAGTGGGATGATTATGGGTTGATATTATGATGATGATCATCAATCTAAGTGATATCTCGCTCGTTTTGTACTTTGTATGAGCAACATGGCGGTTGACAATACAAACAGTCAAAATATAGTCTTGTTTGACTGTTTATATTGTGCGAAATAATTCGTTTACGCTTGATGGCGTACTTTTCCAGGCACTCGGTCAAACATCTGTATTACTAGTGAAACCCACGCAACTTCGTTTGCGTATATTGTTATATCGCTTTCCCGTGGGAATTTTGAAAAATCCTTTCTTAGTACATCCCTAGACGTCGTAAGGAACCTACAAAAAACGGGTTTACTACTTGATTTCGAATGTCATGTGGCCGACGGCCGATTCCCCGAAGTCATTAGCTCGAGAGTTCGAATCGCCGAAACTCCATATCATCGATGTACCACAACTTCGACAACCACAGGGACGCACAGCCCAAACCGCTGAGTCTAGAGATGCCAAATATGGCATGTAGGGTCCTCATAAGGTCCGGACCTACCGGACCGGACCAGACCGGAACGGACGGGACCGGAACGGACCGGACTGGAACGGATCAGACCTGATCAGTCCGGAAGGAACCGCACCGTACCGGGCCGAGCCGGACCGGAACGGTTTTTTTTTCTGAAGAAAAATATGCTAACTGTTACTAGGCAACGCGGGCGAAGCCGCGGGCAGAAGCTAGCGTAGTACTAAAATATGAAGTTACAACATCACATAATATCAAAATTCATAGTCACCGCGCGCGCAGCCCGGAAAAATATTATTTACCTTCCTTTTTTTTTTCATAAATATGATCTTTTAATGATAGCAAGAAAAACACAAAGAAAAAATTTGGATGGTGAAAAAAATTCATTCTGTTTATGATAAAATAAATCTACCTACTCTATAAACAAACCACCATTTCGGATATAACAGCAAAATGGCCACTGGTAAAAGAAATGGCGACAGAAACCCAGTTACGACCTTTTTTGTCATTTAACATCATATTATTTTTATAGAAACTATAATAAATAAATAAATATAAATATATAGGGACAAAATGAATAATATCTACTTACATAATTCTCACAGCGCCATCTATACTTGAGGCGTTTGCAAGATAGAATGTTTAATGACAAACCGTTGCCTAGCAACCAGTGACTGACAGGTTTTACCAACATTTTCTTGAGTGTGCATTTTTCCCGTTGTCCTAAATAGACTTAAAACAACTAGGTATATCCTAACTAATATTATAAATGAGAAAGTGAGTTTGTTTGTTTGTTTGTTATTCCTTCACGGCTTAACTAATCATCCGATCATTATGAAAATTTGTATACATATTGTCAGGGGTACAGAGCCCAACATAGGCTACTGTTTATCTCGTGAAAGTATGTCATTCCAATGGGAAAATACTTTTTTGCTGTAGATGGCGCTGCAATTCGCAATTGCCGGCCAACAGATGGCGCCACAAGTCGCGCTATACGTGAATCATAAAATTAACCGCGAGCGAAGCCGCGTGCAAAAGCTAGTATTGAATATATTAATAAGTAAATCAATAGATTTTATTTATTTACTTATCAAAAACAACATTATATCTAATCTATCTAAAAGTGAAAGTTATTAGGTGTCTCTGTCTGCCATTTTATGTATGCACTAATAAAAACAATAATTACCTGGTTAACCCACCCAGGAAAATTATTGTCAATCGGCCGGGTTTTGTAAATAGACAACGGCGGCCGCTCAACAACATACTAGGCCGGATTTGACCAAACTTGAGTAAGTCTTTACTTGAGTGTAACTACTGCTTAGTCTAAGAGTAAGCAGATTTTGCATTCTACTAACTACTAACCAAAGAATAAGATAACTACACGCGAGTAAATATTTACACGGGCAATTTTGGCGGAGTAAAGGTTTAATCCATCGAAATAATATTACTACGTATAGAACGGACACCGCGAACAAAATTTTTGTCCCCATACGTTGTGGCCAATAGACATCAACTCGTTTAGAAACTTGCCGACGCTCATCGTGATTGGTCCTCGGATTTATGTCAAAAAAAATATTGGAAAATGCCGTCATGTTCAATAAAAACTTGTAAAAACCGTTCAACAGTAAGGAAGAAAGATAGCGGCGTAACTTATCATCGCTAAGTATACAAAAAATTAAGTAAAACCAACCAAAACAATTTTTTTTCATTATTTTCTAATGCATCATGATTGCATCCGCCATTTCTATGTGAAAATCATAGATTATCAAAAATTAATCGTACAGATGGGATACGTAGGTACTAAGCGTCAGTCAATTTTATAATATAATTTAGGTATTTCTGAATTTTTTGTAGCTTTTTTTTAACAGACTTCAAAAAAGGAGGAGGTTCTATGTTTTTTTTTGGAGGTCCGCCGATTACTCCTTCAATTTTGGATCGATTTTATTCATTCTTTTTAAAAATAATATGTAATTTAAATATTGATTTTTTAAACTATATTTCCAAAATATTTTTATATACTAGGTAAAATACGTAAATGTGGATAAAGTTACTAACTAAGTAAAAAAAATAAGTTTCTAGAAAACAAAAAGATGGAAAACGAAACAGCATTTTAAATTTCGACCAACCATTTTCGAACAAATGAAATTCGGGCAAACAAGTTTCGGAGTAAAGGTACGTTACCATTCTTGAAATTCAACACAACTCCTCTTGTCTGGCAGGCGACCGTCTCCTGGTTATTGCATATATTACAAAATACTACAATATATAAATAGCTTCACTATAAAGTTAGTTTTGATTTAATCTCAGTTTATTTTTGACTAATATTAAGTTAAGAACAAAAATGTAATGTAGCTTCCTACCTATAAAGCTAATATTATACCTATTTTCTATTAAATTTATCTATTATGTAAAATAAAATATTGTAATAAAATAAAATAATCAGTTGGATGTCCAATAGGCAGAATATAAACAAAGTGTCGCCCCTGCGTAGTAATGTCATATTCTATGACTCGGTTGGGGGCGGGGCCAGGGAAGGGCGCGCCCCTCACGGCCGAACACGGCGCC
Source organism: Endotricha flammealis (assembly GCA_905163395.2). NCBI lineage: Eukaryota > Metazoa > Arthropoda > Insecta > Lepidoptera > Pyralidae > Endotricha > Endotricha flammealis. Next base: position 23,173,070 of record LR990852.1, read on the forward strand.
AAAATTTGAAGGCGCTGTCATTTCTATACGTAGTAATATTATTTCGATGGTTTAATCTGAGAATAACAATTGTCAGAGCAGAGGTGTCACTTTTGAAATAAGCTGTCAACATTTGAAATTTCACTGTATTATCCTACAAAATTGAATTGTTGCATCATTCCAAGGCAGGATAGAAAAACAAATACAATGATTTTTTGTCGGTTTATACATTCATTCATCATTCTTTTTACTCCGCAGAATAACAATACCGAGTTTAACGTACTCCTCGAGTACATTGGAAAAACGTGAACGATGATACTCAAGGGTAAATTCAAGGAGTAAAATTATTCCCGGAATAGTAACACTCGTGTAACTTTGTGTTTGGTCGAATCCGCCCTAAGAGGCATATTGTCATTCTTGGAAATGTATGAAGGTAGGGTATATACAAAAACCATAAACATTATGTACATTTGTTTTATTTGCATATGTACAAGGTAGGAAGACAGTTTAAAGCCAATCACAATTTTTATCTGCACCTCAATCACACAACTCATTATGATACGGTTTTTACTATCGTTTAGAATTTTGTCCAGTAGACAAAGATATACAAACATTTTCTATATCGTCTTAATAAAAGGTATGAAGGACGTGTGCTACAGCTGTTCAATACTTCTAAATAAAATACAACAGCAATAAGTTACTGTGATTAGTTAGACCATCACAGTAAAATCAACATAGACATGAATAGTACACAGCATAGTCATAATTGAAGTAAATTCCTACAATACAAGGGACAAAAAAGATATACAGAGTTAACTGACATCTACAATCTAAGAGGCAATGAGGAAGTATTGGATTTAATGAAACCTAACAAAATATCTGAATGCTATGGATGCATTGGCAAAACATTAAATATACATTTTGTGATGGCCATATAAGTAAACGGAATATAAAAGAAATAAATATAAGTTACAAGTAAAAAAGAAAAAATAATATGTATCTGATCGTCATCATGGTTATTATAAAGTCAAAGTCAAAAATACATTATTCTTTGGGCCCTCACGGGCACTTACACACATCATTTACAATGAGAGTTTAAAGTACATATTATATTTGTGTATTAAATATTACATAAATAAGCTTCTCTATAATTATGAAATAACTGATCATTAATTGATTAGTTCAACAAATCATCACTGCATGATGATGATGATCAGCTTGTTTCACTAGTGACCTTCAGGTCATTGGTAGGTTCAGGTGTTATTCATAACAAATTCATCCACGACTGCATCAGTAATTCCATCCAGCGTTGCCATTTTAATCTCTTCTTTTTTACTTGTTCTATACATTTGTTCTCAAACCATTTTTCGAAGACTTGAGTTCATCAATCCATCGCCTTTTTTGCTCTAAGATATTGTGATAACTACTACTGTGAACTTCAAAATGAAATGAGCAATGTGTAAAAATTATATACATACTAATAAGTAAAATTATTAATTGTTTTCCTTTGCCTAAGGGGCGATTTTAAGCCTGTGAATGAATAAACCTTCTTATTGAGGCTTCCCTCGCAGATTTCACTAACTTAATCTTTCCACATTTTGGTGTTGGTATGACCTAAAAAAGAAAATATAATGTTCAAAAATTTATGTTTCAAGTTACATTCATTTATGTACGGAGATGCTAAAGATTGTTGAATCGAAGTAAAGAGACAACCTTGTGTTATTTTTGCGGAACTTGTGAGTTCAAAATGTAAAAATCTTCATCACATAGTAATATAAATATCGACAATAAATAAATACAAAACACTTGAATACTTTGTTTAGGATAGGTTTATAAATTTAATTTTTAATTCATAATACATAAGCTTACCTTCATCGTGGACTTTCCGGCGAATCCTACCAATGTCAATTTCGTCCAAAAAATTGTGAGAATAGTCGTAGTTTCTTCGGGACTGGAGACTTTACTCGTGTTTCATTTCTGTCCTTTAAAACGTTGAATACTGTGGCCAAACTGACGACGAAAGTTTCGGCGGTTTTTTGTGCCACTTTTTACTAATATATGAACAAGCAACATTTATTGCAAATATTATAATTGCAATTTGCAACGAGAAAATAATAACTTGTAAACAAGACAATAATGGCGCCAATGGCGGCGGCCTGTCATTGGTCAGTGTTATAACCCGACCGATTCAAATTGAATCACCGTTTCGTTCCAATGGACACAGAATATATGTAGAAAAATAAATATAGTAGTTATATAAACAGTTTATTTAGAGCGTTACGTAATATTTTTATTGTACACAATATAGTAGTTATAATTATTTTTATTGACTTGAAATTATATTTTTTTATGACAAATTATCATATTTAGTTTCCATAATTATGGAACGCCAGTTGAATGGAACGAAACGTCATGTTTACATAACGTTTTAAATAGGTCGGGGTTTTAAAGCGTGATAACCCGCCAAATTCAATATCACATAAAGAACATGAATTGTTAGGTAATTGAATTACTACTTTTATTGGGCGCTTATATAAAAATCTCCCAAATGTTTGTGTTAATGAGAAAAATATTTTTTAATACAGTTGCTCAAAAAGTGACGTATTGCAGGGACGTTTAGCGTTCGGAAAGTGGGCTATTACACACGCGTGCTTTTTTTTTACCTTTTCCGCACTCGTGCGTTCTCTTTCCCAACTGTCAAAATTAATGTCTATTAAAAAGAAAAACTCAACCACGAAGTTTTTATTAAAAAAAAAATCATAGAAGATTTTATGACTCATGCAAATATTTATAAAAAGAAGCTACTAATTTGTTTCAATATCAGATTTAATGATTTGATTCAATGAGTTAGGTTAGGTTTCATTTCATTTCATCTCATTAAATTTCATTTTCATTTCATATCAATAAAAAAAAAACTACTGAAGACTTGGCTGTATGGGCATAGACGGCCTTTGCCTACCCAGAATGGGTGAAGAAAACAAAAAAAAATCTCTGCTTATATTCTTTTACGGTTGGCGCCATTTTCCAAAAATTTTCTTTGCGATTTTAGTTGTTTGTTGCACATAATGAGTAATTAAATTGCTTAATTTTTTCGCAACTGTATTAAAAATAGTCGTTCAGTACACGTGCGGAACCGTCATTGCAACTTGTTCCGACTGTCAACCCTCACCTTCGGCTGCGCCTCGGCTCGGGTCGACATTTGTCGGAACTCTTTGCAATGACAGACTTTCCGCACTTGTAATGAAATGTACTATTTTAATTAGTTTTAAGGGTTGACGAGACAAGAGAAACATTTAGATTTTTTACAAAACCAGTTTCCGTGACCAAATGAAAAGGTTTTTGCAATGTAGTGGTTTCAGTCGTTCTAAAATATATTTTATTACGACGCTGTGACGACTTATATAGTGGAGTATTAACGACATTAACAATGACTTTACAAAAAAAAGTTCCACTAATGCTGTGATAACACTAAATATGGTTTGTTTACATCAATTCTACGGACATCTTGAACAAAGTATAGTTCCAAAGTAAGCTAGGTTTGACCTGCTTTTTAAATATTATAAAATGAAGTCGCTTCCCGCTGTCGATCTGTTTGTCTGTCCCTATGTATGCTTAGATCTTTAAAACTACGCAACACCTTTTGCGTCGTGGAAGGTATATAAATTGTATAATACATATAAGTATTGTCTGTATGAATTGTCCCTATATATTTATTTATTTATTGTCCGAAATCCCCACGCGAAAGCGGGATATACGCTAACAAAGTTGCGTGGGTTTCGATAGCATAATAATAGCGAATCCCGCGCAACTTCGTTTGTATAAATACATTGGGTATGCCATTACATGAATGTTGTATTATCCACAGGTCTGGTATTTCTGCAGTATAGAAACGAAACGAAGAGAGCGTTACTGCCGAACGAGATAACCTCTATAGACACTGTGAAAGCACTCTTTGTGAGGAGTTTCCCGAAGCAGCTGACCATGCAGTACATGGACAGTCCGCTAGTGAAGATATACATCCATGACTCATCCAAGGATATGTTTTACGAGCTCGAAGATGATAGGTAAGTGTTTTTTTAAAAAGTTAAATTACAATAAAAAACCAAAGGCGCCAGTCTCAAAAAAGCGAAATCCGTCCCTTCCTCGGCTGTGTTTCTATTCCAATCGATTCACAAAACTGTTAATTAAAATGGCGCGCGCTGAGAAAGAACTTACATACAAATAAATCGCACAGATTGAGCTAGCCCCAAAGTAACTTCGAGACTTGTGTTATGGGTTACTAACTCAACGATTCTATATTTTATAACAAATACATAATTTAAGTAAACATCCAAGACCCAGGTCAATCGGAAAAGTTAGTTTTTCATCATGTTCCGACCGGGATTCGAACCCGTAACCTCCTTTGTGGCGGCGCGGTCCGGCATGATAACCATTACGCCACGAAGGTGAAGTAAGCTTTGCACATATTTGACAGGCCTGGTCGTGTGGCAGCAAGCAATGGTCACTTTATTCCGATGGCTGCGTGTTTGAAACCTGCGCATGGCAAACATTTGTGTGCATGAACGAACATGTCTGTTTGCCTTGGTCTGGTTGTTTTCTTTGTATAATAAGTATTTATTTACAAAAAAATGCATTTATGTATAACAGTAATTTAGTAGGTACCCATAGTACATACACGCTTTGCATAATTTGAGACTAGATGGATGTGTGTGTGATTCGTCCAAGAATATTTATTTATATTGCTTAATTTTTGTTTAAAATTATTCGTTTAGGAATGAAAGTATAAATCCCATACACTACAGTGATTAATAAAGCACTTACAACTGAAAGAATAACAAAACCGAACGTAACGAACTACGCTTGAACTAATCCGTAGGTACTTAACACAAATGTTGGTGTTTGAAATCCAGTTAAAAGTTAACCTGGTAGGTCGCGTATAGGTAACTACAAACTAGATTTCGACGGGTAACATACATAGACTCAGATATAAAACTTAGTAGACACCTTTAAATTCATGTAGGTAATTCCCAGTCGTGGGACATTTTTGTCAATTTTGACATGTAAACCGATATTTTTAAAGTATTTGTCAACTTCTGCTGTTAATGCTAGGGAATTCGATATAATTTAAAAAAGCGCTTTTGTCATTTGAAGGTACTTTTAGTATACAAAAACATATTTTGTTGACATAGATTTGAGTCCTCTTCTTCCTTGTCGTGTTCTTTATTACTGTTTTTCCATCGCAGTTGATGACAAAGCCTTTAGACTAGTTTAAACCATCCCTATCCTCCGCTTTTCTTAGAGCATCTGGTACAGGGGTACCGAGCAGCTGTTTGAGTACTCTAATACACATGTTATTTCTATCAATCGGAAGAGAAACAATATATCTACGTTCCTAAAAATATTTTTATAACATTGTGCGTAAGTGGACATCAAATATCATCAAAACTTACATAAATATTTAAGGTTGTTTTAATAGTCCACTGAAACGAAAAGTGTCTACCGAAATGATAAAAAAATACCACCGAAATGATACTTACTTACTTACTCCGATGGCTCATTGACCCAAAGTGAGTCTTGGCCTCCGACACAAGAGAACGTTATGATAGACTGTGTAAATTTATACACAATTTTGAAACAAATTAAACGAATCTAGCACTAGTTATAATGGCCACCGAAATGAAACTATTTTTGTCCCCTTGTTACTGAAATGATAAACTTACTTTTTTGGCGGGAAACCAAAAGACGTTGTGACCGGTGCGTTTGCGCCGAGAGCTTGAGCTTGCCTGATCCGAAGTGAGGAAAAGTGAGAGGGGTGCAACAACGCAATGTTGACGGGGCTATTCTACTAAAACTTACTGTCCTCTGAAATGATAACCTTTTCCAGACAAAAGTTGTCTGCCTGTCAAATGTATGAAGATACTTTATGAGCGGAATTTGATTTAAGACAGGCCACCGTGATGATAAAATAACACTTACAGACATATTTTTTTTTTGTGTATTAGAGGCTTTAACACAATGTTTTTTTTTTGCCAAGGTAGAGAAGTACTTTGCTGAGGAAAAATACATAAAATCAAAAATCAGCACATTGCACTACCGTTGTCAGGTTTGCCGTGTATTATTTTTTTTGCTTGCGCTATTCACCCAGATACAACAAAGTCAGTTAATTCAATTCAATACATAACATTATTTGATATTTGACACAAAAAAGTCACCACAAATATTCCTTTCGGCAAGACAACTTACATGGTTCGTTAATCATAATATAAGGTTGCTTTCCCACAAGCGATGCGCGAGAATGCGCAACAAGTGCGATGGGCGAGAGAGGGGCATGTGAGGCGCGCGGGTGAAATATGTTTTTTCCTTGCTTTATACTCGCTATTAAAAACTAAATAAAATCGTATCATTATCATTTATCTGACGACATTTAGATGAGGACCTCCGTGGCGTAATGGTTACCATGCCGGACCGCAACCCAGTAGGTCCCGGGTTCGAATCCCGGTCGGGTCATGATGAAAAGAGAATGTGTCCAAGTCAAGGTTTTTGTGAAGTGTAGAATTTTTATTAATCCCAGAGGTTCATAAATGTGCTAGCGGGTATGGATATCCATGATCACAATAATTTTGTATGCGTTCTCCACCTATTAATAAATAAAAAAAACAATTAAAATAAAAAAAAAATATTTTTCTCCAAAAGTTACAAGATTTACCTTATTAAGCACATTCAATGCTTTTGTTAGGCCTATCCGCTTTTTCACAAATATGGAAGCTTATAAATGAAATCAAAGGAAGAAATGGAAAGTAGAAAACAGGACGAGTATTAGGTAAATATAACTAGGTATCAAATTAGCTGAATTCAGGCTTAGGAAAGCGGGCAAGTCATTTATGATCCAAAGTTAGCATATGTATAATAAAATTTCAGAATATATAAAAAATTTGCCCAATAATTAAATGTAAAAAAAAATTTTATAGGTCTAAAATGCTAAAACTGGTCGTGAAAAGCCAGTCAATAAACTACATGAATAAAAATTGGGGTCAATATTGTAACATGTACACGCGTCGTAGTGTAGATCTAAATGGTGCTGTTTTTCATATTATTTACATTTTAATATAATTTAGCATAAATCATATGACAAGGATGTTATTGTGTACGGGCCTACGGGCACGTCATTTCATCATGCTCGCAAATTGTCCAAACTGGCGGTGGCGTTGGGGGTCGGGTTCATAATATTTTTCATGGTGCGCTCAGTAATGGAGGCTGGCAGGCCGACTCTCACGTCAACTCGAAAATACATGAGAACGGTTGCTGCCTTGCGTGTACCCTTCAACGGCCAAGTCACTCAACATTAACTATAATAATAAAGAAATTGCAGTAAGGAACCTTAGACTTGGCACGACTTTGTCTAGATTTCATTACTTTTTAGAGATAAACAAGCAGCTCCATCGAGACTTGGCTAGTTTTATTACAGAATGTTTTTGGTGGGATTACTGTATACTGTGACAAGAGAACGTGTTTGTGAAAACCTATTCTCTGAATAAAAGCTTTGAATCTTTGAAAACACGAATGCCATCACGGCAATCGAACGCGTGTTCGCCGACCCTCTGGTGCCCAAGGCAGAATCATTACCAACGGGCTGTCAAATGTTACATTTTAGTTACACGACACATCTATGCACCGCTCATATGCACATCGATTTATAGGGTGGCAGGGGGGAAGGGCCCTATGGAAACTAGACTGGGAATTTAGACATGAACGTGTTAGATACTTCCCTAGTATGTCAGGTTATTAAGATCATTAAAAGGAAATAAGTATCAAGAAAGTAAATTAAACAAAGTAATTAGTAAATTATATATTTTCAATTAAAACCAATACTTGGGCAGATAATCAAAATGTTTATTAAATCAATTAACTACTTTATAAACTACCACCATTTCGGAAATAAACCAAAATGACCACCGGTAAAAGAAATGGCGAAAGAAAACCGGTTATGGCCTTTTTTATCGATCAGGTATTTTAACACATCTTTTTCATACAAATACAAAATTACAATAATAATAAAAACAATTGGAACTTATCTTTAATGTCCGGCGGCCTCACAATAACTTCCGCCTAACGTTCTACCATGTCCTTAAATAACCTCGCTCCCCGCCAATCGCTACCTCCCCGCCAATCGTTACAAGTCAACATAGCAATTCAGTTTACTTCTAATTTTTAACATTATAAATTAATAAATTTATAATAAACGTAAAACAATTTTAACAAGGATTTAAAAGAAATAAATAAATCGTAAACCAAGTTATTTTCAGAACGGAAGTACGACAATATTTAACAAGTCGAACCGGAAGTGCCGAGTATCATTTAATAATTTTATTACATCTTTAGCAATAACAATATGATTCAAGATGTAATAAAATTAATTACTTAATAACTATAAAACTATCATTTGTTCTAATTTATCTGTAAATCGAAAGTGTCAAGTGACATCTAGTCAATCAGTCAGTACCATTTGAAAGATTACCTAATAAACGCTAGACAATGGCAGCCTGAAGGGCGCTTCCCTTCTTTGCGTCATGAACGATCCCTAAACCACAGTATAAATAAGGACAGTATTTTATCTCAGCTGTGTCCTTGAAATAATTACCTACTGCTGAGTAGATACGCGCTCGGGTCTAGGGCTGCCTCCCTTGGGCTATATGATATATGAAAATTAAACGTGCCGTAATATTCTTTCATTCACTTATTCCCCTTTAATGTGAAACTGACATTAGTTATTTTAATTTATAAACTGACGTTCGTAAAAAAAAATTCGGCTTCGCTCGTGGTTAATTTTATGATAAAGATCTCGTTTGACAACAAAACAACCCATAGCGCGACTTGTGGCGCCATCTGTAGGCCGGCAATTGAAAAAAAAACTCATTGTAATGACATACTTTGGGCTCTGTACCCCTGATAATATGTATGCAAATTTTCATAATGATCGGCTCATTAGTCAAGCCGTGAAGGAATAACAAACAAATAAACTCACTTTAATAATATTTTTATCATATTTGGTACGTAGTAGGTAGCTGATACCTTTGATTAACACATAGGGTACTCCTTATTCCGCATTATAGTACGCGATTCCCGTAAGATTTGGTCAGAAGTCTGATATAGATATAGATGGCGCTGCTGTGCATAAAATTAAACGCGGGTAACACCCCGGTCCGGGCAGCAGCTAGTGGGTAAATTAAAAATTATTTAATGTCAATATTTTCTTACAATACATTCAATTTTCTATCAATTTATAACGTAACCTATAAACGCAGCCTCAGTGACCCGTGAAATCCCTCGCGAATAACCGTTTCCAATCATACTTAGAAAGACTTAATATTTGTACTGAAATTGAAACAAAAACATCGACTGGTACACACCAGTAGTGGCAGGGGAGAGATTGTACCTATATCCTAGATTCACTAGATTGATATTTAGATTATTTCGAAAATCGAAATTTGTATCTCCACGGCATACAATATGACAGAAATAAACAGTTTAAAGTTTACGTCCTGATTGCCGACATAAGACTGCTTGAAGCAGTCAGAATGAATTGCTTCGAGCGACTACACAGTGAACTACAGACTTCTACATACACACACGCGGTCGTGCGGTCAAAGCTTCAATCTGTTGGCCATGACTGCAAGAGCGGTCCGTGTATCAATAGTTAACTGCTCGAGTAGTCCGTCTCTATCGGCTCTAAGGGTGATCAAAACTTCATTTTCTTTTGTTACTAGATACAGTTCGTGCATTATATGGATTTCCCGTGGGAATGCCCTGTTTTTTCCGGGATAAAAAGTAACATGAATCACTCTCCAGACCTAAAACTATACCCAAACAGAAATCATATCAATCCATTCATTACTTTCGACGTGAAAAAAGACAATACAAACACTGTCACATTTTTTAATTAAAAAAATATTGATTTGTCAGCATCAATAGAGAACGAAGCCTTTGAAGTCTAAGCTTTGAAGGCCTTCTCTCGTCATGTACGATTTCATTAAGTTACAGTATCGGCAAAATATTAATATTAAATGAATTTCTGAGGATCAATACCATTGATGAGCGGTTCCTGGATCTTTTTTACCTTTTAAAAATAGACATAATCATAATAGATTCTCGTAATAAAAACAGTTAAAATCTAGTTACTCAAGTTCTATCTTGCTTGCCTTATATGTTGTATGATCAAGATAGAAGAGCTACTTTGCTTAAGTTATAGAATATGTAATAACCCGAGGCTTGAGTAGAATATTACAAATACTTATAATGTAAACACCGCTTGTATGTTTACTGCAGTGCCACTTAGGAAGCGTGTCCACATATTAGGGGAGATTTTAATGAAATGCTTTGGTATGTTCGAGTGGTTTATTGACAATTTGAAACAGTAATTGGTTGGATTCCAGGCTCTTCAATCCCCCGTCTATCAGTTGTATTGTAACATGTTATTACGGAATACGTATATTAATTCAGTGGAATGTGTTTGGAATTTGATGTATTATTCACGAAATAAAATAAATGGATAAATATGCTGGTCTTGTGGTGCCTTTGAAAGGAGATAAGAACAAAAAAGCTCAATGCAATATGAAAATGAATGAAAATGAAACAACAATATGAACAAATTAAATAGAAACAATGAGGAAATCAAGATAAGATACATTTTTCGTTTTTTCTTTTTTACTGGCCGGTTATTCAAAAATTGAAATTCAAAACTTTTATTTAGATAATAGGTTTTCACAAACACGTTCTCTTGTCAGAGTATACAGTAATAAATGATTTGTATAAATTAATCTACTCTATAAACTACTACCATTTCGGAAACAAAAGCAAAGTTATAAATCCTTTAGGTCAAGGCGTATTCTTGTCTTCGTAGTCATAAGTCTCAATATTATGTAGTCTCGACTCAGTACACAGTCTCTGAGTCAAGACATCCCGAAGAAAGACGATATTAAAATTTCTTCAATAAAGGCGGATTTTGTAGTCAACACGATAATGCACATTTAATAGCTCCTGATCATACACTCCAATCGCTATGCATTTTAACCAACGATTGGTTCATATTATACCTTTTTTTTTTTTGTTTGAAGTCAGGAAAATGCATTACTGCATGTCCCGCCACTTGGGTCAAGCGACGGGGGTCTGTCGGGCTCGCCTCTCTAACCAATGAGGGATACCGACTAAAAACCTGACTGTCTGCCACCTCTCCGCCTTCACGTGGCGGGGTACTATCAATAATAATAAGAATCAAATTTTGAAACACACAGAAATTCATTTCTAATCACGAGCCCAAGTGAACGCTATCGTAGTTGGCGCCAAAATCCAGACAAGAGACAATAAATGACAGATATAAAAAATTACAATATGAAGGATTTACTCCCCAGCCTGACAGCTGGCTCGTAACAGGGTGTAACCCACAGAACAATGAAACGGGGAAGTTTTACACCCCATGACATGCATTTCGCTACAAATAGTATGTAAACCATGTCTGTAGGTTAAACGTCAATGAACCGAATGCTTTGATTGGCAGTGTATTTTTAAATATAAGTACAGAATAGCAATGAATCTCCTTACTAACGTGTGCCGTCTTTATACGTTTTGTTATGACTGCTTGAGGTGGAGAAATAGCAAAAAAAAAAACTCAAATAAACAGAGATTCAATTCAAAAATTGACCGGTCAATTCATTATTTCACCGGTCACTCTCCAAAATTTTACGTGTCTTTCAACCACTCCACATTGGCGGAATTTAATTGTATGAAGCGATAAAAAAAGACGCAAAGTCAAAGTGACAGTTTTTAAATGAGACGATTTATTTAATTAGGACCTATTATAAAGGCGAAAGTTATGTGTATGTTTGTTACTTCTTCACGCTCAAATGGCTGGGTCAATATTTATAATATTTGGTATTTTAGGTAGCTGATACCTTGGATTAACAACACATAGGGTACTTTTTATTCGAAATTACTACGTATAAGCCAGTTGAAATTAGACATTAAATTTACAAAGCGTGATGTAGTTTTACATTTTTGATATGTTGTATGGATATGTTAGGGTAGTGTAAATAAAAATTTACATCTTTGGAAAACTTGTGGAAACTGAGAAAAATGTGTAAAAATTTCGATCTTTTCTTTAGACCATAATATGGGGTACTTCAAAAGGGGCATTATAAGATTTTTATAGGGTCGACAACGCGCGAGTGATAAACGTCCATAAGCTACGGTGACCGGTTACCTTCAGGCGGGCCGTATGCTTGTTTGCCACCTTAGATGTATAAAAAATATAACCTGTTTAGCTATTTACAAGTAGGTACATTCACTGTATCTCCATTACAGAAGTGGACATATATTTTAACAAAAAAAACTGTGTAATTTCCCCTGACTGTTTCCCAACTCTTTACCTTATATCGATCGTTAAGTGAAACCAGAGCATGCACTTGAACTTGATATTCCAGCTATTGCATGATGAGGCTGTGAAATATACCCATCCTTGTCTTACAGGTGTGATTTCCATACAACTGTTCCGTCTTCTAATGGGCGTGGACCGGAATATTACGGAAACGCCCCCTCTTAAAATAATAGTAGCAAGAAATATATCAAATATAGGTATAACATTGTCATCCCATGACCTATTTGACAGATATTGTATGATTTCTAAAAATCATTAAACTTTATTGACCACAATACAAAAGTACTGGTACAATAGGCGCACTTATTGCTAAGTTGCATTATCTACCAGTCAACCATAGGGAAGTGCAGACTAGCAACTTCGTATGCGTGTATCCTGTTTTCCCGTGGGAATTTCCAATTTTTCTCTCCGTAAGAACCATCCTCGTACTTCAAGGAATATTCTAAAATTTGCGCTTATCAACACATTTAGCGATTCATTTTTATATTATAGATATACATACATACTATTTTATTGTTTTGTCTGATAAAACTATCTGAAACCTCTCAACAATTAGAAATTCCATCTTCCAAGGGTTTTTCGTAAAAATATGCAATTTTTCTTTTTTCATTACCCGTGTTTTTCATGTTCATATTCCTATTAATTAAAACAGTTGTAATGGTTTTGTTTTCGTATCAAAAAGATTTCTCAATGCAACCCACAATCATCCCATTGCATTATACGGGTCTCCCTTCAATCGAAGGGTATTAGAGCGTACTCTCCGAATTGGCGGAAGCCCGCCGATGGAAGGGCACCGAATTTGCATTATTGACTGTCATCTATATCCATGGAGAACAGACGGAATCGACGACTACCTACTAGATTGCTTTTAAATACACCACATAAATCCTTTTTTTTTGCAAAAGAAACAGATGAGCAGTGTGGTAATATGATTCGTTTTCTAAATATTCCCGTGAAGGGATTTTTCCAAACACTGTCTATGTTCGACGTGGGATGATTATGGGTTGAATATGAAATGTAACAAAGTTTTGTAAAAAGAAACGGAATATAAAGATCTTTGAACCGAACTGAATTGTCGCTTAAAAACTTTTGCATAATTCCTCAAACGAAGAAAAATACACGAAAAAAATTAAGACGTTTATTTATTTTTTTATTGTGGGAAATTTATAAAGAAATGGAAAGTTATTGTCAAATGTTCTCAACATTATTCCATGATACAATGTCGCTGTGATTTTGTTTTCTGTACCAAAACATCAAAATAAGCAGAGACTAGCGAAATTATCCAAATTAAAAGAATTTAAATTTCAGTCTATCAGCCTGTTTCTGAAACGCATTGTAATTTTAACCCCACATTATGTCTCAAGCTTTTTTTTCTTCTAATGTGTCATTTTCCGCTCCGGCTTTGCACGTGTTATAGATAATAGACTATGACACTTAGGCCGGATTCGACCAAACTTGAGTAAGTCTTTACTCGAGTGTAACTACTGCTTAATCTAAGAGTAAGCAGATTCTGCATTCTACCAACTACTAACCAAAGAATAAGATAACTATCCGCAAGTAAATATTTACACGGGCAATTTTGGCGGAGTAAAGGTTTAATCTGAGAATAGGTGTCACTTGTGAAAATAAGCTGTCAACATTTGAAATTTCACTGTATTATCCTACAAAATTAAATTGTTGTGTCATTCCAAGGCAAATTAGAAGAAACAAATACAATAATTTTTTGTCGGTTAATACATTAATTCATCATTCTTTTTACTCCGCAGAATAACAATACCGAGTTTAACGTACTCCTCGAGTACATTGGAAAAACGTGAACGAAGATACCCAAGGGTAAATTCAAGGAGTAAAATTATTCCCGGAATAGTAACACTCGTGTAACTTTGTATTTGGTCGAATCCGCCCTTAGTACTTATTCTTTGCCCGGGGGTAATGTAGCCGCAGAATAAATAATTTTCTACACATACGTACAGAAGTTGCGCTCCTTTGTTCATGAAGAAAGACGCCGTTTTAATAGCCTACAAAATCAGGTGGTTACCACGTGGAGGCTGTTTATTACGTTGTGCTACGGCGCCAATTCAAGTGTAAGGGTATTACTTTGTCAGAAAATGAAAATAAAACAATATAAACTTAACGTTTAGAAATATTATATAGTATTTTCAGCCCGTCTGGGGAAGGACCTCCACCTTACAGAAGATCGTAGCCAAATAGCATTGGTTTCGGCCATTGTTGTGTTCCTACGGTGAGTAAGGTCTCCAGAGCTCCACTTGGGGGGGTTGGGAGGGTTGGCAACGCGTGAGTGATACCCCGGTATTGCTTACGTCTATGACGGCTTACCATCAGGCCGACCGTATGCTTGTTTGCCACCTGTGTGGTATAAAAAAAAATATTATTTATTTTACAATTATGTTTTACAATTGTCTAACTTTTATGTAATGTCTGATGAATTTTTAACCTTTTCTAAAGTACATACCTACCTATTATTAAATTTTTGTGGTTCTGAAACGTACAATTATTTTAATAAGTATTCTGCTGGAAACTGCTGGAAAGCGTGAACTTACATGGTACCTATAATAAAATTAATATTTTTTTACCAGTGATAATAGTGTACTTAGTACACCACTTCAAGTTTTCGCGCGCTGTAGGCATATCGCTGTAGATAGGACGAGTTGGACGAGTGACGGATACCTGATGTAATTTCCGAACGGAGATAGAAATTTTCAAATCGGTCCAGTACTTTCAAAGCCTATTCAATGCAAACAAATCTTTCCTCTATTTCCTCTATATAGTATTAGTGTAAACGAAAACTAACAAATAACAGTATATATAAAAGTAAAAGAATGGAAAACTCCTTATTTATTGAGAGCACAACTTGACTTGTATTCAAAAGTGCAATGTTCAATACTTAGATCATATATGATCTAAGGTTGAAGTGTAACTTAGACTAATTTTAACCACAATTTTTTTTTTGTAAAATATTTTTCACATGTACATAACAATGTTGTAATGAAAAATAGAGATCTTTGAACCAAAAGAATTGAAAATATTTCCACTGAAACACTTTTAGTCTACTTTCCCTTTCCATGCCTTCAATTACCGTGAGCTACCCTTTCACAGAATATCATTCAGTATGTTTCGTTCGAAGAGTGTTATGCCTTGAATTGTTTACCTGTCATGCCTATCTTTTTGTTTTTTTATTTATTTATTAAAGACCACAAACAAGTTAATAATAATTTTTACTAGGTACCTATATATTAGTTACAATACAAAGGTTGCTGTTTTATAAATTGTGGACTCAACACAGATGGTCACAATATTGTTACATATCAAGATTATTACGATATGGATCTTTCTAAATTTACTTGTACTAATAGTTTATAATTTTATTTTAAAAGTTACATTCATTCAATTTACGTATTACTTTTAAGTTGCCAATAACCAACCTTGTAAAGGCACCACTTGACAGCGCAAAAATATCAATATCACTGAAATCAATGTTGTAATTGTGCATCCATCGATACATAGGGTTCCAAATGCCAGAATTTTTTACTTTGCTTTTCCTGTAACCATTCCGCCATCTATACAAACGTTTCAAATAAAAACAAAAATTACGCTTGTTATTTGGGAGGGAGGCTTCCCTTAAATATCCTATATTGCTCCATTTTTAGGGTTCCGTAGTAAACTACAAGGAACCCTTATAGTTTCGCCATGTCCGTCTGTCTGTCTGTCCGCGGTCTTGCGCCTCTGTAATTTAGTATGTATACACATATAAAGTGCTGGAACAAAATTTGGAAAAAAAAATTTTTTTTGTGTGCCTCCCCTACATTTTAAGTGGAAATGAATTTTTTCACGCCCACCCCATGTTGTCGTTAGATAGGTCTCTTCAAAACATTGAGGGTGTGGGAAGATCGTTTTTCGATACAATGATCCGTTTCGGAATTATTTACGTTTTCGTTTTTCGTAATTTTCGTTTTGCACGGTGGTCCCCCCACTCTATCTCCGAAAGTCTTGTTTAGAAATTTAAAAAAAATCATGGTAGTTAGTAGTCCATATGCTGAACCTTCAATGAAAACTATTACGGTTAAGTAGGCTCTATCTATTAGATACCGAGTAATAGCCGACGAACTTAAATATTAAAATTTATTTGAGTAAAACTTACAAATTTTAATGTCATAGAATATGGCATTGCATTCATCTGCAAGCAAGCAAAGCGTAGCAAATACGGAACCCTAAATTGTGCGTGGCTCGACATGTACTTCCCCGGTTTTTTTATTATTTGTTTTTATAGAGGCAACAGAAATACATCATCTGTGAAAATTTCAACTGTCTAGCTTTAACGGTTCATGAGATACAGCGGAGGTTTAGTCATAGGGTCCCGTTGGCTTTGGGTTCGGAACCCTAAATTAATGGTTCGAAACCTAGAGCTCGGATAATTGGGAGGGCGGATGTTTTTCCAGTGAAGGCCAAAATAAAAAAACAAAAACAATCAAATCGGCCTTTGTCGAAGCTCAAATGTATGGAAGGACGGAATTTGTCTTTTTTTACATCTCATGAACCGATTTTCAATATCGGAGAACACTACTTTCTCTTGGTATTTTGCATGAATAAATACAGTTTCGTGGGCATGTTTCAGGGAAAAGTGCATGGACAAACAAATATTCACTGTTGATACAATTTATTATGGATTTAAAATTAGGTTCTTCACTGTCGTATTAATTACTTCGCAATGTTATCAAAATCTTAGATTGTTTAACAGCAGCGGATTCAGGGCATCAATCTGACTACATCACTCCACCACTAATGATGACTAATTTAATATTCCCTCCAAAACAACCCAACTTAATCGTGATAAGGAGAATTCATACCAATTTTCTGTCAAATTAAAATGTGTCTTGATAATAACACAGTTTCGTTCCTCAGCTGTGTGTCAAACAATAAACGCTCTCTTTTATCGACAAAATGGCCATATGGCGCCACGACCCCGCTCGGCGCATCTGTGCATAAGTTTAAAAAACACACCGCAGTTACTTTTTAGTTACAATTTAGTGGGTACATCAAAAGTTGAACACACACTGATGTTATCGTGTTGCATTCTGTTGTTCCACAAAAAGTGACGCAAAGATTCTAAAGTTTTATTCAGATAATAGGTTTTTATAAACATATATTATTATGTTTACTGTTAAATCTATTTATTGTGAGGTCACATTGAATATTTTTTGCTAAAATCCGCCACATATTGTGGCGGATTTTAGCTTTTTAGCGGAGGCTAATTTTACATCTGCCCGACCCGATTTCAATGAAGTTCATCGAATTTGACCTGAAACCGTTCTACTGGAGGAAGCCCTTGGACGATATTGAAAATAGAAGTTATTATTTATTTAAACCTATAATCATCTTACTGTAGGGACAAATGCCTATCATGTATCCCTTCATGACGGGTCTCCCTTCAATCATAGGATTAGAGCATAATCTGCCAAGCTGTTCTTAATATGGATTGGTAGACGCCAAGGTTTTCCAGGCGGCTGATTTGGCTTAACGGCTATCATTCATCAAGACGATGAATTGTTAAATCATTTAGTATTATTTCATTGAGTACATCACATATCTCATTTAAGAGAGGTAGCACAGCGGATATTCTCGAATCGGAGCAGAACCGGGGAAGGACCTTACAGAAAATCGTAGCCAAATAGCATTGGTCTCGGCCAAATTGTGTCCCTACGGTGAGTAAGGTCTCCAGAGCTCCACCTGGAGGAGTTGGGAGGGTTGGCAACGTTGTTTTCTTTGTATTATAATTATTATATTTATAAATTATATTATAATGTTGTCTGGTACTATAACAGAATCAATGAATCGATCAATTCATTTATTTGCTAGAACATGAGTTTACAAAGATGGTTTGTTACAAAAAGTTTCAATATGTTCACCTTAAATTATTAGGCATGCAAATATTGAATGAAAGTAGGTTAAGTCTGGCTTACTTTGGGACCATGTGGCGATGTGTGAATTCAATAGAATTTATTTATTCAAAATAAATCCACATTAAGTTACAAGCTATTTTTTTCGTCTTAACTTCGAAAGTACATACTCGTATGTATACTAAAAATAAAGTACGTTGTAAATTTTTACTCAATAATAATGATGAAGCCCAACAATAAACGAATACATAGAAAACACCCAGGCTCAAAAACAAACACGAATACACCATAACGTAAGTATTTTTCCTACATCGAACCCGGGCCCCTGCCGTTCATTAACCAACGCACCACCGGATTATCCAGGCCGACAATTCGGAGGATAAAAAGGTGAGCGGCCTACGCCGAACTCGCCCTAGCCAAAGGCCGGGCGTGACGCCCATCCTCGCAGTACCATTAACGCCTTTGATCAAACGATACCCATACGAGTCGGTTGTTTACTTGACACCCTGTCAACTGTGTATCTTTAACAAATTGTTTAAAGAAATATGCTGAAAGGACCACCCGTCCATGTGCACGACTACCGCTGTCCGTAAGTAAATTATTTATTTCTTGACCACAATGCAAAGTAATGAATCGTTGTTAATGCTAATTGCATTGTCTACCATTCATCCACTTGGATGCGGTTATTTTAAACATACAAAACAATATTATTTTCATATATATCATATATATTCGTTGTTCCAATAATTATTCGGTATGTAGAATATATTTTAAATTAAAACGGTAACATACGTTTCTGCAACGTATTTTATGTCCCCATTGGCTGTCTCTTTTGTTCTTTAGTTTGACAGTGACGGCTATATTAAAACGTGTCAATAACTTTAAAAATGGTTTTGAGCAGTTCACCGAATATAATCTTGATTTATTTATTTATCATAGTATTGTTCGTAAAATATAATATTATTACCTATAAAAATTTGCATTCTCTTATTATTTTATTTGTTTACTAGCGAAACCCGCGCAACTTCGTTTGCGTGTATCCCTACCCTACCCTATCCCTACCCCTACCCTATCCCTACCCTACCCTATCCCTACCCCTACCCTATCCCTACCCTACCCTACCCCTACCCTACCCCTACCCTACCCCTACCCTACCCCTACCCTACCCCTACCCCTACCCTACCCCTACACTACCCTACCCCTACCCCTACCCTACCTCTACCCTACCCCTACCCTACCCCTACCCTACCCCTACCCTACCCCTACCCTACCCCTACCCTACCCCTACCCTACCCCTACCCTACCCCTACCCTACCCCTACCCTACCCCTACCCTACCCCTACCCTACCCCTACCCTACCCCTATTTTTTTTCATTTATTGGAAAAAAATTAGGGGTACACAGAGCATTAGAAAACAACAAAAAAAAATCTGCCAAATCGGTCAAGCCGTTTTCATGTTATGTCGTGACAACGGAAAACGGGTTTCATTTTTATATATATAGATTAGCGGACCATACCGGCTTCGCACGCCGGTTTTTATGTCTAAGGTGGTAACATACGTGCTAGCTATATAAAAATTGCGCAAATGTGTAATTCGAATATTTCTCTAATTAAACTATTACAAACTAGCGCCCCGCCCCAGCTTCGCGCGGTGTAGTACGGATCCCTATTTTTTTGAAAATAAAATATAGCTTAAATATATAGCGACACCATATAGCGACACTATTGTCGCTATGTGGTGTCGCTTCCCAAAGGCGAAATAATTTTTTAAATCGGTCTAGTTAGTCTTTGAGTTTATTTGTTACAAAAAGAAATACAAAATCTGATTTTTATTAGGCAACTAGCCATTCATATTTTGAAATTGATTTTTGAAAGAAAAATTTCACCTCCCCCCAGGTGGGATTCGAACCCACGACCCCTCGATATCGCACTGGGCCGGATATGGTGAAGTTTTTCTATCAAAAATCAATTTCATTATACAAAATCTATCCAATATTAGTATGGATCATATAAGTTAAGCAACGAAAAACTGTGCCACAATTTGGATGAAACAATAAGAAACATCCACACATCCATACTTTTGCGTATTTAGAGAAATGTTAGAAATATGAAAGGCTTCTTAAATTACCATGGCAACGGCAACGCGGGCAATACCGAGCCGAGAAAAGCGCAGTTATATCTTGTGGGGTCCAGATCAACATACCAAAAGTCTTCGTGGGTGGGGGGAAGGGGGACTGAGGGTGTAAGAGGGGATCAAAGGTCCCCTTTTTTCTAAATTCAATTTACTTACCACCTATTTTTTTTAAATAAATAAATAAATATAATATAAAGGGACAATTCATACAGATTGAGCTAGCCCCAAAGTAAGTTCGAAACTTGTGTTATGGGATACCTAACTCAACGATATTATATTTTATAACAAATACATTAATTATATAGATAAACATCCAAGACCCGAGGCCAATCAGAAAAAGTTCGTTTTTCATCATGACCCGACCGGGGATCGAACCCGGGACCTCCTGGGTGGCGGTCTGGCGTGGTAACCATTTTGGTCATATTAGTTTTAACTCTGAAAAAAATATTTTTCTCACTTTCCATGTTTATACTTTTTTTCAAGATTATCAAGAAGAACTTTTATTCATAGTATTCATATTGTATTGTAATAAGTTATAAAGAAGTTTCATGACGATTCTTAATTTTTTTGCATATTTTTTTATTCTTAGTTGTCTACCCATTCTTTGTTGACTGTACTTGTCTATAATAAATCAATCTACATTATTGAGTTTTGCCTAACTTCTTGAATATTTGGAAGAACTTTATACCTAATTGACACAAGGATTGATCACTTGATTCGGTATTGAAAGCCATTAACGTGACACATTATCAAAGTAAAGTCATCAACTCATATCTTTTTATACCACGGGCGGATTCGACCAAACACAAAGTTACACGAGTGTTACTATTCCGGGAATAATTTTACTCCTTGAATTTACTCTTGTGTATCTTCGTTCACGTTTTTCCAATGTACTCGAGGAGTACGTTAAACTCGGTATTGTTATTCTGCGGAGTAAAAAGAATGATGAATGAATGTTTAAACCGACAAAAAATAATTGTATTTGTTTCTTCTAGCTTGCCTTGGAATGACGCAACAATTCAATTTTGTAGGATAATACAGTGAAATTTCAAATGTTGACAGCTTATTTTCACAAGTGACACCTCTGCTCTGACAATTGTTATTCTCAGATTAAACCTTTACTCCGCCAAAATTGGCCGTGTAAATATTTACTCGCGTATAGTTATCTTATTCTTTGGTTAGTAGTTGGTAGAATTCAAAATCTGCTTACTCTTAGATGAAGCAGTAGTTACACTCGAGTAAAGACTTACTCAAGTTTGGTCGAATCCGGCCTAAGTTGGCAAACATACAAACGGCCCGCCTGATGGAAAAACATTTTCCGGCTAATACTGAAAGAAATTTTCTATTTCATCAATCTTAACATTATTATCCACTACTATCATCAAATACTATAGAAGACTAATACCCACAGCTCTTGACGTTTCTCATACAATGACTTGGCAACCTCCGTTCACCTCATGCCGCTAGGGGCGCTGTAACATTTTGCATACAAAAAACCTCCGTTCACCTCATGCCGCTAGGGGCGCTATAACATTTTGCATACAAAAGTTTTGAAATCGTTCACCTCATGCCGCCCTCATGCCGTAGGGGCGCTAGTGTCGCGTCTTGCCCGAATTCTTCCGAAGCTGTGGGTATTAGTCTTCTATAGTATTTGCTATCATCACTTACCCTGGTCTCATCATTGGTAGTCGACAGTTGACCCAATTCAATAATCAAAATCAAAATTTCTTTGTAACCCTAGGCCTAGGCCCTCGCAGTAATTTATATTTCAATCGACCAGCATTTCGGAACGACCATTGATACGTTTCCCCTTTTCTCCATATCAGTTGTGATGCTCTCTTTCTTCCGCTTTTCCTACTCTTTCTTTCCTTCAATCAATGCGTTCTTTCATTTATCTATTACTCCCATCATTTTTGTGTCGCAAAACTGCAACCGGCTATTAATTATTTTCTTAACAAATCTTTCAGTTATCCATCAAGCTCTTTATATATATATTGCTATAAATAAAATTGTCTATAATCATAAAGATTTTACGTCCAATCCTCCTTTGAGAAAACCTTCTACGATGTACAAAATGGAAGTAATAGTATTCTAAGGATGATTAAGGCCCGGCGCCCATTATCGGCATCGGCAAGGAAAAGGATCCTTCGGCATCCTACATGCAAGCGCACACTATCGGCAATTATGCTTTGGCATGCTGCAACGTTCTTAGGGATGACGAGACGTCCTTAAGGATGCCGCACCGTCCTCGCCCCGCAGGGCACGCTATCCCCCGAGTGTTGCCTCGGCGCCGCCGGCGGCGAACCGAAGGATGCCGAAGGATGCCGAAGCATGCCGAAGCATTCTCAAGGCTGCCGATATAGCAGCCTCAAGCATACCGAAGCGGTATTTTTGTTATTACGACCACATATCACGGAAATTTCTACTTTATTGCCATTATGTTATAGTATATTGCTATTTGCCACCTAAAATCCTCAGTCGTACCGATGCCGATAATGGGCGCCGGGCCTAATTCAGCTATAAGTCTAATCAATGAACAAGTCATTACCTGAAAACACGATGTCATACTCGTCATACTGATTTATATTATAATAATTTGATATATTTTTCACGTTTTTATTGACTTTGTTGTTTCTTTCAATGTCGAATCTCATATCAGCCCGTAATCATACCACTGCGGGGAAACGGGTCTCCCTTCAATCCAAGGGTATTAGAGCGAACTGTACCACGCTTCTCCAATGCGCGAGGCCAGTGTTTTCCTTCCAGCATCAAGCCACCGACTTGGACTTGACGACTGTCATCTATCAACAACAGTAACTATGTCAAGTAACTTAAAAGAAAATAAGCTGCCCATGTTGAAAATAAGAACGCGTATAATGTAAAATTATTAAAAATTGCAAGAGATTTTTAATATTGTGGACTAAAATGTTTAAATTACATTTTAGTCTAAAGTACTGTTCCTGGTAAAGGTGAAAGTTTCTTCACAGAAATCGAGTTGTTATTTTAATTTTGAAAATATTTGCACTCTTATGAATTTCCCATTTAGAGATACCTGGAGGTCCAGTTGGTAGGTGAACATTATTGCCATACCGAGGTCTCAACGCTTCAATAACGTCTTTATTAGTTTCCTGGATGAACTTAATTAAAAACAGTGGCTTCCTCGCGTTTGGTATCTCTTTACACCAAAGTTTATTATTTCGTTCCACGATAAAGAAACTACATATTCAAATTCATTACACTGAAGTTTATTCTCTCGTTCCTGTATACAGTATGCAATTAATCTTATTGTTTCCATTGTATCGTCATGCAAGATGCACTTTATTCAATTGCTATGGTAATGAGGGGATGCATAATACTAGATTTCGATTATCATCTTCATGGCTAAGTATATTGTTTTTGTGTTTTGTTTTTTCATTAACCTTGTTTTTTGTATGCTCACTATACGTGTTTAAACATACTATGTGCAAATGTTTCTCTTTTTTTAATTTTTTTTTTCATCAAGAAACTAAACTTGTCTTTTTTTTCATCTCACTGTTATTGTCTGGATGTTTTCTAGCACTTATAGGACAAGCTTAGCTTAGTTTGGGATTGATGGCGTTGTGTAATTCGTCAAAAGAATATTTATTAATATAGTTTATATAATCGACGTTACATAGAACAACTTTATCAACACCTGGTACTCTGCCAACTTTTAAGGGGTTCGCTATTTTACCTCATAAATTATAATGTCATCAGCCATAATTTATTGACCAACCTTATTGTCACCTAAAATGAAAATACCCCAAGCAAAGGCCTCCAGGTAACGCACCATTGGACCGAAGAATATTCAATTATAAGCGGTTCCACAGTAAAGTTGAAATAACCTAACATTCGGGAATTTTGTTAACATGATTAGGTACGTTTTGACTTTGGTTTTGAGCTTTAAAGATTTTAGTACGGATCCTGGTGTGCACACCCCGGACACTCCATATAACGCGCGTGAAATAATTACCTATTTCTACTACATAGGCCAATGTCGTCATACACATTCGTTCACTATTTGGGTTTTGAGTACGACCCTCATATATCCTACCCCAGTGTGCGCTGGCCCTCCGACCCGCTGACACAGCCCGCCGGCGCAACCCGGTGACATGAAACTCGACATTCGATTCTTTTTATATAGGTCGCTGGGTTCTAGGATTAGTTATAAAAGTTCATTTGATTCGGTAACCAATGCTCTCGTGGGTGGGTGTATTTCTTCAAAAATAATGCTATTTCCATTTCATCAACATCATGCAGGGATACTGGTCTCCCTTCAATTGAAAGGCCTCTGCCACGTTGCTCCAATGCGGATTGGCAGAGGTGTTTCAAGCCTCCCGAAGGCCACTGATTTGGCTTAACGACTGTTATCTACCGATAACAGCCGGGACCGACGGCTTAACGTGCCCTCTGATGCATGCAGAAACTCGAGATAACGAAACCCATCCAAACACTGGTTAGGGTCGAGGTCGCTTGACTTGCGTGTTTACCTAGTCTTGCTATATAATAATATATTGTAAAAGATTTTTTATTTATTTTTCAATTGCAAATAACATTTATTAGTTTTACAATGTGTTAGTTTAATACATAAATATTAAACAATTTAAAATATAAAAGGTTTATTCGAAGTGGTCTCCATTGGCTGCAATACAGTCCTTTAAACATTGAAGCCAGTTATCAATAGAAACACGCACTCTTTCCATGGAAAAATTCTTCACTGCCAATCGTATGGATTGTTTTAGGGACTCCAAATTATCATGACGTTTAGAGCAAGTCGTACTCTTTAAAACGCACCATAAATCATAATCCAGCGGATTAAGATCGGGACTAGACGACGGCCAGTCTTCAGCTCTGATGAAGTCGGAAACGTTCGATTCCAACCAAGACGGCGTGGACCGAGCTTTGTGACCCGGCACCGAGTCTTGTTGGAAGGACCATTCTTGGTTATTGAACATGGTGTTTTTAAGGGGCTTAACTACCTTCTCAAGAATGGTATTTTGATACACTTGTGCCGACGTTTTGATACCTTTTTCACAAAAGTATGGCTCAGTCACTCCTTCATAGCTAACACCCCACCAAACCATCACTGAAGTCGGGTAATGCCCACGTTGCACTCTGTCGACTAATTGGGAAGCTTCCTTAGAGCTTTGAGCATAAACAATTGTAAAAAAAATCTCATCCGTTAACAAAATTTTTCTGTACCTCCCTTTGCGTACCGCTTCAGTAGTTTTTTCGATTTTACCACCCTATTCTTTTTTAAATTATCAGTTAAGAAATGACCAGTACGTCTCTTATAGGCTGCAAGTCCTAAGTCATCTTCATCTCCCGAGATAAAATCTTTGCTTTCGGACAGGATTTCTTCGAATTCTTTCCCTTACTGCTTTGACTACCTTTTTCGTACGAACACTACGTGGACGGCCGGATCTTTTTCTGTCACAAACAGAGGAGCTCTCATTGTACCTATTAATAGCCCGGTACACAAACATTTTACTAATTCCAAGCGTATGGAGAGTTTTAAAAACTGCACTTGGCTCCATACCTACTTTGTGTAATGCAATCACAGTGATTCGGTTCTCTTTATCACCCCACTCCATTTTAAAATCGCAAAATATTGTACAATGTATTGGCGCCAAAATAAGAAAAGACAATGAAAAATCATATAAAAATGACAGATTCCAAATTCAAATGTAATATTTTGTTTATTTTTAGTTGTAACAGTATTTATGGCCAGACTAAGTATATTAGAGTGCGACACAGCGACGCATCGAGCTCCTCGAAACCTTTACTCACATTGCATGTAATATAACAAAATTCCCATAGTGTGGCACATGAATGAGCACACTACACTTACAGATGAAAAATACGAAAGTCATGGAATACTCACTACGCCTACGCGCACGACAGAGCATTATTTGTATACGGGAATCTCTTTCAACGCGTTTTACAATACATGATACAGCCATAAGACTTGTTACTTTAAAAATGTTTTCCTTCCAAAGTGTCGAGATTCTTAAAAATGTTCTTTGAGATCTCGTAATTATTTATTTTAGCTGAGATGTTCCTTTGATTGTCATTTTCAGAGATTGACGCCTTCAGATATATAAATAGACTAGTTAACTGTGACTTTTTTGCGTGTATCCCACTTTCCCATGGGAATTTCAGAAAGTGCTTTCTTATCGAATGCGTACGTCATATAAAGAACACAACTTTAAAAGCTATCATTCAGGCAAATCATTTTATAATAGATAATGAACAGAAAAGCACTTCATGGAAAGTGCGTCTCACGTTTAAGGGGCCGTTTAAGTATTACTTAAGCAAATCTGCTTAAGTAGGTAATATTATTACAATATTAATGCATTTTATATGTATAGATAATTTCAGGTGCTGAACACGGTGTTATAAAACTTTATTTAACAAATAGTAACATAGTGTTAACTCCAAACATCTTCTTGTGACTAAGATGATGATCTTTTGTCAACAGGTCGCATCTTCGAGACATTCGGGATCGATCTGTGCTCCGCCTTTTTGAAGCCAACGATATTGGCGGCGGTGCATTCCCTGGTGCTGTTGGAGTAGGCTCCGTCGTCATGCCCGCTGGTGCTGCAACTTGTTCTGGGCCATCGAGCTGGGGAGATCAGGTGAGTTCCTAAATACCAGAAAAAATAATGAAGAAAAGGAGGGGAATAGGTTGATACGTTGTCAAAACCTGTATTGACATAAGTAGTAAATATCTAAGGATACACAAACCTGCCGTCTGAACTGATAGTAGGAAAATATAGGTGACGTGCTTCTAATAGGCCTATTTGAATGACTTCCGCCCGTCGCTACCCCAAGCGGGCGGGACATGCAGCATTGCATTTTACTGATTTAAAAAAAGGCCTATTTGAATAAAAATATTTGAGTTTACTAATATTATTAATATTATTAATAGAAAGTGAGTTTGTTTGTTTATTTGTTATTTCTTCGCGTATTCACTAAGCAGCCGATCATTATGAAAATTTGTATACTTATTTTCAGAGGTACAGAGCCCAGCATAGGCTAACTTTTACGCGGGTGAAGCCGCGGGTAACAGCTAGAATTGAATGAAATAAAAATCATTTATTATCAGACATAATGTTTTTTAATATTTTCTACTGTGACAGCGTACAGTAAATCAAAAATGTTTTTGTTGCGCTGATAAACATTCATTTATATCAATAAAAAAAATTATCCGAAATCCGCAATCGACAATCGACAAACATTTGCTAGCATGTAATTTACTTAGGTACCGATAAGATATCGATTTTTTTTAACTACGGAACCAATTTTTCATGCATTATCTACCAGTCAACCTTTGGGAAGTGCAGATATTCACGAATGCGGTTTCAAATGACATACAACGTTACGCGAAGTACCGTCTTTGGGACATCAAAGTAAAATATTTTTAAATTACAATATCGAATCGATAAATTTTTTCTACCACCAGTGTCTACTATTACCTTCGGTAATTATATTCTACGTAGGTACTAGATGGTTCAGTTCAAATTAGAGTTTTCCGTCTCTGTCGCATTCTGCCGCCCACCTCCGATATCACTATTTACGTCTTAGAATTTCAATCAAATTACCTTTGTTCATAGGTACTTGAATATCAATATGATGCCGATACTTTTTAATATTTCCTTATCAAAAGAGCCTTCGAACACAAAGGCTCCTCTGTTTACATTAACGAGGAATTTTTTAACATCACAAAGCAGGTTTCTAGATTTTATCGAGTTCAAGTACTACTTCTTCTCTGTAATTGAATATTCTCTCTAGAATTTCATAAACTTTACGTAAAGTTATTCATTTCCTACAAATTGTTTTCCTGTGAAGTTTATGTTTTATATTCCATTTCCAAAGAAATTTAATGATAGTGGTAATTTTGCTTTGTTTCCGAAAATGTGGTAGTTTATAGAGTAGCTTATTTAATATGAGTTATACCTAAATATACAACATTAGTTTTATACCACTAAGGTGGCAAACAAGCTTACGGCCCGCCTGATGGTGAGCGGTCACCGTAGCCTATGGACTAAAGAACTTGTATGTGAAGGTCGACTCTCTAAATAAAAGTTTTAATTTTCATTTTATTCATCGAAAATTTTGTCATCAGGACCAGAGCTACTTCAGCGAGCCTGAAATTGACTCTGAGTATCATCATCATGTCCACAAGTCAAAGGTAAGTTCTATAAAATAAAATATTTTCATGTGTATTTTGACAGAAATGTACATAATTATGAGAGATATTACGTAGAAGTTTCAACAAGTTGTGTTAACACAAATATGTGTAGATAATTTTGGATCCAATGTAAAAATAAAAACGCTATTTAATTTTATAAGAATTTATTTTATAAAAATGGTAACAGAACGTTAAAATGTACTTATAATAAAAACGATATTGTAAATATGTAAGTTAAATCTACAATAAATAACAACTCGCAATTTGGCAAGCATGCAATATGACTAATCAATGGATCGGAGTCCATATTATCGTTCTCAAGCAACCGATTGCTTCATCGCGACTGTACAATATGAGTCAGTATCATATAGGTGCATTTGTAGCTCACCTATGTAGCAACTGGTCTATTTATCAACTCGTAACTCTTGTAAGTTGTAAATCGCCTGTTTATCAACTTGCCTATGTTTTTGCAATATATGTAGGTAAGATTTAGATTATTTTGGGATGTTTTTGGGATGGACTAGGATATCTACGTGAATAACTTAAATTTTCGTTAAAAATAATAATAGGTAAATCATTCAATTGCCAGAATACAGAATATTTTGCATGCTGCATGCAAGATGCGCAAATATTAGTGGGTATTTTTGTCACTATTCTACTAATTCTTTACCTATTATAAAACAATTTCCGAATAACCAGTCACAATTTTTTTTCTTAAATATACTTTTTTACCAATTTATATTTTGAAATTATTGGGATTTTCGTAAATGGCGTTATTAAATACATTTTTTTTAATATCTTTATGACCGAGGTTGATATATTAAATTAGCAAAATTTTCTCTTTTCTTGTCGGAGGATTACCACATTGCTCAATCTAAAATATTGGGGAATAAAGAGTCTTCAGATAATTAAAAGACAAGTGCTTATAGACGATCGGATTTTTCGGACCTCACCACCTCACCATATTATGGTCGATCATGTAGCGGACACCACAAAACTCCCAGCGGGAAGCAAACACTTTATAATTTGAATATGTCAGTCAATTATGAATTTAATCGATTACAAATCATTTTATCGCGACAAAGCACACAACATTTTTCAGCATAATAAGGCATGTCAGTATGTCTATTATTGTCTTGTTCATTGCATCAATCTTCGCTCTGAAACGTACCTATATTTTTATTTTTCATTATATTTTCTATTTTGATCTCCCTTTTCTTCCACTACTCTCCTGGTTTTCCGTCCTTTAACAGTCGCTATTGTGCGAATTATCTGCGTAACGATTATAACGATTTTGTATAGCTATATTACACAATGGGTCGCTTAAAAACGATAATAAAGTAAATAAAATTTAAATTAAAACAATTTTGTTATTATACAACATAAAAATAGTAATAGCTAATATAGTAATTATTTTCTAACAGCCTCTGACATATAATTATTATGTTAATTTTAACATGAACTTAGTTTTAGCTAAGTTTTATTTGATAATATAATAGTAAGATCTTTTATCCGTTTGTTCACTCCACTGCAACTCATATTTCTCGACAATAATAAAAATATTAATAAAACATGTTGCGTCGTCCGTGTCGAAATCGAAATTGCAGTCGAGTTGACGAGTGGAGAGCTTTAATAGTTACTTAACATAATACACATTACACAATGACGGTATTTACAAAGCTATGTTAAATTCTACAAAACGAACCAAAAACAAAGAGGATTTAATTTTTATTGGTACAGTCAACAAATGAAAGAGGTGAGCATGCTAGAGAAATAATAACAAGAGACTTACAATAGGAATACATATCAGACACAAAAAGTTAACTGAATATTAAAATTAAATATTAGCACAGTTCGGATCGGACTATGTAAATAGTTTGAGTCAATTTCATCTCTCACCGCCACTTGTGCGGCTTAGCTAACATTCTGTTTGACTTTTGGAAGTAACTGCATTTAATCCAGCACCCGAAGGATACTCTTATCCACTTGGATTCACTGAGAGTTTTCAGGTTAATCTTATTGTATAGGCATGATTTTAGTTATTTATCTGGATGTGATTATATTTCACTAGCTTTTTTGCCCGCGACTTCGTCCGTGTGAAGTTCCGGACCCGTTCCCGTGGGAACCACATTGAATTTCGTGAAAGCTACAGCCTATATCACTCCCTGATAATGTAGCTTTCTACTGGTGAAAGAATTTTTGAAATCGGTCCAGTAGTTTCGGAGCCTATTCAATGCAAACAAAAAAACAAACAATCAAATCTTTCCTCTTTAATATTAGTATAGATTACAGTTTCTATATTTTGTTGCCTGGAATCTTTACAGCATGCAGCATTATTCCGTTAGCGGTGCTTCTTAAAGTATTTCAAAGGACGATTTATAAATATTAGCATATTATGCAGCTAATAATATACTATGCAGCTAATTAGAAGTATTAGAACATACGTTCTAATATATCTAATTAGCCGCATATTGAAATTGCAACATGGCAACGTAGTAACATTGGATCAATAAATCAATAGCATATCTTGGTATTTTACTGAATGGAATTTCCAATAAAGCTCTCTGTGTAAACGTGCTTTTGAATTTAATGTCTATCTTCATTAGTTTGCAACTGCATACGTTCTAATACTTCTAATTAGCCGCATATTGAAATTGCAACATGGCAACGTAGTAACATTGCATCAATAGCATATCTTGGTATTTTACTGAATGGAATTTCCCATAAAGCTCTCTGTGTAAACGTGCTTTTGAATTTAATGCCCATCTTCATTAGTTTGCAACTGCTGGTGTCTTTATATGAATATATCAGAAACTGCGAGGACATTTTCCGTGCATGCCTTTTGATGAGAACTTCGATACATAGTTCTTGTTTGTATATTGATATTTAGTATCTGTATATTCCTGTTTCTGTTATTTTAATTAATCAAAGTGTTACAAACCGATCTATTTTGATAAACATTATATTTTTATAAATACGAATTATAAAAATATAATGGAATATAAAAAATATTATAAAAATATATATAAATAAGTCTATGTTTTATACCTACGTCTGATTTACGTCACTTCACTTTTCACCTTCACCCTTTTTACAAGCCTTTGTAAGTTGCCATCCTTAATACAAAATATATTTACTACCTATCTGATAAATAGCTTTAGATACATATTATTAGTATATTAGCGAAACCCGCGCAACTTAGTTTGCGTGCATTCCGCTTTCCCGTGGGAGTTTTGGGAAATCCTTTCTAATCGGATACCTACCTACATTATACAATCACACTATAGCGTCTTACTCGCGTCTCACTCATGTCTCTACGATCAGCGATTTAGGCTGTGCGTTGATTCTCAGTAGATTCTCCTCTTAATTGTTGATCCGTTTTGTCAATTGGCAGTTTTATTTTGTACATTATATTACTTGATATGGTTGTATCTATTTTAGAATTTAAAACGCTTTACAAATAGGCAATCCCTTGTAATAGTGAGCACCATTGTAAAGCTTTTTGGGTGTCGCCCTCCATGACAGAACTAGTGCTTTTTTGAAGGGCTCATTAGCACATCCGCTGCAAACTTGCATTACAGCTTTTACTTCAGCTTCAGCCGGTTCTCGTTCATCCACCTGAAAGTACCAATATGACTAATTCTTTATGCAAATAAATTTCGAAGTGATATTACGGCTACATATATTATGCTTGCAAAAAAATATTAAGCCGATATTACTTATTTTGTTAAATGACTAATCATTCTTAATGGATTACGTCGAAATCAAATAGCAGTTACTTCTATCTGTGGCTACGTAAATAGGTTATGTGAAAATAAAAATCATTTTATCGTACCGTTTGTTTTTGCAAATTTTGCACCGGCAAGTTTCCGACGACTCCAGCTAGTCCATTCAACAGGGACTGTTGGAAAATTTCGTCTTCATTATCATCTTCCCCTAAGTCTGGACTCAGTAACGCTTCGTCGACAATAGACCCATCGGACAGAGCTACCAGACCGCGTTTGTCTTTCTTTGCTGAAATAACAAATATAATATTATGATTATGTCCAGTAGTTTTTGTCACACTATGAAACAATATTCAAAAACACTTTATACCTCGTTTCTCTTCTTCTAGTTCTTTTTCTGGGTTATCTCTCTTGTCACGTTTCTTCGAATCTCTTTTGTAAAGTAAGTGTGTGTCATCAATATATTGTACATTAGCTGGATTTAGCAATGAGCCAGAGAGTACTACAGTCGTACCCTTAGATGGGCCAATAGGTTGTGGCGCGAAAGGCCTAATAGACTGGGGTACTAAAGGCACTGAATTTATTTGATCTGGGGTTACTTGGTGTATGCTGTTAATAAGTTGTTCTGATACGATCCTGTTTCCTAATTGTCCATTGATGTAAGGCTGTTGGATTTGAATGCCGTTGGGGAGTTGCACTGGTATCATTTGTTGAGTCCCAGCTATGTTTAGGCTTGGTGCTCTTTGTAGTTGACCTCCGATCAGGAAGTTGCCGTTTCCTAGAGGTGTCGCTTGTGGCGCTGGCGGTTCAGTGGCGGGTTCCGTCGACGTCTCCACAGGACTACCGTCGTGTCTGAAGTGGTGAGCGTGATGGTGTTTGTGATCTTTGTGCGCCTTGCCAGCTGTTAGAGCAACGTGGTACATCTGCAGCATTGTCACTTCACCCATAAGGCCATTTTGTTCTGTAATTGAAATTTTAATGTTTTGTTTTAAATTGTAGTTGTAATTTTTATTACCATTTTAAAAGAGCAAGTGCTAATTTTTTCAGCCTTTTCGTCTTCAGTACTAATCTGCTGTTTGTCGGCAATAGTCGGTAACAAGTGCAAGCCATAATAATTTGATTGATAATAAAGAATTAAAACTTACTGATCGCGGGTTGTATAGCATCCTGGTTGTACAATAACGATTGCTCTTGGCCAGTGAATGCAGATCCTCCGCCCTTTATGACATGGCCCACAAGCTGAAAAAGATAAAATCCCAATCAAATATCCGATTTAAGTCAAATTGGCATTGTCTTAAATACTATTAAGCACCCTACTGAAGTTCTAGTAGGTAGTACTGCAATAATAGATAGAACTGTAGAACGTCGCCTTTAAAAAAATTAAACCCTTTCGTGATTTTTGGTGAATTAGTCATTTTAATTACTTACCCTATTATGGAAACCTCTGCCTACTCTCTCAGCGTTAACCCAGATCTGCCATTCACCAGTTTTTCCATTCCAAGACGAGCACGAATGGTACCATCTGAAAAAGGATTTTTTAATTATCAATTTCTTAAGGTTTTATTGCCGATATCTTATTAAAAAATTTAGGTTTCAGTCCCAACCCAAACTAAGCAATGTCTCAAATAGTAGTGGTAGGTTTTATCGGATTAAAAAAAAACTATGAGACAATTTTGTGATTAATATAATTTTAGATAAATCCAATAATTCCACCATGAAGTTTAAAGTTGCTAATAGCTGGCGAAGTTGCCTGTAACCGCCATCCCATGACTAGAAAATAAAAATATATTCAAATAGACCTATTACAAGATCTTTCGAATCGTCATAATTTGGTAGGAATACCACTAGTTTAGATGGCAGATTTGTACTAAGAAGAACTGACAAGAATATAAATAATAAATATAATAAAAGAAAGTTAGACATACAATAAATCAATATAGATTTCTAAAAAAATATATATTAATGGACAAACAGCCCTAAACCTCGCTTGTTGCTGAGTTACGTATGTGTACATATTCGTTTGAATTCGCAACTCTACGATCTATAACTTTTTATATTTGTATAGATGCAATTTTGTGAAGGGGAGATATACCCGCTTAATAATGAGCTTTGTTTAAAAGATGCTAGGGTACTTTTCTGGTTGACTAGGTTGGTCTTGTATTGATTGTGAAAATTTAGGGTATTAGCACGATCGATACTGTGGTACAGTTGCTTTCGCATTTACAATATTCGCAATTCATAAATACTTATAGTTTGGAATCCGGATTCGGATGGTAGTATAAATATAAAATTATTTTTTATAAATAAATTATCAATATGGTATGTAACGCCTTAGTAGGCACGTTTAAACTATACTGCGTAGTACCCGTATTAAAAGAGCAAGTGCGGTTTCATGCCATGTCTTCTTAATACGATTCTGCTGAATTAGGTGATAGGAAAAAAAGACAATTAGAAAGACCTTGTAGTCCTATTTGATTTAAAAGCATAGTTTTTTCTTTAAACCATTATGGTGGCAAAGCATACGGCCCGCCGTAGTCTATGGACGAACACTCACAGGGGCACAGGTGACTGTGTCGGGGGTATCATACGCGCGTTGCCGACCCTATAAAAAGTGGAGCTCGAGACCTTACTCACCGTAGCACAACATGACCGCGACCTATGCTATTTGGCTGCGATCTATATAATGCTATTTGGATGTATGAGTTTTTAATAAAACTATAACACATTTTTTTTTTAAATAAAGGAACTACTAATAATCATTACGCATTAATGCTAAAATAATTATATTATAGATTATAGATATTTAGTTATAAGGATATTGATGATAACGCACGAGTTAGTTTTCCGGATGTATAAATTAATTGGCGTCTAGCACCAATTATCCATTGTCATGGTGTCGAACGAAACAACGACTAATTAGTTCAAGGTACTAATCAATCTGTCAAGGTACTAATCAATCTGTAACGTGAGGGTAATTGGCGTCACCACAAACCACTGTACCCACTGAAGGATGCTTATTAATCTTGGTTTCGTCAGATTGCTCTTGTATACTAATTATAATGAATATCAAATATATATATCAACTAGTTGAACGTTTGCGTATATTTTAAAAAGCGCCATCAAATATTAGACCTTTGACCAAATCCTACTGGTATCGCGTATTTTTCGGGATAAAAAGTACCCTGTGTTTCAGCTACCTACATACCAAATATCATAAAATTGGGCTAGCCATTGAGTGTGAGAAAGTAACAAACATACTTACAGCCTTTCACCATAATATTAGTGGTATATCAAAATTGTATATCAAATTATAATTAATATCAAATCCTACTAAAACTTAACACTAAGCGTAAAATTTGTTACTTATGTTTATCAGCAATCTAGCACACATAATACAAATTTAGTTGTTCGTTTTGGGACTAGACGGCGTTGTGTGATTCGTCCAAGAATATTTATTATAATGAACTTGACAAACTTCCATAATATTGTGTTCGTTGTCTACTGTTTATATAAAGTGCATACAAAGCCCTGCAGATTCGATGTGTACCACGAACTATGCAAAATTGTTTCGGTACAGAGTTTGCAGATCGCTGCACCGGCAATCAGAAAATGTATATTGAAATATAAGCTTTTAAGCTGTCGGCATAGTGCCCAATGAAACGAAACCGACAATATTCACGAAGCCATAGCCTCTCTTTAAAACTTGGCATAGTATCATGTACAGCCAAATGAAACAGGTGAACAGGGCATTATATATACAATATATACAAGTCAAATATTTTTATACAAATAGGCTTAATACAAGCTCTTTCGAATCGTCCCAATTTTTCGCATTCCACCTGTTCTGACGGCAGATTTGAGCTAAGAATAAATAACACTTAATCATCCCACTGGGGATGGATACGGGTCTCCTTTTATTCGAAGGGGATTAGAGCGTACTCTGCCACGCTGCTCCAATGCGGATTGGCAGAGGCGATATAGGCGAAAAGTACTTATTCATATTTTATTATGTAATCACAACGTTTTATAACGATGCTTACATTAGCAACAATATCTTTGTTTCCTCTCTCTCTCTACCCTGGTCGCCTCTTTCATTGACCATGTCCACAAAATCCACAGACTTTACGCAGTACCTACGCAAGAATCTTAGTACATTGAAAATGTACCATAGTAGCGAGACGGTTATGAGTGATAAACATCCTGTTAGGTACGTGAGCGAGTCTTTATCGAAATCGTTAATGTCGTTAAATGTATTTTAAATTGTAATAATAATGTCATAATTTTTCCAAACTTTTTCCGACCGACCGACGTATCTCTGAACCTATGAAAGATAAAATTTTAAAAAATAAGTATATATTTGGATAGTCCATCTAAGCGCAGAGGTGCCTTTTTCTGTTTTTTTCGACATTCCAAATAGTTCACAATAAAAATAAAAAGTTTCGTTAAAAAAAATCTTTTCGAAATGTCGTCCCAAAAAATCCCTAGATTTTTCCAAACTTTCAACGCTATAATGTGTTTCGCTAAATTCTGCGCCTTTTGAGCCATCGTCTGACCCCGTAGCCCTAAATACCTATCTAGAAGTTATCGCAGATTTTGTGTATTTCGTGTAATCGTTCCAATAAACATTTTCAATGTAAAAAAATTCTGCCATGACGTGAAAGTATGTAAAGTAGGAGTATGTAGAATTCACCAAAATATAATTTCGACGGAGACACGGGGCGTACAAAATGTAACGTTTATGGTCTAGCGAACAAGTGACATCACTCGGCCTAGTTCCGTCTTGCGCCACAAATATTCATAGATTAGTAGTCATTACGTGAACGCACATCAGTTTTATTAGAACAAAAAGACACGCACTTTCACTGTATGTACGCGAAATCGATTATATTCACATTCGAATGGTCACGTGATATCAATTATTTCGATTTGGATCACGTGATACGGTTTTGTTTTAGAGTGGTAGATGAAATGAGCTAGGTCGACCGGGAAAGTACTCTCACAGAATATCCGCGTGAAGTGAAGCTGCTTCTTCACGCAACGCTTTGATTTTAGCTTGGTGAGTGAGAGTTTTGGAACTCAATCTCCTCCCGTGGGTCCTATATTCAAAAGATGGATTTATTGTATATGCCGTTTCGAATGAATAAATTGCTTTAAAATGTATTCAATGCTTACAAAAATACATTTAAAATGCCTTGTCCTGAATGACTGACGTATCAACGCACAGCCTAAACTGCTGATAGTAAAGACCTGAAATTTTGAGGTTGCATTCTTTGTACGTACCATCCGATAAGACAGGATTTTTCGAAACCACAGGAAAACACAAACGAAGGCAAAACGAAGACACGCGGGTTTCGCTAGTGTCAATAATAAAATAGAAATGTATTTGTAACAACTGTTTCAATTTACAATGTATTTACAATTTCATTTAACAATCTTTGTGTATATTGTCGATTGAAAATTAAATGAAGTTTCTTTCCTGGAAAAATGTTTCTGTAAACAAGAACAAACTTTATATGATTTCATTGCTCGTGAATTTGTCATTGAAACCTTCTTACGTACGACTGAAGAAACTTCATAAAAGTTACACGACTTTGCTCAGATATTGAACTACTAGGTATTCCAACTCCCGTATATTTTTTTCAACACATTTTTTTATGCCACAAAGGTGACAAACATACGGCTGATATGCTGATATAAAATGCTGATGGTAAGCATCACCGTAGCCTATAGACGCTTCCAATACCGGGTTTGAGATTGCAACCCGGTATGTTTTTCAACCCGGCCGGGTCCGGTAACATTCGCCGCCAACCCGACCGGTTTGATAGGTACCCCTTAAAATGAATGAACCCATTAAAGTATTTTATGAAAATTTGCTTTTAGTAAATGGAGGAGGAGGAAAATACTATGATTCAAGGTTACGGAATAATATTTATTTCAAACCGTTCAAACCAGCAAATCAACAATAATCAGTCTCCAAATCACGAGTTTTTAATACAGAATTAGTTAGTTTCTCTTATGAACGGAATAGTAACATTAGTGTTACTAATTAAGTTTAAGCAAGCATTAGTATTCAGTAATTAAGTTTAGGATAGAAATACTTTTCCACGCGCTGATGAAATGCCTGGATTCGAGAAAAAGTTTAGAAAGTAGTCAGATTATTTATGAAGTCGCCCGCAATTTAATTACTAATACTATACAGAGTAAAGAGAAAGACCTGCTTGCTTAAACTTAATTACTAATACTAATGTAACTATTTGAAACAATTTTCTACAAGTTGGGGCTTCCGTGCCGCAGTTTTCGTACCTACCGACCCACCGGCCACCGGGCCCGGTTTGCAATCTCTAACACCGGGGGTGTCACTCGCGCATTGCCCAGAAATTTCCGGATTCGGACATGTTTATGCTTATAACTTAGGATAATTCATCTGAGTAAATTTTTATTATTTTAATTCATCATATCCTGTATTATTTGTGCTTTTTAATATCATGTGTGTGGCAAACCGAACTCTTTTTAAAAACCTCTTTTGTAAATAGTTATGTTTCCTTTTTCTTTTCTATTTTACTGTCACTTCACTTCACTTTTCACCTACTCGCCATCAATTCATATTTTTCTTTATAATAAGTTTCCTTCATCCTTTCCTCTTTTCCTAATCTTTCCATCCTTAATAATGTGCATATAAATGGGTAACTTTACAACATATCAATTTCTATGTAATAAAGTTATACGTGACAGACGGCACATGTCGGGGCTTACTCTGATACACCCTTGTCGACGGTCGTTTCCGGACACTACAGCAGGGTCCGTTAATTGACATTGAGCGGTGGATTAGTTTAACTGTGCAACAGACATTTCAGCAACTAGATAGCCACCAAATGGCCACTATTAATTGTATTCGCTTTATTTAATGCATAAAACATGGGTCAGTTAGTAACGTATGATATTATAAAATAGTGTTAGAGTTACAGTCATGTTTCGCCTTTTTTCAGAAACTAATATGATTTAGTTTGTATAGTTTGCTCGAGATATGTTTGAATCATTTTTTTTTCTTTACTCTTAGATTACTTTTTTTCTCACAGCCTTCCTTCAGCCAGTCAGTCAGGCCGTCTTCTAACAGCTTTTTCTATGTCCAAATCCTTGTTTTTGGTACGTCTATGACATATAAAATATTTTAGGAATTGTTGGTGAAAATAATAAGTTACACGAAATCATACTAATATTAATGAGAAAGAAGAAGAATCGAAATGAGAAAGTGATTTGGTTTGTTATTCCTTCACGGCTTGACTAAGCAGTCGATCATTATGAAAATTTGTATACACATTGTCAGGGGTACAGAGCCCAACATAGCCTATTTTTTACGCGGGCGAAACCGCGGGTAACGGCTAGTTAAAAATAAAATAGAAATTTAATATACAGAAACGTCGACTATACTTTACTATACTGCTGTTTGTAGTGGATAAATGTAATTTTAATCTAATTTTACTTGAATTAACTGAAAAACAAAATGTATAGCACCAAATAACAATATTTTCTTTCTTTCAAAACAAAATTAAAAAATATATAAAAAGTTGTGCCACGAACCAAGGCAGAACCGACTACAGTATACTGCTATAGATGTTAGAAGTTGATAAATGCAATTTTACTCGTTACATGGCTGGCTGCGAATTGTGCAACTTGACATCTGTAGGTCATGTCCCAACGCATGGAAATTGCTGTTGAGAAATGTAATCTACTGAGTTTCGACTCGAATAAATACGCATCATTATAAACATTAATAGAAGTTCTGTAATAACACTCGGAAGTCCGCTATAACTTTCATAATTAGCAATCATGATCATGATGTAGGTACGGTAAATTCCCAGTCGTGCAGGAGGGAGACATTTGAGAGGATTTTTTTAGGGTTCCGTAGTAAACTACAAGGAACCCCTAGTTTCGCCATGTCCGTCTGTCTTCTGTCAATTCTACTCCTTTTAAAATCCGAAAGAAAATGTCTACTAGGTACTACTAAAACGAGGTGTTTTATGTCTGAAATGTGGATCTCTATGTCTTGTTGAATTGTTTTCCAAAGGTAAATTTGTAGATGTTTTAAAACATCACTTAAAAAAAATATCACATGTCTTTATTCAAAGACCGAGGATTTTTCTCAATAGAGAAGTACAAATAATATTGATTTGTTTAGACAAATCTACTCTAATAAACACAATATAACTTTCGGGTCATTACCCTCATTTTCACGTACTGTCTCTAAGGCAAAACATTTCTCGTCTTGTTCAAGGTCGACCACTTGGCCCACTTTTTATGTTACGTCAGTGTTTTGATAACGTTCATAACGATCTTGGTAGACAAAACATCTTCCGAGACGAGACTGGTTTACGGTTGGTCAAAACTATTTTTAAAATCAATGACACATTATACATATTGTAACATCACAAAATGCTACCAAAAGGAATCAACAGATGGCGTTGTACCCAACGTGAATCGCGCTATGGTTTCGTTTTTGGCTGCAGTAATAAGTGCGAACAATTTTTGATTTGGTGTCTTCTTAGGGTTTTCAAGTAAACTGCTCTCTAGTGTACTGGGTTTAGATTCCGGGCCATATATTGGGACTAAGCCTAGCCACTAGAGGGAAAATCTATTTGAAAACTCGGAACGCGATTCCACGCCCGTGGGACACGGTCTAGCGCCTTACCATACAGTTCATTATTGTTAATAAGTTTTATATGTATATTACGCCTCGCCGTTTTAGTCAAATAAAGAGCCGTCCACACTGACACGGGAGTTGTTATTGTACGACACCGACACCACCCTACTACAATCTGGCGCACAACGCGGGCAACATCACTCCGGACCTACAACCGAAGTTCCTGGTGACGAGGTCAGGCCGTATAACAACTACTCCAGTGAAGACTCGACGTCCTAGCCAACGACGACAGAAAATGGCGATATCCGAGGAACAGTTCCGGCAACTACTTGACCATCAACGGCAACAGCAACAAGAGCTCCTTGCGGTACTGTGTGCGAGTCAAAGGCGAACTATCTCATCATGTTCCGCTTCATATGACGGCAAGAAGGACTCCAAGAGTGTAGAAGCTTTTGTCTCCGCTCTTAAAATATACATGTACACTGAGCGTATCCCAGAAGAGGAAGTATTAACAGGACTACCGCTACTGCTTAGTGGGGACGCTGCTGAATGGTGGCAAGGCGTGAACGGCAACATTAAATCTTTTGCTGATTTTGAATCTGGTTTAAGAAATAACTTTGCACCACAGAAACCAGCTTATCTGTTGTACAATGAACTCAACACCATTAAGCAAGAACCAACAGAGCCGACAGAAACCTTTCTGGCTAAGAAGAGGATGCTGTTTTCCCTCCTTCCTGAGCCAAAACATAAAGAACCACAACAATTGGACATGATTTTTGGACTGCTCCGATTGGAAATACGTGATAAGATTCCGCGCAATTCAGTAGACTCGTTCGATAAGCTCATTGATTCTGCGCGTGGAGTGGAGAATATTATTAAGGAGAAGAATAACAATTCTAACGTAATAGGAGTTGGAAGAAATGATGGAATGGATGAAATGAATAACCCCAACTTAGCAAGTGTAGCTCCCCGGCGTGGAGGAAGAGTAAGATGCAATTTCTGTAAGAACCCTGGGCATACGGCAGATGTTTGCAGAAAAAGGTTAAAAGAAGAGAAAGATCAATATCAACCAATAGGACCAGCCGTTGCACACACGCAGGCACAAACTCAGGCTTCTTCTCCATCACAGCCAAGATTCTCTTGCTACGGCTGCGGCGCACCTGGCGTCGTACGATCCAACTGCCCTCAATGTGCAAGCAGAACTGCAGCAGTCATCAAAAGAGAAGATGTTGGCTTCTGCGCTGTAAACGTGG
This sequence comes from Endotricha flammealis, assembly GCA_905163395.2. NCBI lineage: Eukaryota > Metazoa > Arthropoda > Insecta > Lepidoptera > Pyralidae > Endotricha > Endotricha flammealis. The sequence continues at coordinate 23,215,353 of LR990852.1, forward strand.
AGACTGGGGCAAGGCAGCGACCAATTGTCTTCGTTACTATTGACGGAATAAATGGCAGCGCATTCATAGACACATGTGCCAAAGCCAGTGTGGCATCGTATGATCTATATCAGCGGTTATTGAAACAAGGATGCAAGTTCCAGCAGCTACCCGTTTGTGTTACATTAGCTGATGGCGTCGAAAAGAGTAGAACTGTTCTGGCAGGAAATGTGGTGGTGACTATATGCGGACGACAGGTTCCGACCACGCTGATTGTCTTGCCAGAGGCCAGAGAAAATAAAACTTTACTCGGGGTAGGGTTTATTCAACAGGCTCACATGATATTAAACCGCCTACAATACACATGGCAATTCATTGGTGAAGAAGAGAAAGTTTATGAACTTTATGAGGAGGATTTCGTAACTTTTACGGATACAACAACCAATAAAGAGAAGCCCGCCATGACGAGCGCGGTGGCTCCCATCTCAATTGAAACTCCTGACTCCGTGAACTCTGAAGAAGCATTCGTCCCGAATATCAATGAAGAAACGTTTGTAATACCTACAGAAGGTAAAACAGATATGGAGTATTGTCTGCACCCAATTGCACCAAACACTCCAAAACGCGCAAAAACAACGTTTGATGGATATTCCCCGCAAATGGACTATATGTTTAGGGATGCACAGATGAATGTGCACATGTACGAGGGAAATCTCTCACCTGCCTCAAAGAATCTGTTTCCAGACGTCTAAAACCTAGGATTCAACTCCTTCAACATACATATCCCATCAAAATGGGTGCTAGCGCAGATGCTTTGGAAGCTGTTCTTATCCAGGGGGAGAGGGAAGACGAGCACAATGTGGAATACGAGAGACGCTTGCTCAACTCTGCAGAGAGAAGTTTCTCTACGACTAAAATAAGATGCGAAACCAAACACAATGCAGCTACCTCGTCGGGACGCCTTCAGTAGCTGAGGGGGAGGCTGTAACATCACAAAATGCTACCAAAAGGAATCAACAGATGGCGTTGTACCCAACGTGAATCGCGCTATGGTTTCGTTTTTGGCTGCAGTAATAAGTGCGAACAATTTTTGATTTGGTGTCTTCTTAGGGTTTTCAAGTAAACTGCTCTCTAGTGTACTGGGTTTAGATTCCGGGCCATATATTGGGACTAAGCCTAGCCACTAGAGGGAAAATCTATTTGAAAACTCGGAACGCGATTCCACGCCCGTGGGACACGGTCTAGCGCCTTACCATACAGTTCATTATTGTTAATAAGTTTTATATGTATATTACGCCTCGCCGTTTTAGTCAAATAAAGAGCCGTCCACACTGACACGGGAGTTGTTATTGTACGACACCGACACCACCCTACTACAATATTATTATTTAAAAAAAATGTGATATAAAAAAAAAAAGGAAATGAATACAAATCACATAATTGCAAAAAAGAATAACATTATTGGTGGTTGATTACCACAATAAGGTAAAACGAAGTGACGAACTCTAAAGACTACACTTTTACACGACAATTTTTTTTTTCTTACTACCACTTCCCACATGAATAGCCTGTTGAGAAGATCGGCAAGAAACCATTTTTAAAAGCCATTATAACATAATATTATAGAATAGGTGTAAGTATTTAATAAATTTGACGTTACTGTCACAATACATCCCAAGTCTAACTCTTGGATTACTACATTCTATAACTTAGTCTATAACTTATTTGCTGCAATACAAAGATTTCACGTCAATTGAATGGATTTAGGACATATTCCGCCACGCTATTGCCGATTTGAGGCAATACGACAGTCTGTAAGCGTGTCGTAAATTGTTCCTGATGGATTTTTAAATTGTATAAGAAAAACTGTTAGGAATTTTGGATCTCTTTTAAATCTTGGCATCACTATTTTATTCGTTGGTGTTTTTGTTAATTTTGGCGTAATGACACGGGGAAAGGATGGTGTGGCGGTCAAAAGGTTAAGACCGTGTATTGCGTTTCGTGCGACATTGAGCTCTTGTACGTTAGAGCTCACAACGAATTGATTGCAACTCCGCGATGGACGAAAATGCGACAACAACACAAGGACAAGTATTAAGTGAAAGTAATAAGTATTCGCATAATATTTTCACGGTAACAATAGCAAAGAGTTTCCACAGCAAAGAGTACCAAAGACTGTTTATTAACAAACGCAATCTTTTATTTAAGCCTCTTATTGGTATTCCATCAGAGAAATGTAATTGATACAAAAATATCTTTTCATTCTTACAATTTTCTATTTGTCTTTACATTTTCCTCATATTTTTATTGGCTCCATCATTACCTACTTCAAGGAATTGTCGTAATATATTTTTGCTAACGAGTATCATGCGATATCTTTATTTACAAAATGATGAGATGAAACATTATATAAAATATTACTAGTGAAACCCGCGCAGCTTCGTTTGCGTGTATTTATTTATGCACAGCAGCGCCATCTATATCAGACTTTTGATCAAATCCTACGGGAACCGTGTACTTTTCGGGATAAAAAGTACCCTATGTTAATACAATGTATCAGTTACCTACTTATACCACCAAATATCATAAATATTTGCCCAGGCATTTGAGTGTAAAGAACTTACAAACGTACACACAACTTTCACCTTTATAATATTAATTGGAAGTAGGATGTTGGCCAAAGTAACGTTTCAATATTTTTACCGTAAAGAGCTTGTAATGTAATAGGCCATATTTGAATAGAGACACTTTCATTTGATACAAATATTTTAATATCTCTAAACTTATATTTCTTTTTCTTTATGGTTTTATGTCTATTTTGTATATTTTTAATTGTCATCACTTTTTTTCTCATTGTAAAACCTCTCAAACCTAATACAATTGTCTCCATTTCTTCTGCCACTCTTTCCATAACCCTCGCCATCCTCAATACTGTTGGCTTGTCGACTAATAACTATTACAATATATTGTTACTAACAACTGGGTCTTTGATACCTACCTGAATAAAAAAAGATTTATTAAGCACTAGCTGTTCCTGCGACTTCGTTCGCGTAGTTGTCGAAAACGCGATATGAATAATTTTCCCCGTTTCTGCAACATTTTTCACTGATGCTTCGCTCCTATTTTTCACAGCGTAATGTTATATAGCTTAAAACCTTCCTCGACAAATGGACTATCCAACACAATAATATTTTTTCAATTCGAACCAGTACTTCCTGATATTAGCGCGTTCAAACAAACAAACTCTTCAGCTTTAAAATTTTAGTATAGAAGATGAATTTATGGAGAATATATCGTTACATAAAATAAATAAAGTTGCTGTATCCGCTGAGCAAACAGATAGCGGAAGCGCCTTCTTTTTATTCTGTGCAAAGATTTTTTTCAATTTTAATAAATCTATAATTGCCAATTATGTTAGAAGTCATTCAAAACGTTTTTATCAAAACATTTTCTATTCGGATAGCCATAATAGTTACGTGAATAAAAATATTATGAAAGTGAAGTCTACATTCAAGCTCTTGTTAATTGTAAAAATTCAAAATATTTTTATTCGTTTCATATTACTTTCGATCACAAATAAAATACTTTATAACAAGCAGGTACTGATTATAAGCCTAATGAATATTAGAATGGCGGTATACTCCTTTTTTTAAATGATTAATCGTTATGTTCAGGTTCTGGTGTACTAACACCCTCTTCTGAGACACCGGACTGTTGCGGGAGCGTAGGGCTTTCAACGCCAGCGGTACACTCCTCTAATTGCGTGTATTTCTGCACAGCAGCGCCATTTACATTATAAAGCGCCATTGTTTATCAGACTTTGGACCAAATCCTACGGGAATCGCGTACTTTTCGGGATAAAAAGTACCCTATGTGTTAATCCAAGGTATCAGCTACCTACATACAAAATATCAATATGAGGTAACGAGGCCAAGAAGTAACAAAAATACACACAAACTCTCGCTTTTATAATATTAGTGGGATTGTATCAGGTACTTTTTCTTTTAAAATGTTACTTGTAGAAGCAATATATGTATATAATATATATATATAGTGAGTTCAAATCTACTAAAACACTGGACAATCACCGCTAATAGGCTAATAAACCTTCGATATCCATTTTCCCACTTCAAAGTTGAGGAAAGTACATATTTATCAGTACATTTGTACATTAAACATCGATACCATATGCAGTAAACAAGTCGTCTGCAGGCTGTGGTCACTTAACCACCATTAACGACCACAGCTTGGAGATGGCATGTGCTAAGATAGCAAAGTGCTGCTTGTGTAAAACCTTATCTATACTAATATTAGAAAAAGGAAAGATTTGTTTGTTAGCATTGTATAGGCTCCGAAACTACTGGACCGATTTAAAAAAATCTTTCACCGTTTGAAAGGTACATTACCCCCGAGTAACATAGGCTATAATAAGTGAACCCGTGCGAAGCCGGGGCGGTACCTATATAGTCGAATATATAATGTTTCACGAGAGGTACAATTTGCAATGGACGACACAACAAAAAAAATGTCGTCGCGCGCAAATTTTTGAATCGTCCAAATAAAATGCGATTGGGTAAAATGCTTGACCGCATCTGCTCCACCGGAGCTTACATGCACCGTGCAGATGTATAATGTATTAGTAATATATTAAATGCAATGATTAATTTTATTAATTTTAAATAAAATTACATCGTTCACATTAGATAGTAATAGTTGTGAATAATAAAAATATGGAGTTTAAGGCGAAGTTTATAATATGACCGCGCGTCGCCGTAATATAAATGAATATATTTTAAGGATAAACTAAATACTTACGTGTTCAGCTTCAAAGGATAGTTTAATCTGAAGAATGTCTGCCCGTGCACCGCCATGCTGAAATAACTAGCTTCGTTGGTATTCGATATCCAAGCCGAAATTTCTTTTGGACTATCCTCCACTGTGAACAAACATTAAAATCTTTATTCCCTGTACATTATACACGCACGTTGGCATTGCCTTTTGTGTTAGTCTTCACGATGAAATAATTGCAACTACGCAATGGATAATGTAATGGGGGACACTGTTGAGGGGGGGGGGGGGGGGTGAAGTCGTCGTTTTGCGTAGATCTATTAAGCTACTTAATGGATTTAATGCAATTTTAGCAATAGATAAAGTGATTTAAGAGGAAAGTTTATTATGTACTAGTAAAATACTCGCAAATTCGATTGCGTATATCTCGCTTTCCCATGGGAATTTTGAAAAATCCTTTTATAGTACAACCCTAGACGTTGTAAGCTTGTAAGGAACCTATATTCTAAATTTGGAATCTCTAGATCCAGCGGTTTGGGCTGCGCGTTGATATACAGTTAAATCAGTCAAACCTTTGAATTTTATTATAGATAATACATATAAGGATTTTCAATCATTTAACCCTAAATCACTAATCATTATTCTCACAGACTACAGCCCCCTGACGCAATCGTCGTCTATGTATGGTCCACACCCTCCCCCGCCCGAACCCTTTCAATACCTTTCTTAAATGTCAATTTAGTGACCTACGCGTGCACATCATTTCCGGAGATTACGCCAAACATTAGTTTCTCAGACTAATGTGTAGTGACTACGTGTGAAAATTTTACAAGGTATCTTCTGCATATAATATTTATTTTTTATTTTATTATTTTCACAAAATGTTATGCCAAGTACATCTCAACATCGACCAAATAAACGTAAAATTGGTGCTTTTTGTCCTTACCAAAAGCACAGGATGACGAAATTTGCATGTCACTCACTACTGCGGAAAAGCCATTTGTGGAGAGCATACCATTTCCATCTGTAATGACTGCCTAGAATAAGTTTTTTTATTTGTTTTGTATTTATTAGCTAGATTTAAAAAAAAACGTATATTTCGTGTCATTTTAAAACAATAAAAATAGTAAACTTTCATAAAAATAAAAAATATTGAAGTTTTATTTTGTTAGTCTGTGAAACTAATGTGTAGTGATAGTGTTAGAAGAAAATAAGATTAGTGAGTTAGGGTTAATATAGCCAACCAATGAAAGAGATGAGCAGAGTAGAGGACTGAGAACAAAAATATATATGCTAATGTAAACATCGTTATGAAACTTTGTAATTACATAATATGAATACTATTGATAAATAAAAATTCGAGTCAATCCCTTCACGCAATATAGGAAACTTAAATTATATTTAAGGCCCTGCTCACCTTTCTCATTGACTGACTGTATAAGCTTTCACTTTCTCTAGTAAATGATTTGACATCAGTTGCGGAAATAAGTTTAGATTAACCCTACTCTGCCCTATTGCAATATAAGCAATACATGTAACTAGTACAGACTTAAACTCAGTTCTGTCGCAATTAACTAATATGAATATGAATCGATGCAATGTTTGCAAAACAAAAATGGCTATTTGTTCAGTGAAAAGGTTTTATTTTTGCTGCATTTTTAGATAAGTAGATCGAATATTCGTATAGAGCTGTGTTTGCTGAACTCAGACAAATAAAATATACACGGATAAATCATCCGCATATACACTAGTTTTCAGCTTTGTCTATTTAGAGACTAGTGCATTCATATAATCAAAGAATCAAATATTTAATTCAGAGACTATAGACATTCACAGGCACTTTTATTTAAAGTACGTTTTATTTAAGCTACTCTATAAACTACCAACATTTCGGAAAAAAGCAAAATGACCACCGGTACAAGAAATGGCGAAAGTAAACCGGTCACGTATCGACAAGGAGGGCTTTTTACTAACAACAATGGCAAATCATATTTTAGTACCTATACAATTTTAATTTTTAAGTCTTAGTACTTGTCTTTTAAAATCAACTTTGTTTATCTAGTACAAAATAAACATAGTGAGAAAATATTTTAGAAGTAGTTCACTGCTGTACCTTCCAGTACCTACGACATGATAGTAAAAATCACAAAATTTTACTGAAACTACAATAATGGTAGCAGACTAACAATTCGAAATTCATATATTCTCAAATGTATGTTCACTGGCCCGTAATGTAATTCCCGAAAACACAACCTTTGTTCGTAATGAATGAACAAAATCTTCCGCATTTTGGAAATGTAGCTGTGAAATCATTAAAACGTAGCAATCCAATTAGTTCAAAGTAATATGAAGTTACACATTCACACGAAATCATTATCATTCACAGTTCAACGCGTCTGGGAAGAGGAACACACAAAAATACCTAGTATTTAAAATGTATTGTCAATGTGGGCTACGTGATTGTTATTTTATCTATCCATTTCCTGCTTGACCAACTGCTACGCACAACAAATTTTGGCACAACTAGTTGGTCCAACAGGAACAATTCGGAAAAGAAAATCCTGTTGGCACAACTATGGCACAACCAGATAATTGTCTTTGCTATTTAGAAACAACTGGGGTGATTCCCTTTGTAATAATTTTAAAAACTATATTATGTATGCGTAAAATATGAACAATCAATTTATAATTAGTTCAACAGTTAAGGAACGTTGACCGTAGTCAGTGTTTTGATGTGTTTCGTTGTTTCGCCTTCGTCGTACTTCGGAGGGTTAAGCCTTGTTTATGACTTGAAAAACACTGTTTTCAGCCAATCCACATTGGAACAGAGTGGAAGAGTACGCTCTAATCTCCCTTCGATTGAAGGGTCCTTCTTTGCATTGGGATGATTGTGGGTGATAAGAATCAATAATGTTTATAAACAAGATCTCAGATATTATTTTTTCAAAGGAAAGGTATTTCATTCCCTGTAATTTTCATTCCCTTCTGACCTTCTGTTTTTACTTTGTTATTGCCTTCATTATAGCTAAATAGGACATAAACAAGTATGACTAAATTACAAGTCTTCGCGTTCTCGTTCGCTCATTTTATTACTTTGAGGGACGGTTTCATCTGTCCCTGATAAAGTTTCAGTTAGACTAATTGACTATTAAGAAACCTCTAAGAACTGTCAAAAATTGGCAGCTTATTTCACGAATAAGCTATTCGGGAGTAGTGCTGGCCCTAAATATTAAAGAAAGCAATCAAATATTATGAAATTTAAAATAAGATTTTCGTATCCCAACTACGCAAACCAGCAAGTGTTTTCAGCTGACTGTCATTCATTGACAACAGCCGGGACCGACGGCATAACATGCCCCACGAAGCACGGATAAGCTCGAGATAACAAACCCCATCCAAACACTGGTTAGGTTCGACGTTGCATAGATATGAGACTATAGAACAATGTGCCTGTAGCCATTAGAACTGCAAAATCCATCGATATATTCAAACGACAAGTGAAAAAATATTTCTTAGATTTGAGTCTTTGATTCCTTCGTTTGCCTTTAAGTACAACGACATTTTTATTTATTTTATTATTAGGTATATATGTATTGTATAATATAGTATAATTATGTATTTATGGTAGGATGAATATGAATATTTATATAATATATTATAGTAAGTATAGTGATATGGTATAATATTTGAAGTTATTTATTCATTTTGTTTTAATATTTAGATGATGTCCTAAGTTTCTATCATTTTCTTGTTTAGTATTTATTTTCTTGTCATGCTAGCCCTGCCCACTCCATACAGAAATTCGTTACCTTAAGGTTGCCTTGAAAAGATTGCTTTTTAGCAATAAGGCCGCCTTGTTGCATTTACACTAGTTTTTAAGATTGTCTTTTTTGTACTTTTTCCTGTGTGTAATGCAAATAAAGAGTATTCTATCTATCTATCTATCTTGTTCGTTTAGAGAGCGACACACAGCGACGCCATCGATTCCTTTACTTACCGGAGTATGAAAACAGTGGATGGTCGTTGGAATGGTTATGGAACTTTTTCCACATGCAAAGCGTGAATTCTTTCAGATCTGGAATTTTTGTTTCGTACGCCATGTACTGGTAGGACAGTTCTTGATTCATGGACACTTTGAAAAGGCTGCATGTATCGCTTGCTTGTGCTTGCGCGGAGCTGGATAGACTGTTTAGCTTGTTGTAATGGGATGGTGGACGTCGATTCAATATCTTCAAGGGTGAACTGAAACAAAGATAACATGGAGTTAGTCATTGACAGCCTGGTGTTGGTGCGTTGGCATCCTACTGATCATCCTACCTTCGGCTCCGGAGGATTTGATGCCCGCTCGGGGCATTTATGTGATCGCATATTTGTGTTTGTTATAGAGCCTGAGTGTTTTATATATATTACTAATGAAACCCGCGCAACTTTGTTTGCGTGTATTTATTTATGCACAGCAGCGCCATCTATATCAGTCTTTTGATCAAATCCTACGGGAATCGCGGACTTTTGGGATAAAAAGTACCCTATTTTAATCCAAGGTATCACCTACATACATACCAAATATTATAAATATTGGCCCAGCCTTTTGAGCGAAATAACAAACATACACACAACTTTCGCCTTTATTATTGGTAAGATAAGTATATATTTACAATAATATATCTGTTATCTGGTGCCCATAACACAAGCAATATGCTGTGTCACCTATAAAACCATCGGGCCATGTTAAATTCATTATTTCATGTCGCTCTCTTGATTTCTGTTTTGCTAATGATATGAAACATACCATTATAATAATTTTCCTTTGAAAATTCAAATAGAAAATAGTATTCAATTGTATTTCTATCGACAAGCATTCTCCTTTGTTAGCGTCTGGCTGATTCGAACCTCTTGTAACAACAATACATACATATTGTTATTTTCGAAACGTATATCTCTTTGTTTTTTAAGTCTTCTTCTGTCCTCTTTTTCATTCAATAGTAATGTAACAATAGACCGTGGTGCTCGACATTCGAGCTTCACTTGATTTGCCATCTCTCTAGGTTATAATGTTTTCATATGAGTTTGCATGATGTTTTTATATCCCAAGCACCGTGGCTCATTACCAGCGAGTATGTATTGAATAGAGACGTATTGTTTGTCAATTTCTTCATTTTATTGTCCTCTAATCTCAGTTGTCAATTATTGTGCGCACCAACAAAATAGTGAGCGATTATATGACAAAATACCAACACATTCAAATAAAAAAGAAGAATTCGTTGTGTTTTCCAAGACTGTAGTTTCGTATTCGTCTCCATACCATATTTTTTTACAGTCCTTTTCCTCACTCTAGTTATCACCCTTAATTTAACGTTTATAAATATCCAGTTAATAATATCATTTTCATTCTGATTTATCAAAAGTTAGAGAGAAATTGTATTAATTCCTCGCAAACTGTCTGTTTGAATTCGAATACACGTTTCACATTTCTATTTTATAAATATTCCATGGAGAGGGATCGAGCAATGGATCCAAGTGAAAAGAGGGATTTGGATGTCATAAAGTGCAGACTCCTCTTGAAAATAGTCAAGTTTAAAAGCTCAACATGTATTTAGGCTGTCATTTCAGTAAACCTTAGCGGTAAAACTATTTATACTCCTGCAGATCATCGTTTACAATTCTTATAATATAAACCTTGTTTTATGATATTTAAATAAATGATCTATTATTTATTCAACCATATCTTTCAAGTGCTTTAAATATATTCTGTGTAAAACTCCCTGTTCTGTGAGAGCGTATTCTTCCTATTCATAGCATATTCTTAGGACAATACTGGCTTATTAAGTCTCACGTGTACAAGAAAATTACCTAGCTAGTAATTTCAAAGCTAAGGGAAGATATGGTAACTTACCTTAACTCTAATGATCTGTCTGGAGATTTAACGTATGTGGTATACGCAATCGAAGATTCTGGAATGATAGGTTGCCAATCGTCTTCACGAGCAACCGCGGCTCCGAACAATGCACACAGAAGTAGCAACCGCATGATCTGAAACAAGGATAATAAATAGATATAAATCACTTATTCATATCTCTAAGACTTTAGACGGACTGCTTGGGCAGCTAGTCATTGATCAACATAATCGGAACGCACCGCTCATGCAGTCGTCAACAGCTTGGCGCTATAACCGCCCTATTTGCAACTGCTCGAGCAGTCCGTGTACGAGACTGTAGATTGTAGTTCACTATGCAGTCGCAGCTTGAAGCAGTTCACCCTGACTGCCTCAAGCAGTCCGTGTATATCGTAAGACACACTCAAAGTAAACAGAAAGTTGACAAAAATAAAACTGCAGTAGAAAACTGTGTACTGTAATATTTAAACAGCATCCCAAATGCATCATTTGCTCGGCGAGAAAATCAGTGTATTTTAGCCACCGCCTTGTTGAAAACTATATGAAACAAGTGAGAAATAGATCTGTCTGACTAGGGAATTGCTTTTAGCTATTTATATTTTGACCAGACAATGTCATACCGAACCGCTAATAGAAATAGGGTTACTCAATAAGTGACTAAAAATTTTATGAAAGTTCTAGAGACAGACATTTCGATGTCACCTATATTTGTATCTGGACATTTTACAACCAAGGATGTATATTTCAGAAGGGTTGAATTGATATAAGATTCTTATGATAATCGCATCGTATTTTCAACATGTAATAATTTTTATGTCATGTTGTAGAAAAGAAATTAAGGGTAATGGGGTAATGCCGAATGTTATAGGGTGAAATGTTTTCTATATATTTAAGTATATTTGCAATAATATATTCCTCAAGCAAGTTAAGCCTAGCCTAGCCTAGGCTGTGAGAATTGTGTAGAATATGTTTATTTATTTTGAGTATTTTTGAAAGAAGGAAAGAAAGAAGGAAAATACGTTTATTTGGGCACTAAAAGTATACAATTATTTAGAGTACTTACATATCTAAAACAATAAAACAAAATTTTAAACTTAGAAAAAATAAAATAAAAGGTGTTTTATTTCCTCATCTACATTATTAATACAAACTAATTGACGAAGCCTCCCTTTAAACTTTGGCATACGTACCGCGACTCTGGTGTGTGGATTTCTTTACATTGTTTTTGGACAGGGTCGTCTGACGCCCCGTACGAACAAAAATATTGAAATTATACACATTATTTTCAATTAATTAAGTTCATTCTTTTAATTGCTCATCATCATCATCATAATACCCAGTGATATGATTTAATGATTTAACCGGCGCTCTCTGGTGCCAAAGCGCAAAGGTCACTACCGACGCACCACCAGACCACACCAGACTGTCATCATTGAAGTTATGGAAGATATGGCGACACCTTGACAGTTGTTGCAATAAAATTTTAAAATGTATACTGTTCTATAGCCATGCCCATACCGTTCTAACCTTCCAACGTCATTATCACACTTGTATTATTCTTGTCCATATATTTCAAAGTGTCAATTCGAATATTAGGAAGGCTTGAAAACTTGCATAATTTCTCGACCTTCCGAAATTTATTATTGGTCAATTTCAAGTAGCATAATAAAGTCGGTTAAGTATTACTCAAACTCAAACCATTCTAAGGCCAGGCTAGGTCATAATGGGGTGGTTGTCGGGATACCTCCACGTGGTCCACCCCGGGCAACGCCGGCGCGTCCTTGCCGGCGGCTGAAGTCCCGACACGTGGGTCCCCTCCCTGCGCTCGAGTTGCGGCGAGCCGCGGGTTGAGGGGGACGAGCGGGGTCCGGTCCCTGCGTTTCGCCGGGTGCGGGTTGCAGGCGGACGGGTGTGTCCACTCCCTGCGCTCGGCTCGCGGGTTGACGCGGACGCCCTAGTGGGCGCCGGCCTTACCAGCCGGCGTGCGGCGCATACCGTAACCCGTGGGTCCTCCACCCACGGGCCGGGGGCCTTGGCTTAACCGCCCGGGCCGCGAGGAAGACAACCTCTATAAAAATCACGAGCGGAGCTGACGGCCGCGCCACGCTGAATAAGTGTGGTATGGCCGTTGGCTGGCGGTCGGCACAGTGGGTGCGATCGCCGAGTGGACGGGGACCATAGCCCAGCCGAGACGGCGGGCCGGGAAAGGCCCGTCGTCTTGAGGGAGCGATGGTCCTCGGTGTCGGCAGTGCACCTGGATGCGGTGTACTGCTGACGGAGCGTATCGGGGGCGAGCGGGTCCGGCTGGTACCTTGGCCGGACGGCCCTGGCGGGGTCGCGGTTGTATCCCAGTTTCCCGTGGCCCCGCCACACAGGGCAAGAGGCATCCCGTCAGTTTTTTAGTGGTAAGTTCCACAGTCCCCACCGCGTGCTCCCCGGGCGGTGGGGCTGCCACAAAGCATTTTACTGACGTAAAAGAAAAAAAAAAGAAAAAAAAATAAAAAAAAAGGCTAGGTCATAATGTTATGGCTATGAAGCCATAACATAAAATAAATCTAATCATACAAAATACATGACAAAAATTGACTACATGGCAAAATGACCACCGGTAAAAGAAATGTCGGGGAAAAAATTAATAAAAGTTGCAGCGTATTTACGATTTATACTTTTACCGAATATGGTTGCATAGGTCAATGAAGAAGGACTAGAGGGTATGGAATAATTTAGAGCCGTACAACCCTTGGTGATTTGCGTTTGACAGGCTTCAAGTAACTACCGCGTTTTTTGGTTGAGGGGAACATATTAACAAATAAAAATAATAAATAAATGTATCGGGACACATCTTATAGATTGAGCTAGCCCCAAAGTAAGTTCGGCACTAGTGTTATGGGGGATACTAACTCAACGATACCATATTTTATAACAAATACATATATAGATAAACATCTAAGACCCAGGTCAATCGGAAAAAGTTCGTTTTTCATCATGACCCGACCGGGATTCGAACCTGGGACCTCCTGGGTGGCGGTCTGGCATGGTAACCATTACGCCATGGAGATCGTCAACTGACAAACTACTGTGACACTGGTCCAATAAATTCTGCGGCTATTCTTGTGACAAAAAACGTTCAAATCTCGTATTAATTTCAAACGCTTCACACATACTTACCAAATAGGAATTTAGCCAGAAGTGTTTCATTAGTAAGTAATACAAAAAAAAAGAATGATTTTTCAAGAAACTCGTTAATTAGTCGGATATTGGATTTTCTCTTGCTAACTTATTGAATACTAGCACTACAACAAAGTTATTTTGTCACCACTTTATGTAATAAATTTTACATTATACATAGTAATATTGAGTCTTTTCTACAGTATATTGTATTGTATGTAGTAGTAGTAAGGTATATTGCGGTGCCACCGGTTTTATATAACATTATTGAACAAACTGTAACATTAGTTAATATTTTAAAACATAATGGTTCTTGCTCCCACACTGAATTACAATTTGTTCAATAAAGTTATATATTACCAGGCAGTTCAAAATATTTACATAAAAAAAGGATTATTAACAAAAACATTATGTAATGACAACAATACTAAAAATAATACCGAACAGCCAGTAATTGAAATCACGAAACGAAAGTGAAAACCGACGAGACGCAATGAGGATGCAAAGGAGCCGGTTTATTATGTTATTACAAAAAAACACAAATGAAAGAAACTATACTAGTAGCCAACACGGCTGGCTCGCGCAGACGTAAGACGAGGTTCGAAACTTATAAGTACTTATACTCAGTGCATAACGACAATCGATTTTCATTCGTTTTATAAACTGTGAACCCGAATTTTGGCGTGTACTTTATTAGATTTTTAGTTGTCACAACATTGATAAATCTGTTTGTCTGTCTGTCATTTATGTGTTATATAGTCTCATTTGAAAACTGTCGATTTGACTTCGCGTCTCTTTATTGATATAAAAAAATACACTACCAAATAAAGGATTCGGTAGTTAAGGGGTGGTTCTTTGACGTTTAGCTTACGGACATGCTTGGCATCTTGGCATACTGTAGCGAACCGAATTTCTACAGACGAAGTTCCTTGTTCTGTGCAAAAAACCGATAATTCTTAAACCGATAATTCTTTCCAATCTCGATTCATAGTAGGTATATTGCGTGTATGATTAATTTATTAGATAGCGTAAAATAGAAAAAAAATCATTGCACTTACATGATTTAAAAAAAACAATAAACCTAATTGATTGGTTGAGGGCTTGTATTTTTCACTGCATCACTCGTATTAATCCGAATAACATTGATTCGGTCTGTTAAAGTGATCTTTTGGTATGTTTCTGGCAGATTAATTAACGAGAATGTAAAATTTAAATCACCCTCGAGGGGATTATTTCCACCCTCGGGAAAAATGTGTCTCCACACAAAAATGGCACGATAGCGCGACTTGGCTAATATTCTATTTTAAAAGCTTTTATTTAACTTGTACTGTATGTAAGGGTGGAATCTTGGAACGAAAATTTGAACCACTTGCCGAAGACCGATTGAGCTGAAAATTTTAATAAATCTGTAAATCTGATGACAATACAATATTAAGATAACAAATTTATGATACAGTCGTGTGTGTTCCGTTTTTCGTACAAAACCGTTCCGACCGAAAACCTATAGGGCACTTCCGGTTGTCCTAGAATCATGAAATTTGGCAATAAGCAAGAACATTTAGCACAAGTATAGGAATAAATAAAACCGAAAATTTGTAGTTACTTCAACAACCAATATAATTTGACCCTACCCTTGGTAAATTTTACATTGGTACATGGCTCATTTTATACCGGTTTCACTTTTAATATTATTGTCCACGTATATCACATTACACGAATTTGAGTTAAGGTATAAGTCTACTTATATTAATTAAACTGCATCGGCTCACTGTAACGGTTCTTTTAAGACTTTTGATCCTATGGCGTTGTAGCCAATAAATAATACTTTATTACTTTATACTTTGTTTGAACGTATTTTTCTGAGTTCATATAGTTTCGTTTTAAATAAAGATCCAACTCTGCAATATCAACTGTCACAATAGAGTTAAACACAGTGTAAAATGATGTAACTTATTTAGAATTAGTATACACTATCACTCATTTGGTGTGTTTTGATACATTGTATAGTTTTTCTCAAATAATTCCCGCTACATCTGTCAAATCTAAACAGGAACTTCAGAAATAATAAACAATATGACACAGATGCATTTTGTATTGCACAAACAAAATAATCAATGTAATTTTTTGTTTAATTTTTTAAACATAAAAAGTGCTCTACTGAAAAGTAGACTTTGAAGATGGCGGTTTTCACAAGACACACAGAATTTATTTACCCGCTATTTTGTCGTCAAAAGTGTAAATGGAATCTTTGACGTTCTAAAAAAAGGCTTTTATGAGCTTTAGTCAGGTACTAAAAGCCTTATTGTGAAACGTCAAAGATTGTAGGACTGGACTATACCTAACTAAAATAAGAAAAAATGATAAAATCATTTCGAATTCCTTTTATCTCGCTATACTTTTTACGTGTCTACATAACTTTGAACATGTATGTGGGGTTGGGAGGCACAAGAGGGTTGTCAACGCGTGGTACCCCCTGGTATTGCAGGAGGGTAGTATTCTTGTTTTCCACCTTTGTAGCGTAAAAAAGATCTTTTTATTGCATGAATTTCTACATTCGTTTACTGCCTTCCACTACCCAACTGCGCATCTCTAGAGGTCAACCACAAATTTTGTTGTTACTAAAACCTATTTATTGATAATTTAGACTACCACTTTGTCCCTATATGAGTTTTCACTTATCAATATAATAAACAAAATGTTTCGTCGGATATTTTCCGAACCGCAAAATGCTTTTATATCCAATTAAGAGCTTTTACGTTATTAATCTAGAAAATTGCATTGAGCGACAGATTAAATCAACAAGCTTTAAAAGCTATAATATCATTGAGTGGTTTTTTCTATTAGTATCGTCCCAGATTTGTACGAGTTTTAGTAAGGATAAATATTATTTTTTTAAATGTAAAGCCTATGTCACAAGGGAATAGTAAGCTTTCACACGGTAAATTTTTTTGTCCTGTAGTTTCGGAGTCTATTTATTTCAAAATCAAGCAAACAAACAATCAAATCTTACCTTTTTATTATATTATTTTATAGATTAGATTTGGAATCATACTAATATTATAAATGAGAAAGTGAGTTTGTTTGTTTGTTATACCTTCACGGCTCCACTAAGCAGCAGATCATTATGAAAATTTGTATACATATTGTCAGGGGTACAGAGCCCATCATAGGTTAATTTTTACGCGGGAGAAGCCGCGGGTAACAACTTGTAAGTAAATAAATTCACTCGACGCCACCTAATCCCAAAGTCTTAAGCTGCTTGTGTGATGATGGGTAACCAGACATAAGATATATTATTTAAATAATATATACTTTTAATACACACAGCAACGCCGGCGGCTTCCTGTGTGTCGCGCTCTAACATGAACACGCAAGTTAAGCGACGTCGACCCTAGCCAGCATTTGGATGGGTTTCGTTGTCTCGAGCTCCGTGCTTCGGAGGGCACGTTAAGCCGTTGGTCCCGGGTGTTGTCAATGGATGACAGTTGTTAAGCCAAATCGGTGGCATTAGGGCGGTTTGAAAACACCGACCTCTGCCGATCCGCATTGGAGCAGCGTGGCAGAGTACGTTCTAATTACCTTCGATTGAAGGGAGACCCGTAACCCAGCAGTGGGATTATGGGTTGGTATGATGATGATACTTTTAATACATAGAAAACGCCCACTCTACAACAAATGCAAATGCCACCACATAGATATTATATATTAATACCTATGTAAAGAAAATCAAATTTGCAACATTGAAAAGTTATTAGCCCTTTTTAACGTCAGAAAAACGCATTACTGCAGCCACCCGCCGCCGCCTGGAGAAATAACAGACTTTTGGTATGTGTCGCAATCATTAAAACCACGCAATAGATTTCGATGCTATGTTGTTATAATAGATACACAGGCAAAATTAATAATCGGTCCGGATAGACGTTTTGCTATCTAAGATTAAAAAATCAATTCATTTTTTGACTAAAGTGTCATTTTTTAATACGTAAATATCCGAGATTGAATTTAACGATAGATTATTCGTTTTGGCTGTAAGTGATTCGAGAGGATGTACATATAAACATATGTATAAATACACCTCGAAATTCCCACTGGATAGCAGGATACACGCTTCGCTGGTTAAATCTATACTAATATTATAAAGAAGTAAAGTTTGTGTGTTTGTATATTTGTTAAATTGTAAGGGGTAATCTCGGGATCTACTGAACCGATTTTAAATATTCTTTTACCAATAGAAAGCCACATTATTGCTGAGTGTCATAGGTTATATAAAAAACCGAAAAATAAAAAGGCTTTTACGTGGTAGTCGGTTTTGCAAAGTGAATCGGAGAAAAAACGGTCGAATGAAAGCGTTTCTTACGAACGCCTGTACTAAAAAAGGATTATTAACATTATGCCCAACGCAGTGGGCACGGGTCAGCTAGTATAAAATAATTAAGCTACTCTATAAACGACTGTACACTTTTTTTATATATATGTAGCTGCAATTAAAAGCCGTTATTCCATCGATGATGTCAAATCGCGTTTCAAATTACATAACACGCACGGATATCCGTTCCAAAGAGCAGACTTTGCACTACAATTTAATCCGTTATGTTATAATAGTTCTTTCATTAAATTTACGTAATCTTTGTAATTTACTTTTCTTTATACAAAATATATAATCTTTATAATTTACTTTTATACAAAATATTATATCTTTGTAAAACTACACCATAATGATTATTAGATAAAACAGTTTGCCGAGGGAAATATTATAATATTTTTTTACTAGTTTAGTCTCTTTGTTAAACTACACGATATAATAAACGTAATTTAGTTACTGCTAATTTAGTTAATCCTTTGTCAACCTTTCTTTTTTTCTTTTTCGTGTGTTTCCCGCAATTAGTGCAGTTAACACAAAAGGGTAGCTGATTTCAGTGTCTCAGTTTACTAAGCCTTGAGTCTATATTCATCAATATTATTTGTACCTAAGTAAACCCAATCTACATATGTATTGAAATACCACTCCCACTGATTAATAACGAAATCTCAGAGACTATAACACCGACAAACTTGAAATTTGGCAGGTTCAATTTGCCGAAATTTCCTCGGGAAAATAATTGCAAACAAAGTAGCGCGTAACAAACATAATCCAAATCCAATTTGTACAAAATTTAGTTCAAATGTCACAATACATACATTGTAGACCATATTCTAATAAAGGATTGAGATTGAGGCACTGATTTCCGACGGGAAATAGGCCGGAGATACTGTTAAATATTAATAGCGACTGGCGTCCCGGAAGTATTGTCAACATACAAACCTGCCTTACAAACACCTCGTCAATCTGCACATCCGCTTAGCGAGTATTAAAACCAAAATTGTATAACAGCTTTCACAGGTTATTACTTAGTACAGGCTTGCGGCTGGTACCTAGCTAAAGTCTAAGACCACACATGTACGCGTTAACGTTGCGTTTCGTGCTACATCGACCTCTTTGTAAGTTCTCTCTCGATCAAGTGACTTGTCAATGACGTGAGACTTGAAAGGGGTACTTGACCAAGCACGTAGATTCACATGATGGGAGCTTCAAGTGTGCGCGTAAACGATCAAGTGACTTGTTGTAATCACGGAGACTTGAGTCAAGTCACTTGATCGTCTCCGGGACCCATTAGACGTGACTGTCAAAAGACTGCAGCTCCGCAATGGATAACAAAACGCGACGTAACCAGCACGCGGCGAATTCACCCTTTCTTGATAATTAGTAAACCGGGGACGTTTTTGTCCGTCGACACCGATTGAATTGATTTCCATGTCGGTTGTAACGTTGTAAACCAAAACGTCTATATTTACCGTTAAACATTCGCGCGTAATGTATACGAAATTCTCATTATGTTCAAAAAAACCTTTTTCGGTTGACTGTATAATAATAATAAATTATTAACAATTTTTATCTTTTTTTTACACGTTTCTAAAAAAAATATTTGCTAAATCGTTTTCATTTTAATCGAAACGTTTTTTCATTGCATATACAGTTTGACCGATTAATACAGCGAATTAAAAATGATCATAGACACTTGATTTGAAGGCGTATCTAACAAGAGTTTATTGAAAAACTAACACCGTTTTACAATCACTTTATCTGCGAGACTAGATTATATATCTCTTTAAAAGTCTGTCCGCACTGCAAAAGTTCTGCGTGAATTTTATTCCACGATCTTGAAGGCAATTTGCGCGATTTTTTTTCGGCTACTGCAGATACTTCCATAAGTTGTAATGTGTTACAAAACTGATCCGTGTTCGAGTTTAGGTAATTCAAATTCAAATTCAAAACTTTTATTCAGAGAATAGGTTTTCACAGACACGTTCTCTTGTCAGAGTATACAGTAATAAATGATTTGTATAAATTAATCTACTCTATAAACTACTACCATTTCGGAAACAAAAGCAAAATGACCACTGGTAAAAAGAAATGGCGAAAGAAAACCAGTTACGGCCTTTTTTGTCATTTAAAAATATATCGTACTTTTCTTTTCTTTTTCAACATAGAATTTAAAACTAGGTACATACATACAACATTACGTACGCGGAATGTCAATAAATAGTGCCATTAATTTGTCTCAACATAAAATTAAATCTAAAATATAAAATGCTAAATCGGTGTTAAAGATAGGAGCAGACCGCCCGCAAGGCAGCAACCGTTCTCGTGTATTTTCGAGTTGACGTGAGAGTCGGCCTTCCAGCCTCCATTACTGTTAGCCCGCTGTTTCGTAACTTCCACGACTTAATTGTCACGTGAAATGTGGAGTTGTAAGTGGATCAGCGTGCAGCTAACCGGATAGGTGTGGTGAGTCGTGATCTTCATGAGACTGATCAGAGTGGACAGCTACAACGGACACACCCGACGCATATTGCACGAATAACCTAATGTTTTATGGGAGAAGCAAATCACATTATGTGTGTATTGGAGAAAATATTAATTGATACATTGTAATTATATTTTTATTAATACCATTTTAAAAGAGCAAGTGCTAAGATTCTGTCCAGTTCTTCGAATTATTTTGCCGTCTGAACTTGTGGTAGAAAAAAATATTTGACGATTCGAAAGAGCTTGTAATGTGCCTATTTGAATAATGTCATTTTTTTATTCGATCGGAGTAACTCGATGGCGTCACTGTGTGTCGCATTTTCACAGACGCGCAAGTTAAGCGACGTCGACCTTAACCAGTTTTTGGATGGGTTTCGTTATCAGGTAGGCTTTCCGTGCTTCGTGCACGTAAAGCCGTCGGTCGGTTGTCGTTAAGACATGGATATTCTTGACTAACTCGGGTGTATATCCCCTACTATTGCATAAGTAAATCACGATAAATAAATAAACAGTTGTAAGTTTAGGTACTTATGTGTACTATATGAAGGTCTACATAAAATATTTAGTGAAGTTAGTCCCCGCGGATAGGAAAATTGGGCCTTACCTTCCGGATCGTATCTTAGCACAACCCATGGAGGAAATAAAATAAATACTTTATGGGTTTCTTTTATTGTGACGTGTTTTTTTTTAAAGAGCCTGTGAAAAAGCGGTCTATTGACTGACGCCCGAACCCAATATGCGATCACAATTATCTTTTTCTTATGTCAAATTGTAAAAGTTAAATTATGCGTGTTATATCTTTAATCTGAAATAAATAAATTGAATTGGATTTAACAAAGAGGTGGCATAAGACAAATGAAAATGGCGACTGATACAAGTGCAAGAGCGCTGCACTTACGATACAAAACACTTTATAACACCAATAGAAATCATTAATTAATTAAACTTAGAAAATAAACAGTGCAATAGGCGATCTTATTGCTAAGCGATTTCTTCCAGACAACCTAAAAGATAGACAAAGAAATCTTAAATTTCTTCTAAATTTAAGAGCTTCGTTGTCGGCCTGTATTTATAGGCCCAAGGCATGGACTCGGACTTGGCCTAGTTGGAAACGAGTTAAAGGTTATGAAGAAAACTTTACTGTGAAAATTGTTACATTATTTTCTATATGCAAATATGCAAATTAAGTATGTTAGATTAAGTATGCAAACCCTTACGCAACGATCATAGTAATGTTATGTGACAAATATTATCGTCACTACATTATTATGAAACTAGCGTAACCTGCATAACTTCGTTTGCGTCAATTCAAATGAAACAAGCACTTCTGAAATCAGACGGGTAATTTTTTGTTCATTTTCGTCTTTCACTTTTCATCTTTCTCTATCTCTTTGGCCATTTTGTATTAAGCCCTGTACCCGATGACATATTGAAGAAAAAGAACAGTGAATGTTCTTTTCTATATCATTCCGACTAAGCCGTATGAATATGGAATGAAAGAAAAATTAAGCATTCACTCGAGTGAATAATCACTCGAATGAACCGTCCGATTGAGGCTTTAAGCATTAACACCTATTAGTAAGATTTTCTGTCATAAAAAGAAATAACTTGAGCCACAGTGTATGTATTTGCCATAAATAAACACGTTTCTAATCTATCAATGAAAAATACAGAATAATAATATTATGTAACACTCATTGTAAATAACGAGTCTAAGTGCACGCGAGGGCCCACAGAATTTTTACTTTGACTTCAATTTAGGATAGAAGACCTAGGGGGCAACTCGGGCACAAAAAACCTGGTCCGTGTCCGAGTTTACTACTCGGCACAATTTTTAGATGGTTTTGGAATAGTTTAATATTCATAAATTCTATAATTGTCATTATGCTATGGTCTACGTGAATATTGAATGTTACATGAATAGAAGCTTAATCCTTACAGGCTTAGTCTTAGCTTGGTGCCTCTAACATTAATTCGCTGTCTGTAGCTTAGTTTGATCCATCCAATCCAATGCATTCATGTTCATATCAGAGACATCAATGGGATATACCGTGTTTGTCTAAGCGCATCTCAATGCCAATATCAGGTCAACAATGATCTCTTTCAATGGATATTAGAACAAAAGCCTAGACGACGTAACCTATAGGCCTATTCACGTAACCATGCATCGACACCGCTAGTACTTTTTGTGGAGCAACATAATGCAATATGATAACATTGGGTAACATTTTTCAACTTTTATGACTTTTCAAATAACTTTCTGTTGTCGGATGTTGCCCAGTAACACTTAGAAACGTTGCTCCACAAAAAGTAACTGCGGTGTGGATGCACTGTAACAAAAACAAAATCTCATTTCAAACTTAAATATTATCTTCTCTTCATATTTCGTGTGAGCAAGATGGAGCTTGAGCTTGGAACTTTGTCAATTTTAGTACGAGATGTAGATATGCATGTCGATTTTTGATATTTTGTCAGATTGTGTTAGTAACTCATATAAATAAATTCTACATAATTCGTAAAGCTCCACCTGGTCCTAAAGTAAGTGGGGCAGCGTGTTAGAGTACGCTCTAATCCCCTTCGGTTGAAGATAGACCCGTATTCCTGCAGTGGCTGCAGTGGCATAATTATGGGTTGATATACGTAAATTATGATTAATATTTCATGCACATACACTTTATTTAACTAATGGTTAAACTAAACTATAGCTTGATTAAACAACATGGCAGGTGACTTAGTCCATAACAATTACTTCAATCAACGCCTAGGTTAGGTACATCTAGTATGCCTAGATACAGAGTAGTTCACTACGATCACAGCTGCCCGTGACATGTAAATTGTTGAGCAGAGTATAAGCAATACTAGCTTTGTGATAGCTTCCGGCAGCCATACACCACTTTAATAGAGAATAGATTAATAGACGGAGATAATTATAGTATACGACAGAGTTGCACAGAATCATTACGAAATATTTTAAAAAAGGCCTATTACAAGCCCTTTGAAATCTTTAAATCTGAAGTTGCCTTTATATTTCAACATTAGATTCAGTTTTTTTTTATTGTGGAGCATAGGTTACCATCATGAGAGATAAGTACGTGTTACATTTTTAAAATTAGTTACAATAAGGGTTTACAATGTTAATTTTCATTACTGATTTATTTGCCTTAGCCTAGGCGCCTAGGTTTACCAAAAAAGAGTAACATTATGTCCCACAAAGGCCTCCCTCTTTCGCGACCTTTATACCAAGATTGTCCTAAGACAAAATAAAACATATTTTTCTAATAGGCTTATTACAAACTCTTTCGAATCGTCACATTAATTTCCTAAGTTTTCCCCCTCGACGGAGGTGTGCATAAGTTGTGGGGGGTAAAAATGTATTTAAAAAACTGGTATTTATGCGCTTTCAACCTTTATCAGATATTATTAATACATTAGCATTCTTTTGGCTTAAAATCGTGTTCAGTTAACTAAATTCCACGGTCTAATAAATTTATGCGTAATCGTTACGTAAAAATAATTTATTTGTATGTCACGCCAAATCGCGTGTAAGTGTTTCATGTTATGACAATATAATTTGGCAACAGGTAGTCACCAACCTTTCTTTAGATAGATAGAATTATGCTTTATTTGCATTACACAGTCAGCAAAAAAAATACATTAAACACTGTCTTAGTGTATAGTATCAGATATATCAGACTTGTGTATAGTATATGCAACAAGGAGGTATTTTATTTGATTGAATCCTTAATAGCAGGTCATTTTATATTATATAGGATAAAAGATAATATTGTATTTTGTATTTACATTGTATTAAAATAACACTACATACAAACACATACAATATTTGCAAAGTAATTCAAAATTATGACGTATTTTCGACTAGACATGTGTAAAGAGAAATGAAGAGATGGTTGAGCATGCAATTAGAATTAAGGCCGCCTTTTGTATCAGTACTTTTTGTATTGTAGTCAAAGATAATAAATAAAAGAGTCTGAGCTGTGAGCGAATGAAATATTCACAATACAAAATGTATCGTCTTCTTCCGATGCCTCTACAACTAGTGAAGGTCGGCTGTCAGCTTAGCGTATTTTGCTTTATTCTTAGCGAGGCGAAATAGTTCGACGGCGCTCGCGAGGGCAGCATTTGAAATGTTACATACAAAATGTAATGTAACATTTCAAATCCTGCCCCCTTCGAATTACGTGGTGTCTAACCTGACGCCTCGGGTTATGTTGAGTGCCATTTTGGTGCAATATTAGTACTGTTTTTAATGAAATGAAATGAAATCGTTTATTTCAGAAATTAGACCTTCACAGGCACTTTTTCTTGTCATTTACAATTTGTATATATGTATAAAGAAAATAAACTACGTTATATACTACCACCATTTCGGACACAAGCAAAATGGCCACCGGTAAAAGAAATGGCGAAAGAAACCCGGTTACGGCCTTTTTTGTCATTTAGCAATTTTTTTCTTTCACTCTTTTGTTACAATGTATAAGTACATTTATAAGAATAAATAAAATACAGATCCACGTACATACAGAAATCAAGCTCTAAACGCGGGATGTCGATCCAAATAGCGCTATGGTCAAATCCTAAATATGTCGAATATGTAGATGTTAATAAAGCGAGCAGCATTAAGAATTAAGATTTTGATAACAAAATCTTTAGCTAAGGCTAACTGCTCGAGCAGTCCGTGTATGCCGGCTGTAAGTGAAATTATGCGGCTCGCTCGAGGCGTGTTTACGTAACTCTTCCGGGCGGTAAGTTGTTAGTGATCGACTAATGTGTACCGTCAACATGTCTTCGATTTTATCGTTTTGCTAATTGACATCTGGTTTGCAATATTCGAATGGAAGTGAAGCTTTGCGATTATATATTTTTTTTATAATTGAAAAATCATGTATGCTCTGTATGATCTACATCACACAAAATGTCTTTTACAATAATTGTAAAAGAAATGTTGTGTGATGCAGATACAGAGTATACATGTTCATAGAGTTTTTATACGTTTATCAGTGTTCACACAAAAGACTTGTTGTGCTCGGCAATGACTTTTTTGGAAGAAGTCGCCATCTCTGTAATTTACTATCTTTAATAATAATCGAATTCATTGTAATTGACATGTCTAAGTGCCCTCGAGGGCCTACAGCAGCCGTTTTGTCTAAGCATCATTTGTTAACTCGAAAGCGAAGAGCAATTTGGCATCTCACCGCGGATTCCGCTTTCGAGTAATTTTATAATGTTTGTAATAAGTTATATTGCACGCCCTATGTGGCAGAGTGCATTGAAACAATAATCAATTTGTAAGATCATATAAACACACGCATTTCAAGCAATAAAATATACTTTGACTTTGACTTTGAGTTAACAAAATGATGCTTATAGAATACGGTTTCAGATACAGATTAAAATATTTTTGACTGTGACTCTACTTTCTTCAAACTTATGTTTCATGTCATGACAATATAATTTGGCTACAGTAGTCACCGACCTTTTTTGATTTGATTGAGTCCTTACCACGCCATTTTGATGTAAATCCTTACTAATAATATAAATGCTAAAGTCATCTATCCTTCGTTACACGGTTTTAAACCAAGTTCGAAACAGTGGTCACAAACCGACGTCATTACGTACATAGACGCTGCCGACCAACGCATGCCCTAATAAGGCACAACCGAGAGAGTTGGAAGGCCATTCGTAATTAAAAATAATAAAAAAACTTCGACGACGGACGAATCACACAACGCCATCTAGTCCCAAACTAAACAACTAAGCTTGTACTATGGGTACTAGATTTCTGATAAATATACTTAAATACTTTTTTTTTGTAAATACTTATACATAGAAAACATCTAGACCAAGGCAAACAGGCATGTTCATGCATAAAATGTTTGCCTAGGATTCGAATCCGCAGCCCTTGGGATGAAGTGACCATTGCTAGCCACTCGACCACCAGGCCTGTCAATTGATATGAAACCTCTCGTCTACACTGTTACGTTGATGTTTAAGTTTTCACTTCTGCCGTCACTCCCGGCGTGCAATCCGTCCTTTTATGAATTTGAACTTTATGTTTATATTTTTAAAGACCTCTTTTCCAATCTAATATTTTAAACCAATCCAAATCCAATACATTAAAATTTAATATTGTTTTGTTGATTGTACTTATCTATTACATTGTATTACTGCTATCAATCGTTACGTTAATCCATACGATGTTGTTACTACGCAGTCAAGCTTACGTATCTGTTAGTTAACGATTTAGTAACGTTATCAAGTAATTCACTCATGATTTACGTTTACCTATTAGTTATCCTTAACTAGCTGTTACCGGCGGCTTCGCCCGCGTGGTCTGAATAATCTGACAAATTTTAATAATAATTAACTTTATTTTTTAAAAAACGACAAACTAACACATTTTCACATGGAACAAATATTACATGATACAGTAAAGTTATGCATATCAATCATAATGGACCAGCAACTAACATCTTTACTTTCTTCAAACGCATGAAGCTGGTTGTGCGTGCCAAACTGGTAATATCACGCATGATTCTCAATCAATACTTGGATGGATTTAAAAAATCTCGAGGATCGATTCAATGATGTTTTATCATATCTTATTGTGTTCACATAACATTGTATGAATTTGTATGCGTTACCATAAAACAATTTGTGATGTACCTATGTGTATTTCATATAAATTTCTTTTTTAAATCCGTTCTTTGGAGCTTACTTGGCAGGTCCAATGGAATATACAAAATATATACATATTATTTACCCGAGAATTTATTGTTTATTTTAAAATAATGTTTCCCAGAAAGCAGTAATATTATATTCTGTGCTTTTTGTGTAAAATATTTTTCACATTCACTATTCTTCAATGAATCCTATTGTTGCGAACTAGCCATCATGGCTGGAAGTGTAATAAATACCTACTTTTTGATAGATTTATATTTTTTTATAGTTTTGTATAATTAATTTGAAAGCTGTCTTAATGTGATTGTCTTTGCGTCTCTGTCGGTCTTGGCTTTTAGTTCGTTTTTGCATTGTAATATTTTATTTGATTATATTTTATCTCATTTTGAGCTCTCTTGTTTCCACTTCTCTCCCCTATCCTTTACATATATTGTTGAATGAACGAAATTGAAAAATACTTCAAAGGTCCATACAAAACATTATATTTGTAATTTCAGAAAAAAACTAATTGAAAGTTTGTTCTTTGTACTTTTTCTATTATTTAGCGGAACAAAAATCACAAGCTGCAACTTTTGTGCAAAATATAAACATGCGAAAATGTCGACGTAATTTTAGTCTGGACTTTTAAGACTACGTCGTCTTATATTTTAATAGAGATTCAGTTACTATGTATGAGGCGTAATGGTTACCACGCTAGACCGCCACCCAGGAGGTCCTGGGTTCGAATCCCGGTCGGGTCATGATGAAAAACGAACTTTTTCTGATTGGCCTCGGGTCTTGGATGTTTATCTAAATAATATGTATATTTGTTATAAAATATAGTATCGTTAAGTAAAATCGTAAAATGCATTTCAGAAACTGAAGTCTACGATGTATTGTAAATGGAGATAGATATTCGTAAGTGAGGTAGCCAGCTTTTCAATACAAAATAGGTTTATTCGAATCGAATACGTGATCAGTTGCTCTTATTTGTTTTGTGCCTCATTCACCGATGTGCAGGACTTTCTTAAGGGAAATCGTAACAGTTTTATATTGAAATCTATTCATGCACTTTGTCTACAGCAGCGGTTGACAATCTGCGGCACGCTTTTTAGGGTTCCGTAGTAAACTACAAGGAACCCTTATAGTTTCGCCATGTCCGTCCGTCTGTCTGTCTGTCTGTCTGTCCGCGGTTTAGCGCCTAGACGCTTGATGCTAGAAAGCTGTAATTTCGCATGTATACACATATTAACAATGTTAACAAAGTGCTGGTAAAAAATTTGGAAAAAAAAAATTATGGGCTGCCTCCCTTACATGTAAAGTGGAAATGTTTTTTTTTCGCGCCCACCCCATGTTGTGTGGTATCGTTAGTTATAGGTATCTTCAAAACATTGAGGGTTAGGGAAGTTTACAGGGACAATTTTCGTTTTGCAAGGGGGGGGGGGGGGCTCTATCTCCGAAAGTCTTATGTTTAGAAATTAGAAAAAATCATGGTAGTAGTTCATATGTTGAACCTTCAATGAAAACTATAACGGTTAAGTAGGCTCTACTAGTTACCGAATAATAGAAGACGAACGTATAAAACAAAATTTATTTGCTGAAAACTTACAAATGTGATGTAATTTGATATTGAACTCAACTAAAGGCAAGCAAAGCGCAGCAAATACGGAACCCTACATTGGGCGTTACTAAATTTTTGTCTTATGTAGTTTTGGTACACTTTTTGTAAATAAAATAAATCATTTATTAGATAACTTTACAATAGCTGATCATCTTGAACAGTTTGAAAAGATAATTCAATTCAATTCAATTTCCCAGTCAATTCACTTTTGAAATGGAACAAACTGCATTAAATGCGAGAACTGTGCTTTAAATAGGCGTAATAATATATGAACACACGTCATTGTAACACTTTTTTTTTGGTTGGGGAATAAAATTATTTACTGATTTGAAAGTAGCAAAGCATGACATGTTTTAAAAAAAATGCAGATTTGCGAAATCCACGCGACATCGTTTGCTTTCCCGTAGGAATTTTGGAAAATCTATTCCTAACGGATGCCTACGTCTTACAAAAAACACCCGTCAAGTTTCAGGTCCCTACGATCAGCGGTTTAGCCTGTGCATTGATTGGTCAGTCAGCCATTCAGGACTATCAGGTCAAAGAATTTAATATTTATTGATTGATCGATAATCGATATGCACTATTTAACACTTTGATTACATGTCGATTTAAGCAGGTTTAATCACTTTGGTAACTCTTTTTTGTCGTTTGTTACCTTACTTTTTAATTACCCAAAGATATAAACAAGCCCAAATGGAGACTATACTTATAATAACGATTTCAATTCTGCTTAAAAGTTAAATGTCATGTGATGTTTGTTTTGTTTGGATTTAGTATACTTATAATTTCTTGTTCGGCTTTTATTAACCCCCGACGCAAAAAGAGGGGTGTTATAAGTTTGTTTTACTTGTAATGGTTATAATAAAGGAATAATGAGTAAATTTAATTTAAAACATCAACTAACTTTTTTTATAAAATATATTTTATGTTTGTGTGTCTAATGCCAGAAACCGAATATAAAAGCAATACGAAAATATCAATTATAAAGGAGTACGTTCATCGTTTTCATCTTTGTAAGTTCAAAGGATTAGAATATTCATTTTATCAAACGGAAAATGTTTACAATTCCAGAGATTCCGACGATGCGTTTCAAAAAAATATATGTTTACCTCCTTTCAATCTACGGGTATGCTAATATTAAAGAGGAAACATTTATATTTTTGTTTGTAATTAAAAACTCGAAGACCACTGGACAGATATGAAAAATTCTTTCTCCTTTGAGTTGGAAAGCTACAGTTTCACCAATTGTTTTTAAAAAAAATTGGAATCCTTTCAAAAACTCTTGCGAAGCTTGGACGGAAATAATTTTCTTATAAAATATTATTAAAACTTAAATAACTTGGTATTATACAAAAAATCGCAAAGCAAAAAAATTCAACTCGCAATGCAAATAAAGACACTAATGGTACACACACACACACACTTACTTACTCAGATTATTTTTTCTCTCCGTGAATCGCGCGCGCACGACACACTTCCCTATAGAACTAATCGAGGCACGTTTACTAGGCTACTATCATACCCCACTCAACATACCTTCCTACCACCGCAGTGTCGTCTTATGACTGCGTTATTTTCTGTTACTCAATATGCATTATACTCGTTCAAACTATAATCCATTCCAATATGCTTGGCATAACATTTCCAGTGAAATTCAACGATTATGTTTGAATTAGGCTGTCTGAGAATGTTATATTTCTGGAAAGGGATGATTGAAGGAAAAGCGGAGAGGAGTTTGCATTGTTTTTATTTATTTACATTTTCGAATGATTTTTTAATATAAATAAAATATTTGTGTATTCTTTGTTCATTATACTTTATTTTATCTTATCCTACTTTCTACACGTACTACATTTACTAAAAATATTTTTTATTTTTAAATAGGTAAAGCAACCTATTAAAAAATAAAAAAGATTTTTGGTCTGTTATTCTTATTAACAATGGCATGATGGAACATTCACTGAAAAATAAAGTACTTGGATTAATTGTTTTTTGAAAATCGCATAATTATATTAAAACGGGAACAACAGAATTGCGCGGGCAAAGCCTTGTGTGTTCACTAGTTAATAATCATGGACTGTAAAGATAACTTGATAGCTTATTTGTGTCACACACCTCTTCCTCAGAATGGTGTAGGTATCTGATGCCCGGTCTTCTCATAACTATTAAATTATGAAAATAATGTTGTCTAACCACCGCATCGTATTATAACTAATTAATGTAATACTTTTGAAATTGTAGTGTTTAGTTATTGAGCTGGATGGCTCGCTGTATCTCGCACTCTAAAAACGAACACGCAAGTTAAACAACGTCCACCCTAGCCAGTAGTTTGGTGGCTTCCGTTAACTCGAGCTTCTCCGTACTTCGGTTGACATGATGATGAGTTATTAGGTTTTTTGTTTGCACCATTTTATCATTATGTCAATATTTATGTAACTTACAATCATTAGGTATGTTCTATGTACCTAGTTTCCTAGTTCACATTTCTATTATACTAAAGTGTCAACATTTGCCGTGGACTGTATTTTTTGCACACAAAACGCAATATATATAACCCATTGTTCCCGTTCTCATATTGGTTCCGGGATAAAAGCTATCCTATCCTCGAGACCCGGAAAAGGATATGAATTTTGAAATCTATACTAAGTAGTGGTAGGGAAAAATTGTGACGATTCCAAAGAGGTTACTTAGAGTTTGAAATTTCCTTGGGTTTGGGTTTTCTTAATCTTCAAATATAGATGTCGTAGCCGTTTAAGCCGTGAAATGGTCACAAACAGACTTTCACGTAATTTTAGTTTGTATTATAAATAAATCCATTAACAAGATCACGTCCTTGTACTTCAAGAATTTTTTGCATTGATTTATAAAGAGATCGTGAACGTTTTTACGTTGACTCATAATACCAACTCTCGCCAATATCCGCATGTTAAACTGCCTACCAATACACCATAATGACAAGGAAATCGTAAGAATCAAGCATTATTAAATTAGACAATATTGCGCCATCTAACAAGAACGAGTTACCAACATGTTGATCAAACACTTTGGTCTAATATGTACGACTATCTGATGCTCGCGGTTATACCTGCTAAATGCCGTTCCCAGACTGATATCTGGGAGTTAGGTATTTTAATATCTGTGTCTGCTTTGCATAGGATAGGTCCCAGGTATAAATAATCGTAATAAACTGCCCATGTACCATTTGCGTGAAGTAACCATCATTCATATATCGACGACCTCTGTGGCGGAATGGTTACCATGCCGGTCCGCTACCCAGGAGGTCCCGGGTTCGAGTCCCGGTCGGGTCACGATGAAAAAATAACTTTTTCTGATTGGCTTCGGGTCTTGGATGCTTAACAATATATTTATTTCTTATAAAATATAGTATCGTTGAGTTAGTATCCTCACAAAACTATCGCGTTCATAATTTCATTAGAGGTGGATATAATATAACAATATTTATTTGAGAAAGTAACTGTACTCGCCACTCCGTCCTCGTCAACTTTATATAACGTTTGCAATCTGATTTATATATCCAGAAGTAACTTATTAGGGGGCTCATAAGCACCCCACGCTTGTACAAATCAATCTAGATATATTATTTTACTTGTTGCCTTGCGGGCCCTCTCCGCAAAAGCCTATTTGTCATTATACGTGCGTACTGGAAGCCGGATATTACTCCAGCTATCCTAATTGCTTCAGGAAACCGACCAGGGACTTGACGACGCTGAGTGCTTCCCGGAGACTGCCTGGGGCTCTCAGGTAGGTTGTCCAGTAGCTGACACCTGCGTTCCAGCAGGACGTGGGCTGCTGTTTCTTCTGCCAACATGCATCCTCTGCACAGAGGGCTGTCTGTAACACCTAGGGTGAAGATGTTTGTCAAAGCTGCCGTGATCCGTCACGGTGGTGATTAGTCTTAGTTTTGGTATACTTTATTGACCACTTGACATATTTCCTTACCGTGCATCCACACCGCGGTTACTTTTTGTTTAGCAACGTTACCAAGTGTTAGTGGGCAACATCCGATGACAAATAGACTGCATGATAACATTAGGTAACATTCTTCAACCTTTGCGAATGTTTAAAAACTTTTTGTGTTCGTATGTTGTACAGTTCAACATGTATTTGTACCATGTCTGCCTGCAAGTTAATTCATTCATTCATTCAAGTACAACACATTGGCCCATTGCTTCAACAGCGTATGAAATGTTTTTGTTTAAACGCGCTTTCTTTCACGCTCGGTTTCGACCATAAAATGTCCAAACACTGTTTTACGCACCTCATAAAAGCAAACACAAGTCAATTTTGCAGTAATACCATGTACTAAATAGTTGTTTACATAACAGTACATTTTGGCTTGCATAAGACTTTAATTAATGTTATTAAGGTTGATTCATACTGTGGATTCACGCTTCGATGGAAATGTGAAGAAGAAAACATTTTTTTTATATTGTAGTCGTAAAATCTTTTTATTATATCTACTTTAATATGTTATTTAATATGTTATCCATACTAGTATATTCCGCTCGTTCAAATATAGTTGACGCAAAATCTAAAAACAATTGTCTAATTTAAAGTTTAGTAAAAATTATCGATTCGAAACAGATATGAATCGATCAAGGCTTTATAATGAGGTATCACAAGCTAGTTCAAACACTATCATTGACCTTCACGGGAAATATTGTGCCAAGTATATTGTGACGGATTATAATTAGTCTTATTCCATATGACGACCTCCGTGGCGTAATGGTTACCACGCCAGACTGCCACCCAGGAGGTCCCGGGTTAGATCCCCGGTCGGGTCATGATGAAAAACGAACTTTTTCTGATTGGCCTTGGGTCTTGGATGTTTATCTATATAATAATATGTATTTGTTATAAAAATATAATATCGTTGAGTTAGTATCCCATAACACAAGTTTCGAACTTACTTTGGGGCTAACTTAATCTGTATGAATTGTCCCTATATATTTATTGTTATTTTATATATAGGTACTGTTTTCTTTTAGCAATTCCATGTTCCTTAGAAGCATAAAATAAAAATACTAAATTCATATTCAAATTGTTTATTTGCAGATTATGTGTACATTAGGATGTAATAATATGCACGCACTCGCCCTTTTTAGACAGGTATTGCAAATAGGGCGCGCGACTGCACATCGAATATAATACAAACATTTAACAATATTAGAACTTTTCGTCATAATAACACATTTATAAATAAATTCTATAAAAAAAACTAGTCGGAAAGAAGTAAGAAAGTTAAAATCCCCTATTAAGTTTTTATTGAATTTTTTACATCCATGTGAACTAGGCTTAACTGTCACAATTTTTAATACGCCACGCGACTCAAATACACATATACTTAATATCAGTTTTTGTATGCCCAATTGAAAAAATATATATTATTGGTACGCGTAACTAATAAGTACTTTCTCTTCCGTTATGTACCAACTTTTGTAATATTTTCATAATCATAAAGTTCTGTTGTACTTTAGGTGTTAAAATAGTTGGTCGTGTTAGAAACACAACGCTACACTCATAATCCCACGGGCAGGGGGATTAGAGCGTACTCTGCCACTCTGCTCTTGGCGGTGGTCAGTTGCAGTGTTTCCAAGACGCCTGAAAGCCACCGACTTGGCTTAAGCTTAACGTTTGTCATCTATCGACAACAGCCGGGACCGACTTTTTAACGTCCCCTCCAAAACACGGCGAACTAAAATCAAGCTTCACGATCCCAAAACATAAGTGTGAAATTTCTCATGTCAATTAATTTTGAACACGCAAAATATGAATAGGCAACATATTCACTTTATTTTCAGAAACGGACAATACTGAAAAATAAAAAAAACATACACGTACATCTGAGATTAAATTGTTCAGAGAAACACAAAACCCTATTTTTGATTTACACAAAGTTATGCTGGGTACAGACTTGAGTAACATAGCATGTTACATTACACGCATTGACGGTAATATTGTGACTGAGGACTTGATGCGGATATTGAGCGCGAATGGAGAGCACTATCGGTAAGAGCGTTCAAAACAAGTAAAGTTAACACTTTTTAGAGCCTACTGCAGTACTTTCTACATGGGCAACCTGTGGGTCGCTCTTCGCTTTCAATACAACAACGCATTCAGGGTGCTGTTGAGGCTGCCTCGCTTCTGCAGCGCGTTGAGGATGTTCGCGGAGGCGCGCATTGACGGCTTCCATGCCACTATGCGCTCTTTTGGGCGGCCTCGATGGCGCTGCGGACACGAGTCAGCGGCAACAGCCTTGCGCGTCGTCGCCGAAGT
Source organism: Endotricha flammealis (assembly GCA_905163395.2). Lineage (NCBI taxonomy): Eukaryota > Metazoa > Arthropoda > Insecta > Lepidoptera > Pyralidae > Endotricha > Endotricha flammealis. Next base: position 23,250,624 of record LR990852.1, read on the forward strand.
TTTAGTTAAAAGTATTTATGTTAATTATTATTATTATTGAAAGAATTTCCTGTACAAATATTGCTCTGTTCGTGCGCGTATGTGCTCGGTCCGTGCGGCACAAGGCGTCCACACTGGGAATTTTGTTACATTACATGTTATGTAACGAAAGTCTGTACCCGGCATTAAAGGGATATTTTACCTATTGATACTGCTGGCTTATGTAAAGATCTATTCATCACTTGTGTGTGTGGTGGAAATGCAATATTGAAATTAAACCCGGATTTTCATTTCAAAAATTTTAAGCTGCATGATTGGAAGCGTCATTTGTTTGCGAACTGTAATATTTGGATACATTTTAATCCCTATATTTAAGCTTCAGCTTCAGTTTAGTGTAAATCAAAAAGTTTGATGAATATTAAAGTTCTATGTGGACAAACTCACCACACATTCCCATTTTCTTTCGCACTACATTTTGAAAACTCTATTTGATTCGGTTGTGCTCTCTAACCCTCCCCTCCCCCTTGTCACAACTTGTCACACTTTGTACAATGATAAATGTGTCATAAAAAAAATATGTTACTAGGTATGTCACTAAAATACCGTGACTCAAACTTCTTGACCTACCCCTTCAAATATAACAGACGCGAAGCTACGTGACGTAATGTAAAAAATATGTGTACATAATGTATAAAACTTGTAGGTGCCTACTTACCTATTTTATTACCTAAACAATATATGTTTTTAATGATAATTTATAATAATATAATCGTTGACCGTTTAAATAATTATTTCCGCCGTTACATTTTATACCATCTGTTTCACTCGACTTTGTCCGTGTGAAATATAAAGATGGAGATAATTTCGTGACACCACTTACGCTGATATTCCGTGAGAGGGTAGTACAGTCAATGCAAGAAGTGATCAGTGTAGAGAATCAAGAACAAAGATACGCGCGAACGCACCACCCACCGCAGAGCTTTGTATGAATAACTAACTTAGGGTAGTATTCCACATATCAAATAGCTTTGTTCAATGTACATTTGATCAACGTAATTGGACGACTTCATCGAATGTATTGACAACACTCAATATCATATCCGTCATAGAATTTTGATCAAATATTGGACAGCAGGACATAGATATTCCACCGCTTTGGGCCGATACCCTGTCCGCCCGCAATCTGGCCCTTTTGCGAAAACCGCAGCGGGCCATGGCGGTCAGGGTAATAAGAGGTTACCGCACCATCTCCTTTGAGGCGGCGTGTGCGATAGCGGGCAGTCCGCCGTGGGAGCTGGACGCCGTAGTGCTGGCGGCGGCGTATAGGCTCGCCGCCGAAGCCCGCCAAGGTGGGGACCCGTTCCCGGATGGGGCTCTGCGCTGGAGGGAAAATGCCCAGCGGTCCCTCGTCCGGGAATGGGGCGCGCGGCTCGAGGAGACGGAGAGGAGTTCTGGAGCACCACGGCTGCGCACCGTGGACGCCATACGGCCGGTTTTAAACAATTGGTTAGGGAGGCGCCACGGTGCGTTGTCGTACCACGTTGTGCAGGTATTGTCCGGCCACGGCTGTTTCGGCTGGTACCTGCACAACATGGCGAGGAGAGAAAGAACGGCGGAGTGCCACGAGTGCGGCTGCGCGGAAGATACGGCGCAGCACACACTAGAGGAGTGTCCCGAGTGAGCTGCGCCTCGCGCCGCACTCGTGGCTGTTGTTGGCGACGACCTCTCGCTCCCGGCTGTTGTCAAACTAATGGTCGAGAGCGAGAGGTCGTGGGACGCGGTAGCCTCCTTCTGCGACGAAGTATTGACGCAGAAGGAGGCAGCGGAGCGGGTGAGGGAAGCGGATCCAGCCGCCCCCCCGCTCCGCCGAAAAAGACCGGGCGGCAGGCGTTTGGCCCATGCCCGGCGACTGCCACCTTAACGGGGGCTTCCGGGCGGCGGTTTGGGGAAACCGTCGCCCATCGGATCGGAAGTCCCCGAGCGGTGCGGCGCGCCAATTTTCAACTGTGCGCGCCGCCAATAGTGCCGAGCCCAAGGAGACGGGTCTTCGGACAACCGCCGGCGGGGTCACGGAAGTATCTTAGTTCCCGTGGCCCCGCCCATCTAGGCGGATAAGGTGGCAGTCAGTCAGGTTTTTAGTCGGTATACCCAAGTGGCATAAGAGGGAGAGCCCGACATACCCCCACCGCTTCTCCAAGCGGGGGGCATGCAGTAATGCATTTTCCTGACTATAAACAAAAAAAAAAAAAAAAAAAAAAAGGACATAGATATTTGATAAGTGGAATACCACCTTGATATAGACGTCACGGAATTTGTCTTTGCCATCCCATTTCTTCTTTCTTGTATAGTTGTTTACTTGGCACAAAAGCTCAAAAAAACGTCCGATTTAAGGTAGCTATAATTCGAAATGAACGCAAGCTAATATTTTTATTTTTATAATACTTTTTCTTATAGTTTTTACTCGTCTTATTATTATTGTCACATTCACTTTTTTCCTCTTGTAAAACTCTCACTTATTACAAGCTATCTCCATTTCTTCTTCAATTATTTTCCTTAAACCCAGGATAAAACAGGATGGTGACATCCTCAGTACAGATCTTACTTTGATACCAAGTGTCCGTGTTCTTTAAAAAATAAACATAAAACTAATTAAATATTAAAAAGCCAAGACCGTGGGTGTCAGTGTGCCCAAAACGAGAAATGCGTTGGGCGAAGTAAGCCCTTTCGCACACAAGGCGACGCAAGTCTCCGATACTCGGCGATTTTAGTATCCAAGCCGCCATACAAGTCCATTTAGGGTCGTACGTACACTCGCGTCGTTGGATGCTAAAATCGCCGAGTATCGGAGACTTGCGTCGCCTTGTGTGCGAACGGGCTAACTGTCAGCCTTTGGGTCACCTGTGGTTTCACGCCGGCGTTTAAAATTGTGTACATTTAAATTGATGGCCAGCTACATTTGACGGAAGATCCGTCACGGATTTTCCGTGTCCAAACACTAATCTTTACTTAGTATAAAATGAAGTCGCTTCCGCTGTTTGTTCGCTTAAATCTTTTAAACTACTCAACGGATTTCAATGCATCAGAAGAGAGAAAATACCTACACTGCTGAATATAACCAAAAAATGTTTTTTTATTAGATTGATGGAAGACGTGATTCTTATTTTATTGAAATTCATGCCCAACAGGGTTAAAAATGTGTTTTGTGGGTAATTTTCTTCGCGTTGATATCTAATACTCATATTCCTTAGTGCTTTTGATTTAACTTACATTTTATTTTGACACATCCGTCATCTGTAATGTAATATTTTTATAAATTTTATGTTATGCATAACAAATAATTTCATAATGTCGTACTATTCTGTTCATGATCTCGGAAAAACAGCTAAAATTCGAACTATTCGAACGGACTGAATCATATTGCATCGATAATAGCAGTAAGTAAGTACCTTTGTACAACCCTACTATCTAGACAGCTGAAATTTTACACAGCGGTAGCCTTTATAACGATCTTCCAGTGTACCAAATTTCATCCAAATTCGTTAAGCCGTTTTGACGCGAAACTGGAAAAAGATGTACCAAAACATTAAATATATTGACACTAAAATCTTTATACATACATGATATAACATCGTTTGTCTATAAAAATATCGACAATTTCAAAAAGGTTAAAGACACGCATAATGTGAATACTAGGCACAGGGACAGATTGTATCTACCACCCTCTAGAATTAAAATGTTAAACTGCAGTCCCTATTACATGGCTGTAAAAATATACAACAAGTTACCCGCAGATGTTAGAAATCAGCCCACATATAAATTATTTAATAAAAGATTAAAAGAATTTTTAATCCAAAAATGTTTTTATACTTTGGATGAATATTTTAGCCACTAACACAAACTTAAATATACCTACTTATGTAAAATAAATTATAAAAGGAAAGTGCAATGTGAAATAATATAATATAGAAAGAAACCTATATATAATTTGTAATAGCATATACTTAGTTAGTAATAAATAACACAGATATTATAATACTCGCAGCATATAGGTAGTGATAGTAATTAAGTTAACTTTGTTAAATAGTATATAAGTTAATTATTAATGTTGCAATGCCCTTGCAGGGCTCATGTCAAGGAGCTACTTTTAGATGTAAGACCAAATTGTATTTACCACATGAAGCAATAAATAAATGAATATGAATATGAATATGACCTACTAGTTTGACAGGCTGTCGTGACATCTTTTACAAGACAATTCGACGGGCGGAGCCGCGGGCACAAGCTAAACCCCTGGAGGTATAATCCCACGTAGCCTTGATATTGGCTATAAAATTATATTAATGGTCTGGTGCCCGAGGCTTTGACCAGCCTTTGACTTGACACTGAACAAAATACAATAATAAAATTAAATACCATAAAACTATATACTTAAAATGCACGGAAACCAGAGTAATGATTCTGTCAAGGGGGAGAGGGGGGGAGGGGGTGAGGGGTCATACTTTGGGTACAAAATTATTCTTAGGTGCAACTTAATATATTTTTTTCTATCGAGAAAACTACAAGTAATCTTGTTTTAGAAACATACTCGTATATTCCAAAGACCAAATCCCTTAAAATATCCCCAAATATCTTAGGTGAGAATTAGGAAAGCTTTAGTATTAAGTCTGGGTTTAAAAATACCTTTTTAGTGGAGACGCCCTTAAGATGGCGGATAAATAGAAATAACGATAAAGGAAAAAAAATGTTTTTGGATTTACAAAGATGAATACATATATACGCTGATACGCGTTAGTAACAGTTCACCCTTGTCAAACTATTCATATTTCATAATCTGTCCTTATCTCCAGGGAAATTTGTTACGAACATTTTAACTGTTACATATGAAGAGACTAGTTTTCACTGTCGCTAGAAAGCGTGGATTTGTGCATATTACAATTGTCACGCACGATGTACCATTGACACACAGAATAGACTGAAAATGTCCATTGAACATCGTTGAAATGCACTTATTAGTTAAAGGGCAACTCGGACACAAAAAAACTGATCGTGTCTGAGTAGTTTATTACTCCTTGTAATTAATGTCACAAAAGAGCAAGTGCTAAGGTTCTTGCCAGTTCTTCATAGTACAAATCTGCCGTCTGAACTGGGGGAATAAAAAAAAGCTGATTCAGCCTAGCTCACTTTGGAACCAGGTGGCGCTGAGTGGATTGTGTAGAATAAAAAAAAATAGAATTTTGGAAATATCCATACTTTGGAATCAGATGGCGTTTACTAAGTCGTCAAATAATATTTAAACATTTAATAACACAATTTATAATACTATAATAACCATGAATTGTCACAAATATTTATGGCATTTAAATTAATGCAATTCGAAAAACGAAATTATGAGCTAATTAAAAAAGAAGCAAGTTTACTAGCCACCAGTTTAACCAGTCCATTTCGTAACGTGTCTATGTCAATGTGCGTAATGAATTCAATGTCTACATCGTGGGAATTTCAAGTGAATGGGCCTTGACCAGTGCGAGACCAGGGTTGATAATGTTAACTGTTAATGTTAACTGGTTGATCCCTGGTTGAAAACCTGATGAAAAAGAAGGATCATTGTATTTTTAAAGACTTTTGTGTATGAGTAATGGCAAGTTCAGTGGCCTTATTCACGTAACAAGAACCGATTCTAGTTCGATTCACTCATACAAAATAGGAATTGAACGGGACAGCGAGTGTCGTTGAATCGAACTAGAATCGGTTCTTGTTACGTGAATAAGGCCACAGTTCAGTGTCTAATGCGGACGGACAGACTGACAGACGGACAGCGAAAATTTTAAGAAACTTCGGACGCCTCTAACGTTTCCTTGACGTCTACGCGTCTTTACTGTATGTAGAGTCAACGCTAGACGTGCGTCGCGTTATGTCGGCGTCTGTGCTGCGTATACGCTCATCGGAAGCCTACGCCATGTGTCGAGAAGTTCTAAGGGCTCCGTTTTAGTTTACTACGGAACTCTAAATATCTTTGGTCTGATTGGTAGTTCGTAACCATTTACTGAGTCAACTATCTTTCTCTCATCTTTTTGATCTCAATGTGTAACAAAACTGGACTTTATCGGAGCAGACAGTATGAAATCGTAATTGATTGATGTAGGTCATGTTAATGTGGACTTTAAATTAGTAATTACGTATTATGATTTCAGATAAAATGTTCTATTATGTTGTCTAGAACGCGTTATTAAAGGCCCTTTTCACTATGGGATATAATATATATGTCCCCGGACACTACCTCTCCTCCTGCCTCGCCTCAGTTTGCATACATAACTCAATATGTTATATCGTAAATTATATCCCATAGTGAAACCTGTTTTTTTTTTAATGGTCAGTTATTTCTTTTCATTTATTTATTGCATTACTTGTGACACATACATAATTATTATTACACATAATACATATCACTAATCCACATGCACTTTTTAAGGCATAGAAAATTGTGTAGAAGAAAAGAGGCAGACATTTAAATTAATTTATCTTCCAGATATTATTTTACGCTATTAGTGCACTTAATTTAGATCACTGCGATGCTGAGCCTTCCGCTCCCGCAATACTATCTAGCTAAGCTGTTCGTCAAGTCGCACGATCATGCGACTAGGCACCATTCGATTTTTATCTAATATTTTTGTCGTCAACACCAGTGGGTGAATATGGGCTAATAATAATATTTTTTATTATACCACTAATGTGGCAAACAAGCATACGGCCCGCTTGATGGTAAGCAGTCACCGTAGCCTATGGACGCTTGCAAAACCGCATTAATTTAAATTTGTGCAAATAGATGCTCAGCTGAAGTATAAGCTTAGTACCAGTATTTATTTATACAGAGAAATGTAACTTCATTTAATATAAACGTAAACAACGTTTGCTCCTCTCGACCGCAAGTCATTGCGCATTTCAATTTATTCTCTGTCACTAACAGAAACAGTATGACAACTTTAAACAATCGAAATCACTTATTGAATCAAGTCAATCTTCCATTAGCAAGATTTAGGGATCATCACCACGAGCGAGAAAATAGCGACGATAATGTTGTCGTGCCACCTAATTCTATTACTTATACATTGTCTTAAGAACGTATTTTCACACCCTTTGTTTCCACTAGTCCACCTTTCGGCGATTTCATCGCCATGATTTTCATTAGAACTCGTTGCGATTCACTCGCTCGTGGAGATGGTCCTTAGTGTACAATATTAGTTCTATTATATTTTATGTAGATTCCGTTCCTATGTTTAATTTAGCTTGTCATACCTTACTGTGGTAATATTATAGTCAGAGAAAATTAATAAAATCAGGGGAAATAACTCGAGCAGTTTTGAAAATTGCCACAGTTATACCTTGTGGAGTCCAGATCAACATACCAAGAAATCGCAGGAAGCCACTGGATGCCGGCCGCTGCCGATCATACTGACAGAGTTTTGTGGAGACCTATGACCAGCAGTGAACTTCTTGTACAGTACCAAAAACTTGTAAGTGCCAATGGCCAAAACTAGAACTAATGAATATGCTTTGAATAACTTGACAAATTATCTTCAATAGCTTAGATCCTAGCGTCTCCACCATCGGCACATATAACTTTGTGGCACTGTAGCTGAGATGATGATAATGACGAATTTATCTTCTTTGCTCTTTGATGGGAAATCAGCATTACTGTATTATATACTATAGTCAATTGCAAAATTTCCACAGAAGTCAATCATGACGAGTAATTTTAACTACTGCAACTCGATTGCATGTGGTCTTGCAAAAGAAATAAGATAATCTTAAACTGTGACAATTAAGTGTAATACAACTAATTATGATTTGTAAATAGTTGCTTGTAAATTCTTTGCTTGTAATTATGACAAATCCTCATTTACTTAGTAAATTATGATTGTTATTTAAAATTATGAAGTGAAGACACCAAGTAAATGACCCACTAACATCACAGTTACGAGTTGCGTTTTAGACGAGTTGCTACATAGATTTAGGTGACGCGATGACGTTGGCGTCCGTAGAAGTAGAAGCCTACTTTAATAATACTAACCTTTTTTTGACAGAGATAATAAATTAATTTACAATTAACCATGCATCCACCCTGCAGTTACTTTCTGTAGATCAACGTTTGTTATGAGCAACATATGGTTACAAAACACAAAAAAGAACTCGCATATTTAAAGATTGTATAACAATCTTTAACTTTTGCCAGTTTCTTGTGTCTATGTTACCATGTCTGTATGAATTGTCCCTATATATATATATATATATGTTGCATTGTGTATTTGGTTTGCTCCACAAAAGTTAACTAAGGTATGTAAGCACGGTAAGACGAAAAAGTCTGGAAAATAGCCATGTTTTTACTAAGTAAACAATTTCGAGCCAGAAAGACCCACGTTCGGATGCCCAAACCAGTGAACGAAACGTTCACTGGCCCAAACGGACTTGCAGTAAAACATTTTCTTGACATAAAACAAAAAAGTCATAAGTAAATCAAAAAAGTTTTATTAACTTACAAGTACAACATCTTTCTTATATAAAATCATACACACAGTCATGTAGGTTTATCTAGCAGCATGTAGATTCGCATCAATGTAGAAAATAAAATACCCCCTTGCACGCATTGTGTGTACATTAAAACTAAGAAATAAATTAATACTTACATAACAAATCATACTAAAACTTAGTACTAAGTAGGCATAAGTAATCATTGACAATGAATTTTTTTTTGCATTGATTCAAATTTCTTTAACAAAATTTATAAACTTAATATATTTTTAAATTGTAGCTGTTGCACTAGCAGTAGAGTATAAAAAATGCTTGTCGTTTTTTCAATTAAAAATGTATAACCTCTAATATTTAAAAAAATCCACATAGATCCGTTGTCGTCTTTGCTTCCGCACCCCCGAACAGTCTTATTGGCGTTTTACTCCACTCTATAAGCAACAACGGGTTGTTTTCGAAGTTAGAGTCCTCCAGCGAACACTTCTTGTAATTTTGTTGCACGAAATCAATGCCCATATTTTTCGATTTGAGAGGCGACATAATATGCGTCAAGTCTATACTTTGATCTGATTGGATATATAAAACTCCTTCGGATTGGTCGACATTTTTACAAACTCGCAGTGCTGGCAAAGATGGTGGTATATTTACATACACACCATCTAAATTAGATCGGTACTTATTTATATCTGGTATGTTTTCGTCGCCGCCTTCGAAATTACGTTTTTTCTCTGCATAATTGTTACCAATAACATCTTGTTCGTTGAGGGCGTTACCTATTTTCACATGCTCATCGAAATTTTTTTTTAGTTTCGGTCTACCTCTATTTTTTGACTTGATTTTATCGTTTTGTAATTTTGCCTCGTGTCCGGGCAGAAAGCCATGGTTGTATTTCAATAATGAAATTGAGTCATCACCGTATTGTGAGTGATTCGAGACTGCTTTTGCAAGTTTTTTCTCTTTTGCCATTCTTACCTTTTCGCCTTGCGTTGTCTTGCGTCCATCGTGATCGTAGTTCAACCTTAATCCAGGAAGACGTTTATTAGCGTCTGCAATCATATCATCAATATTTTCATTGCCGATTTGACGTGGAGCATAATCATTAACATAAGACTTAACATTATGCCATTTATTGCGATTCGATAAACTTCTTGTGTATACATCACTACTTAGTATTTGATCAGATCCATTTTCATCTGGATCTTCAATGATATATTCTAGAGATTTTAAGAAAGGTAGAATAGCTACCATGTTTTTCGGTTTTTGAATAGCTCGCGCAGTAGTAACCTTAGTCTTCTCCACGGATGGTTCTTCTTCAGTGCTGTCTGAAGCTTCTTGAGAAGATGCTTCTGCGTTCCGATATCTTCTGTGTTCCATTTTTTTCCTTCTTTTACCTCTGTTTGTAATTTCAACCGTTTTAGGGCGGACATATGAATGTGTCCTTAAAATGCTATTTCTTAAATCTTCTTCTAATACTTGAACATTGATCTGAGGATTGCGTGCTGCTCTTTTATTTGGTACAAGTTGATGATCTATAAAATTACGCCTTCTAAATTGCGTTAAAGGCCGCACTTTCGCGGGCTTAAAATCAGATGCATATGGAAAAGCATCAGATATTTTATGTAACGGTATGGTAGGTGGAATCTTTTTGAATTCTCTTGTATTAAATTTACTATTTTTGAGATAATTTAAAACGTTTCCTGCAAATTTAGAACTAGTCCATTGACCATATACTTTATTATCTTTGTGCAGAGGCGGTGGTTTTTCACATTCGTATAAGTCTTGATTACTCACTGGTTTAGTTGCAGCTCTGAATCGTTTATCTATTGGTTGCGTGTTCTCACGTGTCACTAATCTATCATTTAAATAGTCTAGGTTTATCGAGCCTGGCAGCGGTGGCATTTCGTGTTCAGATACTTTCCTATGTGATTTCAAACTGTACTGTTCTACATTTGTATTAGGTTGAACTTTGATAGCGTCTTCGTTATCGTGTACCAAACTCCAAAAATTTATACTGTTTTTATCAGTTGTAGTGGTAGTTTTTCGAGGAATGTGTGGTTTAAGTCTTGACCGGTTCATTGCCCTTGTGGAAGATTCTAAACTTTCAGCACTATGAATGATTTCAGATATTGTTTTCTCCTTGTGTGTAGTTGGATGAAAATGTGATACTGGTTTTTCGAAAGTATTTCGTACCTTACCATTTTTTAATTTACTAAGAATAATATAATCGTTAGGGTATTGCACGTCTTTTCTTAATTTATTCTGTATAAAACGTCTGTTGCCACTGATTTGTTTTAGAGTAAAATTTCTTTCGATTGTTGAAACTAGTATCATGTTTGCTCCAAATATTTCTCCTTCGATGCCATTTGTAGCACCTGCAACATTAAACATTTAATTTTCTTTAACTTTTCAACTATTATTGAATGTATGTGTTGCTGTAGTAAAAAAAAAAAGTAAAAAACAATGCACAGTCAGCCAGAGCAGAGCCTTAAAAGATTCAAATTTTCCAAATATTACGTGAAGGGATTAACTCGATTTTATGTTTATCAATAGTATAATTCATATTGTGCTGTGCAATCACGAAGTTTCATAACGATTTTATTTGCACTAATATTATTAGCACTAGTTTTTTTGCCCGCGACTTCGTCCGCGTGAAGTTCCGAACCCGTTCCCGTGAGAACTACATTGAATTTCGGGAAAAGCTGCCTATGTCACTCCCTGATAATGTAGCTTTCTACTTGTGAAAGAATTTTTGTAATCAGTCCAGTAATTTCGGAGCCTTTTCATTTCAAACAAACAAACAATCAAATCTTTCCTCTTTATAATATTAGTATAGATAAAAATATTTGTTCTCTGTTCTCTACCCTCGTCAACTCTTTCAGTGATTGGCTGTACCATTGTATATTTCTCTCTTCAAAGAATTGCATAATTTATATACATATAATAAAGTTTTACGTACATTTAATACGCTTAAAGGAGTTTACCTAAAACTTTTACTCATAGTGCAATGTGTTCCTTATGATGTAAACAAGACAGTACATGTAGTTCCATTTGTTAGAAAAGTAGAATGTCTAGACTATACCGAGATCATCTCCTAAATAGTCAATCATTCAATAATTTGTATAATCCTTACTAATATTATAAATGAGAAAGTGAGTTTGTTTGTTTGTTTGTTATTCCTTCACGGCTTGACTAAGCAGCCGATCATTATGAAAATTTGCATACGTATTGTTAGGGGTACAGAGCCCAACACTTACTACTTTAACACTAGGCTACTTTTTATTCCGTGAAAGTATGTCGTTCCAATGGGAAAATAAATTTTCTACTATAGAGGGCGCTGTATCGGCCAACAGATGGCGCCACAAGTATGTGTTGTTTTGTTGTCAAACGAGATCTATGTCATAAAATTAACGCGAGCGAAGCCGCGGGGAAGAGCTAGTATTTCATAATTAAAACGCATTTTATATAGATTAATAACAGCAAAACATTTATTTGTAAAAAAAATTACAAAGTTATTAGTTTTCCTATTCCAAAGGTCTGGTTTGCATGACCTGCTAAAGCAGTGGCCATGATATTTACAGGAGACGAAGTCACTGTAAATACGTATTTCAAATAAACGATTGCAGCTTGACTCAAAGCTCAGTTATTACTGAACTTTCAGTCTACTGACTTCACTGAAAGCTGTAATATTATAAAGTTGAGTTAAGTTATTTACAATGTAACCAGTTGGACAGTACCGTTTGAACAGAACAGTTTGAATTGTACTTAAATCAAATTTACAAGTGGAATCGATGAAGCACTGAAACTGATATCTAGCCGACTCTAGCATTTGTAGATTTAAAATTTAGTTAAATGTTTTTAGTAAAGTCTATAGTTTTAATCTATACTTCTATACTAATATTATAAAGAGGTAAAGTTTGTGTATTTGTTAAATTGTAAGGGGTAATCTCGGGATCTACTGAACCGATTTTAAAAATTCTTTTACCAATAGAAAGCCACATTATAGATGAGTGTCATAGGTTATATAAAAAACCGAAAAATAAAAAGGCTTTTAACATTATGCCCAACGAAGTGGGCACGGGTCAGCTAGTAGTTTATATTTTTGTTAAATAACTAGCGCCCAGTCCAGCTTCGCACGGGTTATTATTATTTTTATATATGTCACAAGCGCGTAGTGTAGCTTCCGAACGGTGAAAGAATTTTTTGAAGTCAGTTCAGAGTGCTTTGTACGAGTTTTTTGGTCACCTTCGAATGTGTTAACGTTTACAATGCGACCAAAAAACTCGTACTAAGCACTCAGTAGAGTTTATGGTTATTCGTTATAAACAAAAATACTTTTTATAATATTTGTATAGATATAACTAAATATTGTAATAGTTAATCGCATATAGTTTTAAGCACACAGAATAATAAATAATTAATATTCTTTGACGAATCACACAACGCCAGCTGTCTAGTCCCAAACTAAGCAACTGAGCTTGTACTATGGGCACTGGATTGCTGATAAATATACTTAAATACTTTTTTTTGTAAATAAATACTTATTATACCTACATAGAAAACACCCAGACAAAGGCAAACAGACATGTTCATGCACACAAATGTTTGCCTTCAGGATTTGAAACCGCGGCCCATATTAGGATAAAGTGACTATTACTAGCCACACGATCACCGGGCCTGTCAGAATTAAAGAGCCATATTATTGTAGTATCAAATACTTATAATAAAATGCTTTACCCTTATCATTCATGCCATAGCCAACCACCATGCTGCCGCCAGATGGCAATATTAATCCATAGAGCTGAAATTAATATAAATTTTAGATTTACATAACAACATACCATATTTAGGGTTCCGTGCGTCAAAAGGAAAAAAAACGGAACCCATATATAGGATCTCTTTGTTGTCCGTCTGTGTCATTCAAACTTGTTTTTTCTCAGAAACCCGTGGACCGATTTGAGCTAATACTAATATCAAATACTCAAAATCTGCGGTCCCTTGCAACAAAAAAATTTAAGTCAACGCAATCAACCACCATGGCTCAATAAATAATTTCTCAAGGCCGTCGAATGTGACGTATAGAACTCTCTCTTTATGAATCTAACAGCCTTGTCTTAAATCTCTAGTTTCGTAACTAGACTACTAATTAATCACATGATTATCGCCTTATTTTAAGTCGTGAACACAGTGACCTTAAAATACCAGTATGTCCATTTGTCATGATCTCTGTCTGTATAGTTTGCTAATTAATACAACCTATCTTAAATCATACTACATCTAATACTATATATGAAAGTAAGTATATTTGTTTGTTAATTCTTCACTTCATTCCTTGACTATGCAACCGATTATTATAATTAATATTATATAAGTGCATAATTAGTTATTACGAGCAGATATTTATGAGTAAGTCTGTGGCATATCTACTATGACTAAATGTGTGTGGCAAACTAGCCAGAAACATTTATATGTAGGTACCATATTTATGGCAATAAAATAACTTATGCTTTTCATATGATTTTTAACGTATTGTCACGAGATAAAAAAAGTAGCCTACGTTTTCTGTTCGGAGAAGGATATAGGCTACTTTTTTTGTGTACAGAGACATCGGCATTTGGTATCACGTTTGATGCTACATTGAACTCATTTTAGGTTAGACCTAACAGTCGTATATGGGAAATCTGCAATGGAATGTGAATTGTGAAGAAAAATCGCGTAAATTTATTTGAACTAGATTTAAACGTGGTACCTACAAGCTTCTAAATAGCCGGATCCACACCACACGATCCAACGCGATTACGCTCGGCAGAACCTCGATCCAATAGACGCTCCATAAGATCGAGATCCTGTCGCGCTCATATTGGATCAGTCAGATCGCCTGTTGTGGATTCGGCTAATAAATACATCGCAATACTTACCCTTCTGCTTGATTCACATAACGTAAGTCTCGAGTCAACATAAAGTGCCCAAGCACCAAAATCGGACTGGTAGGACAAGCAGATATGCCTCCACACATCTTTGAGGACTTCCACGGGGGCACTGGTTGCGTACTTCCCGTCGATCATAATCTTCATTTTTAGACCTCCTGACGCGAGCCAAACGCTCACTAAGCGGTGGCTACCGTTACCTGGAAGTAATACCACGTAATACTTTAATAAACCGTTCAGTATAGTCATTGATAGCTACTACTAAATTGCTGTACCTGAATAGCCATGTCTTATTTTTAAGAAATTTTTGTGTACTTGGTTCGCAATAAAACTATAGAATTTTTGAATTAAGTTAGAGTAACATAATTGTCACAAACCGAACTACTGTTTTAATAAATATTATATTTTTATAATTTCTTATTGTCTATGTTTATACGTCTGTTTTACATTGTCACTCATCTTTATACACGTCATAGTACATTTCTCTCTCTAAAATATAAGTTTTCTCCATCACTCACTCTTTTCCTTACCTCTCCATCCTATACTAGTCTTTGGACATGTCTAGTGGTGGGACACTATTCTTTCAGATTTAAAAAGAATAATCCATTTTGAGATATTTTTATCGCTCGTTATACATTTTGTACGAAACCATTCACACTGTGCTACAATATATATTACATTACCTCACGTCCCCGGACACCACACCTCCCCCTGCCTCGCCTCAATTTGCATTCATAGCTCAAGATGTATTATATCCAAATTCTATCAAATTCGATCTATTATGTAGTACTGGCGGCGCGACGCAACAACATGCCCGAAACGACAGTATGAACATGCGATGTATATTATGTACATACATACACGCACATACATCACATTTAACAAAATTATTCTTAGACGTAACTTTGAATTTTTAAAATGACGTGCCTTTTAAAAATTCAAAGACTATAATTTATCGTGTTTTCAAGACATATATCCCAAAGAGCATATCTTTAAATATCTTAGGTAAGAATTCCATGACTAAAGCTTTAGTAGTAACAGTACAGACAGGGTTTATAAAACCTTTTATTTGGAGAGCAGCGCAAATATAATTAAGTCTCCCTTAACTGTATTTACGCTTCAACTCTTCAAAGACACGGTTCATCAATCTATTTAGAATATTTCATTTTAAAACTTCATTACAAGCCTACTGGTGCAAGTTAACTCGGTCGCATTCAATTTCCGTTATCAAAATATGTGTATTAAATATATTTCAGTTTATATTTGCAGTAGCGATGAACAAAATGTAATAAAATTTTTGTTTTAACTGAGCCTGTCTTATTTGATTGTGAAACTTTAATGTGTTGTTTTTAAAATATGTTTTTATAGTCATGCGTCATGACACGTGGATAATATACTTTTATATTATTATTATTTATTTTATCTACATTTCTATATCAATATATTTTTCTAATGTGAAACTTTCTCATGATAATATATTAAAAAACAAAACAAAACCGCTTTTAAATTCAAATGTTCAATTGCAAAATAGATCAAAATTATTCGTTGTAAAAGCGCTTTAGTGCAATGTAAAACCACTTTAACTTTGCACTTAAGCGCTTTAGAAAAATGTCATTTTAGAAATGTCTACATTCGCTAATTGTCTCGTTCCTATAAACTAGTCTCAAATGTCTTGAAAAACCCAGAGTTATCGGGACAAGCCCTCCACAGATTCCCACCGATGTGTCTCCTGTGTAGTCATCAACAACGGCGACCTCAGATTGACAAAAAGCGAGGAAGCTTATTGACATCCCGGGGGAGAAAAACTACAACTGTATAACTCACAACTATTAACTTTCGTGAAATCAGAAAGAAGATATTCGGAGTAGGAAGTATTGAAAGGACTTCCCTCCTTAACAACTACGTGAGAGACAGCATAACCCAAAGTTAGGGCCGACATACATGGACTGCTCGAGCTGTTAACCATTTATGTAGTTCACTATGCAGTCGCATCTTCAAGCAGTCCGTCCTCCCTAAGACTTATTCCAAACCAGATATTTAATCCAATTACTTGCTTTCGTAAAACGTAATAGAAATAAGCATTTTTATCTAAAGTAGTTTAAACTGTAATTATAATAACACTCACAAGATTTCTGTCCAAAACAGTAACAGCATTATAAAAATAACAGGTTATGCTAAGCAGCCTTCCTTCTATGAAAGTCAAAATTCAAAATGTCTAGAATTACGCAAGATCGGATGCATGGAAGTGAATAAATGCGGTCAATATAAATATAACGTAACGTTTGTCCAGAGAATTAATTAATTCGGCGCTGGCGTAGTAATTTGAAAAAAACGAGTGGGTGAGGGACCGACATATTCCAAACGGCTTTGTATTGGTCTGAAATGGATTTTTACAACTTTTAATAAAGATATTTTATAATTGTTAGATGATATTTATCTGTCTAGCTAAATTGTTATCTCCCGCGGAGTTAATAGGACTCTTTATCAATACGTTCTACTCCGTCTAATTTATTTATCTTGCTTTACATGAGACACAGCGGTGGGAATATATGAGATGTTAATCAGCGTCAGACAGCTCTAAAGTAGCCAAAATCATCTCTTGCTAATTTCATTTACAGTAGTCAAAGCAACCAGTATTGTTTGCATCCAAATTAGTCAATATAAAGTTGGAAACGCATTTTTGCTATGGGTTGATATGAGAAACATGCATGCAAACTTTGGTGTTTGTTACGTCACTAAGTTTATTACATTAGTAAGTTGCCTTCATCGAAACGCATGAAGAGAACTATTGTAATATTGTCTTACCGTATGAGAAAATGGTTTGATCTCCATTAATATCATAAATTCGTATCCATATGCAAAAAGTAAACTGTCTCAGCGGCGGAGTATCGATGTCATATCGAACAAACTGGAAAATAAAAAAAACGTTAAATATATAGGGACAATAAATATATAGGGACAATGCATACAGATTGAGCTAGCCCCAAAGTAAGTTCGAAACTTGTGTTATGGGATACTAACTCAACGATATTATATTTTATAACAAATACATATATAGATAAACATCCAGGACCCGAGGCCAATCAGAAAAAGTTCGTTTTTCATCATGACCCGACCGGGGATCGAACCCGGGACCTCCTGGGTGGCGGTCTGGCGTGGTAATCATTACGCCACGGAGGTCGTCAAAAAATGTAATGCATAAAATACGTCGCGTATTAATAGTCGCGTAACTCCAGAGTAGACAATTCTTCACATAATATAATATGAAATTTCCGCTGTTTGTTCGCTTAGATCTTTTCAATTACTCAGCGGATTTTAACGCAGCAATAGATCGAGTGTTTCAAGAGGAAGGTTTATAAGTGTTTTTCTAAATTCCCACGGGAAAGCGAAATACCGCAAACGGAGTTGCGCTAAGGCGTTAGTGCGTCGAGCATATTATGCATTTTCCGTCAGATACGCACATACCTACCCTAACTGTAAACATTACAACAAGCTATTTTTGGTTACAGCTAAAATTAATTTACAATGTTGACCTTTTCACTATCAAATTTATTGATGTATGAGGTAAATGTATAGCTAAATATAGAAAGAGTTGATAATTTATGTTGCTGTGTCTACGTCTGACCACAAAAGGCCTTTTGCAGTCATTTTTGGAAATGAAAACAATAATTGCAGACACAAAAGTACAATAGATATACCATAGAATGACAAATGTTGGGGTGGACATTGACAGGATGACCACTAGCTCTAATGCAAACTCATATTTTTATTTGATTATTTGATTTGATTTTACGACGCCGCCTGACCGCTACATAGGAGGTCCCGGTTTCGAACCCCGGTCGGGTCATGATGAAAAACGAACTTTTTCTGATTGGCCTCGGGTCTTGGATGTTCATATATATACCTATGTATTTGTTATAAAATATAGTATCGTTAAGTTCGTATCCCATGACACAAGTCTCGAACTTACTTTGGGGTTAGCTTAATCTGTGTGATTTGTCTCTATAAACCATAATATTTATTTATATTACAATGAAAAGTATAAAGTAATTTTCTTAAAGTTTCCTTTTTAGGAAATCTCCATCACCTCCAAATATTCTAAAACATCATTTAGTCCATAAGAATCGTGATTAATTACAGTACTTTGTTATTCTTTGTGTAGTTGTGAAAGCTTTAGGTTAAAGTTCAAATTGTTTTGTACTGTTTACCGAAGTTTCGCGATTCAATTATCCGCTGGATAACTTAGCTTTTTCACATACTTTGCCCCAAAATCACTGATGCGAAAATAACTTTTTAGCACATTTTGAAATATCTTTCTATTAGAAGGAAAGATAGAAGGTAAAAGAGGAAGAAGAAGACCGAGAAGAGTCCTAAAGAGAGGTGAAGGAGCTGACACAAGAGAGAGTGAGCAAAATGGAGGCACACGGACAAGAGCGCACTCTTCTTGCGCGTTTCGTGCTGTATTAAGCTCTTTGTTTGTTTTGTTGTCAAACGAAATCTATGTCATAAAATTAACGCGAGCGAAGCCGCGGGAAAAAGCTAGTAATAAAAGGTACTTAAATATTAATTAATCCATAAAAAAATCACGGCTTAAGCACCGCCTGAGCGCTGAGACTCCAATTGTAAAAACATCTATAACGTCCTCTTGCAAATCGCATGATATAATTATCTGCTCACCCGCACAACATACGAGTTCCGCCTTTAGTTTGTACATGTATAAGGCACATAAAGCGGCTTGATAGATCTAGTGGAGAAAATTTGGCCAAAAGATCTGGGGGCCTAACATGAAATTGTCCATCCGAAACAACGAAAGCTGTAGTACTGTCAAAACGACATTTCTAGTTAGAATAAGGTTCAAAACTGGTTAGATTTCAACGAATCGTCAGTCTGTATGTTCGGAATTTCATTCCATGGTATCCCCGCTGGGCAGTCAATACTTCCTGATAATATTTTAATTAAAAATAGATTATGAATAGATAAGAATGATAGGCAAGTCATCTGTGAAACGCATTTAAAATGCGCCGTGTTCTATCGCTCGCTCTTACATTTAAAGATTTTATGAAACCTAAATACACGTAATTTTGTTAGTGATTTTTATTGACGTGACGTAAAAGTTACCTGAGCAAATCCTTTTTGCGTGAGCACAATTTTGTAAACCGGTCTGTTGATGGCATTTGCAACGGTGAGAACTGTAAACAGTACTGCGACCACACACCGAGGCATCTTTGGTGTTTGATCAGAAAAAATCCTGAAAAGAATCAAAAAACATTCAACAATCTTCTATTATCTTATGTTGGTCAAAATTACTATTGTCAATTGCATACATGGTTATCTCGCCAGAATTTCTTAAAAAATATGGCGAGATAATTAAGTTTTAAACTTGCTGATGGGTGAGTTTTTATCCTCATTCCACTTGGATCCATTATTTGATCCATCAATGGATCCTATGCGACTTTTAAAATTTCACTTGAATCCATTATTTGGTATTATTTATGATTGATTCTAGGTTTATTTTGGTATGAGTTGTAGTTGGTTTTGGGATGAATTGGATATGGTTCTGAATTGATTTCAGAATTGTTTGGGATGGTACTGTGATGAATTAGGAATGGTTTTAATTATTTATTTCGCAAATTGTATAGACGAATTGACATAATAGAAGATACAAATCTGCTATCTGAAACTGATGATAGGAAAAAATTGTGACGATTCAAAAAACCTTACCTATTTGAATAAAAATATTTATGTTGTAGTTTGAAAATAACCCAGTGGATATGATGTGGATATGTAACATTTAATAATTGCTTTCCTGTGTTTCAAATATATATAATTATTTCTAATAATCACTTGCTCCGTGGTAAGGGAGCACATATTGAGGAAACCGACATACTTAGGAAATTTGTCTGTACTTATATTTAAAAATACACTGTCAATCAAAGGACTCGGTTCTTTGAGGGCGTCGTTCTTTGACATTTAAATATCTGATATGGTCCGCTTATAATTTGTAGCGAATCACATTTCTACTGAATAAGACTCCCCATTTCATTGTTCCGTGGTTTTTATGTAGTATTATCATTTTAGTTAGTTTACCTCCCTTTTATGTTGGAACTGTGTGATGTGCACTTTGTTTACTTTCATTTATTGAGAATAGAGTGCTCTGCATTTTAATGTCCACGTATCGATAGTTCAAAGGGCCCAATCGAATTAGGGCTGTATCAACAATGCACGCACGCACCACTTTATGCACTCTACCTAGCCAAACAGAATAATTCCCATCTCAACGTTCAATTTTGATTGCATTTTGTTGCAAATATTTATAAAAGGTTTTTAAATTCGTTAAAACGATGCTTTTATGAGTATTTAGTTTATGATCTAATGTTAGGATACTTTATTTAAGTTCGTGTCTGTTTCAAAATAATATCCTGTTAAGTTTCAGAGACCTTATTTGCTCTAATTTTGAGTGATTTTTTTTTGTGTAAACGTTATTTCTCTCAAATTGATAGGAATCCTGCTACTTATAAATAAATCTGCCCGTTTTCACCAACGACCCCTAGCATAGGCACCTAATTGAAAAAAAGTATGAATAAGGGTTTATCTTCGCTAAGGGTTGTTGGTGATTACGGGAAGATTTATTTAGAGTAGCACGTTTGTCCTCTGAAATCCTTCTGAAATGTTAAAGTCTGTTTTCAAACTTACCATAAAACAAACTATATCAGTGCACTATCACATAACATAATATATTGTATTATGATGAACTTTAGAAAAATGGTATCTCAATTTCCGTGTTGTACCAATGCACAGTCGCCGAGTACTGATGGGTGCTTTCTGTTACCACAATCGATGTTATTTGTTTTGCCTCGTTTGTATACCACCAAGTCATTTCATTGATTACATTGTTGCTCTGTGAATCATTAGAATTTCTCTTGTCATTATTAAATATTATTACATGACATATAAACATTATTTTCTAAACGTAGACCTTCCTTCTTGACTGTCCGTGTTATTTAATATGAATACTGCATTTTCAATGTGGTCCTTATTATTTCGTATATATTGTTGGAGTAAATTTTATAATGGTTTATTGTAAATTTATCTAACTAGTATAAAGAGGAAAGATTTGTTTGCATCGAATAGACTCCGAAACTACTGGACCGATTTGAAAAATTCTTTCACCATTGGGAAGGTACCTTCCTGTACCTGTACATTAACCCCGTGTAACATAGGATGTATTATATTTTCAATAATATTAGGGATTTTTACTAAAATCCGTGCAAAGCGGGGGCGAGGCGCTAGTGTTATAATGACATAGAACAAGAAATAAATAGAAATAAAATTTCGATTGTCAAAACTAATCAGCCAGTATGTGGGCTTATAATCACATATCGATTTATTAGTTACCTACCATTGTGATTTTGTTTACGAACATTTTCATATATTATCTATACTAATATTATAAAGAGGTAAAGTTTGTGTATTTGTTAAATTGTAAGGGGTAATCTCGGGATCTACTGAACCGATTTTAAAAATTTTTTCACCAATAGAAAGCCACATTATTGCTGAGTGTCATAGGTTATATAAAAAACCAAAAATAAAAAGGCTTTTAACATTATGCCCAACGAAGTGGACACGGGTTAGCTAGTTAAAAATAAAGCGTTTAAATTTAAATTATTTGTACAGTTAAAGCAGTTAATCATAAAACGATATTTTAAAACAACATCAAACAAAATAGATATCAGTTTCACAATTTCACTTTTTGTGGTGTGTCACCATTATTTTAATGCATGTAAATAAAGTAAAATGATCAAATGAATAAATTAAAATAAAACATATCTGTCATTAACATTAATATATCCAATCGGATTAACATTTTTCGAAATACTGCAATATTTATAGTATAATTTTGAGAGTGAACTGAATTTTAGTCTATTTCATTAAAATTAGCTAACCTTGCACGCCTTTCTTGTATGTTTAACATACCATTTCATTATAATAATCCAAAATCCATAACAGGTATCCAAAATCCAAATTCGCACGGGTTTAGTAAGGACCCACAATTTTTTTGAAAATATTTAAGCTAGTTGGGCATTTGGGCACAGTGTAGCTTCCCAACTGTATCAATCTCAACCGTTATCCCTCGTTTTATATTTTATGAGTAAGAACACTTGAGATTGATACTAGATTTTAACATAATTTTATTAGGAGAAAAGCGCTGACTACGTAATTTACAAATTCGCTTTATTATTAACAATCTGTGGTCGCTTTTGTTACATAGACAGTAGTGAGAAACTAGCTACGATCCTTTAGTCCTAGAAGTTCCTTTAATGGGACTAGTGAGACTTTTTTGTCCCCCTTTAGTTCATTTGAAGGAACTACCTAAGCTGGACAAAAAGTTCGCTGTATCTGTGATATTTATGAGGTTTTTTTTGTTCTAGGTCCAGAAGGCCCCAGCGTATTATATGGGCAACTCTATGCCCCAAGCTCCGAGCACCCTCCCTCGTGGTGGGTCCATAATGAGGGCATTCTCACCAGCCGCGCCTCCCGTCCCCGCTGATAGAGTGAAAACCCTGCCAGGCGCTGGTAAGCAAGCAGTAAAAACTTCATCGTTCGTTAACATTAAACAAAATGTAATATACTATTACCTCACTAAATCAAAGAAATAATCAAGTAATATTATAAAGTAATGATTTCCTTTTCATTAATTGATTTCCATGATAAACTCTATGATCCGGATTGATGGATCAAGGGTAGGGGGCGGTTTTGTCAGAGAGGTCTATGTGTAGGTCCTTCTGCGCCGGGCAAGCCCTTTCGTACATACAATGCAGGGAGTGGTTCCGAAAGGTGTTACTCTTTCGGTGTCGCCGATTACTCCCGAGCTCCTGATCAACTTTACACGATTCCCGGTAACCTGAGCCACGTCCTACAATCACTTAGCTTCCTTATTTAATTATTTTGCTCGCTTGTTGCGGAAGGGTCGAGTCAATTTGGAGCAGTTCAAAGCGAATTGAATTCTCTAATATAATTATCATGTTATCTGTTACGAGAGACGTTCGAACTCTAAATTTTGAACAAACTTTGATATTCAGTTTCAATTGTCGTGATAGAAAATCCACTTCGCTTGGTTTTGCGTCGTTTCTGAGTATATTTTGATTGACCCTTATATCAGTGTTGTGCTAACAAGCGCACGTCTTGTTTGATAATATTTTCATATTAGGACACATTTTACCTTCCTATAATTTGTAATGTTTGTGTGAATCTAACACGCTATTCACTCTTGTCCATCTTCCGAGTCCTGTACTTCGCAGGTCTTCTTCTTCTAAGTTAATCTCTTCAATTGCGTCCTCATCAATCTCTGTTTCACTAACTTTCGTCACTGATATGTAACTATTGTGTTCAATAAAACATCAATTGGCCTAAACTATACTTGAACATTGAAAATATTCAAACATATCATATTTGCATGCTTTGTATATTATACTCGAATAGCTTTTACAGCAGAATATCTAATTTTATAAATATTTATCGATATTGTAATATTTTATGGCGTTTTTAGTTCTATGATAGCGCTTTAATTGCTACACCGAAACAAATGTGATATAAAGTAAATCATGTAATTTAGTTACTTTCGTTTTGAGTAAACCTGGAGCTCTACCAGAATATTAAACTTGGCGATATGCAAACATTTCTATATTGTATGCCAAGCAACATCCTTTTATTTTAATAAATAAGGCTTTTATAGGCCTATATGCATAGCCTTAGTCAAATATATTTGTTATTATATGTTTGTCTTACTCAGACTTGAAAGACGAACTTCTCTCGTATAATTTTGTTAGTCATATCAGTGCTCTTCCAAAATGAGGTCCTTAGATTCAGTTCATCATTGTCTGTATTCTTAATGGTTTAATCCTTGTCGAGAAGCCATATAAATAAATCTTAACACTTTACCTTTACGATTGAGTAATTTTTCCATTTTTTGTAATCTGAATCACTGGACATGAAGGATCATGGTAATACAGCTATAATGCTATGAAAATTACAGGTCATAACAGCGAGGGTTACATGTCATCACCTGAGCGAGGGTCTGCACGAACTCCATACGAAGATCCATATTACACGCAGTTCTTGGCGCCAGCAGCTTCTCGTCCTATTGCGTCCGCAATTGACGAGGAAGTGAGGTAATGTAAAATATTATTGTTATACAAGACGCCAAAGCTCCTGGCACGCGCAGTCATATAACAGCGCTAGGGTTGCGTGTGCCAGGAACATTGGCGTCCAGTATAGTACCTCTCAAACATCATTTATTCAGTACTATACTGGTCGCCAACGCTCTTGACACGCGTGTGCAGCCTTAGCACTTAATTGTTTTATGATTTCGCGTGCCAGGAACTTGGCGTCTAGTATAGACCTTTATTTATTGATGAACTGTAATCAAAATGTGGAACGATATAATTCTTTGGTATAATTATTATTCAGGATGTCAATAACGATGTCTTATTTGCTCTTAAATATTTATTGTCCTATATTTATTTTTAGTTAACGTTCACGGTATTTTGCTGAGTGAAATAGTTGAAACGGAAAATTGAATATTAATATGCCAACTCGAGTTGGATTCTGTGATAAATTTTTTGAACGATGATTTTTTGCAGAGGAATCAAATGATTTTTTAAATATTATAATCATGCTCACCTCACATTTAGGATGCCATTTTGCAATTATATTATTTATTGATAATATTTTCCAATAAAAATTATAAAATCGCGTCCTATTACAAGAAAATAAGGTGTCCTTCCACTCAAAGATTAAATTTTTTTTTAGAGAATAGGTTTTTTTAAACACGTTCTCTTATCAGAGACAGTAATAAATAATTTATATAATTAATCTACTCTATAAACTACTACCATTTCAGAAACAAAAGCAAAAATGAGCATTGTAAAAATAAATCCAGTTACGGCCCTTTTTGTCATTCAAAAATATTATATCCGTATATTTTTGTATTTACTAGGCATATCACATGACTAGGTATTTACCCTAATCCTTATCATAATGTTGCAGCGACGGCATGATTGTAGAAGACGCTTATCAGATGTATGCAGTCAATGCACCCCGGCCTATGCCTAGACCTCCGTATGATGCCAGGTAACTCGGAGATTATAACAACATGACATGTATTTTATAAACAACATAAAATACTCATTGATACTTCACGTATATTGTCATGGACTAAAAATTTTATAAAAACAGAGAGATTGAATATTTGCCCGTTTTCGACTGTTTGTACTTATAAATTGTGTCGTACGTGTCTAATATTAATATTAGTAATATTCTATGTCTTTGTTTTTAACTGTTCTTAACAACCTTCCTTAGATAAATTGGGTAATTCATATAATTGATAAAGTTCATCGCTTTATTGTCTAATATTAAATCCATCTGACAGAGCCCTAAGTCTCAATTTTAATTCTCGCAATAGAAAGTTAAAATCTGGTCTCAATTTCGAACTCGAACATTTTATAATAAGTATGAGCTATCTTGCTCACACTTAATATAAAATGAGCAGAATACCGCATGAGATACTAGATTTTAACTGTTTTCATTACAATAGCCCAATACAATAGTTGCGATTGGAATAATGCAACAGCCTTCAAGCTGTTATGTTTGAGACATGAGCGATGTAACCTGATGTAACAGTTCAACATTACAACAATTAGATGTAAAATCTACTTATTGTGATGTTAGATTTTAAGCTGTGCGATATTGTGGCCACAATATAACTTGCTTTGCGATGTCAAGCCTATAGCGAAATTTCGAGATGTTAATAATATTTTATTATAAAATTTCCAATCACAAGAAACGTGCCAGCATAACAAATTGAAGAATTTGCAGTGTAACATAGTTACAGGAGCATCAAGTTTATTATTTAACTATTTGTTACGATATAATAGTTATTTACAAACTATTACATTGGGTATTGTTATTGTGCTACAATATGATTTATACATTGATTAGTTGCATAAAAACATTTTATTGTTAATGATTTGCTAAGTGCCAATGTATCACTTTTCTGAACAATGACAAAATGAGTGTTTCGTTGACTTTGAAATTTGTTTTTGTGCGATCCCCTTCAATTACTTTAATGGCATTATGATTTCTGTGATATTTCTAAAATCTATCCAAATTGCCTGCATTGGTTCATGGGGTTGCCGTAAATGGATTTTTCAGATTACCCGATGACATGCAGCGTCTTCGTGTGGAGAAAATGGAGCGTCAGCTGGCTAATCTTACTGGATTAGTCCAGAAGGCACTTCAAGTGCCAGCGCCTAACGGGGCACCAGCTGTTACTCCACGCCAGGAGTTCCAGCAGTATCCTGTCACTCGTTCTGCTACTCAAGGTAAAGAATATTTTTATATAAAAAAAAAATGAAATAATTTAATTCAAAAAATTAAGAATTATAAAAATTTTGTACGACTTTATATCGGAGACCGTCGTTAGTGCTGAGTCCAAATTGGAAATTAAATAAAGCCGATAGAAAAGTTAAAGTATACTCAATACTCAATACTTTATTGCATCATAGTAAATTTAACGAACAATAAGTACTTACTTACTATAAACCCTATTGTTCGATTATAATACCATATTGTTCGATTTATTTGTGAGTAATGTCTTGAGGATAAAAGTGAACTAAAACAATTTAAGTATGCTTTTAAAAGATGCGATTGTTGCAAGTGAATTTCAAACAAGGGTAAAAAAATACTCTAAACACGAAAGTATATTATTTATTTCTTTACCTAAATTGTATAATAAAAGTAATTTATTTAATCATATCAAATTGTAATCTATATTTGCAATATTACCTATTATATTACCTATTATCAAAGCTAAAATTGAGGCTAATGTTTTTCATAACTCAAAATAAATGTTGTTTGTTAAGGCTTTATGTCCATGGCTTAAAATCATGAGCTGTGTCTACATCGACTGTGAGGGATGACTAGTTGTGTCTAGAATCTGGATATGTTCTAACCTTTACTGGTCTCTATGCACCGTATCCAGTATCCATTGATAAATATGAACGTTAGTTCCACGTCAGTATACTGAAATTAATAGTATAATACTATGTTATCTGAAGCCAACGTTATTTACTATAAATTCTAGTTATATTTAGGATGATTGATTTTTTGAGTTTGATTATGTTTCCTTTTTGCTGCCGCATGCTACATTTACCCACTGTGCGCCATAAAGCATTTCACCATGGGATATAATTTATATTACATCTTGAGCTATGAATGCAAACTGTGTTCGGGAACGTGAGGTAATATATATTATGCATAGCATAGTGTGAATGGTCTCGTACGAAATGTATAACAAGCTATAAAATAAATATTAAATCTCAAGATGTAATAAATATTATATTTAATAGTGAAAAACGGCTTTATTGCAAAGTGGCGTTTTGGGTGTGTATATGAATCTGTATTCTGGGAATTTTGAAATGTAAATTATTAGAAAATGAGGATTAATTCCTAAAAAAATGCAATTATTAATTTCCATGTAGACTTACGAACCTACTTACTCTTGCAAGTGTTTTCTACTGAAACTTCGACGTGGATTACAATGTCAATATTTTTTTCCACTGACGAGCTCGATGGCTTTGACCCTAGCCAGTGTTTGGATGGGTTTCGTTATCTCGAGCTTCTCTGCTTCGGATGGCCCGATAATTGTCGGTCACAGCAGCTGTTGTCTATGGATGACAGTCAAGTTAGCCAAGTCGGTGGCCTTCAGATCACTTGAAAGCAATGATGTCAACCAATCCGTATTGCAGAAGTATGGCATAGTACGCTCTAATACCCCTCGATTGAAGGGAGACCCGTATCCCTGCATTGGGATGACTATGAGTAGATATGAAGTTTTTCCACTGGTATAATCAAGTAAAGCTTTACAAAATATAGTATTTCAGTTTATGGAGCATAATGTCTGGCAGTATTTTAGAACTCAGTAGATACCCTTGTTCCACTTCAATTCTCTACTCGATCCCCGAGTGGAGTCAATCCCGCTTAGACCAATATTCGACAGGACATACTTGGATTAGGTGCTTATAGACCCAAGGGTAGAACATATTCATTAGTCTAGACCATTCGCTAGCTACCACCAGCTAGCCAGCTATTAGCTAGCTGACAAACCGGCTAATGTGGCTTGCGTTTTCACACCAGATGCGGTACGATTTCCCAGCAACGAGAGACCCCCCAAATTGGGGAGGGATAAATTTCGTAAGTTTGATTGAACGCGGCCCAAAATTATGGCTGATGTGTTGTTAATGTCTTATTATTATTAATAATTATTTAAAAAATATTATTTAGATATTAAATAGAAGATTTGGTACTATTGTTTGTTCAGTGGAAGGTTAAAAAGTCCATTGCATTTTAAACTTTCGCGTTTCGCACTCATTTACTTTAATTATAGTTTCCCTTCCTTAAAATTATAGATTACTTTGATATATTATCCATACGTTCCGGTAAAATTAGGTTTAAATGCTTTATTTTTCAAAGTTTACAAAAAAACTACCCGAGAAATAAATAAACTTGTCATTAAGAATATTGCATAGTTCAAATGACGGCAACTCAACAAATGCACATTTTCTAAATGTAAAACGTTAAATTTATCAGTAGGTAGACCAAGAGCCTTGTAATGTCTACCGTCCTTAATTCTGTACGATACTAAATTCTTCTTTCTCTCTTTGAATTTAAGAGCCGCGCTCTTGGCGGTGTCGCAGCCTCCATTGTTCTCCTTCCTATGCCAGCTCCTTCACTTCTCTATAAGACGCGACGCCTGCCCTTTCTTTCAGTTTTATAAGATGTCCCACTAGTTTACCTCTTCTAATTTCTATTTCTCTTATCAAAGTTCTCTTTTCCCATACTCTCTGCAGCATTTTTTCGTTAGTTATCTTTTCTGTCCATTTTATTCTTTCCATTCTCCTCTAGTACCACATTTCAGCCTCTAATCTTTCCCTGTGTCTTTGTGTCATGGTCCATGTCTCACATACAGTCATCATAGAGAGCGATGCTCCATATAAAAGTTTTAATAAAACGTTTTCTGATATTTTTGGAAATTTTCGATGTAAAATATACTTTTTTTATTGTGAAATGTTTATTTCGCTATTGACAATCTGGATTTAATATCTAAAGTACATCTGGAGTCATTTGCAATTACGCTGTCTAAATATTTAATATTAAATTATATAGGTAATTTAATCGATATCTGAAAATGTTAAATTATTGAACGACTTATTATAGTAGCAACACTACAAGGTGCTATTAGGTCCATAATTATATTCTGTACGATACTGATTATACAGGAAATTCAATCGAAGTGTTAAAAAGGTTAAATTATTTAAAGACTTCGTAGTAGCAAGTGAATATTTTATCGACTTTTATACGATCGAAAGTGATCGATTTTATCAGCCTATGACGTGTCTTAATGAATTTATCAGTAGAAAATGATCTTCCCAAGAAATTAGCCTTCCTTATGTGATTCCACATAAATACATGTGAAAGTTTGGATGTTAATCACTTATAAACATCTTAACTGTTTTGTATAAAACTTGGCATAAAAATGTTTCATAATATTCAGATTACCATTTAGTATTTTTTGTTAATTTGCACAACTACTACTAAAATTAGTGTTATTCCTGGACCTCGAGAAGTATTAATTTAAAAGAAATACATTTACTTTAATATTAATTTTGATAGGTTAAATCGCTTTTATAAAATCTTAATAATTATCATGATTAGAAAAAACAGAGAGTATACCTCCTAATGTTATATTGTTTGATTCCCGTCATACTCCTGAATGGATTTTAGGTAAACGTATTTAAACAGGTGATCGTAAAAATCATTCAGCAAAATACCAAATATACCAATTAAAATCTCAGTCTCGAAACGTCGAAGGTTAATGGCTAATAATTGCGAAAGAAGGAAACTGCTAGAGATTTAAAGATTTCTCTGGATCCCGGCTGCTGAGGTCGCAGCAAATCTCTTCGAGACAGACCACAAATTGTGGGTACCACCGCATTCAATTACCATCAGTGAAATAGCAGGCGCTTCCGCACATCTCGTCCCGTAAACAGCGAAAGTTACACTTTCACTCGATCGCTAATAACGCGCGCACGCCATGTGCAAACAATAGTAACTCCTAATTATTTGGATTATGACATTCACAATGCATCACGCTGAATCATACGCCTGCTTGCGTGAGCGACAAATGATTTTAAGCTTAAAAACAATTGTATTGGGTCGAATTTCTAATTCATCCTAAATGTTTATCACATCACAGTCGCCTAATGCAATAGTTTCATTTTTGTGCTAATCATGGTTTTGTGAAATTTTTGCTGGAGCTCTAAGTTCGTTGGTAACATTTTTTTATTATAAGCGAGGCTTTTTGAAGTAGTCTGTTGTCGCTGGAGTGGTACCATCGTAGTCCGGCCTCCGTCATGCATTCCGCTGGTGTACAGTCATCTTGAGCTGTAGTCCATCGCAAGTTTCAAAAGGATATTGCCCAAAGGAAACGTCTAATAAAAACGAAATAATGATAACGAAAAATAATTGGATTTCGACAAAATTTTAACATTAAATTAAAACGTGTTGAAAGGAAAGGTGACGAAGTATAGTCATTCGATGTTAATGTGCTTTTTATTTGCAATTTGCGAAGTTGCCTTTTTAGCGCAATCTTTGGGATTGGGATATATAATTTTGAAACTCGCAATGTTTGGTTTAGATTTTATTGATTAAGACAACATCTCCAGGTTTTTATCTTCCCTACTTACAATGCATCATCACTACAAGTTCATCTGTACCGTTTCCATTATTATCACACCCGACACTACACACAATGTTACTTGCAACTCCTTCACACGATACGTTTATCAAAATTTTTAAATCTTGCACTCGTATTTGTTATATACAGATTATTGAACCCAAGTAGATCACATAGACTACATAAAAGTATCTTCGCAGGCGAAGAGCACTGACAAAAGTAATTTGTTATTTCAGAAAAATCAGTATCATTTGAGAAATCTGTCTCTTTTTGCGATGACCCACCCGACATGAACTCTCCTAAACAACATTCGCCACAGCACACAGGTAAATAATCATTTAAATCGTTTAGATATACCTAAATATTAGTTGTATTTGTTAAAAATTACCAGGAAAAATTATGCCAAATAATTGCACCTATGAATATTCTGTGGCGAATCATCAAAATATAATCTGTATATTATTATTGGCGATTAAAACAAATTTGCATCTGCGCTTAAATTTTAGAGTATAAAAGGCTGGAGGCCAATATGTGCAGAGCAAAGACAGAAACAAAGCACTGTACATCAATTTACTTTTTCAATTTTTTTCCATCATTTACCACGATTCAGGTTGACCCATCAGAAGCAATGAGATTATAGACT
Source organism: Endotricha flammealis (assembly GCA_905163395.2). Lineage (NCBI taxonomy): Eukaryota > Metazoa > Arthropoda > Insecta > Lepidoptera > Pyralidae > Endotricha > Endotricha flammealis. Next base: position 23,282,485 of record LR990852.1, read on the forward strand.
ACACCACAATCAGATCCGTTTTATTTCATAATTATTCATATTATCGTGTATAAGTATATATATAGTGGCGTATTGCCGGCTTTTCCTAAGATAGGTATATGCTTTGTGGGTCAGGCGCCATGTTCAAAGGAGGCGTCGACGTTTTAAGATCAAGCGCATGTGTTATAGCAGTCTTTCGAATATGTTTGCGCGTGAGAACTAAATTGGCCAAATTCTATTGCTGATGGGCCTATGAATTAAGTACCAAAGTCGGTAGCTATGTTCATGGTAAGACGTTGTCTATCTTTGGAGTTAACTTAACAATCATCTCTTTCTGATGCGTTGACTTGTCTTCGTGGTATTTTGTTGTTCAAAAGATCAAGTTTACAATATCAATGGTGTGATCGATGTTAGTTTCGCATCTTTTTCATTTTCAAATTATGCGGAGGAGATTGTGAATTTCGTTCACAGTTCAGCCGCCTGTCGCCACTGTCGTGACGTGATGATTTTTATCACAATTAGTTGGCATCGTTGTATTCATAAAAATATTGTAGTGTGTGCATAACCTTAAGCTGTCATATTTTCTATTATCTGAGAGTGAAGTGAGGTTTGAAGACATGAGAAATAACCCATTTATTGCTTATTATCTAAAAGAACTACATAGCTTGATACCTGGCTTGATAGATATTATTGAATAGATTCTCGATTGATTTTTCTCGGTAGACAGGCGGATAAAATGTGAAAAACTAAAATCTTGAGTTACTAAAAAAGAATGCGATATTTGTGATTTGTGAAAAGCTTACATAGTAAAGAAAGGAAATAAATAAATGTTGATCCTGGCTATACGGGAGACTGTGTTGTAGGCTTGCCCTGATTACTCTAATTTGTAACAACAAAATTATTTTAAATTAAAAAGATTAAAAGTATCGAAGTAGATTAACGTTAATACGAATTAGTGTCAACACGAGTTTCTGTAGGTTGTTCTGTAAGGTGTAAAATCTATTCTGTATTTGTTAGTGGTTTTGAAACTACACGACCGTAAACAGAAACGTTGGTATTGTTTTGTTTATTTTTCATTAACGTCATAAAGTTAAAATAACAAAGCTCCTGGAACAAAATTCGAAGCTCGGAATGTATTAAATGTTTGAATTCCAAATTGACCTTTCTAATTGTTTCATAAAAGTTCAGAGTCAGAAAGCGTAAGTTTTAACTGGTTTTTAAACGTACTGGACTGTGTTTGACTTGTTTATATAGTACTAGTGGACCGCCACGGCTTTGCACACGTATTACTAAGGATTTCTAATTTAATGAAAGTATAAAGTCTACTAAAAATATAAGTCCAGCAGTGGACAAATGTAGGCTGATGATGATGATGATGATGATAAAGTCTACTGGAGTGACATAAAGAATTTTTCTAGTCAGTCCAGTAGATTCGGAGCGTATTTAATGCAAACAAATCTTCCCTTTTTATAATATTAGAAGTTATGAATTCCGGAACAGACGTGTGAATGTAATAGCAACGGTAGTTCCGACTATGTTCCGGTCTTCCAGAAAATACTTTACCTGAGAGTTTGGGTTAGACGTAGACGAGCTTCCCCCTAACTCATAAGATGGGTACCATCCCCAATAAGCCACCCAGGGTTGGGTTACTGTTTTATTCGAATGCACTTCACTTCACTCTCGCTCCTACAACTCCTTTCTATTGAGTCTGTCTCTGTAGTCATTCTTGTAGTTAATATCATAACCATGATCATAATTCTTGTATTTGATTTCTTCCCGCTTACTTCTTTGCCATAACCAGCCGATACAAAACCAACAAAACCGGCAATCAAATCATCTACGTTACCGAGGACCTCATCTCAAGGTAACATTTTGGAATTCATATTGGTGTAAATATTTGGGCTATGGCCAATTTTGTGACTCAAATGTTATGATTTACACATGTGGTAATTGTGCAGTACTTGGCATTACGCTGAACATTTTAAAAATAGGCTTATTTTGTTTATTTAAAAGTTCAGTTACCTGACCTGTTTTACCATCTGGCTCATCTGACGATCAATTAAATTTCTTGCTTATAGATTGATTTAAAATAGGAATTCTTTCATTATAATTAACTTGGGTAAATTTCTTAACTTTGTACATTTTGTTGTGAATCAAATATGATTTGTCAGATAGCCAGAAAATAAAGTTCAAGGTTCATGATACCTTATCAAACAAATAAACAGATTCGGCGATTGCCTTGTATTGTACTTAATGTTAATAATGTTATAATTTATTTTAGGAACTTTAAATCTGTCCTTTAAAGTTAATTATTTTCCTATTCGATATGTCTCAGAATGAAACTTTAGATTTATTTTGCTAATTTTAAAACTCATTACGTTCATAATTCAAAAATTTGGATTTGTTATTGAAATATTAAAATACTAAACAACAAGTGACATGAAAAGTCCACTTTTTGAGCATAATATGAAAGCTTCTAGTCAAGCTTAAAAATTCCAGTACTATAAAGTTCGAGTTCAACATTTTATGGTTTGTTTGTACACATACCATCTTTCGAAACCCAAATTGTGTGTGGTAATAATTATGAAAATTTATTATAAACAAATTAGATTCCGGGTTGTTGATGTCACTTTATGTAAATTTATAACTCATTACTTACCTAATTAATGGAGGACCGAAGGGTCAACCGCTTTAATTAATTTCCGTAACAATTTTATGCTGAGACATATCAAAAAGTAAATAACTGAGAACCATCGTTTAACAAAAACAGTTTAAATCTAATTTCAATCTCATGCGCTAAATAGCTCATACAAAATATAAAATGCGCGAGATGGCTTGAGATTGAGACTAGATTTCAATTGTTTTTATTACGAGAATAGATAGACGCAGATCTCTATTGGTGATAATGTTTAAAATCTATTACGCATTTCCAAAGCTTGGAAAGAACTAACACATTGCTAAAAACTAACATGGAGTCTCTAATGCTTAAAGAATCGCTGAGTGAGTGTTATTAACAAATATTTGTAAGAAAAGTTTAACGGTATGACTGTTTACAGAGAGAGATCGGTTGAAGCCAGCACCGCCGCCAAAACCAGCCGGCTTGGTCGGTCAGCAGATGACCATGGTTGCACCCAGGACCTACACGATAAACGTGTCGCCTGACTTCTTCAACCAGCTGCGCGTGTTGCAAAAGCAGAGCCGTGACTTAAGGATCGAGGTAGGTTTCGACTGTGATTGATTGTAATCTAATTGTGCAAGCAATACGTTACTTCTAATACTTTTAACTTTTGATGTCGATTGCGAATGTTAATGCACCATGCGAATTGTTTGTCAATGCGAGTGTTACTATATTTTATAGTGGTAAGGTACTTTTTTTTATTTGGAAATGCTGTTTTGCAGACGAGAAACTTACGTCGGTCCACACTCGCCCATGCCATACAGATGAGGCAGCTGATGGCTGAGACCATTGTGAAGATAGGTGCTCTAGCTGCTTCCTTCTGCGAGCATGATCCTGAATCGGTATGTTATTTAAAATGGAAACTATTTTATTTAGTAAGCTTGTTACAGTTTATTGTTGAACTGGCACTGTCCTTTCTTCTATGGACTTATCGTTTATTTTAGACCCTTTTGCCCTGTTTAACAAAAAATAATTCTTATTGTACAAAAATTCATTCATATCTATTGTCGTAGCAATTGACACGTGAGGAGGAGATCTATCGTCAAGACATGCTGCTTCTCGAGAATGACCTATATGAGCTGGAAGCCACGGTGGAGCGTCTTCGAGGACAAGCTGCTAACAGGTATGGTATATGATCGTTGTAAATTATTATGTGTGTAACTATGGATCTGAACTAAAGGAATTGAATTGAATATCCATAAAATCTATAATTTTTCTTTTTGCTAATCTATCCTAATATTATAAACAGGGAAGGTTTGTTTGTTTGTATTGAATAGACTCTGACCGATTTGAAACATTCTTTCAGCGTTGGAAAGCTAAACTATCCTTGGTCGACATAGACATGTTATATTTTTTTTAAAGTAAGGGGCCCTACTATAACCCTTGCGAAGCTGGGGAGGGGCACTTGTGTACATAAGTAACACTAGTGCCCCTCAGATATAATGTAATGATCCTTGAAAAGTCTTTATTGCGTGCACATAGGCAGAATACCGGCCCATTGTTCAGACAACATTGTGCCTATTACGGGACGCTAGTTAATGAGAATGGCACGTGATCCTAAAATGTAATGTAAGAAAAGGCTTAAAAACTGTAGTGACTTCATGCGATAGGTTATTACAATCTTTATCCATTATCATGACTTAAATTCAAGAACAATTTTTTATGATGGATTAACGAAAACACTGGCCTCCGCCAATTCGCATTGGAGAAGTCTAATCCCCTTCGATTTTTTTTATACCACACTGTTGACAAGCATACGGTCGGCCTGATGGTAAGCCGTCACCGTAGCCTAAAGACGCTTGCAATACCGGGGGTATCACTCACGCGCTGCCAACTCTCAAACCCCCCTAAGTGGAGCTCTGGAGACCTTACTCACCGTAGGAACACAACATGGCCGAGACCAATGCTATTTAGCTGCGATCTTATGTAAGGTGGAGGTCCTTCCCCAGACGGGCTGCTCCGATTTGAGTGGATTATCCGCCATACCCTACCTCTCTTAGAATCCCCTTCGATTAAAAGGAGACCCATATCTCTGCAATAGGATGATGATGGATTAATGAATTAGACAAAAAGATAAGTCTTGCGCTTCTTTGGCTAAGTAATTACGTAGTGTTACAACTTAAGAGGCATCATATAATTTGCAGAGAGACTCGTGTCAACATGGCTGATATCGAGCGCATCGCCATGGTTCTCTCGAAGAGCAGCAAGACCGTCGCTGACTGGAAGTTGAAGTTTCCCATCCTGCAAGATACCATGAAGGTGAAGCTGGCCGCTGAAATGGAGAAGGTAATAATCATAATGTATCAGACACATTGTAGAGATTTCCCGTCAAAATTTTGTTATGTAAACAAAACAACGAAACGGGGAGTTTTACTCCACAGTAAAAATGTTGTTAGCTACGAATTGTATTGTCCGTAAGTTAAAAGTCAGTAATTATCTAAACGTCAAAGAACTACGCCTTCAAAGAACCGAATCCTTTGATTGGCAATGTATTTTTAAATATAAAGAGACGCGAAGTCAAAGTGACAGGTTTCAAATGAGACGTTTTATTTTGCACATACTTAAATATGTACAGATTCGTCAATGTTGTGACCAGAGAGATCACGCCCACATTGCTTACCTATTAGTTTCTTTTGTCTGTCTATATATAAATGGTACTATTACTAAAATCTTTTCTATTATCGTTTGTAGGTTGTTCGTAAAGAGAAAATGTTGGAAGAGGAGCCAGAGCGCTTGGAGTTGGCTCTCCGTCGGTGCAAGAAGCTTACTGGAACACTCGTAACATTGAAGAGGTATTCGTATTATTCGTCAAAATAGCAAAATAATTTAATTTATAAATGAAACTAAAACTAGTATTACGAATAAAAAGACACCCCTGTGGCAGCGTACCCAAAACGCTGGCAGCGTCGTTACATGACAATTGAAATATTGAGCTAAGCAACCTGCGATGTCACGTAGGCGTATGGCGATATCCTTAAGAAAGGACAATGCACTGTGACCTCACGAGGTAATAAGGTGTAATAGAAATTTTTAAATGGTTAAAAATATAGGTTGGCTTGCGTGCAAGAACAAAGGCTTCCCATCACCGATGGGCGTATCTCGCCTGGCTCCTCACAGAGCTCCACGTTTACTGCTGGTCCCTCGTCTGAGGAGTTCACTTCTGATAGCACATGTCACGTCGCGACTTCGCACAATAAGGTAACAAAAGCAGATAAAAATGCTCCTTCCACCATCATCCTGCCCCATTCACTTTTCCATTGAAAATATTATGACTAATAAAAAATATGCTCAGTTTGATTTATCTACCTTCGAAAATTACAGCCTGTAACAAAGTCCTTATCTACTTGTTATTCAGTTATATATCCATATTTTTTATTGGTAAAATTTTTAGGAGGACAATCATTGCTTCCAACATTATTAACATTTTGATTTCGTGATTTATTTCCTTAGGCTGTTCAATCAGTTATCTAAGAACTATGATTGTCTTCCTCATTCCTATATAATTAATAAAAGAATTACTGATCCATTTATTTACAGACTGATTTCGCAGACTTCTTCACTATAGAAGTTTAGGATAATTTTAAAGATCTATCTGTCAGCTAAAATACTATATTCGCTTAACAATTGCAGGTTTGCCAAAGGTTTAAAATTTGCATTTTTTTCCAACACTTGGAATAGTTTGCGAAGTGTTTTGATCAATTTTGAATGATTTGCGCCCCGTCACCCTTAACGCTTATCGAGTAGTGTAATGCCCTCTTTAGATCTGCACCGGTTCTCGCTTCCCTGATATGCATGCGCCCCTGTTTCTTTCACTTCATATGCGGCATGGGTTTTAAATGTTTTTATTTTAACGTATAAATTACTCTCAACATGATGACCATTCAAATTCGATCTATCACCATCATATCCATCAAGTAGTGATCGCTTATCTCCTTTAGTATTAATTTAATCACATTTACCTACAGTATGTAGACCATTGAGCATAATGAAATATTCCGACTGGTAATTAGTACAACCCTATGTATTCTGGATGTTGTCATAAAATTGGTTTCAAAATTCTTAAGTGTGCTCACGAAATATCTATTTCGTCATTACACTATTTATTCACGAAATTGGCATAGAAAATTTAAATTCCCGTTTCTAGCATCACGCTCTGTCTATATTATTCACTGTGTAAATTATTCATAAATACACTAAATTGATACATGAAATTTTGTCTTTTGTTAATGTAAAAATGTAAAATTGTGTTTCATTAATTTAAAAAATGTGTAAGGAGAACCCACGTTGTCATGGGCACACCTTTTTGAGTTAGTTACCGTTAGCTACCATTTTTTATTTTTATACCGTAAAAATTAGCCTATGTCACTTTCCAAAACTTAAACTATTTTTACTTAAACTGTTGACTTGAAAAACGAACAAAGTCTCACATTTAAAATATTGTTAATAATGGATAATAATGAAATAATACAGTGATACCCCCTGTATTGAAAGCGTCCATAGGCTACGGTGACTACTTACCTTATCAGGTGGGCTGTATGCTTGTTTGCCACCTTAGTAGTATAAAAAAAAATATATGTAAGTACATAAAATGTATTGAATATTTGTAGCAGCACTAAATAAACAGGAAAGGATACAGAAAAATGTAAGTATATTTTGGATATCCCCCGTAAGACAGAGTGTGATGAATGCAGAAAGAATACAAAATTAAATTCTTTTGCACATATTCCTGCAACCAAATGCACTCTCCGTAAACGTTGCATATTTTAATCCTTGCTTCAGGAAAACAATGCCAATTTTAATAACATTTCAACCATATGACTTCAAACATGCGTAGTTTGACCTGCCACTGTCATAATCACGTGCAAACTTGTTTGCAGTCATGACTTGTGTAACTTTGTGTAAGGAGACCGAGAGGTAGTAACAACTCCCACTATTTCGTCAACGTTCTTAATCTTTGTACCCTGCTCATCTCGTTTGTCATTTCATTTAAATTCAATGTTTTCCTAAATTGTTACCTGTTTAATATTTGAGCGAATTTCATTATTATCTTAATTGTAAATGAAGTGGCACTCAGATGTGAGAATAATTCGCGATCTGGCAACTGTGTTAATATTTGATATCTCGATCATGCCCTGTACCTGTGCCAAAGGCCTCGTTGGCTGGTCTCTTGTCCGACTCCTCGATACTGTTTTTATACTTACTATTTGCGTTGTGTCATTATGTTTTAACAATTGGATTTCATGGTCTTTTTTCCGTGATGGTACCCGTCAGTTCGCCTGGAGACAGAGCCAATACTTCAGAGAAGCTATTGTTATTAACGAGTAATAAAACTCTTCGTAATATATCCATTATTATTATTATTCATTATCTACGTTTATAATAATTTATTTGTATATTTTAATCCACCTCCGTATTTTACTTTTTATTATATTTTTCCTTTCAATATTCATCTCTTGTTTACGTAAATTAACACAAATTTTGCTAACTTATGTAGGCATGTTGGTGCACTAAAGTACACGATGCTTTAGCAATATTGTAAATTCGCTCTCGTACTGAAACATTGGACATATTGCTTAGAAAATTTTCAAACTCATAGAAATTTTGCGTATTTTTTTCAGTTCATACAGTATTGAAAGAATCGGTACGCATGCTTACATATTTAACATTTTTGTCGAATTTTGTGTTTTAAAGAGTAGCTCTGGAATTATGGCAATGTTGTCGCCTTCCTAGCGTTTACTCCTGGCATTGCCCTTTTCAGGGATACTGATCATTTAGATACGTTGTGTAGAAACACCGATGTGTAGGCCACTGCGCAACTTTCAACTAACACTTTTCTATAACCTTCGTCTTTCTCTTTTGACCCAAAGTTTTTTATTTAATCTTTTATTTATTTACCATTTCAGTTGAAAGTTGACTTTTTATAATAATTGTTATTGATTTTACTAAGAAGGATTGAAATAATTCATGAAATATAGTAAAAAATAACGTTAGGCCTACCGTTAAGATGTTGTAATGACTGTCGTGAACTTCGTAGGTATGATAATTATGCACGTTGCATGATAACTAGATAGAACACTCTGATGTAGACTTAGCAGAATGCTAACACTGTACTAAATGGATTACGATTGGGGTTAGTTGACAGAGATCCGCTTTTATACATAGTTTTAGTAGTCACTGGATCTTTGTCAACAATGGCTTCGAGCTTACTTAATATTATTTCAAGGATTGTGGTCTTTCTCAGTTTCCGCCTTGCACTTATCTGAGTGCAAAGAAATATTTACTTTTATCACGCGAATAACACGCATGTTGTATAGACTAGTCGCTTTAATAATACGTTTTGCATTTGCCTGTTATTTTGTTTTGTTGCAGCGCGTTGTCGATTGCAGGAGCAGTTTGAACTCAAATCTGGACTGAATGACTTGCCATAAACACCACCACTCCGCTGCCTGATTACTTCTAATTCCATTAATTTATAATTACCACAAGATTTTTCTTCCAAACCTTGCCTGAGATTACTCTCTGTTTTTTTTTACCTACACTATCGTTTTGTCACTCACACATTCCTACGTCAAAAGTTACGAAAGATATAATGTCATAGTTTGTGATGTCCCCTTTTTATTCCTAATTGGCTGTACTTTGACTTTGACTGTTAGCTACGATTCAGTAAAAGTTTGTAACCCACGCATCCGGAGCACAGGTAAATCCTTTTCAAAATTTCTTTACGCTTTTATTATAGTTATTATTGTAATCTTAAAATCTTTAACCGCACACACTAACGAGAATAATTTCTGTAAATTTTGTAGTCATAGCAGTCACTCGAGCTTACATAGTCCTAGTTATTTTACTGTACGGTGTCACTCCGACTAGCTTCCTTTATTCAGTAGAGGTTGGTAACAGAGTCTTATATTTACACGTTTATAAATTTTTGACTAATGGCAAAATCATCACAATTGTTAAGAGTGAAATTCTTCTTTAATATGTACCTATTTAAATATTTTATGCATTTTATTAATCACGGAGCCTAAATCGTTATGTTAAATCTTTCGTATCACATACAATTGGTTGTATCTACATACCTATTCGATATTATGTATCTCTTATGATTTTTTTTCGCCTGTTCGTCCTGTCCATACTGACCACCACTTTTCGGTTCTCTTTGCCTTGAACCGCAGGCAGCTCGACTACCTTTTCATTTTTGTTGTCGAATAAACACTTTCATTGTCATTTTAGTACTTAGTTATCATAGAATTTTTAATCTGTAAATAGTAGGTATTTTTATTCGGCGACAAAAAAGGAGAGCAATCGCCTTTTGTTTCTATTTTATTCTTTTTGAATGATTGTGGTCGCATTAAGACATAATTATCTATAGCTCTATAAATAATTGTGAATACTGAGTGTTCTTAATGGATCTTACTATTTGAATGATTGTTTCTAAGTGTTTCTTTCGAATCTGTGTTCGTTTCGATCGATCTGTTCTAAAAGCGCTGTTGCAAGCACCGTTGAGAGTCAAGCGCCCGGCCACTGCTCGGGCGTTATTTGCAACCGCGCTTTTATGATGTCTGTTGGAGATCGGCGGGAGCTAGAGTGCGTGGAATGGTGCGCAGGGCGCCGGCGGCGGCGGCTGCGGGCGAGACGCGGGGCGCGGAGCCGAACTGCGCCCAGAGAACGCCCTTGACGCGCTACTAGACGAACTGCAGACATTCGCGAAGCCGTCCGAGCGCGGAGGCAGGGGGGAGGGGCCGCTGCGGCGCCTGCACTCATACCCCAGCGGCAGCGACACTGACGCCTCGCCACCGGTGCGGGCACGCGGCCAGCATCCGCCCAAGCCGCCCGTGCCTGAGCGTCACCCCGAGCTGCTGGCCATGGCAGCCCGCCGCGCGCCCCCGCCGCCTCCGCCTCGCACCACTTCGCGGTCGCCACTCGCCTCGCCGACTTCCCCATCCTCCCCACCACGGATAGACCCCGACCCCGCCAACCCTACCCACCCTCCGGACCCCAACGACGAGAAATCTGCGTCGCGCCAAGCGCTCCTGGAACAGCGGCACCAAGAGCTCCTGAAAAAACAGAAGGCACTACAAGAGCAGTACGCCCGCCTGCAGATGATCCAGCGCAGTGGGCCCACGCTGCCGCCCACGGCACAGCCGGATCTGAAGAAAACTGGCAGCGAGTCCAACTTGCTGACGAAGATGAATCTAAACCTAGCCACGGCCTCCATATCGGGGAGCATGACCCACCTAGCTGGCGACGGCGAGCGGAAGAAGAGCATGGACGCGGCGACGAACGGCGACGGCGCCGACTGCCTCGCGCAGCCGGACGCCGTTGCCGTCGCGACCACCAACAAAGTTTACGAGACTGATATTCTGTGACCTTGTAGTCGTTGCTTCATTGTATCTGTGTAATTAGTTTATCCTAGTTAATTTTAAATATGTCTGCAACCGTGGCACTAAGGAATCTGTTTATCTGTAGAGCCCTGTCGCATTGTTCTCGATATATTATTTAGTATCATTGTCATTGTCAGTATTTCGACAATAATGCGTCGGGTGCGTACTCAGTATTAGATTGTTAAGTTTGTTTATAAAACATTCGCGTGCTTATACGTACTGTATTGTGTTCAGAGATTAATATTCAATTGCACATTGAAAGTTTGTTATATTGTTTATCATTGTTAGATATATTTGGCACAGTTCTTTATGAATCTCTCGCTTCACTCCCATCGGCACACACATGATAAAAGCAAAAAATACGGTATCCGAGTCTGCGCAACATGACTATAAGGCATGAAACATTGGATTCTCCGATATATCAAATGATTGAAAGAATGATAAGCATAATAAAAAATATCTGTAGTTGAATGTTGTAAAGTACCTTGTCACTGTCATAGCTGGGCGAGGTTGATAGTTAAGCCAATCCAAATGATCTCAATAGTTCATCACGATTAATATCTGGGTGAAAAACTGTCAACTTCACCCGGTTATTATGCTCATACAACATTTCATCATAATAGTCATTCTCCACACGACACTACCTAATCCAAATTGACGGTGAATATTATTTTTGTATTATAAGCCGTCTCTGGCTCATGAATTTGTTGTATCGTGCGTAAACGACTTGCTCGATTCCATCAAAGGATGTCAGATTTAATCGTGAGTGTGTTTCGTACATATTTTACAAGAACTATCTCTTCTTGTCGTCGCCTGAAGGTGAAAACATTAGCAATGCAATTTTTCGAACATTTTTAATCATAACACCCAACAGTTAAATAATAAATACCATAGTTGTGCCAACAGGAATAATTTTAGTTGTGCAACAATTAGAGTTGTGCACAATTGGTCCAACAGGAAATGGTGTTCTTCTGGTTTCACCTTTTAGGCGACGTTGTACATACTTCAATTTAGTACCAGTAAACGTAGCTCCTAATATTTCTACTCTAATAATTCGGAAACTATTTACCCTAAAAGTTAGTTATCCTACAATAATTAACTTCTAAGTGCCAAAGCGTATGTACCCTTGAATGGGTTTGTCACTAAAACTCGTAGCTGTACCGCGTTGGATATAAAATATAACGTACTCCATTCAATGCAACGCGGGCAAATGCAACCTTACTGGAAGCGACGACGCAACTTAGTAAGACTGATTTCAGAGTAATGCGTTTGAGCCGTACCGCCGTCCAGACGCGCGCTTCTTGTAACTAGATAGTAGCAGCGTCTCATAGTCACGCTGTTCAAACGCGTCCGTCAGCGGATGTATGTGGATGTAAACGCGATACTAAACTTGTTTCACAGCTGTGCGCAGGTCAAGAGCGCGATTTTAACGCGTTGGTCAACGGCGTGTCCCTCCAGCGGCTCTGAAATCGGCCAAATGACGTCGCGTACGAACATGCGTTGCAATAAAACCAAACAACGTGACAGCGCAACGATTCAATTTCTTAGCGTAAAACTATTCTTCAAAAGAAATGTAATTTCTCCGAAAAGAAACTCTTTCAATACAACGAAAGCTATGTAATTCGTTTGTTTGGACTTCCTAATTAAAACTATTTAATATTTTTGACGGCTGGCATTTTATTTTGGAAGGAATCGATTGAATCGGACTGTGATAAATGAAAGTTACCTAAAATAAATTGAGTAAGAATTCAATTCAATTCAGGTTCGTTTAATACGAAACTTAGTTACCTTGTACTTATTTCTATTAGTCACATTAATCTTTAACTTCTCAGTCTGATAACGAAATATTGGTTATTGACAAAATAATAATATGTCCTTACTCTTGAGCCTAATGGCATTTTTAATTTCAATTCCGTATAATTTCAATTTAACAAATGTAAATTTTATACCTTTATCATTTTTTACCCAATTATTTGGTCCCGACTTCGTATTCGCGATGGACCTAGTCTACTAAACAAAAGAAGTGCGTCACGAGTCCATAATATGTACCCAAACAACTTTGTGGTACTTTGACCACGCGTTGGCGTCGCATTTCGTGCTACATTGGACTCTTTGTATGTTAGACCTCACAATGAAACGATTGTAATTCCGCTATGGATAAATGAAACGTGACAAAACACCCGGCGAAAGCGTTTGGACAACGTCTTTGTGATAATCATAATGTGTTTTGACAATTTATCTATACTATACTAATAAATTGAATGAAATATAAAATAATTGACTTTTCTCTTTCTTGTATAAAGGAAACAAAATAATGTTTTAAACAAAAATGCTCAATCATATAACTAGAGATATCCGTACGTACTTATTCAATATGTACTTGAAGAAATTAAGTTATAATTATCATCAAATGTTTTATCGATATTTACAACATAATAACACCAATTAAATTCCATTTAAGAAACGCTGTTAACTACTAAAATTAAATAAATTTTATTATTAAGACGGGACACAAGGTGGAATTAATCCTTACTTAATAAGTATAAAATGAAGTCGCTTCCGCCATTTATTCGCTTAGATTGCTTTAGATCTTTTAAACTACTCAACGAATTTTAATGCAGTTTTCTGCAATTAATAGAGTGATTCAAGAGGTCAGTTTACATGCGTAAATCATATAAAGATTTTCGTAAATTCTCACGAAATTCTGTCGAAAGCGGAAAATGTCCTTTCTAATCGTATGTCATAATGTCGCCTATGTCATACAAAAAATACACCCTCCAAGTTTCAAGTCTGAACGGTCAGCGGTTTAAGCTGTCTCTTTTGGATGGAATTGGAATTGCAATTGTATTTCACCTTGTGTTCTGTATTATGACCTTACGTTACAATACTCGCACACACAAACCGTCAACAATATTATCATAGTTATGAGATCATTAATTAAATATAGTATAAATGTGGTCAAATTGATTGCTATAATGAAATTTACGAGTGATATTGTTGTATAAATTTATTTGTTAAAATATTCCTTATTTTTAGACTCGAAATATATCTGCATTAGATAACGTTAGAGTCTAGGTCATTATTAGGTCTTAGATATAGCTAAATAACGTAATACAGAATAAATGTTTGCGCTTTTTCAATGTTTATTGCAATTAACACGATTTTATTATTATGCACCAAATAATTTAAGCACTTAGGTATTCGTTTACGAAAAAGTCTCCTAAGATCCACTGGGGGATCGAGCCAGTGGCTCCAAGTGGCCTTCCACTTGGAGCTAGATCACATAAGAGTCAGGCAAAAAAAAAATTTTAGATATTTTTTTAACTGAGTTTTCTCAGTGTTTATGCTTTTTTAATGCAAAACGAAGACTTCTTTTAATACCAGATAATAGATGGATAGTAGAAATTATATTTTCACAATGGTCTATGATAAACTAAAAATAATTCATCTCTCATACACCGCGTCGCGACGTCATACATGTACACTGTAAGGAATTGTATTAAAATCATAACTGTAATAATTTATTCCAAAACATTCCTTCTATTTTGAATTGAGAATGTGAAAACGCCTTTATTTTGGTACTTCAATTAATTAATTGTTATTTTTATAATTATATTATGTTTCTTTTTTTCTAATGTGTAATTGTTTTAAATAAAAACGTGCCAAAACATTGCAAAAAAATATTAATTAGGTATATTTTAAGTGTGCAAAAAAACGAATTTTTTTATTTTGTTCTGTCATAAGTATACGGTAATGTAATTTAATTATAATATAAATTAATTGTAAATTGTTTTTTAATATTGCAATAATTTGTTAATAATATATGTCATTTTTGATTATTGCTTAGAGCTTTTTTTACCAACAATATTTTTTATGTCGTTGATTGGTCATAACAAATTATTGCGTATTTTTTCTAGTTCATGTTTATTGTATAGTTTTAACTGAAATAGCTTCAAATGTTTTAATGTGGAATTAAATAAATATATACACGTCAAAGTATTTTTGTTTTGTTACAATCTGTTTCGTCTTCATCATACAGTGCTACAAAGTTATCTGTGCCAGTGGCCAAAACTAACTAATGAAGCCTTGAATACCTTGACAATTACCTTCGAAGCGAAGCTTTGAAGGTAATTGTCAAGGTATTCATCTCAACGCCCCCGTCATCGGCACTTCGGCACATATAAGTTTGTGGCACCTTACCAATCCATATTCCACTGCAAGGATACGGGTCTCCCTTCAATCGAAGTGGTTATACTCTGCCACGCTGCTCCGATGTGAATTGGCAGAGGTCAGTGTTTTCGAGCCACCTGAAGGCCTCGGATATGGCTTAACGACTGTCATCCATTGACAATAAAATTGACTCCGCTGTTCATTTTTGGAAAGTGCAACAACGCCATCTACTGTCAAGTATATGATGCACAGTGCGTAGCCTCGATTCTAGTATTGGTCTTCTCCAGAAGTCTTCGGTTCTGCTATAATCATGTTGTGACACTTGCCTATTACCACTTTAGGGTGCTTACATAAAGCGGCAGGTTTCCGGCGCTGGGTTAACTTGCATTAACATTCAACATTAGAAAATAATATCGGAAACCTGTAATGTAATTCTCTATGTAAACACCCTTAGTTTGCCAATTATTCGAGCTATGCAGACCAAAAAGGCATTGGAAAGCAAAATTTGTGAGGGAAAGTTGGTGGAAAGGAAGGTTATTCCCCAATATTGAAATCTAGGTAGGTTAGTCTTAGTATAGTGGGAAGCGGCGGAACAAGCAGTATTACATTTTCCTGACTCTAAACAAAAAAGGTGCATTAAAAGAGAGGTAGGGCACAGCGGATAATCCGCTCAATTCGGAGCAGTCCGTCTGGGGAAGGACCTCCACCTCACAGAAGATCGTAGCCAAATAGCATTGGTCTCGGCCATGTTGTGTTCCTACGGTGAGTAAGGTCTCCAGAGCTCCACTTGGGGGGGTTGGGAGGGTCGGCAACGCGTGAGTGATACCCCCGGTATTGCAAACGTCTATAGGCTACGGTGACGGCTTACCATCAGGTCGACCGTATGCTTGTTTGCCACCTGTGTTGTATAAATAAGCACAATCAAAATAGTAAAGGTTTATTTATCTTATAAACTAGATAATTTGACTGTATTTAAACGACATAGCGTTTATACCGTAGGTAACTAAATATAACATAATTAGAAAATAAATGTCTTTTGGTTCACTGAGTTGTAACTATGCTTCCGACGTGTACACCTGAAAGAGAATAGAGGATATTAAAGAACTAAAGTCTAATAAAACATGATTCCTGTGGGAACTTCTAGCAACATTAATGTCGTGGGACAGGCTCATCACACATTCCCACCGCCTCCTCATTAATGCAATATAATCCCGACTCCCGCAATGTCTCCTGTAAGCGGTGGAAATTTGAAGGAAAATAATAATAATAATAATAAAATAAAAATAATAGTAGGCATAAGGTGAGAGAAAAAAGTGAATGGAATAACTAAAAACGCAGGTAGACACAAAAACGCAGGTAGACACTAAAAGTAGGTATTTATTAAATCCAAATAATAAAGATTTGTCACATTAAAACGGCTACCACGGAGATAGGAGAACAAGAGACAATAAGCAGTGAAGCTTAATGACTATCCGGTGGAGTATCTACAGTTGTCTTGGAACAAAGATATTAGACGAAGTAAGTATTTCAAATGATGTCAAATGCAGATTAGCAGAAGTGTTTTTGTACCGACAGATTAGATCGTACTCTTCCAATGCTGCTACAATGCGGATTGGCAGAGACCACTACTGTCATATAATGACAACAGCCCGAACCGACACGCTTAACATGCCCTCCGAAGCACAGTAGATCGAGATAACGAAAACCATCCAAACACTATAACATTGCTTAAATACATAGTTATTTATTTATTTAAACAGCTGCTAGGCAACAACTCAAAACATGTGTATACAGCTAGTTCAAATAATTTAATTAAATAACAAAAAACAGGTACAATAGCCGCTCCGAGGCAAAAAGTAGAATGCAACAAATTTTGAAGAGTTATCAAGAAGACAAAAATTACTTATTTAAATTCAATCAATGCAAACAAACAATCAAATCGAAGCGGTACACGGGGCAGAAGATAAGAAGAGATGGCGGAACATCAGATCTCAGAGATCCATAATATGCTGATATTAATTTTGTTTTTGAAGGAGTACAAAGTGACTCCAAGAATGTCGATGGATTTTTAACCAATAAAGAAAGAAGTGAGCAGAGCTGATGATGATGATTCAAGTTTTCTTAATATTCGTGAAGGGATATTATATGTAGTTACAAAAAATAGTCCTTTCAATACTTCCTACTCCTACTAGGTATGTTCTTTCTGATTATATTCGTTGTGAGTTCCAAGACAGCTGTAGTTTCTCCCCTGGGACGTCAATGAGCTTCATTGCTTATTGTCTATCTGAGGTCGCCGTTGTTGATCCTGGCTACACAGGAGACACATCGGTGGGAATGTGTGGTGGGTTGTCCCGATGTAGTTACAAAGTTTCATAACAATCTTACAATATTAGCATTTTCTTTGTTTCTAGTCCTCTACCCTGGTTACCTCTTTCATTGACTGTACATAAAATAATAAAAATTACCTTTTTCTTTAATTTAAGTTTTTTGTTGTCTATATAATCCTGTATAGCGAGGTATATGAACCTGTACTGGGTTTTGTTCTGTACCATGCCGCTTCTCTGGGCTCTCACCAACCGGACCGTGTCGTGTACATCTATTTCACAATTAAATCCTGAAAATGAAATAAATAGTGCCTTCAGACCGGCAAAGGGTTATCGTTTCTCCTGTATTCTAGTTCATAGGCACAGGAGATGCAAATTGGAGCAGATCGCTATTACCACCACTTTACACTCGCATTCAGCAGATTTATTAAAATTAGAACTTATAGGTACACATACTTTGTCGTCAAAAGCCACACAACTTAAAAGAAAGATGGTGACCTAAATTAGCACCTAATTTCTATATAATAGGTACCTATTTATATTATAAAATCATTCGCACACAACAATTCGCAAAGAAAAGCAGGCTATTCTGTTACATTGCGTTAAAAATACTAAAGCATTGCAGAAATATCTAGGGTTCTGTACACAAAGGGTGCCAACTATTACTAAGTCTCCGCTGTCCGTCTGTCATCAGGCTTTATCTAATGAACCGAGATAATTACACAGTTGAAATATTACAGATTATTTTTAAATTTTTTGTGAACTTACCAGACGAATTAATTTTGTCGAGCAACATGTCCAAGACTATGAATGTTCCAGTCCTGCCCACGCCAGCAGAGCAGTGCACACAGAGTATATTCTGAAATGAAAATAAAGACAAAAGTTTTATAGACTGACTGCTCGAGCAGGTTAGCCATTGATTAACATACTCTGATCGGACAGCTCTTGTGGCCATAGTCAACAGCTTGAAGCTTTGACCGCACGACCGCCCGAAGTACTGTGAAGTACTGTGCAGTCGCAAAAGTTCATCCTGATTGCTTTAAGCAGTCCGTGTATGTCGGCACTTAGCTATAGCCGACCTTCCACCGTTAACTAAGTTTGGCTTAGCTGTGTCTCATAACTGTAAGTTTATTTGGCAGATGGGCTATCAGTGATCATTTCTGAACCTAATCCCCAAACAAACTGGGGTCTGGCTCGTTCAGTACCTGTTCTGGTGGTGTTTTCGACTGGATTATCTGACACATTCTTCTGTTGATGTCCCCTATAAAGTTCAGTACTCCATCTGACTCCGTCGGTGTGCCGTGGTCTGGCCACGCCTGTAATAAATATCAGAAGTAATAAATATTTAAATGAAATAATTGATTTAGAGACTTCCTTCACAGGTACTTTCTCTGATCATTTACAACATGTAAGTATACTTAATTAAATTAATGTAAAATGAAATAAACTACCACCGTTTCGAAAACGAGCGAAATGGCGGGAAACGTTTACGGCCTTTTTTGTTATATAACATTCTTTTACCCACCCAATCGTTACAATAAAAATGTATGACGTTATTGTTAAAATACTGTTGGTTTGAAATAAATAAAAAATCTATTCCATTCTATAATTTTATTATACACTAGAGAAACCCGCGCAACTTCGTTTGCGTTTATCCCGCTTTCCTGTGAGAATTTAAAAAAAAACCTTTCTTATCGGTTGCCTACATCATACACCACACTTTTCAGAACACACCCATGTTTCAGGCTTCAGGTCTCTATGATCAAGACAAAACATTTTCATATGTATAGATGACTATTTTTCTATTTATATGGGTACTTCTCATTACAATCTTTGGAGTTTGTAAAGTGGCACCCTTTTATAGAATATTGATTGACGTGAAGCAGCAATGCGTTTCGTTCGGAGAGTGAAATATCCGAAATTCTTGTTTGCCACCTTAGTGATATAAAAAAATCTATCTCCGTCCTTATACTATTTCTCGCTTTATCCTGTTTTTTCCTGTTATAGGTCGGCAACGGGTCAGGCACCCTAGAATCTATGTGCTCCATAGTCGACGGTAATCACCTAACATCAAATGATCCATATTCCTGAGCTTGTTTTCCAACCACTTCCGTAAAAAAAATTATTAGTATATCGGTATTTCAATACTTACAACCTCAGCCTACAACCATCCCTACAACAACACTACGAAATATTAGAGCGAGTCGACGAAATGAAATTTCCTATAAGTGAGAAAGAGACAATATCAATATGCCATTTAACCATTAACCAATTTAACTTGAACCCTGTCAAATATTATAAAATTTAATTACTCACTGTTTATTATCGATGAATATGATTCAGTCCGCTGGGATGTAGTTAGAATTTTAGCTGTTTTTCCGAGATCACGAACATAATAAATACTTAGTATGACGACATTATGAAATTATTTTGTTTGAATATTCACAATTTACAAAAATATTACATGACAGATGACACACTTCACTTCACGGATATGTCAAAATGAAATGTAAATTGAAATCATTAAAGCACTAAGGAGTATAAGTATTGATATCAAGTCGAAGAAAATTACCCACAAAATGCATTTTTTTCAAGAATTTCAATAAAATAAGAATCACGTCTTCCATCAATTCTCTTAAACAATTTTTATGCCAAATTTGAAGTAGATTGGACCAAGGAATCAAGTTGTCCCATAGTAACTTTGCCCCCCTTTTTTACCCCCTTAGAGTTAGAATTTCGAAAAATCCTTTCTTATCGGACGCCTACGTTATACAAACAATCCACCCTTCAAGTTTCAGATTTTTACGATGAGCGGTTTAGGCTGTGCGTTGATTCTCAGTCAGTCAGTCAGTCAGTCAGTCAGTCAGGACAAAGCATTTTATATATATAGATTTATTTATAAATGAAAATACGCGAAATGTCATTCACAATGGTGTGATATAAACAATAATCTAAAAAATAAAAAGGATACTCATATCTCCAATCGTGAATTTTTAAAATATTGACAGGACAAGCCCACCACATATTCCCACAGTTGTGTTTCCTGTAAACCCAGGATCAACAACAACAACGGCGACCTCAGATTGACAATAAACAATATTGCTATCGACGTCCCGAAGGAGAAATTACAGCTTTTTTATCTATGTATATTATCTTAATAATAAACTGAGAGTTTCTGAAAACCGCATTTTAATTTTAATTATCTATTTTCTTCTTTAGTTTGTCAGTTATATCTTATTGTGTTATTGATTTTGAAGAAGCGTTTCAGAAACGTATGTCCGTTTTCACCAACGGCCAATCAAAAAACTTGGAGAATGGAAATATTTTAAGCTGGACCTACCACAAACCTTTGGTTAGTATTTTTGGCCCTAAACATGGAATTTCCGCCATATTTTGTCTACCTATCTATACGTATGATATTGATTATGTTAGGTTTAACCTGACTGGAACAAACGAAGTGATTCAATTCCCTTACGTGTTTCATTGTCTCGGATGAACACTTTCATAACAGCCCCGAAGATTTTAATATATGAACGCTTACAAACCTTTATGAGCAAAAAAAAAGTTAGCCAGCCCGATAAAGAGATAGTATTTATATCCTCTAAAATCTAATATAAATTTTTTTGTTTCTTTTGGATCTATGAGTTAAGGAATATCTAGGATGCGTTGATGAAAACGAATATTAATCACGTAAAAGTGTTTACCGTAAATTGATATTGGTAGATCGTCCGACAACATTTGCTTTCATCACACACGATCAATTCCCTGAGGAGGTAGTCTTCGTAATGTGTCTCGGATATTGATTTCACCAGAAGGTTATCAAACTTCTCCTCAAAACCTGACAGGGGCCAGTAACGCTCGCACTTTTTCTGAAAAGAAAATTTAACCTTTTTTTATCTAGTTACCTAGTTTATGAAATTGTGTAACCCGTATCGTTAGTGGTCCACCTGCTTAGGTCACCGGGGTGGACCGACAAAAAAAAGTGTCTTAGTCCACCTATTATGTGGATTTTGAAAATTTAAGAAAATACCAAAATTAGATAAATACAAAGTTGGGAAAGTTTAGTTCATTGAGGGACAATGATTTCTAATTTAAAAAAAATCAAGTTACATTTGACGACAGATCTGAATTACTCTTTATTTGTATTTGAAACAAAAAAATATAAAAGCAAATTCATTATATTCCGTGTCCTAATCCATTATGATTGAATAATAATATGCATGTATATGGATGTGATGGATTTAGAATTTTTACATGTTGCATGGGTGCAGGGTCAAATTCTTCCATTACTGCTACTACCGAGCTCGATGGCGTCGCTCGCTGTGTGTTACCACGCAAATTGAGCACCGTTGAACTTAGACAGTGTTTGAATGGGTTTCGTTATCTCGAGCTTCTCCGTCGGTCCCGGCTGTCGATGGATGACCGTTGTTAAGCAAAATCGGTGGCCATCAGGCGGCTTGAAAACACTTGCCCTTCGATTGAAGGGAGACCCGTATCCCTGCAGTGGGATGATTATGGGTTGATATGATGATCATGACTGCTACTTCCTAAAAAATGTTTACCTTGCCACTTTCAAATTCGTTAGTGATCATAGCAATGATTCTAATGTCTTCCTGCCAAATCATTCTCCAGAAGTCATCTTTTGTATTTGAGAGGCAGCCTTGAGCCGCTATGTATATTTTGTTCTTTACTGAAAACAAGTTTTAAGACAATGTGATCAATTCTTAAAAACATCTAGTTAAGTTATTTGTTAGATAAAAAAGATTAGTATACCCTCAAGTGTGGCCTCAAGTGAAACCGAGTGGCATAATTAAAAAAAAAAAAAATCTACTAGTTTTTACTGACTATAAGTATACTTAAATGTCGACCTCCGTTGGCGTAATTAATGGTTACCACGCCGGACCGCCACCCAGGAGGTCCCGGATTCGAATCTCGGTCGGGTTATGATGAAAAGTTAACTTTTTCTGAATGGCCTGGGTCTTGGATGTTTATCTATATATGCATTTGTTACAAAATATAGTATCGTGGAGTAAGTATAACAAGAGTCTCGAATTAATTAAATAAACAGGGTCGGCAACGCGCGAGTCATGCTCCCGGTGTTGCAAGCGTCCATAGGCTGCGGTGACCGCTCACCATCAGGCGGACCGTAAGCTTGTTTGCCACTTTGTGGTATAAAAAAATAATCTAATGTTGGGGCTAGCTCAATCTGTGTGATTTGTATTTATTCATTAATATATACCTGCATCTCGACAAATATTTCCGTTGATTTTGTCCAACTTAAACGATATCTTGGCGTCTCGCAGTGCGTCGTCTGACAACGACTTGGAAACCATAGGAGTCGGTTTCTTCTGATCTGTTCTGATGATCAATGCTGAAAACAGTAATAATAAACATTAAACACCTGCCGAGTTGTAAGTAAGTTCATGGATATGTAGATACGGTGGACTTAACAAATCATTCAAATTTATAATCCCTCCCAATGGCATTCACTTGGTTTTGGCCCGTGAATGTCATATATCTACCAGTTAATAGCTCAGACAAAAATAAAACCCTTCCCGCTATGGATTTCAGTATGGAATTGGAGCTGGCCTGCAGTCGGCACAACGAAGCAGCGCGTTTTCGCATAATCTCGTAGAAATCAACCGTACGCGCCTCCGCGATCCTTTGAATTGTGTCAATTAATGATCAAATTGGTTAGCAGCAAAGTTCATGAATTCAGACCAGCTTATCTTTTATTGTATACGTCCTATTAATACTTACTACTCCGTCTACTTTCTTTCTGATTAAATTTGTTGTGAGCTCCAAAACAACTGTAGTTTCTACGGGGACGTCAATGAGCTTCATTGCTTATTTGTCAATCTGAGGTCGCCGTTGTTGATCCTGGCTATACAAAAGACACAGCGGTGGGTATGTATGGCGGGCTTGTCACGAATTTAAAGTTCATTCAGTCGTGGAGTACGTCTGAAGCAAAAACTATCGTAATTTACAAACCGATTTTAGGTGTCAGAGCACTCGAAATGAAATTTAAATAAGATTTCGTTTCAAAATATTTCCATTTTTACGGTTCCGTAGTAAACTACAAGGAACCCTTATAGTTGCGCCATGTCCGTCTGTCCGTGTGTCCGCGGTCTTGCGCCTAGACGCTTAATGCTAGAAAGCTGTAATTTGGAATGTAAACACATATTAACAATGCTAACAAAGTGCTTGAACAAAATTTTGAAAAAGATTTTTTTGGAGTGCCTTCCCTACATGTAAAGTGGAAACGATTTTTTTTCGCGCCCATCCCTGTTGTGGTGTAGGTATCGTTAGATAGGTCTCTTCAATACAATAAGTATGGGGAAATGTCATTTTTCGATACAATGATCTGTTTCAGAATTATTTACATTCATCATGTTAATTTTTGTTTTGCACGGTGGTCCCCCCTGCCCCTTAATCTCCGAAAGTCTTATGTTTAGAAATTTGAAAAAAGTCATGGTAGTAGTACTAGTATATCGCTCATTTGGAGCGACAGCGACGCAACTGCTAAGTACTTTGTAAATTTTATACGTTTTATACGACGCGACGACGCCAGTTTAAAGATTTTTTTGTAACACTACTGAAGATTCGTTTGTTTTAGAGCAAATGGCTATCTCTATATTTTATTACTGTAGTTTGGACTTTGGGCTTAAAGATAATCAAAAGAGTTTTGTACTCCATAATAGGTATTTACCTATGTGAAAAATTTTTTTTTCCATTTCGGACGTACAATTGCGTCGTTGTTTCCCCATAAAAAGAAAGTTTGAGCAGTTATGACCCGTGTTCTCTCAAAATGAAACTAATTTCAATCAATGAATTTTAGTTTTATTTTAAGAAAAAATACAATTTACTATTATTGATATTACAATAAGGCATACAGTATGAATAAAATGATGGAATAACGGAATGTATGATACGTCATTGTACAATCTACAAAACTGTTTCCATTTCAAATTAATTATGTCATAAAATACAATTGCATCTTTGTAGCACCGATATTTAATAACAAAATTTGTCATATTTACCCTTGCAGCGATGTAGCTACCTCACACGTGTACATTTAACTGACTTGCCCGGTGTCCGCGCGCCAAAACGGAATATTATAACAACGACTTTTCGCCCTCTATCTTTTGTTTTTTATTAAACTTACAAATGTGGCGTTTTCACGCATTTTTATTCAGTTGCGTCGCTGTCGCTCCAAATGAGCGATATGCTGAAGCTTCAATGAAAACTATAACGGTTAAGTAGACTCTACTAGTTACCGAGTAATAGCCGACGAACTGATAAAATAAAATGTCTTTTATGAAAACTTACAAATGTGATAGAATTTGATATTGGACTCAACTGAAGGCAAGCAAAGTACAGCAAATACGGAATCCTACATTGTGCGTGGTCCGACACGTACTTGCCCGGTTTTTTTTCTTCTTTAGTTGACAGTGACAATAGTAGCTAGTAATTTAATGTGTCATTAACTTTAAAAATGCGTTTCAGAAACTGGCTGTTTGTCATATAGGTACCCACTATGGCAGTTTTCACCAACAATTTCTTAAATTTTAAAAGTCTCCATACAGCTTTTTATGTACAAATTCTTGTTTTTGGTACGTGTATTACTGACTGAAAATATCGTTTTTTAAACACCATATTTGAATCGATAATTTTATATGACATACACGTACCAAAAACTAGGATTAGATTAGGAGTTAGGACATAGCGAAAGCTGTAAGGAGACTTTTAGAAATTGTTGGTGAAACGGGCTTAATAGTCTTACTAGAGATCTTTTAGAGGAAATTTAAACCTTCAAAAGATATAGCGTGGTTAGTGGTATTTAAAAGGATTCTTACAGTGCACACTATCGAGGCTTTCATTAGAAGACTGTACCGAGCTCGTGGAATCACCAAGCCTGGAACTGCGTATGAAGTTAGCATTTATGTAATCTGTCTCAGTCTTGTTGGCCCGACTACGCAGCACGACACGAGTCTGGTCATCTGAAAAATTAACATTTATACAATTATATTTTCAATATCATTTCTGAGCGAGTTTTTAAATTTAAAGTCAAATCAACGAATAAAATATTTTATTCAGAGACTTGGCTTTCACAGGCACTTTCTCTTATGAAATAATATACATTAAATAAATAATCATAATTAAAATAAAATAAGGCATTATAAACTATTCTAACTACCACCATTTCAGAAGCGAAGAAAAATGACCACCGGTAAAAGAAATGGTGAAAGAAAACCGGTTACGGCATTTTTGTCCATCTGATATTTTAACTTTTTTTTTTAACATTTAGAATACGGAGATGTATACTGTATAGTCGTGGGTAATGACTTCTTTAAAAAAGAAACAACTACATTATTCTGTCTATACAGAAAAATATTTTGTCTGAATGACTGACTAACGGGTTCAACGCACTGCCTAAACCGCTGATCATAAAGACCTGAAATAGACGGCGTTTTGTTTGTATGATTTTTAAGGGAAAGCGGGGTTTCGTTAGCTATAAGTTTGAGAATAATTTTATTTTGTATAATAATATGTTTTTCTTTCACACAGACGAATTCTTTCGTGCTGGTTGAGCTGGAAACATTTGAGGGAGGCCTATGTCCAGCAGTAGACTTCTTGTGGCTAAGACTTCTTAGTTACTTTTTACTTTCTTGGCCATCTATGTTAGAGGGTCTATTCTCGTAACAAAATCAGTTTCAATCTCATCTCAAACTCACGCGCCATCCCGCTCTGTTCCTATTAAGTAAGAGTGAGACTGCGCTTGACATTGGCATGAGATTTTTAATTATTTTTGTTACGAGTACATTTACTAGTTTATTATTTTCTTTAGTACTTACATGGCAATATATTCCTGTATCTATTCTTGCTGGAGTTCTCAATCTTCAGGCCCTCGCGGGTTGTGAACACGTGTCTCTCCTCCAGCAACTTTAAGGTGTGGAACTCGCCATCAAAACCGGTCTTGTGCTCAATCTTGTGAAGATCATCGGACTCCTGGAATAATTGCAACATCAAATTAAAGACACGAACAGTAAGCCATAAATCATTAAAAAATATATTTACAATTCACAAAGCGCCATGGTCTCAAAGTAAGTTTGGACTATCCTGCTTGTGTTACGGATATTATTATTCAAAATCTACGAAAAATTTTGCGAATGAGTTCAATTGCAATATTTCATTAAAAAAACTCCCAATACTTACCAGAGTTTTCTTTTTCTACTCCCGTTTCGTAGTTTAACAAATAAGAACAAGCTAAGTTTGTTTGTTGTTAAGTATCGTATTGATTTGAAACTTTGTAAGTTTATAAGAGTCCATTGACAATTGCAATCTGATGATGGAGTCATGGTGGGCAATATAATTGTTCCATGGCTGTTGCGAAACCCATTGAGCTTGGGCTCATTCTACTGATGACCTATTAGCGAATAGGTCATTTGGTGGTGAGAGTCTGATGATGGAGCAGGGTGAGATTTCAGATTTTTTTGCGATTGGATATATTAATCATCGATGAAAAATTTCCTCACCGGTCATAAAAGCGTGTTTTTTTCGTTTATAAACTAAGCTTTTACTAGTTACGTACAGACACAGACATAGGTATTTGGAACTAAGATCGCCGATAACTATAAATTGCAACCAAATATTTGGTCAGTTTTGGTGCCACTAAGCTAGTACGTACTGATACTTTATGAATTGTAATTTTCAGCCATTTACTTGATCGTTTTTTTTTGGTCACAATAAATCATGTTTGAACGCTCGTTGCTTCATAGCGCAACCGAATATTTGGTCAGTTTTTACGCTATTGATATGAGAACAACTAGTACTTACTTAATATAACTTATTCAGCCATTTACCTTATCATTTTTTTTTGGTCATGATAAGTAGGTTTTCAGGCGCCCTATACTTACAGAGAACGCAAACTACTTTACGCAGGCAGACCGACGAATTTGGCATCAGAGAGTTGCTCTTTATCTTGTCAATCCAAAATAATCCATTTAGGATATAGTTACCAAAAATGTCGTGACCTCCTAATCTACTGTGGCAGGGTGCCCAAAATGCTAGCAGCGTTACCTCGCTGAACGGCGATAGATATCCGATATTATAGATATAACTATTGTAAATTATTTTCTCAAATAAATCTATCTAGCTAACGATCACAGACGGGACCGTGACGGCCTCGGTGGCGTAATGTTTACCATGCCAGACCGCCACCCAGGAGGTCCCGGGTTCGAATCCCGGTCGGGTCATGATGAAAAACGAACTTTTTCTGATTACCCTCCCTGGGTCTTGGATGTTTATATATTATTTGTATATGTATTTGTTATATTATTATATAGTATCGTTGAGTTTAGTATACCACACAAGTTTCGAACTTACTTCGGGGCTAGCTGAATCTGTGTGATTTGTCCCTATATATTTATTTATCTATCTAATAATGACATTACATAATAACAAACATCAAACAGAGATAATGCGTGAACACAATAAATTCAAGTGGTCGTAAACACAATTTGTCATCCCAGGCACATTTTATTGCCCACTTTGTTCGGCACGTGAATACTTTCGATATTCCAAGAACTTGTGGTATGTATGTTTAATTCAATTTATAACAATTAACTACAACATTGATATAATAATTATAAAACAAAGTAAGACTTTGTCACAATAGCTCAACGTTTTTTTTTACCACTAAGTTGGCAAACAAGCATACAGCCCGCCTGATGGTAAGCAGCCACCATAGCATAATGGACCCTGTAGAAAGTGGAGCTCTGGAGACCTTACTCACCGTAGAAAGACAACATGGCCGAGGCCAATGCTATTTGGCTACGATCTTCTGTAAGGTGGAGGTCGTTCCCCAACGTACTTAGTTGATTTTTTTATTCAATTTTAGTTTGTTGCGTACTTTTTCAAACACTTTAAAAAAATTGCTAAAACAAAAAGCGAAATTCCGGAAACATTCTTGGGTTTTTATGTCTATTAAATAGGACCAAAGGTCCAGCGAGCAAGTTCTTCACAATTCACACAGCACCACCTGGTCCCAAAGTAAGCTATTCTTAACCTACTTGTGTTATCGGTACCAGACAACGGTTATATTATCGTAAATATATACTTATGATACATAATAAAACACCCAGACTTGAGAACAAAATTTAAATGACATCGCATGAATATTTGCTCCAGTAGTGGGAATCGAAGCCCTATCTATAAATACATATATATATACGATAAACATCCAAAACACGCAGGTCAATCAGAAAAAGTTCGTTTTTTATCATGACCCGACCGGGATTCGAACTCTGGACCTCCTTGGTGGAGGTCTGGCGGTAACCATCGCGCCACGGAGGTCGTCAAATGAAATTCTAAAACTTGTTTGAAACTGTAAATATATTTAACGAAAAATGGCCGGTGGGGTAAGAGGGTTCTGGAGTGACGAAAGCGCAGCGTAGGACGCCCGCCTTTAAGGTGGTCAGACGACCTAAGGAAAGTCGCAGGAAGCCGCTGGATGCAGCCCGCTGCCAGCAGGTCGTAATGGAGGCGTTTGGGGGAGCATAGGCCTAATGCCAGCAGTGGACTTCTTGTGGTTGAGATGATGATGATGATCTAACGAGAATAGTCTTGCAGGTTAATAAGCAAGTATTTGGAAGTTACCTGCATCTCTTGAACTTTTTTGTCGATTTCGTGGGCTCGGAGCCGAGTGCCGCTAACCGGCTGCAGCAGCCGTAGCACGTCTCCAGAGGTCTCGATCATGGGGTACGAGCGGAAGTGCTCGATCAGCCCCACCAAGTCGTCGAACTGCTCTCCGCTGCCCACGTCGTACTTGTTGTGCTGGAATAAATAAAAGACGGATTTAGACTTCATATCAAGCCATAATCATCCCACTGTTGGGATACAGGTCTCCCTTCAATCGAATGTGATTAAAGGGTACTCTGCCACGTTGCTCCAATGCGGATTGGCAGAGGTCGGTGTTTTCACGTTGAAGGCCACCAAGTTGACCTAACGACTGTCATCTATTCGACAACAGCCAATCCAATTCTGAAACTGGATGTACATAATGTCGACTGACTACGTGTTCACTAACAATATAAGTCAATTCTATTTAACTATAATGAATAATGGTTAGAGCTGAGTATCTATCGTTTGTAAACAAGGCAATGAGATTATATTACGACTCCATTGAAATTAGTGTCGTTAGCTATGAAACATGTATTATTTCTATTACTGGTAAGTAGTAACATGACCTGGACGGAGAAAATGGACCTGGGTTAGCCCAGGCGGACAAATTAAGAATGAGATAGATTTGATAATAAAAAAATCTGCATGGACGTATCAACTCTCAACAGATTTCAAACGGGTAGCGACCACAGACTAGTTCGAGGGAAAATAATTCTGAACACAAGATTAGAGAGATGCAGGCTCATGAACAAGCCAATTGGGAAACTGCAAATACCTGATGGTATTGATGAAGTCTTCGAGAATATGGTAACAGAAACCTTACAACGCTCTGCAACCGAACACTTTGAGGATAATCTCGAAACTAAATACACCCGTTTTGTAGGGAACATCACCCAGATGGCTAAGAGCTATTTCAGGAAAGCAACGAAACCTAAGCTAGGTGTCTCAGAGGAAACTGCAAAACTACTGCAAATGAGGCGAGAGGTGGAGGGGGACCAACACAACAACAGTATGCACAGAGAGCTAAACCGCAAAATAAAGAAAGCTATTAAACGCGACATCCGTAAAAGGAATACTAAACAGATCCAGGACCTGATAGAAAAAAACAGAGGCCTCAAAGTATTTCAACGAGCAAACAGCTCAAACAGGATTAATGCGCTGAAACAAGAAAATGGCAGCTTGACAAGCGATAGCTATGAAATGCAGAAGATCACAGAGGAGTTTTATAGAGAGCTATATACATCCACAGTGCCAGAACCTACCATTAACCATCCACAAGATAAACGCGCGCACTTGAGGCGCCACTACACGGAAGATATTCCGGAATTCAGCACGTATGAGATAAAACAGACTCTTAAACAACTCAAAAAGAGCAAGGCACCAGGACAGGATGGTATATCAGTAGAGCAGGCGGCAGTGCTGTTGTTAAGGAACTCCGACTACTCTTTAATGAGATCCTATTTACTGGTGAAATTCCAAATGACTGGACGAACAGCAGGGTGCTGCTTTTCCATAAAAAAGGCGATAAGGCACTATTAAAAAACTATAGGCTAGGCCTCTGCTTAGCCAAGTGTACAAGGTTTTTTCAAGAGTCGTCACAACGCGGCTGGCACAAAGACTGGATGAATATCAACCCAAGGAACAAGCCGGCTTCAGAAAGGGGTTCGGAACAATTGATCATATATTCACAATGAGACAGATTATACAGAAAGCAGAGGAATACAACAGACCCTTATACCTCGCATATGTGGATTATGAGAAGGCGTTCGATTCAGTAGAACACTGGGCCGTAACACAATCACTTCAAAGGTGCCATATCGACTACCGTTACATACAGATACTGAAAAACCTCTACAAAAACGCAACTATGACAGTCCAATTAGAAGATCTAACTAATCCTATCCCAGTTCAAAAAGGAGTCAGGCAGGGAGATGTAATATCACCAAAACTCTTCACTAACGCCGTCGAAGATGTATTCAAAACCTTGAACTGGGATGGGAAAGGAATAAATATCAATGGTACTTACCTACACCACCTCCGTTACGCAGACGACTTAGTTATTATAGCGGAGTCGGTACAGGACTTGCAACAAATGATGCAAGACCTATACCAAGCGTCTCTACGAATAGGACTGAAAATGAATATGGAAAAAACCAAAGTGATGGCTTCGGAAGACATTAAAAGCCATCCCATTTCATTAGACGGTCAACCGTTAGAGCAGGTGCAGGAGTATGTCTACCTGGGTCAGGTGATAAAATTTGGACGGGACTCGTTGATGGCAGAGATCAGCAGAAGAAAACGGCTGGGGTGGGCAGCATTTGGAAAACTCAACTCTGTTTTCAAGTCTAAACTACCACAATCACTAAAGACCAAAGTGTTTAACCAATGCGTGTTACCCGTTATGACGTATGGGTGTGAAACGTGGATTCTTACCAGCGGAATGGTCCACAACCTTAAAGTCACCCAAAGACACATGGAACGCAGCATGCTCGGTACATCTCTACGCGACAGAGTAAGAAATGAGACCATACGACAAAGAACCAAAGTCGTGGATATTGGATACCGCGTAGCCAAATTAAAATGGGCGTGGGCTGGACATCTGGGGCGCCGAGAAGATGAGAGATGGAGCAAATGCGTTCTAGAGTGGAGACCTCGACTGGGGAGAAGAAGTGTTGGCAGGCCACCAGCCAGATGGGCTGACGATTTCACGAAGGAGCTAGGAGCGACGTGGATGAGAGACACGGGGAGCCGTGCACTATGGAGGAAACATGGAGAGGCATATGCCCAACGGTGGGCGAATACATGCTGCTGAAGAAGAAGAAGAAGAAGAAGTAACATGACGACTTTGTTTTCGTGAGGGAACAACAAAGAAATAGTAAAATTACAACAATTTGATTTACGTCAACAAAAATGGCAGCTAGAGAATTTCCGGGTATTTTGTTTTATTTATTTTTGCCGCCACCCAGGAGGTCCCGGGTTCGATCCCCGGTCGGGTCGTGATGAAAAAACGAACTTTTTCTGATTGGCCTCGGGTCTTGGATGTTTATCTATATATGTATTTGTTATAAAATATAATATCGTTGAGTTAGTATCCCATAACACAAGTTTCGAACTTACTTTGGGGCTAGCTCAATCTGTATGAATTGTCCCTATATATTTATTTATTTTATTTATGATGACCCGACCGGGATTCGAACCCGGGGCCTCCTGGAGTGCGGACCAGCATGGCAACCATTACGCCACGAAGGTCGTCGGTATGTGCAGAGCAGATCATAGCTATCTCAAATTCAAAGATTGTTACTTTATCCGATAAAATATCAGACTAGGGGACCGCCTCAACATAGCACTGGTTTTGGTAAGGATTCGTGTTTTTTTTTTTTTTAATATTTTATAGCCTATGTCACCCGGTGATAATATACCTTCACAAAGATGAAAGAATTTTTCAAATCGGTGAAGTGGTTTTTGAGTTGACTCGTTACAAACAAAAATACGAAATCTCTTTACATCGATTTATATGTAGTACCTCGTCGATGCCTCGTTATAATATTTGTATAGATATGTTTTTACGTCCGATAATATTCATCTATATAATAAGTAATATTATAAAGGAGAAATATTTAATTGTATGTTTGTTTTCATTGAATAGGCTTCGAAAGTTCTTAAGCTTAGAAAAAAATATACTTAAACCTTAATTTGAGAACACCAAAATGGCATATCAACTTTTATGTCTACAAAATAATGCAGGTAGATTGCAAACATTGTGATTCCTGTTCTGTCTTTACCAACGAAATCACACCTAAAACCATTGTTCTCTGATCACAAAGGGTCATCTTTTCCTCATCTCCAAGGCCAGCCATGCCGTGCCTATGGTCACGTAAGGCTAAATTTTCGTCCCAGTAAACTACCTCACAATGCGTAAACGTTTAAAATTCAAACCACGTGTGCTAAACGATATAGGGCAACGTCCAAATTGGGTTTTTGTACCAATAAATAAATAATAATAAATAATTCTGCATAATTCACACAGCGCATTTACAAGATTGACGGACCGGGGAAGTACTCACTACCTACATAGTCTGATGCAAGTTATCATAAATGCCCACTTGTGGTACTCGGTCACGCAATACCTATTTTCCTATTAATAATATGTCCTAATGAGAAATAAAGATTCTTTACCGAATGATTTGTATAAAATCTAATTCTATAAACTTCTAATATTTCAGAAAAAAAACAAAATGACCACTGTTTAAAGAAAAATGGCGAAAGAAAACAGTTACGGGCTTTTTTGTTATCAATAATAACCTATGAAAGGAGCTCGGCCTGTCACAAAATTAAATATAAATGAATGCACTTACCAAACAAATAAATAAATATAATAGCACAGAAAAGCAAAAAACTTTTAACCAGTAGATACATTCTGACTATATTGTTTGACAGTTGTTTTAAAATAAGTTGAATATAAGTAGCTGTCAAACTATTAGCGCGATACCGATTCCTTCGAACTATTGTGTATCAAGTCTAAATGAGTGTTTGACGTTTTTGACAACAGTTTCGTATCGTTATTATAGGCTGTCAAACCATACCATCCGTCTATTTTTATTTTGTGTTTGACAGACTTATAATATAACTTTAATATAAGAAGCTGTCAAAATATTAGCGCGATACCGAATACACCAAACAATCGTCTATCAGCCATGTATCAGCAAACATCCGTCAGATTTTATTTAGCGCGATTACCCTGCAGGAAAAAGACAGTGGCAGTCTTATTTCTATTATTCAAGATTTCACATTGAAGAGTAACAAAATATGTACTTACATTGCTTTTACTTTTGTTAATTGTAATAGAGGGTACATAATATTCTCACTGACATTGCATTGCATTTAGAAATTTCCAGTTACCGACTTCTTTTATTTTATTTAAATTTAACTAATTTAATGTGTTGCCATTTTCATGTTTATTTAAGAACTAAAAAATTTTATGTTGCTGTAAAATCTTAGATCACAAAATATAAAAAATATAAAATGTATAATAAAAAAATGTTTTATATTGAATGCAATTCTTTATCTCTTTTTAACCTAGTCTTTGATCTTACAAATAAACGTTTTTTAATATACCTACATAATGTGTTGCCACATAAGAGCTTTTTCTTTATAACATTTTTATACAAATAAATTTGTTGGCAGAGTACGTTCTGATGGAATGAAGACATGTATCAATGCAGGTTGATAAATATGAATAAATGAATGCAAATTTAAACTCAATGAGTCAAGGTTCATTTTTATTTAAATTTCATTGCAATTCCAAGTCGATTGAAAGGTTGTTAAACAAAATGAACAGCAGAATAAAAAATAAGCCGCTGACAAATTAATATTTTATTTAGTGCCTTTTTATTACTTGTTTTTCACAGCCAAACCTTTATAAGTTACTGTAATGTACCTACTGTAAAAACAACTTTTAGTTTTATTTACTTGTTTGGCCTTAATTTATGAGTAACTATAAAAAATAGTGCTGTTTATAAGTTATAATCAGCACTATATTATTTTAAAATATATTATTATTTCATAAAAAAAAACAATTTATTATTTATTTGTATTCAGAAGTAGTAAAATGCATTTAGACAAATGTAAGACTTTTGTTGGGGGCAGAGGTACAACTGTACAACAAAATGTACAACTTTTTGAAAATGTTTTGGATCCTTATGAATACCTACTTTCAAATCGACAAATCGAAGAACGCCGAACGGTACAAAACAGTGCACAATGCTTTAAAATTTTATTAACTTAGTCACTACAACCTAATAACAAGGCTCCTCCGGATGACCAGCGTCGTGTGTCTAACCTGACGCCTCGGCTTGATATACTTTTTATTGTAAGTAATGTATTTTGTGTGTAATATTGGCACTGAATAAACCTTCTTTCTTTCTTCTATAAAAAGCGTCTTACTACGTTCAATATTATCCGAGACGCTCGCCCGTGCGACAGTAAATTGCAAGAATACATTTCACATTGATTATTTTTACTGTCCACACAAATATATCATATGTAGGTCCGTAGTATCCGTTTAAAGTTAACCGATACTACTTGAAGAGGGTTTTCGATGATTTTGACATCATAACTACTATTTAATTTTCTCATTAATAATTATTTTGTTATTATTAACATTTCATTTGACCGAGGATCATATTCGGAAATTTTAACCAAAAAATCATTCATAACAATAAAATTAGGTAATCTAACAGGATAGCTGAAAATTATCCAGGATATTGTGAAACCGGTTTTTAAACAAATCTATTTACTTACCCTTACTTCTTGATGAGTGGTTCATTCAGTGGCGTCTACACTGTGTTTTAGGTTATTGTGAACATTATTTTCACATCACAAATACATAATTATGTAGGAAACTCTGAAGGGATGATTTCTTTTCCAACTATCAAAAGACACACATGGCATTGTTTGGAAGCCTCCCATAATCATCAGCAGAATAATGCATTTCAGCGCGTTTGTGCTGGACGCTGCAGCTCAATAAACAGTTTTTTATTTATTATGATGATTTCGATTTATTTTGATATAACCAAAACTATTAAATTATTATTATTTATATCGAACTTCAAAAATATTTGTAACATTTGAACGATATCAAAATTCACTGAAAGCACTTCATGCAGTTTGACGTACATTGAAAATAGAACTGAACTGGTCACCACTGCGCAGCTGCAGTTTGCGATGCACATCCTATGTTCACTTCGATATTGTATGTTCAGCTCGGTCAATACGTCACACAAGACCTTCTCGCATATTATGAATACCTGGTACCTCACATGCAATAAGTGCATCTTCAGTCGAATCTATGCACTTTGTGGGGCATGCAAAGATGCACATTGCATACCGATTGCATGTACTAATTTACCTCGTTAGAAAAATATTTTTTTAATGGTAAGGAAGGAAAGTGTACTAGTGGGGAACAAAAGTTATATTCCAAATACTTTTAGCTTCGTTCGTGCTATATATTATTATCATGGCTTGAGTTGAGGTTGCAGCCATCGAAGTAGTATCACTTTGCTACTTACTAAACCTTGTCCTCAAATGACGACTTGGCCGCAAATCATATGAATTAATAAAATTATGCTGTAGATACAAAATCCTGAAAAACTCCTGAAAAAGTTTTTGCTTATATGCGACGTGGTACGGAACTGCTGCACTGGAGTAGATGTATTAGGACTTTTCTTGTAATAGTTATAGGCGACCTTCAATAGTGAGATATCAAGGGTTCACGGGAAATGAAACGACATAGATTCATCTATGGATTGTTGTTTCTGGATATCATCCTAGTTCTTTTAAAATCCGAAATAAAATGAAGTGTCCCACCAACAGGCATGTCACACTATACTGACGACACGACTATACTGCGGGCCAATTGCGCTAATAACAACAAAAGTCATTCGTTGGTCGCCAACGCGGCTTTCTCGCGCAGTCATAAAACAAAATACGAAACTCATACTTATTATTTTTTAGTGAATAGCGATAATCAATTTTCAATGGTTTTGTAAACAGTGAGCACAAATTTTGGCGCGTACTATTAAAACACCTTTTTATCTGCTTCTTGTATACTACAATGGGTAAATAATAAGAATTATATAAATAAAAGCTGATGGATTACATACATAAAGCGAGTATATCATTTATTTTATTTATTTACGTACATTTATTCCAATGTTTAAACTTGCTTGCTATGGGGGCCGCGCGGCCTCCACGATACCAGTTAGTTACGTATATGTCGAATTTGTATGTTGTAGATATCTCTGTGTTCTAGATATATCTGTGGGATGCATCAGACAATAAATGCATGGGCAATGCAACGGGCTGTTTACACAAAGATTACTTTTAATTACTTTTTTAATAGTGTTAACGCCGGTTTGTAGTAATCCAGCGCTGGACTGGAATAATGTAAATGTATACCTATGTTATGCACCACATATTGCTACAATAACTGATTTATAATGCATGCAACCCTTTCTTGATGCATCGACGGTGCACAGTAAGGTGCATCGTAGTACCAGGAAATAAGGAATATAGACAGATGTTTCCCGGAATTTTGCAATCACACCAAAACAACTATAAATACTTTCTCTACTATTTATTCTAAATTAACATTAAACAACTCGTTAAGAAATGATATTGAAAATATAAATTCTAACACACCATTATTATTAATTGAATATTCTTGATTCTGCTATTCTTAATTTTTAAGGTCGTTTTTTAGGCCAAATAACATCGGTCTCGCCATGTTGTGTTCTTACGGTGATTAAGGTCTTCAGAACAGAGCTCCACTTTTTTTTACAGGGTCGGCAACGCGCGAGTGATTCCCTCCGGTATTGCAAGCGTGCATAGGCTACAGTGACTGCTTACCACTCTAGCGAGCCGTATGCTTGTTTGCCACTTTAGTGGTATAAAAAATATTAGGCATTTTACCCATAAACGAGATTTGGGAACATTACACGTCATAAGGCAAGGTTTTTTGCGAAAGACTTTAGTCATAGATATCGAGAAGATTTTCATGAAACATTTTCGCCAGTGGTGGTACGTCACGGTTCTATTATGTTGTTATCTTTATCTAGCTATTGATACAATTAACTGGACACAACTGCGCAGCTGCAGTTTGCGATGCACATCCTATGTTCACTTCGATATGTATGTCTCGGTCAATACGTCACACAAATCCTTCTCGCATATTATGAATATCTGGTACCTCACATGCTATAAGTGCATCTTCAGTCAAATCCATGCACTTTGTGACATGCAAAGATGCATTGCATACCGATTGCATATAATTTACCTCGTTAGAAAAATTTTTTTTTATTGGTAACGAAGGAAAGTGTACTAGTGGGGAACAAAAGTTATATTCCAAATAGCTTTTAGCTTCGTTCGTGCTATATTATTATCATGGCTTGAGTTGAGGTTGCTGCCATCGAAGTAGTATCACTTTGCTACTTACTAAACCTTGTCCTCAAATGACGACTTGGCCGCAAATCATATGAATTCATTATGCTGTAGATATAAAATCCTGAAAAACTCCTGATAACAAAATTCGAAGCTCATACTTATTACTCAGTGAATAGCGATAATCAATTTTCAATGGTTTTGTAAACTGTGAGCACAAATTTTGGCTCGTACTATAAAAACACCTTTTTATCTGCTTACGCTCAAATAAATAATAAGAATTATATAAATTAAAGGTGATTGATTACATACATAAAGCGAGTCTATTATTTATTTATTATTTACCACCGTTTCCTGTTGGACCAACTGCTACGCACAACTATACACATTTATTCAACCAAGATATTTAAACTTGCTTGCTAAGCTGGCCCCCACGATGCCAGTTAGTTACGTATATGTCGAATTTACGTATGTTGTACATATCTCTGTGATGTAGGATAGTCTGTGGGATGCATCAGACAATATATGCAATAATATGCATGGGCAATGCTACGGGCTGTTTA
The DNA here is from genome assembly GCA_905163395.2 of Endotricha flammealis. Taxonomy (NCBI): domain Eukaryota; kingdom Metazoa; phylum Arthropoda; class Insecta; order Lepidoptera; family Pyralidae; genus Endotricha; species Endotricha flammealis. The sequence continues at coordinate 23,321,198 of LR990852.1, forward strand.
CACAAAGATTACTTTGAATTACTTTTTAATAGTTTTAATGCCGGTTTGTAGTAATCCAGCGCTGCATTCGATCGCTGGACTGGAATAATGTAAATGTATACCTATGTTATGCACCACATATTGCTACAATAACTGATTTGTAATGCATGCAACCCTTTCTTGATGCATCGACGGTGCACAGTAAGGTGCATCGTAGTACCAGGAAATAAGGAATATAGACAGATGTTTCCCGGAATTTTGCAATCACACCAACACAACTATAAATACTTTCTCTACTATTAATTCTAAATTTAAATTAAACAACTCGTTAAGAAATGATATTGAAAATATAAATTCTAACACACTATTATTATTAATTGAATATTCTTGATTCTGCTATTCTTAATTTTTAAGGTCGTAGCCAAATAACATTGGTCTCGCCATGTTGTGTTCTTACGGTGAATAAGGTCTCCAGAGGTCCAGAGTGAGTTCCCCCGGTATTGCAAGCGTCCATAGGCTACAGTGACTGCTTAACATCAAGCGAGCCGTATGCTTGTTTGCCACTTTAGTGGTATAAAAAATATTAGGCATTGGCAAACGAGATTTGGGAACATTACATGTCATATGGCAAGGTTGGTTGCGAAAGACTTTAGTCATAGATATCGAGAAGATTTTCATGAAACATTTTCGCCAGTGGTAAGTCACGGTTCTGTAATCTTCATCTATGGTATTGATTTTGTTTAATGTTAAGAATAAACGAATAAAAACTTAACTCAAATTAAATACTATAATATCACTATTTAAGATATTGGATATATTTTTTTAAAGAACAGGAGACGTAACAGTCTATGTGTAATCTTTACTCACAGTGTGTTAAACTTGGACCCGATCCGAACTCAAAATCCAAATGTTTAACAAAGTTCGAAACTGACACTTATTACTTATAGCATAACGAAATCTAAATAATGCAATATTACGACTAACAGCTAATAAAACTACTAATTGAAAATCGATCACCAATATATTGGCGAGGAGTACTAATTTTAAATGACTCCATGTTAAGAGAAATTGAAAGTTACCGCTCTGCGCAAGTGCTGTACGTAGTTCAGTTAAATCTCCACGAGAATCCTATATTCCTGGTAAACAAGGTCTATTATAGTGCAATTTCCCTCTTATGCACTAACTTCATAGCTGTCTAGGTTTAAAGTGCTACAAACTTATCTATGCCGGTGGCGAAAACTAGAACTAATAAATACCTTGACAATTGCCTTCAATACTTCGATCCTAGCGCCCCCGCCATCGGCACAGATAAGTTTGTGGCACTGTACTGCGCATGTACTGAACCAAATGCAACATTACCTGTTATTCCTAAATCAATATGATTGATGAAACCTCTACTGTAATCATTGGTTCCTGGTACGTTATATCCTAGAATGTCGAACTCGTGTTGCATATAAAATATAGTTTGAATACGCGTCCAACTATAGCATACTGCATCAGTCACAAATTACAAATGCTGCAAAATCTATGCAACGCTCGCTAAGGATATTGTTATCTATCCGCGAATCGCTCAAAATGATTTTTAAAGTTAATGACACTGTTAAACTAAAGAAGAAAAAAGATAGCTAATAGATAGAGACATAATGTCGAATTAAAATTTTAATGATAATATTTCAGAAATTGGCTGTAATACCGCTTTTAGTTAATTCTTAAGGGCTGTTCTGCTCATGTTATTGTATTTGTTGTAGCCAAATCAATTTTCACTAAAATTCTATTAATAATTGAGATGCAATTTATAAAAAATATAAAAATAAATGAATTTCCCGCGCGGACCGAAACATACTACCTTAACTGTGTTATAGTCTGTTTTAAATTGGTATATTGGTTTTTATATTAATAAAAGCATATGGATATAAAACAGCCTAATTAATAGGTAGATTAATACTCAGCAGTGTGTTCTCCCAGTTATGACCTACGGAGGTGAAACCTGGACACTTACTTCGAAACTTGTGCAAAAACTTCAGATAGCGCAAAGAGCCACGGAGCGATCAATGCTAGGCATCTCGCTCATAGACCGCATCCCAAACAAAAGATACGTAAGCGCACTGGAATTAATGACATCGCTCTAATAGCACAAATAAGTGGAGATGGGCAGGTCACATGATCGCTGGACGCGTAAGATTGCTGAGTGGCGCCCAAGAATCGGTCGTCGAAGATAGGGAGGCAGCCCATGTGCTGGGCTGATGACATCGCCAAGGTCACAGGAAAATCCTGGATGCGCACTGCCAGGACAAGATCCTTATGAAAAGCCCATGAAGAGGCCTATACCCATCAATGGGTGATGACAGACTGAAAGAAGAATTCTCAATTCAAAGGAGAAAAATGTCAAAACTACCGACGATTAACGCACCACTCAAATACTGTCCACTCTCTTGTACCCAATGTCAGCTGAAACGAAACAGTGGACGGGTACCTTATATGCATTGATTTAACACAGTTAAACCTCCTACTATGATTCTGTACCCCTGTTGCCGCTGGTATCGTGGCCCAGCGCCCAAGCGATACGTTTTAATTGTTCTTTTTTAACAATCTAATAAACATCGTACGCTCCTGATATAATTATGTATTCTAATCACACCACTACTAATAGCCTGCAGAATTTACCAGTACTTAGGTACTTACCCACTAGGGGTCGCGCGGCCCCCACGATTCTAGATTCTAGTTACATAAGTCGCGGCTTTTAAGCAAATAAACCATTGGAATGATACTGGACGAAGATTCTGATTCCAAATTTAGTAATTGAACGCAGTTTTTAGTAATAGTTAAGTAAGTAATAAATCCTAGGATTAGAGATGATTTTACTGCATGTTATTTTTTGTGAAAAGAGAGATTAAGAAACTATGTATGTTATTTTTTGTTAGTTCATTTATTGTAGATTCAGGATTTTTTGTTTTAACTTTCATGATTGGAAGTTTCATAGATTTTTGTAGGGTAAGAAAAACTTATTATCACAAAGTGGTTTCTATTTTGGTGGTAAATAATAAGAATTATATAAATAAAAACTGGTTGATTACATAGAGTCTTTGATTTTATATTTTTGTGCATTTATCAAACCGCAATGTTAAAACTTGCTTGCTTGAAGCTAATAAATGCTACGGGGGCCGCGCGACCGCCACGATAAGTACCATTACATATGTCTATGTGGACACATATACCTACGTGCATCTGGGTAATGCAACGGGCTGTTTACACAAAGATTACTTTTTATTACTTTTCAATGACTTAACGGGATGTAATGTACCAAAGCAAGAATATTGACTTATTCGTGGGTGGCATTCGCAGCTTCAAAAAGTCATTGCTCTAGCTAGAGGCTCTAGACGGTTGTTTGAAACTTAATTAATGGATTGATTACTTCGGTCCAGTAGTTTTTGGGTTTTTTCATTACACATTTAAAAATGCAAATCTTTCCTCTATTATAATATTAGTGTAGTTGTATGTATGGTAACTTAAGATAAAATACCTATGTACCACCATTATCTCACCTACAAGTCCCACAAACGTTACCAGCATTTTAGTTATGATTACACAAGCTATCTCTTTTCTTTTACAGCTATATTTTAATTTGTCATTAGCTTTAAAAGACTTAGTTTTTAGATTTATTTGTGTTGATAGTTTTTTAGAGAACGAATGAAAATGAACATCGAATGATTGCTAAATGAATATATTGCACCCCCAACCCCCAACATAAATGGAGTGTGCAATCAAATGCAGGTCATCACTTTAGACTCATGGCGCCTTAGTGAAAGCACTTTACGTATGCACTTTGTACATTCGATTCAGCACTTTGCAGCGAGAACTTCAGTTTGTTGCGCGCGCATCAAATCCCTTACTATTAAAATATCCGTAACAACTTCAATCGACTTTTAATCGTGAAATGTTAGTAGTTTGGGAAGTGCACCTCCTGCATTGTTCTGTTTGCTTAGTACTGCAATGCACCGAAATGCATCGCATCTGCATCGCTAGCGAATGCGCCCGAATGAATGCAACGACTACAATTAGTATTCTAAATAATTATCTGTCATTCAAATACAGTGTTAATAAACTTTCTCAGTTCTAAGTTCAAATTTTTGACCTTGTTTTTTTTTTATACCACAAAGTTGGCAAACAAGCATACGGCCCGCCTGATTGTAAGCATCACCGTAGCCTATAGACGCTTGCAATACCGGGGGTAGCGCTCACGCATTGCCAACCCTCCCAACCTCCCCTTAAGTGGAGCTCTGGACCTCTGGAGACCTTACTCACCGTAGGAACACAACATGGCCGAGACCAATGCTATTTGGCTACGATCTTCTGTAAGGTGGAGAGGTCCTTCCCCAAACGGGCTGCTCCGATTTAAGCGGGTTATCCGCTGTGCCCTACCTCTCTTAAAGTATGACCTCGTCAGAACGAATGTAGGAATCCGTCAACAAAAGTACGCCGTGCAGTGCAATCGTCATATTTATTTAAGGGTCGTTCTAAGGGAAATATTGTGTTTCTAAACATATTTAATTTCTACAAATATATTTTTGGTTTTTGTAAATTATGTAATTTTAATAAACAATTTTTATTTTGCTGATCCTTCAGGAGGATTTCCAGGAAGGATATAATCTCGATGTTAGTTTCACACAAAAGAGAGATTTTTGCAAAAGAAAATATGAGAAATCCCCCAAGTAATGAAAGATGTGATTATTAAGGAAAACAAGGTCGGAGGCCGTATCGTGTCCCCACTATTTCACTCCACAACGAGGATCAAGAAACCATCCCGAAATCTGGCAGGAAGAATGCGTAACATTGTTGCGGTTATAAAAATTCCGCCCACTGAAATATCATTCATGTTACTAAAACCTTATAATTCTGTGCTAAAACGACAAAATTATATCTATAGGCTGTAAATAAAAGTCATTGCAAAGTTCCGGAAGACATTTATCATTTTCCTAGTTTCCTGGTACTCGGATGTAGTAAAACATCGGTAAAGGCATTCAGTGTTTGAATGGTGACTGGTTTGGATGCATTCGGTCTTTTTTTTACACCACTAAGGTGACAAACAAGCATTCGACCCGCCAGAACGTAAGCAGTCACCGTAGCCTATGGACGCTGGACGATTCCTCTCACAGAGATTTACTATAATCACATTATTAATTTTTCTATCTATACTAATCTATACTTCTATACTAATATTATAAAGAAGTAAAGTTTGTGTGTTTGTATATTTGTTAAATTGTAAGGGGTAATATCGGGATCTACTGAACCGATTTTAAAAATTCTTCCACCAATAGAAAGCCACATTATTGCTGAGTGTCATAGGTTATATAAAAAACCAAAAAATAAAAAGACTTTTACGTGGTAGTTGGTTTTGCAAAGTAAATCGGAGAAAAAACGGTCGAATGAAAGCGTTTCTTACGAACGCCTGTACTAAAAAAGGATAATTAACATTATGCCCAACGAAGTGGGCACAAGTCAGCTAGTAAGATATAATATTATTGTTTAGTAGTGTTCCAAATAAGTATATATTTCTTTCTATCTTTCAATAAATAAGTTAACCATTCTGAACAAGTTAATCGTTAATAAACGAGACGAAATCAGCGAGTCTATTGTTCTAAAACACAGAATCTAATCTCGATCTCCAGTGCTATCTCGCTTGTCTTATATTGTGTATATGAGCAAGACAGCGCTTTAAGACTAGATTTTAACTGTTTTTATTACGAGAATTAAATAAATAAATAAATATATATAGGGACAATTCATACAGATTAAGCTAGCCCCAAAGTAAGTTCGAAACTTGTGTTATGGGATACTAACTGAACGATATTATATTTTATAACAAATACATATATAGATAAACATCCAAGACCCGAGGCCAATCAGAAAAAGTTCGTTTTTCATCATGACCCGACCGGGGATCGAACCCGGGACCTCCTGGGTGGCGGTCTGACGTGGTAACCATTACGCCACGGAGGTCGTCAAATTAACCTGTAAGTCGGCGTGGTTGAGAGGAATCTTATTGTAATTAATAAAATGAAATTCAGATTTCCTGGCCTTGATTTTGTCGTTCGAAATCTTCAAATCTAAAAAGCTGATCAAATATATTTTACGCCAAGTTGCAGTTAAGATCCTACATAAGTGAAACAATTTTGTGAATAAACGAGACAGTTTTTGTTTGTGCGTGTAGGATTTTTTATTGCTTGTATTTTATTCACAAACAAAATCTTGTATTCAACAAAGTATTTTGAATGAAGTTTTGTTTGAATGAGTAAAACGTATTTTTTCCAGTCACACTACTAAGGAGACAGCGATATTATAGAGATTGATTTTTATTAAAGTTAGTGCGCCGTTAGTCCCGACTGCACCTAGTTTCCTGGTACTCAGGCAGATGCAATGTATGTAAATATATGCATCTGCAGGCTTCGATGCATCCATTCCATCACAGAGCATGCGCACACAGAGACAGACTGTAGTTATTAAATCTATGTATGGACGCTTGCAATACCCGGGGTATCACTCGCGCTTTGCCGACCCTGTAGAAAGTGGAGCTCAGGAGACGCTGTGTATATAAAATGCTTTGTCCTCAATGACTGACTGACAAATCAGCGCATAGTGCAAAATATGCTAATCGTAGATCTAAAACTTTGAGGGGGATTTTTTAGGACGTAGGTAGGCATCCAATAAGAAAGGATTTTTAAAAATTCACACGGGAAAGCGGTATACACGCAAACGAAGTTGCACGAATTTCGCTGGTAAAGATTATAATAATATCCAACAATAAGCAAATAAACATATTATTGTCATAATGAGAAGTCCAAATCGCCACGAAGGTCGTCAGAATAAAACATACTTCTTAGTGATGAGTGAGTGCCCAGTTGTTTTCGGAGCACCGCAGGGCAGTATTCTCGGCCCAAATCTTTTTTAGGGTTCTGTAGTAAATTACAAGGAACCATTATAGTTTCGCCATGTCCGTCTGTCTGTCTGTCTGTTCGTGGTCTAGCGCCTAGACGCTTGATGCTAGAAAGCTGTAATTTGGTATTTAGACACATATTAACAATGCTAAAAAAGTGCTGGAACAAAATTTTGAAAAATATTTTTTTTTGTGGTTCCTCCCCTACATGTAAAGTGGAAATGATTAATTTTTTTTACATTGTGCGTGGCCCGACACGTACTTGCCCGTTTTTTTTTAATTTACTTTAATGATCTGTGTCAGCAAACTCTTGACAACGGGCGACAATCACCTACGCCGACGATACTGCATTGATCTTTTCTGGTGCAACTTGGGACGAAGCATTTTTCTGTATGCTGAAAAGGATCTGCATAGAGTTGGTAACTGGCTGGATATTAACTACGTCACATTAAATGTCACAAAAACTAATTACTGGGCGCTGGGTCCGGTCACAATCTTAACCCTGATCCATACTTTCGACTACCTATCCATCTCGTTTATATTGTACTGTCAGATGATCCAAAAAGTTTCCAATATCAAATACCTATTTGGGTGTAATTATTGACGACAAGTTAAGTTGGAAATATCACATTTAGGATATCCACTATATCACGTATGAGAAAGTTGATTTGGATGTTTAAAAAACTTAGGTAAGCAAGATTAAAACTTCTCCATGAGGTATACTCATTAGCTCAATCAATTCTTACTTATTGTATTGTTGTGTGGGGTTGGGGCCTGCAAGACATTTATAATGCAACTCGAAAGGGCACAACGTTCCTTATTAAAAACAATAACTTTCAGCCCATTTCGATATCCCACTATATCCCTATATAATAAATGCCATGTATGACGAAGGCACATATAAAAATAGGCACACAATAATCTGCATTTGTGCACTTCCGCCTCTTAGGACAAGCTTTGCTAGACGGCAAAAATTTTAAATGTCCCTATATCTGTAATAAAGTTAACAAAGTACTTTTAAATCGTTAAACGTTATAGCGATATTGCCCGGCTGATCGCTCCCTTCTATTAGCGAAAGAAGCGGCTCGACAAGAAATGACGAGACGAATGTCGTCGTTGTAACACCGGAATATTTCGTACGTACTCTTTTAGTCTTGCTACCAGGGCGAAAGGATTTTAGGGGAGGTTTTTTTTAGTCGTGATTGCAAAGTTCCGGTAAATATCTGTGTATATTCCTTATTTCCTGGTACTACGATGCACCTTTCATGTGCACCGGCCTGCATCTTCGATGCATCGGGAAATGGTGCACAATTTTATTGTATTTTAACCGAACGATTTTCCGACTCAGAAACCGAGATTTGTAGGAGTAGGGTAAAGGTAGGGTAGGGGTAGGGTAGTGTAGGATAGGGGTAGAGTAGGATAGGGGTAGGGGTAGGGTAGGGTATTGCCTCTAAGGCAAAACAAAGTTTACCGGGTCAGCTAGTTAATTCATAAAAATGAAAAATGTTAAAAAACATTTCTATGTACATTTGCATGATAATATTCACTTGAAAATATTAAAATAGCAAACAATAACATTTTTTATTATTACTATGAAGGATCAAAAGATTTATGGGTAAGTTGTTTTGTTGTGAATGCAATATCTGTCTATATTCCTTACTTCCTGGTACTATGATGCACCTTTCATGTGCACCGATCTGCATTCATTCGTTCGATGCAACGAAGGAAAGGAAGGATGCATTGCAAATCAGTTTTAGTAGCAATTATTTTCTTACGCACAAGTAAATACGTTTAGATACATGCTACATAATTTATTATTATTATTGTTTAAAAATTACTGTTTGATAACACAGCGTGGCAGAGTACGCTCTAATGCTCTTCCATTGCAGTGACACGTGACGAGTGAATTCGTTGCGAGCTCCAAGGCAGTAGAGTTGTTTTACCAATGAAGAGTCCATGTCAATGAATTAAATATTTTTAAATTAATTTAAATGGTGTTTTTCTACAACTATTTAATAAGTGCCCGCCCTGCCCTAACAAAAAAAAAATATTTTGAGTTATTCTAGTCTTGCTACCAGGGAGAGGTTTTAAGGGACGATGTTCTGTTGTGATTTCGAAGTTCCGGGAAATATTTGTATATATTCCTTATTTCCTGGTACCATGATGCACCTTACTTGCACCAACGACGCATCCGTTGGTTATGCATGACGAAAATGGTATAATTATGAAAAGCAGGTATAATTTTTATGAGATTGAGCAGATAAAAAGATGTTTAATTACGAATAACGCTTATTAATTACAAAAATTTTATCATACATAATTAAATAACATGGTATTCAATAAAATTAATTAAAACTAAACTAACAATAAAAACTAAAACTAAGCATTAAAAAGACATGGTCCCTTGTCATTGGTTGAACAGTCATGGATTCAGGCATCCCTACCCATCCGCTACGGAGGTATTGGGATCCGTAAAATTTCTAGTCTAGCGCTACCGGCGTTCTTGTCCTCTATCCACAGCACAGCCACGCTTGTAAACAAAATATTGATGCGAATTCCCGCACCATTCGAGGTGGCGTGCTTAGTAGAGGCCAGTGACGCCTGGAAAATGGCCTACCCAACCAAAAACTTACCGGAAAACCCAAATTCACAACGGAGCTGGGATAAGATCTGTTGTGAAGAAATTCAAAATTTGTTACTTTTGAATTGTCAAAGCGTATACCGGCAGGTAATAAAAACACATCATTTTATATATATACATAGCTTTCTATATTCGAAATTGACACTTGTATAATCTTTATAGTCTGTACTGTTCTCTCTACTAATTTATAAGTTTACACATTTCTAATTAATATATTCTTCCTTTGCTACCACTGTTTTGTCTACTCAATTCTTCTATTTAAGTGGTTATGGGCCCAGACCATATAAGTGCAAACATTTGATACGACGAAGTTAAAAAGTGAAATGTTTACGACAAATTCTTCAGACGCCTGCTCGTCCAGTGAACGACCCTGCAGTTTCAAGAAGCTAATAGGTACCAATTTTAATATGTGGGCCTTCAGTATTCAATGTCTTTTACAAGACCTCGACCTATGGGATGTCGTTGAGCATCCTCATAATCCAGAAAACCAGGCCGAAGTCAGAAAAGACATTAAGGCGAGAGCTAAGATATGCCTGGCTTGTGATGAAAGCATATATCCTGTAATAAGGTCAGCCAAAAATGCTTTTGACACGTTCAACTGCTTGAAGAAGGCGTACGCTGACAGTGGCCTCACGAGACGACTGTCTCTTATGAAGAAACTGCTGGCCATCCAATATACGGAAAATAACGTGCAGCAGTACATCACCAGCATGTTGAATACCCAACAAGAACTTCTGGCTATTAATTCTGGAGTTGATGACGAGTTTCTGGCTATCATCATCCTGGCTGGACTACCGGATTCTTTCAAACCGCTCGTCATGACTCTAGAACACTCCAGCATGCTCTTAACTTCGGAAAATGTAGTATCAGCACTCTTAAAGGAAAATAGCAAAGAACAGAGAGTACCGCTACCAGGACCTAGTAACACTGTGTTTAATACCCAAACGATTAAACTATTTTGTAAATACTGTAAAAAGTTAGGGCATGTAGTCTCACAGTGTAGAAATTTAAAGAACAAGAAAAATTCGGCAAACATTTCATTTATTAAACCATCCGAATTCACACTTTCATCTTGTTTTGCTAATATTTCTTCCACAGGTTCTCATTCTCAAAACTGGTACATTGATTCTGGTGCAACTTCCCATATGTGTAATAGGAAAGAATGTTTTTCCACTATATCCCCACCTCAGACCAAATAAGAAGTCAAGACGGAGCGCTGCGAACAATGATGTGAAGCCGGTTTTGTAACCCGTATTGGTCGTGGTCCACCTGCGTGGTACACCTGGGTGGACCACGGGCATTTTTTCTTGCCCGTGGTCCACCTCTGTCCACCTAGGTGGACCACGGGCATTTTTTCTTGCCCGTGGTCCACCTCTGTCCACCTAGGTGGACCACGGGCATTTTTACTTGCCCGTGGTCCACCTTTTTAATAATATATGAAATACTATTGCAAACCTTTTTGAACTTTTTAGGGTTCAGTAGTAAAATACAAGGAACCATTATAGTTTCAGAGGTAATGCTAGAAAGCTGTAATTCGGTATGTATTGTTTCCGGAAATGTATACTAGCTATGTAATTCTGTCATTGTATATGTTACGCTCAAAGACCGAAAACGCTCAGTGAACGGCAAAATAGCCCACAAGGCGATGATTGAACCGTAAGAAAAATTCGCGCCTCACTCGCTTCGCTCGCTCGGCGATGTTATGATCACAAGATAACCCTAACCTAACCCACCAATGTCTGTCTGAATACTAACCTAACCCACCAATGTTTGTTTGAATACCAACAGACATTGGTGGGTTAGGTTAGGGTTATCTTGTGATCATAACACCGCCGAGCGAGCGAAGCGAGTGAGGCGCGAATTTTTCTTACGGTTCAATCAACGCGTTGTGAGCTATTTTTCCGCTCACTGGGCGTTTTCTGTCTTTGAGCGTAACATATACAATTCCTAGGAAATGTGTTATTATAAAGCGCAATGCAATGGTCACAAGCTAACCCTTTTTTTTTTTTTCTTTTACGTCAGAAAAATGCTTTGTGGCAGCCCCACCGCCCGGGGAGCACGCGGTGGGGACTGTGGAACTTACCACTAAAAAACTGACGGGATGCCTCTTGCCCTGTGTGGCGGGGCCACGGGAAACTGGGATACAACCGCGACCCCGCCAGGGCCGTCCGGCCAAGGTACCAGCCGGACCCGCTCGCCCCCGATACGCTCCGTCAGCAGTACACCGCATCCAGGTGCACTGCCGACACCGAGGACCATCGCCCCCTCAAGAGGACGGGCCTTCCCCGGCCCGCCGTCTCGGCTGGGCTATGGTCCCCGTCCACTCGGCGATCGCACCCACTGTGCCGACCGCCAGCCAACGGCCACACCACACTTATTCAGCGTGGCGCGGCCGTCAGCTCCGCTCGTGATTTTTATAGAGGTTGTCTTCCTCGCGGCCCGGGCGGTTAAGCCAAGGCCCCCGGCCCGTGGGTGGAGGACCCACGGGTTACGGTATGCGCCGCACGCCGGCTGGTAAGGCCGGCGCCCACTAGGGCGTCCGCGTCAACCCGCGAGCCGAGCGCAGGGAGTGGACACACCCGTCCGCCTGCAACCCGCACCCGGCGAAACGCAGGGACCGGACCCCGCTCGTCCCCCTCAACCCGCGGCTCGCCGCAACTCGAGCGCAGGGAGGGGACCCACGTGTCGGGACTTCAGCCGCCGGCAAGGACGCGCCGGCGTTGCCCGGGGTGGACCACGTGGAGGTATCCCGACAACCACCCCGTCACAAGCTAACCCTTTTTTTTATTTTTTTTTATTATCGTCAGAAAAATGCTTTGCAGCAGCCCCACCGCCCGGGGAATATGCGGTAGGGACTGTGGGACTTACCACTAAAAAACTGACGGGATGCCACTCGCCCCCTAAGTGACGGGGCCACGGGTACTGTGATACATCCGCGACCCCGCCAGGGCCGTCCAGCCAAACTGGCCGGACCCGCTCTCCCCGGAACGCCCCGTCAGCAGCACACCGCATCCAGGTGCACTGCCGACACCGAGGACCATTGCCCCCTCAAGACGACGGGCCTTCCCGGGCTCGCCGTCTCGGCTGGGCAAGGGTCCCCTCCATCTCTGCGGTCGCAGCAACGTGCGACCGCTGGCCGGGCGCTGCGAGCCGCCGGCCCCTCTTCTACAATTTTTTAACGAGGTTTTCTTCCTCCACCGCGCCTCCAGCGCCACTCCAGGTGCCACAGCGTCCACTACGTACTTAGTGGACTCTGTGACATTTTGCGCCACCGCGCACTCCCTCTTCCAGGGTGGTCTCATTCGCCCATGTGACCCAACCCTTAACGCCCCCCGCAGTGTCTGGGTTGGCGAGACCCAGTGTCTGCAGGGCCTCCGCGTTCCACCATACGGAGGTCGCCCCAGGTATCAACGGGTGGAGTAGGCCCGGACACCAGTCGGGGCGAAGACGCTTTTGGGGAGGATCAGCGAGCGAACGAGTCCACCACTGCTCATCGTACACCCGGCCGAGCCAAGCGCGGCCGGCTCCACCTCTTGTTTTTTAACGAGGTTGTCTCCTCAATCGCTCCACCCCCAGCACCAGTACGGATGCAAGGGGGAGCGGATTTGTCCGCATCCCACGTACTCCATCCAAGGTAGGAGCACGGGGAGCAGACCCACCGCGTCGGGAATTTGGCCGTCGGCAAGTAATTCCAGAGTTGGTTCCAGAAACTAAGGAATTACTCGCCGACGTTACCAGGGTGGACCGCGTGGAGGTATCCCAACTCCCCACCCCATCACAAGCTAACCCTAACCTAACCCAGTTTGTCTGATGAACAACATGTTTCAATTATTTTATTTACAGACACATACATTTCCGGTAACATATACTGATACATATATTATCAATGCTAAAAAGTAAAATTTTTTTTTGAAAATCATTTTATTGGTCCATCACAAAACTATTTTAAAAACATAACAAAAATATCGTCAAAATTACCAATAATAATCCTAAACCATATCAAAAAATTTCGAAAATAATCATTCCTAATCCATCCTAAAAACATTGCTAAATAATCCTAAAAGCATTCCTAATCTATCCTAAAAACATTGCTAAATAATTCTAAAAGCATTTCTAATCCATCTTAAAAACATTGCTAAATAATCCTAAAAGCATTCCTAATCCATTCCAAAAACATTGCTTAATAATCCTAAAAACATTCCTAATCCATCCTAAAAACATTGCTAAATAATCCTAAAAGCATTCCTAATCCATCCTAAAAACATTTCTTAATAATCCTAAAGGCATTCCTAATTCATCCCAAAAACATTGCTAAATAATCCTAAAAGCATTCCTAATCCATCCTAAAAACATTTCTTAATAATCCTAAAGGCATTCCTAATCCATCCTAAAAACATTGCAAAATAATCTTAAAACCATTTCTAATCCATCCTAAAACATTGCAAAATAATCCTAATAGAATTCCTAATCCATCCAAAAAGCATTCCTAAACTACACCAAAAACATTCCAAAATAATCCTAGAAATAAACACTAACTCGGATGGAGGTGGACCATGGCCCATTGAATATTTGAATTTCTTATTACAAATCATTTAGGTGGACCACGGGCAAGAAAAAATGCCCGTGGTCCACCCAGGTGTACCACGCAGGTGGACCACGACCAATACGCGTTTTGTAAACATGTGTGCATTTAGGGAGTGTTGCCGTGCAGTAAAAAATGATTACCCTAATTTTTGAATTCATTTTTTATAGGTAAAAAAGTTAGCAATTTTTTTAATTGGATACCTCACTTTTATGAAATGTTTTGAGTATTCAGACGAGATAGGGGAAAAAATAAAACAATAGTAATATCAAACATTGGTTTTAATGGCCTTTATGTTGGGTAAATTTTTTGAAATATTGCCTTTTACTGTCCACCATTTTAGAAATTGTTTCCAATTTAGAAAAATGGTGGAAACGAATAGATAAATATTTTTCAATTATGCATCTTATTAAACTTATTTTATGCTCTTGGCCAGCATAATTGTGCTCAGTCTCCAAGTTACAGAAAACGTTGTCAGTACCAATAAACCGTTTTAAAATATTAATAACAACTGATTTGTGTTGGTTTTCATTAACTATCACTATGTTTTCATTACATAATTTACGCAAATACGGGAATCTTAAAAATAAATATTTTTGAAGTGATGATAAAACATGGAAAAACCAAAAAAAAATTAACGCCTATTTACACTTACAATAATTTTATGAAAACTAACAGTAAAATAGAAATAAGTAAAAGAAAGTGACGTTACGTTTCGCGTCACATTAATAACTACCCCAATAAACTGGGACTATTGTGACGCTTATTAGCGGCAACACTTGTGGAGTTTTTTTATTCCAAGCTGTCATAATAATTATTAAAATTGATTTGTTATAAATATGTATTTTTATGTTTACTTACGTATGAAATGTGATTCCATCTTGCTTTTTATTCTTTGAGGAATTGTTTTTGCAGCCTTTCACCACACAATTCGGCATTTTTGATTATTAATTAATTAAATTGTTTGGATGTCATACGTCAATGACGAACTAGCTCAAACTAATCGGCGAGGCATAGTTTGGTTATAAATGTGTGCGTTAGTGGCGTATATGGACAGGGCGAGGCATAGTTTTGCCTGCTTCACATCATTGTTCGCAGCGCTCCGTCTTGACTTCTTATTTGGTCTGAGATCCCCACACATCATTCCTATTACAGTTGCCAACAACAATGAACTGTTGAGTCAAGGTAAAGGTACTGTACATATGAATATATCTAATAGTGTAAATAAAATTAGCGACGTCTTGTATATTCCTGGGTTAGCTACAAATCTACTATCTGTAAATAAAATAAACCAAAACGGTTTGGATGTTTTGTTTACATCTGACGGAGTCAAAATATTTCCGAAGGGTGGCTGTCAGGTGACAAGTTCTGTCATCGCCACTGGCTCTGTACATAGAGGTTTGTATAAATTAGACGTAAGTTCCGATAACCCGCATGCCATGCAGATTTCAACCAGAGAGTCTGGAATATTATGGCATAGACGTCTTGGGCATTTGAATGCCAATACCTTAAATATTTAAAAAAATAAAAATATTGGTATTAACTTTACGGGAAATCTTAGCACACCTTGTATTTCTTGTTTACAAGGTAAACTTTCGAGAAAGCCTTTTCCCAATTCTACCAGTAGGTCGAGTTGTGTGCTACAACTCATACATTCGGATCTTTGTGGTCCTATGAGTACACACTCGTGGGGCGGAGCCCTATACCTCCTAACTTTCACTGACGACTTCAGTCGTAAAACTTTCGGATATCTTTTAAAAACAAAAGCCGAAGTTTTTAGTAAGTTTGTAGAATTTAAACATTTAGTCGAAAACCAAACCAATCGAAAAATCAAAGTCCTGCGTACCGATAATGGTGGAGAGTTTGTAAACTGCAAATTTTCTACATTTTTAAAAGAAAACGGAATTATCCACCAGACTACGATTCCATACACACCCCAACAAAATGGTGTTTCAGAGCGCGCTAATCGAACTATTATCGAAAAAGCTAGATGTATGCTCCAAGATTCGCAACTTTCGAAAGCGTACTGGGGAGAAGCGGTTAATACTGCCATATACCTAAAAAATCATACACCTACACAGGCCCTAAACAATCAAATCCCAGAAGTATTATGGTCTGGAAAGAAAGTTAATCTTTCTCATTTGAAAGTTTTTGGATGTGAAGCTCATGTTCTCGTACCAAAAGAAAAACGTACGAAACTTGATGCCAAGACGCAAAAATGCATCTTTGTAGGGTATGCCACAGACAGCAAAGGGTATCGGCTAGTAGATTCACAGAATCCACGAGCGTTAATAGTCGCAAGAGACGTTGTCTTTATTGAGGACAAAACGCCGTCGGTTTCTGAATCCGCCTCAGTTCCAACCCCCATATCGACAGAAGTCCTAGTACCCATTTTTGAAGAAGTTCCACAAATGCAACCGAATACTGACTCTAGTGACCTTCAACCAGTGACATCCACAGAGTTGGACGATCCTGCTCCTAACACTGTATGTGATGATATTCCTCTACAGGCTCCTTCACCAGAATCTTCACAACCTGAAGCTACAGGAGAACCCATACCCGAACGGAGGTATCCTGCCAGGGACAGGCGTGCCCCTGACAGATACGCATGTAATGTAAATATAGGTATAAGTGGTGATATGGAACCTGAAACATACAAGGAGGTTACAGATCATCCTCAAAAGGAAGAATGGCACGAAGCCATGCATGCTGAATTTCACTCATTGCTGAAGCACGGAACTTGGACACTAGTTGACAGACCTAAAGATAGAAAAACAACAAAGTGCAAATGGGTATATAAACTCAAAAAGGACACAAGTGGAAATGTTGTGAAATACAAAGCTCGATTAGTAGCCAAGGGGTTTACCCAAGTTGCAGGAGTAGATTACGGCGAAACTTTTTCGCCCGTTGCTCGACTTTCCTCGGTTCGACTACTTATGGCATTTGCTGCTGATTTAAATTGCAAAATCGACCACCTAGATGTGGAAACAGCATTTTTAAATGGCGATTTAGATGAAGAAATATACATGGAGCAACCTGAAGGCTTCTCCAATGACCCTAAGAATAAAGTGTGTCTACTCAAAAAGGCACTTTATGGCTTGAAACAAGCTCCACGCCAGTGGAACAAGAAGGTTTGCCAAGCTATGGCTGGCCTCTCGCTCAAACAAGCCACAACAGAGCATTGTATATATTATAAAAGGGTCGGTAACGATTTCATAATCGTTGCAGTATTCGTTGATGATTTCTTTATCCTTTCAAATAGTGACAATCTCAAAATGCAATTCAAAGAGGACCTTAAGAAAATGTTCACAATAAAAGATTTAGGCCCTGTCAAAGATTGCCTTGGTATGAGAGTTACGCAAACTCAAAACTGCATAACACTCGACCAATCAAATTATATTCAAAAAATAATCGACAAATACAACATGAGCGATGCGATTTCTGTCACAACTCCTATGGAACTTGGACTTAAACTTAGTTTACCCGAAAAAGAAGACGAAATTGATGTACCTTACAGGGAACTCATTGGCTCTCTAATGTACATTTGCATTGGAACGAGGCCTGACATTGCACACGCAGTCTCAGTTCTGTCCCAATTCAATGCACATTACGGGGGAGTACACTGGAAGGCGGCTAAAAGAGTTCTTAGATACCTAAAAGGTACTAAGGATCTCAGTCTTCGTTTTTGTAAAGGTGACAACCAACCTGTTGTTGGTTACTGTGATGCTGATTATGGGAATAATATAGTGGACAGACGTTCCTTTACGGGATATGTATTTATGATGAGCGGAGCTCCTGTCTCGTGGGAAGCGCGTAAACAGCGCACAGTAGCCCTGTCTACCACGGAGGCAGAGTACATGGCCTTAGCAGAAGCTTGCAAAGAAGCAATGTACCTAAAAACTCTCATCGCTGAAGTCTTCGCTGTCACACATCCCATTGTCATCCACTCAGATAATCAAAGTTCCATAAAACTCGCTCATAATAACACGTATCACTCGCGTACCAAACACATCGACGTCAGACATCATTTCATTCGTGACGCACTTGCACAGCACCATTTTATCATCAAGTTCATTCCTACAAATGAGATGGTTGCCGACATTCTAACCAAATCTTTGGCCAAATTAAAACACTGTAAGTGTACAAATTCCCTAGGCTTAGGTTAGGTTAGGTGTGTACATGTTCTTAGTAGGTAGGTGTTGTAGTGTTTAGGTATATTTTTAGTGTAGTGTTTGTTTGTTGTACATTTGTATATACATACAGGGTGTTTTTATTACGGGGGGGTGTCAAAGCGTATACCGGCAGGTAATAAAAACACATCATTTTATATATATACATAGCTTTCTATATTCGAAATTGACACTTGTATAATCTTTATAGTCTGTACTGTTCTCTCTACTAATTTATAAGTTTACACATTTCTAATTAATATATTCTTCCTTTGCTACCACTGTTTTGTCTACTCAATTCTCCTATTTAAGTTGAATAACAGCACTGACGCCGACCAAGCACGACTCAGAGCTGTGTCAAGGAGGGAGGCCGGTCACTGGTTGCATGCCTACCCATGTGCCAATGTAGGCACCCTCCTTGACTCCGAGACCCTCCGAGTCGCGATAGGCCTTCGTCTTGGTGCCCAGGTTTGTATTGGCACAATGGTGAACGCATTGGGACACCACGGGCTTTCTTGTACCAGAAGCGCCGGCCGCCTGTCGCGTCACGCTTCTATCAACGACATAATCCGTCGGTCTCTTGTCACTGTCAACGTGCCTGCCATTCTTGAGCCGAACGGCATCGCACGTGACGATGGTAAGAGGCCAGACGGAATGTCCCTCGTACCGTGGAGTATGGGACGGGCCTTGGTGTGGGACGCGACATGCGTTGACACACTTGCCCCGTCACATCTTCACGGTACGAGTAGGAGTGCGGGAGCGGCGGCGGAGTCCGCCGAGAAACTAAAAGCCACAAAATATCAGCAGCTGACTGGTTCCTACGATTTTGTGGCTTTTGGTGTAGAAACATTAGGCCCGTGGGGTACCAGTGCGTTGTCCTTTTTTAGGGACATCGCAAAGAGGCTGCGACAAACCACTGGTGACCCAAAGGCTGGCAGTTACTTCGCTCAACGGATATCTATCGCCGTTCAGCGAGGTAACGCTGCTAGCATTTTGGGCACCCTGCCACAGGGACCATGTCTTTTTAATGCTTAGTTTTAGTTTTTATTGTTAGTTTAGTTTTAATTACAAAAATAAAAAATAAATAAAATATCTAGAAAAGGAAACTAACCTCCTGTAACATAGGTATTATGTATCTAGCACAGAGATTAGGGACTTCATTAGGAAATTGTAAAAACTGTGTTCTTGACTACATATATATTATACTTCCTATTAAAATTACATTCACATTATTAAAATATAAATAATAAAATGTAAAAATAAAATAATATTTATGTCATAATCTATCAGAAAGATAATCATTCACGCTGTAATATACTTTTTCTTTTAATAGGTTAAATACATTATGTTTAAATTCCTTAAAGTTAAGCGACAGAACATTTTTAGGTAAATGATTATACAGTTTAGGTGATAAGAATATGCAGTTTTCATGAAAATGTTCTGTTCTACATGATGTATAACAAATTTTATAAGTATTTAGATTACTGCTTCGTTTACTATATAAGTCAATATTCTTCTTAACGAACGAATATAACGAATATAACGCATTCAAGGCAGGGGACAGTCAATATGCCCAGCGGCCCCACAATGCTACCCTGCGGAACACCGCAACAAAGTGACCTAGTTTTTGGGGTATATGCAAGTTCTATTTTTGTTTTTGCGCATATTCTTTTGATTAATGTGAACTGCTTTCTGTTTCCCAGATAGGACTTCAAGAGATCATGCACATTACCCCTAACACCATACAGATTACAGATACGGTTTCTGTAGAAGAATATCGTGATTTACAAGATCAAAGGCCTTCGATAGGTCCATATATCGTCGGTCCAATAGTAAACTTGCCAATCTGCAAATGTCAAACTTTTCAGTAGAGGGAAAATAACACAAAAATTGGCACTGTAAATCAGGTTTTCTATGTACCTTTTCAAGTTTGTTTATACATTAGTCAAAAATATTATACTTAATAAAAATATTGTAAAATATATATATTTTGCATTATGTACAAAGTTAAAGCAGATTGGCCTATACACCATTGTCAGAATAAGACAAGTGAAATAATTTTGATGTGTTCAAGTTGCCAAAGTGGTAGATACGTAAATTGACCGCGGTGGCGTATAGTTAAAGATATACATTTTTGATTGTCAACTAGCGAAAGTGCCCTTTAATATTAAGATATTCATTCTATAGAATATGCATTTTAGCTCTGGCAAGAGTTGCACAGAATAGCAACGTTATAGTGGTTACGTTTTCACAGTTAAAACTGTCAGTTGAAAGTGATCGTGTGTATTACCAAATACTATAGAAGACTAATACCCACAGCTTCGAAGATTTCTGGCAAGACGCGACACTAGCGCCCCTACGGCATGAGGGCGGCATGAGGTGAACGATTTCAAAACTTTTATGCGTTTTGTATGCAAAATGTTATAGCGCCCCTAGCGGCATGAGGTGAACGTTGGTCGTGGTCCACCTGCGTGGTACACCTGGGTGGACCACGGGCATTTTTTCTTGCCCATGGTCCACCTCTGTCCACCTAGGTGGACCACGGGCATTTTTACTTGCCCGTGGTCCACCTTTTTAATAATATATGAAATACTATTGCAAACCTTTTTGAACTTTTTAGGGTTCAGTAGTAAAATACAAGGAACTATTATAGTTTCAGAAGTAATGCTAGAAAGCTGTAATTCGTTATGTATTATGTTTCCGGAAATGTATTAGAATCAGTTAGAATACATTTCCGTTTCAATTACATGTCAATTTCAATTACATAGCTTGAGCTATATAATTCTGTCATTGTATATGTTACGCTCAAAAACCGAAAACGCTCAGTGAGCGGCAAAATAGACCACATCGCGTTGATTGAACCGTAAGAAAAATTCGCGCCTCACTCGCTTCGCTCGCTCGGCGGTGTTATGATCACAAGATAACCCTAACCTAACCCACCAATGTCTGTTGGTATTCAAACAATTTCTTACGGCGAATTTTTCTTACGGTTCAATCAACGCGTTGTGAGCTATTTTTCCGCTCACTGGGCGTTTTCGATATTTGAGCGTAACATATACAATTCCTAGGAAATGTGTTATTATAAAGCGCAATGCAATGGCCACAAGCTAACCCTAACCTAACCCAGCTTTGTCTGATGAACAACATGTTTCAATTATTTTATTTACAGACACATACATTTCCAGTAACACATAATATTATCAATGCTAAAAAGTAGAACAAAATTTTGTAATCATTTTTTTTGGGATGGCTACCTACATGTAAAGTGGGAATAATTTTTTTCGCGTCGACTTCATTTTATGGTCTCCTAAAAAAAATGTGGTATGATGATTTATGGTTGTGGTACTACAATTTTACGGTTTGCGTATGATTTTACATTAGTTTGGAGAATTACATAAAAATATCATTAGGATATCATCTGAAAATCATTTCAAAATCATCCTAAAACCATCCGAAAATCGTAAGAAAACCATATGAAAATCATTTCTGAATCACCATAAAAGCATTCTAAAATAAGACTGAAAATTATTCATAATTAAATCTTAAATCAATCTTAGTCCATCACAAAACTATTCTAATAACATAACAAAAATATCGTCAAAATTACCTATAATAATCCTAAATCATATCAAAAATTTTCGAAAATAATCATTCCTAATCCATCCTAAAAACATTGCTAAATAATCCTAAAAGCATTATTAATCCCTCCTAAAAACATTTCTTAATAATCCTAAAGGCATTCCTAATCCATCCTAAAAACATCCTAACTAATATTATAAATGAGAAAGTGAGTTTGTTTGTTTGTTTGTTTGTTTGTTATTCCTTCACGGCTTAACTAATCATCTGATCATTATGAAAATTTGTATACATATTGTCAGAGGTACAGAGCCCAACATAGACTACTTTTTATCCCGTGAAAGTATGTCTATCCAATGGGAAAATATTTTTTCTACTATAGAGGGTGGTGTATCGGCCTACAGATGGCGCCACAAGTCGCTCTATGAGTTGTTTTGTTGTCAAACGAGATCTATCTGTGTCATAAAATTAACGCGAGCGAAGCCGCGGGGAAAAGCTAGTTGCTAAATAATCCTAAAAGCATTCCTAATCCATCCTAAAAACATTGCTAAATAATCCTAAAAGCATTCCTATAAATCCATCCTAAAAACATTTCTTAATAATCCTAAAAACATTATTAATACATCCTAAAAACATTTCTTAATAATCCTAAAGGCATTCCTAATCCATCCTAAAAACATTGCTAAATAATCCTAAAAACATTCCTAATCCATCCTAAAAACATTTCTTAATAATCCTAAAGGCATTCCTAATCTATCTCAAAAACATTGCATAATAATCCTAAAAACATTCCTAATCCATCCTAAAAACATTTCTTAATAATCCTAAAAGCATTCCTAATCCATCCTAAAAACATTTCTTAATAATCTTAAAACCATTTCTAATCCATCCTAAAACATTGCAAAATAATCCTAATAGAATTCCTAATCCATCCAAAAAGCATTCCTAAACTACACCAAAAACATTCGAAAATAATCCTAGAAATAAACACTAACTCGAATGGAGGTGGACCATGGCCCATTGAATATTTGAATTTCTTATTACAAATCATTTAGGTGGACCACGGGCAAGAAAAAATGCCCGTGGTCCACCTAGGTGTACCACGCAGGTGGACCACGACCAATGCCCGATTATTTTATAACGACACCAATTCTCAATTTCAAACTATAGTTCAAAACAATGTTACGTCACGAAACAGTTGTCAAAGAATGGTATCGAATAATCTTATTTTAAAATGTTGAAAAATGAATCTCGTAAATAGTCATAAACATACTTAGAAATATTCATTACTTAGG
The DNA here is from genome assembly GCA_905163395.2 of Endotricha flammealis. Lineage (NCBI taxonomy): Eukaryota > Metazoa > Arthropoda > Insecta > Lepidoptera > Pyralidae > Endotricha > Endotricha flammealis. The sequence goes on from LR990852.1 coordinate 23,344,371, forward strand.
ACGTTCACTTCAATCAAACTAAAAATATTAGAAAACGAATAAAAATCTCTTGAGACTTTCAACGGTTTTCTAGTTATCCACTACAATAGAAGTGTCAATCAAAAAGGATTTCAAGTTTTGAGTAGGTAAATTATTCAGCGACGTCATTATTTCAATGTTTTTCTAAGTACGAGAATTATCATAATTTTATTATGTAAGTTAAAATTGTAGGTAAGTAAACTATTAAAGACACTAGTTTGAAGAATCATACCAAATACGATTAGTTAAATCACTCATAAATATATTACAAAAAAACATCGATTAAGAACGATTCACTGTGAATCGATTTAGTTAAGAACTCTGACTAAGACAGTTTTATAGTGTGTAGTTTGGTTTTCGAATTACTTTTTGAACCAAGGTAAAGTTTTCAATCTGTCACATAAGCTAAGATACTATTGTGTCGTTTGTTTTCGAATGTCTTTTTGAACCAAGGTAAAGTTTTCTATCTGTCACTTAGGTTAATATACTATTGTGTCGTTTGGTTTTCGAATTACTTTTTGAACCAAGGTAAAGTTTTCTATCTGTCACTTAGGTTAATATACTATTGTATCGTTTGGATTTCGGATTACTTTTTGAACCAAGGTAAAGTTTTCTATCTGTCACTTAGGCTAATATACTATTACTACTTTTGGTGTTCCGATTGCTGTATGAACTAAGGTAAAGTATTTAATCTGCCACTTAGGCTAGTAGAAGATAGTGACATTTTTAAAGTTTGTTCATTTTCTGTTTAGGTAAACAGAGTTATAATCACATAGAACAATTTACTTCTGTACAATAGGCATTTTGTGCAGTTAAGCAAAAAAGAAAATGAAGATTGCTCCTACATTTTTAATGTTACAGATACGAATTTTTAACACACTGTAAATATCAAAAAGTTACTAATGTTGGTATATTTAAGTCAAAACTGCCAAAATTGCAGATTGGCAAGTTTACTATTGGACCGACGATATAGTGTGCACAAACAGATTTCTTGCCCTCGATATTCGAAAGAACAGCATTAAGAAAAGTATAGATTGCTCCATTTACTGTTTTGTTTTTTCTGAAGCCCGCCTGTTCTTCACTGCACAGCTTACTTTTCTCAAAATAATCATACAAATTACCATTACTTTCTCAAATACCTTAGCAAGCATAGGTATCAAAGCTATTGGTCTGTAAAAAGATATGTCCTTGCGGTCGTTTTTCTTAAAAACTGTTATAACGATTGATGTTTTTAATTTTTCTGGATATACACCCGATATTACACAGAGATTAATGATATGACATAGTACATGGCTAATTATATGTGAAACTTGTTTTAGCACCCTGGTACAGATTACTATCTGTACCAGGGTGCTAAAACAAGTTTCACGTGTGAATCTAATTCACAACGTAACATTGAGTACTACTGTACTCACAATTTTTCTGTACTTTTAATTAGTAATTTTAAATTAAAATAATCAAGAAAGAAGTGAATTTCGTGCGCGCTGATTGCTTAACGAACGACGAATACGAATTACGAATATTAAGAGTATTGGAGGCTTTCTTAACCCCTTCCATTCCTGTTTTCTTAGTAGCCGGACGCAGTAGGGGTGCAATGAAACTGAATTCGGAGTGCATGCCAAGTGCATGCATTCGCTGTGACACACTCCACGAACAAAACCTAGGGTGCCCTGAGAGCGACCGACACTCCCAAAATTTCTTAACAGGTTTATACATCTACTTTATGCTGGTGAAAGTAGTTTGTCTAAGTATAATAGTTTTGGAGTAATTGACTAACAAACATTCGTTGAATAACTGTGTGTTTTCATCCCTAAAATCAGCTGTTCCTTATGTACAGTCAAGAGTAGGTCTACCTTTACATATTGGACTTTGTACTGTTCTTAAGTTCTATGTCATAAGAGCCAAAATTGTTAGTTCGACGTGCACCTGACTATACATAGTAATTGTCGCGGTTACCATAGTGACAAATAAATAAACTTCTGTCAATAGTTAAAATACTAAAACTAAATTATGAAAAATTCAAGATTTATTTGTTAAATTGATTAGGCGTTTTAGTGTTTTACGTGTTCTTTAGTGGTTTTGAGTATTGTGTCGCATAAAAAGGCGCTCGTACACATCGAGCATCGTGTGTAGTAGGTACGTTCCTAGTGTACTTCGGTTTTTAGTGTAAAAACTTAGTTTTTTAAGTGTTAATAAGAATTTCAATGAATAGGTAGGCAGGTATGTGTGTGTCGTGGCCTACGGACTGTCCGTAGCGTAGTAGTTTCTGTCCGTGTAGGTATTTTTGCCGTATGCACGTTGTTGTAGTATTAAGGATATCTACACGTAGAAAATTAGCAGGTCAGTGCCTTTTTTTCAATCGTTTTCAAAAAATCGTTTGATTTTTTAATTAAACAAAACACAAAACAAATTAAGAAAATAAGTTTTACTCATTCAAACAAAACTTCAGTTATGTTTGAATGAGTAAAACGTATTTTTTCCAGTCACGCTACTATCCTTAGTAGCGTGACAGGAAAAAATACGTTATATTATAGACAGTGATATTATAGAGATTGATTTTTATTAAAGTTGCTGCTAAGGCCCGAGTGCACCTAGTTTTCTGGTACTCAGACAGATGCAATGTATACATATGCATCTGCAGGCTTCGATGCATCCATCACAGAGCATGCGCACACAGAAATAGACTGTAGATATAAATATCTGTCTATATGCCTTATTTCCTAGTACCATGATGCACCTTACTTGCACCAACGCATCCGTTGGTTGCGATGCATGACAAAAGTGGTATAATTTAAAAGCAGGTATAAGTTTTATGAGATTGAGCAGATAAAAAGATGTTTTGATTTCGAATAACGCTTATTAATTACAAAAAAGAAAAAATAACACACCTGGAGGTTAGTTTCTTCTTCTAGATATTTTATATATTTTTTTTAGCCCCTAATCACCTATTATATCTAGCACAGAGATGAGGGACTTCATTAGGAAATTGTAAAAACTGTGTTATGTCAACGTTGGATGATTATGTAAACATAATATGTATTTGTTATAAAATATAGTATCGTTGAGTTAGTATCAGATAACACAAGTCGCGAACTTCCTTTCCTTGAATCTCATTCCGTGTGTTGTTTGTACGTTAGCGCGATACAAAAATCGGCCCAGAGGAATTATTATTAAATTCCAGTAAAAGTAAGATCAAGAAACGAATGGCTGTAGTTGTTATAGCGAGATTCCCTGCTGATCGCTCCCTTCTCTTAAGCGAAAGAAGCGGTTCAACCAGGAAACGAATGTCGCCGTTATAACACCGAAATATTTCGTACTCTTTAAGTCTTGCTTGCTACCAGGGAGTAAGGAATTTAAGGGAGGTTTATTTGGCCGTGACCGTAATTGCAAAGTTCCGGTAAATATTTGTCTATATTCCTTATTTCCTGGTTCTACGATGCACTTTTATGTGCAACCGGCCTGCATTTTCGATGGATCGGAAAGTGGTGCACAATTTCTTGTTTTTTTAATTCGATTATTGATTTTATTATTTATTACTGTTGTTACGTTGTGAATTAGATTCACACATAAGATAACACATAAGTAAGTTATCATTTGTATTAACTAATATTAGAATATTGAAAACTCATAAAAATTAATAATTGAACTTTAACGGATTTCGGGAGTGACTACATAGAATTCTCGACCGTATTTCTTGAGGCATTAAGATCACTCTGGCTAATCAATACTACGGCTTGCCGATGGACTCGCCGATTACCAAATTTGGTAATGAACAAATGGTAGGCGTTTCAATATTCAATCTCTTTAGTCGGATTGGCTGTCATAACACAGTGCACGTATTTCGCCGTTGAGAATATTCGAGATCAAACTTAGTCTATAAATTGGCGTGGCACGAACTGCTCGTCACATTCTGTTGTTGCTGTGTCGCGAATAACGTTAATTAGTGGTTACCGAGAATTTATACGTGTGAGTGTAATTTCGCTGTCCGATTGGGTGAGTTTGCACTGAATAACTTCTAATAGGATTCCCTTTTGTTTTAAGCTGTCTTTGAGTAATTTCTATCTTTCTAGTGTATTTCTTAGTCTAATTTAAATATCTGTATTGCTTATTTTGTGAGATCGGGTACGTCCTTCAGACGTATGCGATCGAGATACCTCCAATGTAATTCTGTGTGGCCGCCTAAGACAATTATGGACTGGACACCTAGCTTGTCCAGCCAGCCAGCTAGAAGATTGTCGGCGACGGCTCTTAGAGTTCCTGGAAGACGAATCTAACATCGTCCCCATCTGTGAATTCCAGGACAACTACCCTAGGGATACAACCTAGTCTCAACACACCTACGGGAGAATCTACTCTTCCCCTGCACCATTTCTACGTGGCACCTACGGGAGAATCTACTCTTCCCCTGCACCATTTCTACGTGGCACCTTCGGGAGTCTACCTACTGCGCAACTCTACGCTGCGTGGAAGGCAATCGTGCGCCCCTACCGCACCTTGCCGCTGACTGCTGAGCCAGCCTTCCCGAGAGGATCTACCCTTCCCGGTCTCTACGCCCGTCGTCTGAACACCCGAAGAAGCCCTTAGCTAAGTGTCCCCAAGGAATTGCAAGTGAATTCTCATAGCCCACACCGTGAGTCTACGAATAAACATAATATTCTGTGTCTCTTGTTTCTCTTCTCTCTCTTTACTCTCTACCCTATCTTGCCTACGTTGTTCGGCCTCCCCGGCAACGTAGCACTGTTTTAAAAAAAACGGTTTGATAAATAACACTGACCTCTGCCCATCCGCATTAGAGCAACGTGGCTGAGTACGCTCTCATCCCCTTCCATTTATAGATTTTTTTAAATATTTTCTACAACTATGTATATATATCACAGACAATATAACCTAATAATACATAACTACTTAATCTATACTTTCATTCGGTCATTAAATACTTTTTTTTTTCGATAAATCGATCTGTTTGTTTACGTTGTGTTTTTGTCGCGTCACAAGCGAAAGTGCTGCATTGACAGAGTGACATGGCGTTATGCTAATTGCGCAAAGAGAGAAAGGGATTACAAAAAAAAAACGAATACCCAATTTTGAAATTTGTTCAAATTTCAAAATTGGGTATTCGTTTTTTTTTTGTCATGAGCGATTTTATGAAATATTGAATTAACTTTTACGCCATTAATTATTACTTACCGGTGAAATGTAATGCCGTCCTTGGAAAGGCTAAAGTAGTGCTTGATTTTCCGCACAGTTTTACAACACAATACGGCATTTTGATCACTTATTTTATATTTTTTCGGAGAACACAAAGCACTGTTTTCGTATCTAATGTCAGCGGCGGACTGAAGCAGGCGAAGTAGGCGTGGCCGGCACGCTGGCGGTGTAGTGCCTAGCAACGGGCGGTGAGCACCGTGGCCCGCTAATCGTTGTCCTTAGGTTATATTGTCCATGATATATGTATACCTATATATAAGTGCCTTGTTACATAACAAAAAAAAAACATTCCAAATTTTAAAACATTTTTTCCCAGTAGTCGGTTGAGTTCATTTAGGAACTACAAGTCAAGTCAGGAGACAAAAAGTCTCAATAGTTCCGTTGTAAACTTAGGGATGGTATCGAAAGAAGTTTGGGCTTTTGGAATAATTATGTTAGAAATCGTTTTGGAATTTGTTTTGTTAGTCTCAGTAGTTCCTTTACAATCTCTAAAGAGGGACTACTGGGACAAATTGCAAAGTTCCAGGAAATCGGGAAATATCTGTCTATATTCCTTATTTCCTGGTACCATGATGCACCTTACTTGCACCAACGCATTCGTTGGTTTCGATGCATGACAAAAGTAGTATAATTTAAAAGCAGGTATAATTTTTATGAGATTGAGCAGATAAAAAAATGTTTTGATTTCGAATAACGCTTATTAATTACAAAAAGAAAAAATATATAAAATATCTAGAAGAGGAAACTAACCTCCTGTAACACAGGTATTATATCTAGCACAGAGATTAGGGGCTTCATTGGGAAATTGTAAAAACTGTGTAATGTCAACGATGGATGATTATGTATACATAATAATATTATGTATTTGTTATAAAATATAGTATCGTTGAGTTAGTATTGATCAGATAACACAAACGAACTTCTTTTGGGGGGGCTATCTCATTTCGTGTGTGTTGTTTGAACGTTAGCACGATACAAAAATCGGCTCAGAGGAGTTATTATTAAATTCCAGTAGAAGTAAGATCTAGAAACGAATGTCTGTAGTTGTTATAGTGAGATTGCCCTGCTGATCGCTCCCTTTTTTAAGCGAAAGACGAGGTTCGACAAGAAATGTTCATAGAAGCACGCGTCGTTGCAACGTTGCAACACCGGAATATTTCGTACTCTTTTAGTCTTGCTTGCTACCAGGGAGAAAGGATTTTAAGGGAGGTATATTTGGCCGTGACCGTGATTGCAAAGTTCCGGGAAATATCTGTCTATATTCCTTATTTCCTGGTACTACGATGCACCTTACTTGCACCAATGCATCTGTTGATTTCGATGCACGACAAAAGTTTTTTATGAGATTGAGCAGAAGAAAATATGTTTTAATTACGAATAAGGCTTATTATTAACCTACTAAAAAGAAAAAATATATAAAATATCTAGAAAAGGAAACTAACCTCCTGTAACACAGGTATTATATATCTAGCACAGAGATGAGGGACTTCATTAGGAAATTGTAAAAACTGTGTTATGTCAACGTTGGATGATTATGTAAACATAATAATAATATGTATTTGTTATAAAATATAGTATCGTTGAGTTAGTATCAGATAACACAAGTCGCGAACTTCCTTTCCTTGAATCTCATTCCGTGTGTGTTGTTTGTACGTTAGCGCGATACAAAAATCGGCTCAGAGGAATTATTATTAAATTCCAGTAAAAGTAAAATCAAGTAATGGCTGTAGTTGTTATAGCGAGATTCCCTGCTGATCGCTCCCTTCTCTTCAGCGAAAGAAGCGGTTCAACCAGGAAACGAATGTCGCCGTTATAACACCGGAATATCTCGTACTCTTTTAGTCTTGCTTGCTACCAGGGAGTAAGGAATTTAAGGGAGGTTTATTTGACCGTGATTGCAAAGTTCCGCTAAATATCTGTCTATATTCCTTATTTCCTGGTATTACGATGCACTTTTATGTGCAACCGACCTGCATTTTCGATGGATCGGAAAGTGGTGCACAATTTCTTGTTTTTTTAATTCGATTATTGATTTTATTATGTATTACTGTTTTAAAAAAACGGTTTGAAAGATAACACTGACCTCTGCCAATCCTCATTAGAGCAACGTGGTAGAGTACGCTCTAATTCCCTTCCATTTATTTATTTTTTTTATATTTTCTACAACTATGTATATATATCACAGACAATATAACCTAATAATACATAACTACTTAATTTATACATTCATTATACATTCGGTCATTCAATACTTTTTTTTCGATAAATCGATCTCTTTGTTTACGTTGTGTTTTTGTCGCGTCACAAGCGAAAGTGCTGCATTGACAGAGTGAGATGGCGTTATGCTAATTGAGCGAAGAGAGAAAGGGATTACAAAAAAGGCATCAACGAATATCCAATTTTGAAATTTGAAAATTTTTTTGTCATGGGCGATTTTTTTCACCAGTAGTCGGTTCAGTTCATTTAGGAACTACAAGTCAAGTCAGGAGACAAAAAGTCTCAATAGTTCCTTTGTAAACTTAGGGTTGGTATCGGAAGAAGTTTGGGGTTTTGGAATAATTATGTTAGAAATCGTCTTGGGATTTGTTTTGTTAGTCTCAGTAGTTCCTTTAGAATCTCTAAAGAGGCATTACTGGGACAAATTGAAAAGTTCCGGGAAATCGGGAAATATCTGTCTATGTTAATTATTTCCTGGTACCATGATGCACCTTACTTGCACCAACGACGCATCCGTTGGTTTCGATCATCCGTCTCTTAGGACAATTAAGCTTTGCTAGACGGCCACAATTATTTATGTCCCTATATCTATAACTATATCTATATACATCCAATTTTAAACCGTGAGGCTAAGTTTAAAGTTAAAAATTGGTTATTAACATTAGATTACGATAAAACTGAAAAACTGCTCTGAATATTAAGCTGATTGCGAAATATACATTATTCCAATAATCGTTACCCACTTACACATGCTCACACACTAACGCACACACACACACACACACACACACACACACGAACACTCTCACACATAACACAAATAAACAAACATACACTCTTTTCTTTTTCGTTAATGTAAACTCAGTCTATTTGATTTTTGATTTTAATTCGCTTCGCTTAAGCGGCTACTTAAATCATTTCGTTTCTGATGTAACTGGAAGAGGAAACTAACCTCCACACATGTATTATATATCGGGTAGTAATTAAACGGCCTTCTTTATAATAGCATTTTACGCTTCTAAAAATCTGAATTGCCTTCTAAATTACTATGTCAGCCACAAGCAACGCGCTAATAACACTATCTTAGCTCGTATATGCAAGGCACTCTAAATATAACTCAGCACGGAGGTTATTTTTTTTGCATCTAAAATGCATTCAAGCAGTAAACTTCTAAAATACTATATATATGGCACCAAAATAATAATTCTATTAGCTTCTTACTTTTTAACTCAGTACGTTTAAAATATAACTCGGCCTACATTACATTGATCATCAAATTTATATAAAATTATCATCAAAAAGAAATTAGCCACATTATTTTAAAGCCACTAATGTTCATCAATTTGTGTGATTTGTCCACATATATATATATATATATATATATACATACACTTACGTATTAGAAAGCCGTAGCCAAAATACCAAATTTCGTAAAACCTATGAACTGAAGGCCGAATATTAAAATGGAATGGTTGCCGAATGGTTGTTTGATCGAAAGTTTAAAATAACTCGTTGGTACACACGGTACATCACTCGAATGACGCTCTCTTATTGGTGCAAATGGCCGGTAGCTGTCATCTTTCGCACTCGCGCTAAATTGTGCGGTGGCTATTTTCCCGATAAAAGAATATGATGCATAATAAAAAATGCTTAGTTATTATTTAAGATGTGAACAATTGAGGCTTGAATGATATTTTTTTGAGGAACTTGTATTGAAGCTGTAAAATGGTGATAAGTGATAAAATCCGTGGCTGAGTTAGTAATTTAGGTGGCAAGGTAATAAATCGGAAGGACAATTTTTTATTTTTTTATTTTTTATTGTTTAAGTATGAATGTATAATTCCTACTTAAGAATATTACAATCTAGCGATTGGCTAATTAGTAATTTAATTTTGACCTAAACTTATAAAACGTATTGTCTAAGAATATTGTCCATCGACTTATCTTAGTGTCTATTAATTGAAACACTTTGTTCATGTGTTAAATGTTATTGCACTATCACTAGTATGGTTTTCACTACACTACACTAACTCCAAGGGTTTAGTTCTTTTGAGCCTTCTCACTAGGTCTGTGTTATCGAGAAGCTGGGTTGCCTCAGGATTCACATGATGTCGAAGTCTTTGTTCATGAGCTTCTGCACACTTTTGAACTCCATTTTAAGATCCCGATGGAGATTGTGTGTGATTGTGAAGTACCAAGGTGCGCTTACAATGCCCCTAAGTACTTTATTTTGGAACCGTTGAATAATTTGTCTATTACTATGTTTGGTACAGCCCCAAAGCTGTGCACCATACATCCACACTGGCATGAGGACTTGTTTGTATAATAATAGTTTATTGTGTGTTGACAGGCTGGATTTTCTGCCGAGCAGCCAATACATGTCTCTATAGCGTATTTCTAGCTCTTGTCTTTTCTTCTTGACGTGAGCTTTCCAGCGTAGTTTCGCATCTAGGGTCATACCGAGATATTTGGCCGTATTAGAATACGGTATTGGTTGGCTATCTAAATACACTGGATGGTAGTGCGGGTTTTTGTTTGTAAAGTCGATGTAGACAGATTTTGATTCATTTAGTTTGATTCGCCATTTTTGAGCCCACTTATGAACTTTTGTTACAGCAACTTGGATTTTACTAACTGCCTCTTCATGTGAATTTCCGACAGTCATTATAGCAGTGTCATCCGCAAAAGTGGCAATTGTATTATTTTCTAATTCTGGGAAATCACAGGTGTATAGTAAGTACAGAACCGGACCTAAAACACTACCTTGCGGTACTCCAACTTTTATTTCCTTTAGATCAGAGAAAACATCTTCTTGCCTGATTCTAAACATTCTATTTGAGAGATATGACTCTAGTATAGTCGTAAACTGTTTTGGAAACATTGAATTGAGTTTGTATATTAAACCTTTATGCCAAACTTTATCGAAAGCCTGCGCAACGTCTAAAAATATAGTCGAGCACACTTTCTTTTCTTCCAAAGATTTTTCTATAACGCTCGTTATCCTGTGGATTTGATCTATAGTAGAATGTTTTTCTCTAAAACCAAACTAATGATGTGGTATCAGATTTTTTTCTTCTAATATAGGCTTCAATCTTTTGAGAAGTAGTTTTTCAAATAATTTTGATATAATTGGTAACAGGGAGATTTGCCTGTATGATGTCGCATCATGAGGTGGTTTTCCCGGTTTTGCTATCATGATCACTTCAGCTACTTTCCAGACATCAGGAACTGTCTTTAATCGGAAAGCAGCATTTATGATGTTTGTTAGTTTGACCAGGGCTTTGCGTGGGAGATGTAGCAAAATTTCTTCCGTTATAAGATCGTATCCTGGAGCTTTACTTGGATTAATGTTACTTTTAATTTCATTTGCTATTTCTTTTGGCGTGGCGAGTTTTATCATATCTAATTCTTCTCGGAGAGTTTCATTAGACGTTAAGACATCAATTCCTTCATTTGGCTGAAATATTTTTTCCAAGTGCTAGGAAGGACAAGTAATAATAATTGTTGTTCTTTACTTGATGCTGTCTTTATAATATTTAAATAAGGCGTTGTACAAAAAGCGAATTGGTTTATTAGAGGCTAACTCATTTTCCTTTTGCTAAGTTATAAAAAAAAAGTTGGATGATGTAGCCAAAAAAAGTTCTGTGGCTGGATTTATTATTTCTCTTATATATCTAGCACAGAGATTAGGGGCTTCATTAGGTTAACGTTGGATATTATGTATTTGTTATAAAATATAGTATTGAGTGTCGTTGAGTTAGTATCACATAACACAAGTCTCGAACTACCTTTGGGGCTATATCATTCCGTGTGTGTCGTTTGTACGTTAAGCGCGATACAAAAATCGGCTCAGAGGAATTATTATTAAATTCCAGTAGAAGTAAGATCAAAAAACGAATGGCTGTAGTTTGTGATAGCGAGATTGCCCAGCAGATCGCTCCCCTTTTTTAGCGAAAGACGCGGTTCGACAAGAAATGTTCAGCACGCAACGTTGCAACACCGGAATATTTCGTACTCTTAGTCTTGCTTGCTACCAGGGAGTAAGGATTTTAGGGGAGATTTATTTGACCGTGACCGTGATTGCAAAGTTTCGGTAAATATCTCTCTATATTCCTTATTTCCTGGTACCATGATGCACCTTACTTGCACCAACGCATCCGTTGGTTTCGATGCATGACAAAAGTGGTTATTATAAAGCAGGTATAATTTTTATGAGATTGAGCAGATGAAAATATGTTTTAATTACGAATAACGCTTATTAATTACAAAAAAGAAAAAAATACCTATAATATCTAGAAAAGGAAACTAACCTCCTGTAACACAGGTATTTATATATCTAGCACAGAGATAAGGGGCTTCATTATATTTTTTATGAGATTGATCCGATGAAAAGATGTTTTAATTACGAATAACGCTTATTAATCACAAAAAAGAAAAAATATATAAAATATCTAGAAAAAGAAACTAACCTCCTGTAACACAGGTATTATATATATCTAGCACTGAGATTAGGGGCATAATTAGGAAATTGTAAAAACTGTGTTATGTCAACGTTGGATGATTATATATACATAATATGTATTTGTTATAAAATTTAATATCGTTGAGTTAGTATCACATAACACAAGTCACGAACTTCCTTTGGGGCTATCTCATTCCGTGTGTGTTGTTTATACGTTTTGGCGCGATACAAAAATCGGCTCAGAGGAATTATTATTAAATTCCAGTAGAAGTAAGATTGAGAAACGAATGGCTGTTGTTGCTAGAGCGAGATTGCCCTGCTGATCGCTCCCTTTTTTAAGCAAAAGACGCGGTTCAACAAGAAATGTTCATAGTTAAGCACGCGTCGTTGCAACGTTGCAACACCGGAATATTTCGTACTCTTAGTCTTGCTCGCTACCAGGGAGTAAGGATTTTAGTGGAGGTTTATTTGACCGTGACCGTGATTGCTAAGTTCCGGTAAATATCAGTCTATGTTCCTTATTTCTTGGTACCATGATGCACCTTACTTGCACCAACGCATCCGTTGGTTTCGATGCATGACAAAAGTGGTTATTATAAAGCAGGTATAATTTTTATGAGATTGAGCAGATGAAAAGATGTTTTAATTACGAATAACGCTTATTAATTACAAAAAAGAAAAAATATATAAAATATCTGTAACACAGGTATAATATATATCTAGCACAGAGATTAGGGGCATAATTAGGAAATTGTAAAAACTGTGTTATGTCAACGTTTGATGATTATGTATATACATAATATGTATTTTTTATAAAATATAGTTTTGTTGATTTAGTATCAGATAACACATGTCTCGAACTTCCTTTGGGGCTATCTCATTCCATGTGTGTTGTTTGTACGTTAGCGCGATACAAAAATCGGCTCAGAGGAATTATTATTAAATTCCAGTGGAAGTAAAAATAAGAAATGAATGGCTGTTGTTGCTAGAGCGAGATTGCCCTGCTGATCGCTCCCTTTTTTACGCGAAAGACGCGGTTCGACAAGAAATGTTCATAGCAACGTTGCAACACCGGAATATTTCGTACTCTTAGTCTTGCTTGCTATCAGGGAGTAAGGATTTTAGGGGAGGTTTATTTGACCGTGACCGTGATTGCAAATTTCGGTAAATATCTATATTCCTTATTTCCTGATACCATGATGCACCTTACTTGCACCAACGCATCCGTTGGTTTCGATGCATGACAAAAGTGGTTATTATAAAGCAGGTATAATTATTATGAGATTGAGCAAATAAAAAGATGTTTTAATTACGAATAACGCTTAAATATCTAGAAAAGGAAACTAACCTCCTGTAACACAGGTATTATACATATATATCTAGCACAGAGATTAGGGGCATAATTAGGAAATTGTAAAAACTGTATTATGTCAACGTTAGATGATTATGTATGTGGAGCGAATGATGCATGAATGGGAACGGTAAGTGTGTGAAGAGTATGGAATGTGTGAATGAGAGGGCATGAGAGTGGGAGGAAGGAGAAGTTATGTTAGATATAAGATGGACGACGGTGTACGTAACGAATGTGTGAAATAATAATAGTTTGCGAGTTTAAAGTGAGAAATAAAAGACTAAAGTGTTAATAATATTGTTTATTTGAAACCAGCCATCCCACAAATTGGGGGCTCGTCCGGGATATCGAGCCAACTAGATGAATCCGGCAGTGAGTTTGAAGAAACACACGAGGCGTAGGAAAGACATTGTGGCGGCGTGGTCGAAAAGTACACGACGTGTTTCAGCTGAAATTAACGACGAGAACGACGAGGACGACGACTACGACGATTGCTTACACGACGACGACGCTAACGACGAAATTATGACGGAGAAATACTCATTAAACTTGCTACTATTGGATGATGCAATACCCAAGTTCACCGGCAACGACAGGTCACATTCGGCGGCCAAATGGGTACAGGATGTGGAGGAAAATGCCGAAATTTTTGCCCTAACGCCCCAGCAAAAGTTATTGCTGGCGAGACGATCCCTGATAGCCACTGCGGCTATGTGGTTGCGCAGTGAAAAACCATTTAAAAATTTTGAAGATTTGAAAGCGGCCATTTTAAAAGAATTCCCAGATACGACGAACACGAAAGAAGTCCACGAGATTATGAGCCAGAGGAAAAAACGTAACAGTGAAACATGCTATGAGTACATGCTGGAAATGAAAGAGCTCGGGAAAAGAGGTAAATTGGCAGATTATGTCGCTATACAATACATTGTCGAAGGGATTGTCGACCACGAGTCGAACAAAACCCTATTATATGGTGCCACTACGTATCCAGAACTTAAAGAAAGGCTGAAATTATATGAGAATTATAAGAAAAATTTAAGAAAACATTTTGGTGATAATCATTCCCGGCCAGCTAGTACAAGTAAGTTTCAAAGTATTAATAAACAAGTACAACGCTGCTTTAATTGTGGAAACACAGATCATATCTCGTCGAAGTGTCCACATCCAGGACGGAAGTGTTTTAACTGCAATAATTTTGGACATATTTCGTCAGAATGCCCAGATAAAAGAAGAAATTTTCATAATAATGCAGTGTCAAAAATGGCGTCATCAACTCATACGGCGGCGGCGGCAGCGCGGGCGGCACCAAGGTCAACGACCGTGGCAGGAACGACATCGGGTAACATCGGAGGCGCGAAGCAAACGTTTTTCAGTACGACCGAGGCCGAGGGCGGCGCCACCATCAACAACGAGCGTGAAGTTTGCCTAATGACGACGGGTGATTTGAGTGTTGGCACTCCTGCGCCAGTTTCTCAATCGCTAGCTATTGGCTGCAGCAATAAGATGGCGTCCGAAGTGACGTTTGACAGCAGTAATGCCAATTCCGACAGGAAAAAATTTGACGTTTGCGATGTAAACACGGGGAAAATATTATTAAGTGAGGAAAAGAAATTAAAACCGGTTAAAATTGTGGAAATATGCGGAAAAACGGCTAATTCATTAATAGACTCAGGTAGCGATGTCAATTTATTAACCGAAGGGTTGTACAATCAACTTAATTTGCCGAAAAGTGATGAATACAAACACATAACGTTGTGTGGCCTAGGAAATGCGCAGGTAAAATCTTGTGGTACTTTAACGACGACAATATCGATCGACAATCGAAGTTATTACGATGTTTTGTTTTATGTTGTACCTAATGGCAGTATGCCATTTAAAATCATTCTCGGTAATGATTTTTTGAAGAATGTTGCTATGTTTATGTGTGATAGTACAGTGTGGTTACGACCAAAACGGGATGATTGGCTGTATTGTTTGATGAATGACTATGACATAACCTATGGTGTTCCTTTTTTAGATCATATTAGAAGCGAAGCAATAAAGAACAAGGTACGTAGTTTGGTTAAGATGTATGAGCCAGTCCAGGTTGTTGAACCCCCAATTAAAATGAAGATAGTGCTTAAAGATGACATTCCTGTAATGCAGCGTCCACGAAGAATATCCCTGAAAGAGCAGCAAGAAGAAGAGGAACAGATATCAGAATGGTTAGATAAAGGAATAATTCAGGTGAGTCATTCGGAATATTCTAGTCCCTTGGTTCATGTCAGGAAAAAGGATGGTTCATTGAGACTGTGTGTTGATTACAGAAAGATTAACCAAAAAATTATAAGAGATGTTTTCCCATTACCATTAATCGACGACTGTTTGGACAAACTGTGTGAAGGCAGAGTTTTCAGCATATTAGACTTGAAGAATGGATTTTTTAATTTGGAAATCAGTGAGGAATCCAGGAGGTACACGGCCTTTGTAACCCAGCGTGGTCAATATGAGTTTTTGAAAGCTCCTTTTGGTCTTTCTATTTGCCCGAATTATTTTATGAGGTTCATTACAATTATTTTCAGGGAGATGATTTCAGACGGCTCAGTTGTAATTTTCATAGATGATATATTAATACAAGCAAAAGACGAACCCGAGGCCCTAGAACGTTTGGAAAAAGTATTAAAGATTGCTTCACAATATGGACTTGAGATAAATTGGAAAAAAACCGACTTGATTACGAGAAAAGTTACTTACCTGGGGCATGTTATTGAAAATGGATGTGTTAAACCGTCACCAGAGAAGACAGAGGCAGTAATGAAATTCCCAGAACCACGTACAACCAAGCAAGTCCAAAGCTTCATCGGGTTAGCTTCTTATTTTAGGAGATACATACAAAATTTTGCACAAATTGCCAGTCCTCTGACGGACTTATTAAAAAAAGATGTTATTTTTCAGTTTGACGAAAAGGAAAGAAACTCATTCAATTTGCTGAAGAGGATGTTATCAAGTGAGCCTATTTTACGAATTTTTAACCCAAGATTCAGTACAGAATTGCATACAGATGCCTCAAGCCTTGCATGTGCTGCGATACTCATGCAAAAAGATGAAAGCGGTAATTTACATCCTATATACTATATGAGCAGGAAGACATCTGAACAAGAAATGAAGTATTCAAGTTATGAACTGGAGGCAATGGCTGTCATCGAGAGTATAAAGAAGTTTAGACACTATTTGTATGGGATACAGTTTAAAGTTGTAACGGACTGTCAAGCCTTAGAAATGACACTTAAGAAGAAGGATCTTAGTCCAAAGATTGCTAGATGGGCCATGTTTCTTCAAGAATTTCAGTTTACTATAGAACACAGATCGGGAAATAAAATGAGACATGTAGACTCATTAAGTCGAAACCCCTACGTGGCTGTAATGTCTATAAATTTTTGTGATAGCATAAAGAAGGCACAAGAGCTTGACGAGACTTTGAAAGCAATTATGACTATACTAGAAGAAAAACCTTATGATGATTATTTTTTACAGAACGGTGTATTGTATAAAGGGGAACAGAAACATTTAGTTATACCAAAAAGTATGGAGACAAGTATTATTGAGAAAGCACATTCTATTGGTCATTTTTCTACCAAGAAGACGATTGAACTTATATCTAAAGATTACTACATAAAAGACTCAGAGAAGAAAGTACAACACTATATATCCACGTGTATTCCTTGTTTGTTGGCAGTAAATAAAGGTGGTAAGAAGGAAGGTTTTTTGCATGTTATAGATAAAGGCGAGTTACCACTGTATACAATTCATTTGGACCACATTGGCCCGATGACTGAGACGAAGAAACAGTATAACTATATTCTTACATGTATTGATGCATTTACAAAGTTTGTGTGGTTATTCCCAACAAAAGGTTTGACTGCTTCAGAGACTATAGATAAAATAAGGATTTTACAACAAACATTTGGAAACCCTTCACGTTTTATAACGGACCGCGGATCTGCATTTACCAGTAACGAGTTCAGCGAATACTGCAAAGCAGAGAATATAAACCATATCAAGATTACTACGGGAGTACCCCGAGGGAATGGTCAGGTGGAGCGTGTACACCGTACTCTCATATCTGTGCTGACGAAATTATGTATTGAGACACCCACCTTATGGTATCGTCAGGTAAGTCGTGTGCAGCGCGCTTTAAATAGTACTTTTCACAGAAGTGTAAACACGACACCATTTAAATTGTTAACAGGAGTGAAAATGAAGAATAGAGATACAGAAATTTACGACTTATTACGACAGGAAGAAATAGAAAACTTTGAGGACGGAAGAGAAGAACTTCGCATAAAGGCTAAGGAGCAGATTTTGAAAATTCAGGAAGAAAATATTAGTAATTTTAACAAGAACAGAAAACATAGTAGGAAATATAATTTAGATGATATAGTAGCCATCAAGAGAACTCAATATGGGGTAGGTACAAAATTAAAACCAAAATTTTTAGGCCCTTACAAGATTACAAAAGTTAAGCGGAATGATAGGTATGATGTGGAAAAAGTTGATTATCACGCAGAAGGTCCAATCAAAACTTCAACTGCAGCGGACTACATGAAACCATGGCCAATAAGTGAGTAATGATTAAAATCCGGCTTTTTTATTGTTTTGTGTTGCTATGATCGTAGGAAAACCCATATGTTGGTCATGTCATGTGTGAAAGAGATGTATGTGTGTTAATTAAGTTAGAACCAAATTCCATATTTACACGTCAAGGATAAAAGAATGTATTTTGTCAGTTTAAGAAGTTAAAAGTAAGTAAATAAATAACGTAAATATAAGATTTCATGTATGGAACATTACGATCTACCTATTGTTATATTCATGTAACTTTAGTGCTAGGGCAAACGCAAATACTTAGTTTTTTTTTCTCATGCTGTTTTAAACCTGTTTAATTATTTCAGTTTTTTTTTTCTCTTCATGTTGTTAGGACTTAAATACAGTTATTTCATTAAGAAGTTATATAATCGTATAATTTTTATAATGTAAGCAGTAAATATGTGTCAACCAGCATTTATATTTAAAGATAGTTTATGTAATAAGGTAATAGAAGTAAAATGTAGTTTATGAAGGATTATAAAACTGTAACCTCAGTAGCATGTCTGAGGACAGCCATGAGATCAGGACGGCCGAGTGTGGAGCGAATGATGCATGAATGGGAACGGTAAGTGTGTGAAGAGTATGGAATGTGTGAATGAGAGGGCATGAGAGTGGGAGGAAGGAGAAGTTATGTTAGATATAAGATGGACGACGGTGTACGTAACGAATGTGTGAAATAATAATAGTTTGCGAGTTTAAAGTGAGAAATAAAAGACTAAAGTGTTAATAATATTGTTTATTTGAAACCAGCCATCCCACATGTATACATAATAATATGTACTTGTTTTAAATATATAGTATCGTTGAGTTAGATAACACAAGTCTCGAACTTCCTTTTCTCGAACTATCTCATTCCGTGTGTGTTGTTTGTATGTTTTGGCGCGATACAAAAATCGGCTCAGAGGAATTATTATTAAATTCCAGTAGAAGTAAGATCTGGACAGGGACGTGTGAAGGGAAAAAGGAGAGGCATTTGAAAAAAAAAAAGAAGTATGATCAAGAAATGAATGGCTGCATTTGTTATAGTGAGATTTCCCTGCTGATCGCTACCTTCTCATAAGCAAAAGAAGCGTAAAGAAGAAGAATGTCGCCGTTATAACACCGGAATATTTCGGACTCTAAGTCTTGCTTGCTACCAGGGAGTAAGGATTTTAGGGGAAGTTGTTTTGTAGTGATTGCAAGGTTACGAGAAATATCTGTCTATATTCCTTACTTCCTGGTACTACGATGCACCTTTCATGTGCACCGGCCTGCATTCGATGCATCGACGGAAGTTGCATTGATCAGTTTTAGTAGCAATTATTTTCTTTGCCTAAACTACACACAAGTTAATTCGATTATGGATAGATTTTACATAATTTATTATTATTATTACCTATTTAAAAAAGACTGCTTGATAACACTCACCTCTGCCACTCAGCCAATCTGCATGGCAGAGTACGCTCTAATCCTACCCGTACGAGTATCCCTGCAGTGGGAGTGGGATGACAATGTTGATATGATATGAAGATAGTTTTGATTGAATTCGTTGCTAGTTCAAAACTGTTTTTCCAACGGACGCTAATGAATTTAATATTTTTAAATAGTTTTTTCTACAACGATTTAATTAGTTAATTGATTTAATAAATATATTTATTTATATAATAAGCGGCCTGCTAGCTACTTATTAATCATATTTTTCCCCCAGTAGTCGGTTTAAGTCGAGACAAAAAGTCTCAGTTGTTCCTTTATCAACTTGGAATGGTATCGGAAGAAGTTAGAGGTTTTGGAATGTGCTAAGATAGTTTTGGGATTTGTTTTGTTAGTGTCAGTAACTCCTTTAGAATATTCAAAGGGCTACTGGGCCTAAAAAGTCTCAGCAGTTCTTTCAAAGGAACTAATAAAGGGACTTCTGGGAATAGAAGGTCCATCCATCTATGGTCCACCCTTTCGCGAAAGAAGCAGTTCCACAAGAAATGCCGTAAGGTAGCGGTCGATCGGTCGGTCATAAGTTCGTTTCGAAGAGAAATTCAATAGTTCTTAGTTATTAAAACAATTTATTTAAGGATTTTCAACATTGAAAATGTTAATGGGATCGATTTCACGAAATACACAAAAACTGCGATAACTTCTAGAAATTTAGGGCTACGGGGTCAGACGAGGGCGCAAAAGGCGAATAATTTATCGAGACACTTGGCATTTTGATTATTATAGATAGATTTTACATAATTTATTATTATTGTCTAAAAAAGACGCTGACCTCTGCCAATCCGCATTAGAGCAGCGTGGCATAGTACGCTCTAATGCCCTTCCATTGCAGTGACACGTGACGAGTGAATTCGTTGCGAGCTCCTAGACAGTAGTGTTGTTTTCCAATGGAGAGTCCATGTCAATGAATTAAATATTTTTAAATTAATTTAAATAGTATTTTCTACAACAATTAATGCCCTGCCCTTACAAAAAAAATTCACAGATTTCGTGCTTCACACGACTATCGTGCACATTGGAAATGAATCTACGGAATTCGAAAAAATATTGTCGCTGAGCGACGAGGAGCTCGTTGGCGTCGGAGGAGCTCGATGGCGTCGCTGTGTGGTGTGTCGCACTCTAATATGAACACGCAAGTTAAGCAACATCGACCCTAGCCAGCGTTTGGATAGGTTTTGTTATCTTGAGCTTCTCCGTGCTGCTTTCGGATTGTGGATTTCATTTTTTTTTAAATCTAGGAGTTAAGAACGGACGTCATAATATTTTTTTTATCTGTGACAGTTACAAGTTTAAAAACAACTGAATTTCGACACCTGCTGTTAAATCTTTATGCATCTTTAAATTTTGCGACTTTTGAAAGATAAGTTGTTATTAAACTTAATGTTAATGTATATTGCATTTGGAATAAGTTTAATTTTTCATTACGAGGCTTTTCTTACACGCTTTTTTTGTGGTGTAAAAATATTCCCTTTGCCCGTGGGGTGACCAAATTCAAATTCAAAACTTTTATTTGGAGAATAAGCTTTCACAAACACGTTCTCTTGTCAGAGTATACAGTTGTAATAAATGATTTTTATAAATCTCGCACGAGACGAGCCAAGCGGAGCGCTAGGGCACTACCTACCTTTTCTCGAAACGTTTCGTCGTTTTTTTGAACCTCATAACTTTGTTTTGGATGATGCTAAATAGTTAAAAATTTCAAGATATAATGACACCAGTACAATCATTAAACATAAAGTTTGAATGTCGTAGCTATTATACTTTAGATTTTATTAATGTCTTAAAACCCCCGATTTCGTCACTTGAAAGTGTAGAGTTTGTGAAGTTAGGCCTTGTAGAGGTAGGGCGTGTAGAGTTAGAAGCTTGACTCTACATGAGATCTGATAACTTTTTGACTATGCGAGTCATTATGGTCTCGTCTTGGCAACATTTTACATGAAAATGGTTTTGGTGGGATTAATCTACTCTATATACTACTACTATTTCGGAAACAAAAGCAAAATGACCAGTGGTAAAAGAAATGGCGAAAGAAAACCTGTTACGGCCTTTTTTGTCATTTTTAAAATATCGACGTGAGAGTCACCAATTATTTAATCTAAATTATATTAAAATGTAAATAATATAAAAAACAGCCCCATTTGGATGACACTACGACGCGTGTACATATTACAATATTGAACACAATTTTTTATTTATGTCATTTATTGAACAGTGACTGGCTTTTCACGACAAGTTTTAGCATTTCACCTTCGCAAGGGGGCCAGGGAGACCTTTCATTTAGATACTCGTTGATAGTATAGTACGCTTTACTGGTTAAGAATTTTTGACATTTTATTTTAATCGATTATTGGGCAATTTTTTTATATATACTCTGGAATTTTATTATACATAATGCAAACTTTGAATCATAAATAACTTGCCCGCTTTCCTAAGCCTGAATTTAGGAACAGCTAATTTATTTCTGTGACGCGTATTGAAATTATGAATATCCACACCTGGTTATAGTCATGAATGTTTTTACGAACAAACATGATGCTGTCAAGAATGCACTGTGATGCCACCGTGAGAATATTAGTGCTTCTGAAAAACTCGCGAAGAGACTCTCGGACCACGTTAATCCTATTCCCTTTTTTGCTTATTACAGACTATCTGGCAAATGAGTAGGAGTAGAGAATACTTAACGACTAGCTGTGCCCGCGGCTTCGCCCGAGTGGAATTGGGCTTATGACTATAATAGTATAGACGGATTTAACAGTCTCCTATTACCACTGCTATAGTTTTTCCCCTAGACGTCAGTGTTCTTTATTGCTCATTGTCTATTTGCTCGCCGCTGTGTATTATTTAATTTTATCGTACCTAATCAAAATACCTAATGTAAAATCAGTATGAAAAATTAAAATTATATTAAAATTGAAATCGTCATCTCAGTTTTACTAAAAAACTTTCATAGTGCGATTCAGAATCTAACAGTGCCATCTAGTGAATTTGAGAGGAACAAAATTTTAAATGGTTAACTCAAGTAAAAAAAAACTTTCTAGAATTAGAATTTAAAAATGGTCGTTATGAGATATCGGGCGATTCCGACTCTGCAGTGAGTGACAATTTTAAAATTTAAATGAGGGTAACTTCTATTCCTGACATCCGGTTCGATTCGGTTCGGTCCGATTCCGTTCGGTTCGATCCGGTTCGGTCCGGTCCGGTTTAGAATGTTGTCGGTAGTTATGGTGTACCAAGTCTTAAGTTTGTAAGTGCGAGAAATATTTTTTTTTTTACATGGACAGGGTAGAGACCTTTAAATGACCATAACTTATTTTCCTGACATCCGATTTAAATGCGACAAACCCTATATTCTGCTCCAAGCCGAGCTCTATCTTCCTTATTTAAAACAGCATTAAAACCATTCAGTAATTTAGAAGATGTGCGCGTTCAAACAGACAGACAAACAGACAGACAATAAAAATTTTTTTTAGGTTTTGTTACCTTTCTCTAACTGTTCCCTCTCCATTTTTGCTAAATATGTTCAGACATATCGGGGTCTACTGTTTTATTATATGTATATAGATTTACAAATAGTCAACGCATTGGAAGACATATTTTGTCTTCCCGATGTATCTGATGATGGTTTTGATACTGTATTGAACGATACTAAAAAACTATGACGAGCCTAATGACGGGCCTATGGCACCGACACCTGATCCACCTAGCAGCATAATACCTCTCGAAAGTCGAACCTAGCAGTTCATCTGTTGATTTTTCATCTAGCCCTCCGTCCTCCGTCGTCCCATCTCAACGCGATCGTTCTAGGCGGGCAGCAAGATTTGAAATTTTACCCAATATATACTCAGCAGACCTCAAGCCACACGGGCAGAGGGAATATTTTTACCACCGTGTTTACATTACATAAAACATTTAAAAAAAACAATCTAAAAACATGGTTTTTTTTATCTACCCTAGATGCTTATGTCCTATAAAGGGTTAAGCCATCGGTCCCGGCTGTTATCGATGGATGACAGTCGGTAGGCCAAGTCGGTGGCCTTAGGGCGGTTTGAAAACACCGGCCTCTGCCAATCCATCATTGGAGCAGCGTGGCAGAGTACACTCTAATCGCCTTCGACTGAAGGGAGACCCGTATCCCAGCAATGGGATGATTATGAGTTGATATGATGATGATGATGAGCGACGATAAAGTCGGGATAAGGAAATAGTTACAAAATAAAACTATAACGTTTTTGACTTTGTTCAAAAAGGTTAAGCTACAGGGCCAACCCTTAACCCGATCATCTTTGTTTTAGGCTCAAATTATAGCTGACTAAATTGTCCAGACGAGTTTTTCTCAAATTTTTGATATCATTCTTCGTTTCCAAAATATCGAGCGCCAAAATCAAAAATTCGGAAAGAAATTATATTTATTTTCACATTTTCGGCCATAACTTTTTTCGTTTTTGACTTTCTCAAATAACTCTTTTTGCACCTTACAGCTCTTGTGAATACGCGTATTTTGAGCCTTTTATGAATATCATATCTTCACAACTCTCCGAGATATAAGGGGATCGCACTTTTTCGTGAAATCGAAGCCTATACTGAAGCGAACGAAAAGACATTTCCAATGTCAAAAGACATATTTTGAGTTATTCTAGTCTTGCTACCAGGGAGAAAGGATTTTAGGAGACGATGTTCTGTTGTGATTTCAAAGTTCCGGAAAATGTCTATCTATATTCCTTATTTCCTGGTACCACGATGCACCTTACTTGCTACTTACCTTACCAACGACGCATCCGTTGATTTCGATGCATGACGAAAGTAGTATAAATTATGAAAAGCAGGTATAATTTTAATGAGATTGTGCAGATAACAAGATGTTTAATTACGAATAACGCTTAATAATAAAAAAAAAGAAAAAATATAAATATATAATTATAAAATTCACATTCAAAGTCCTAAATGACTGACTTGACTACATATCAACGCACAGCCCAAACCGCTTCGTCTAAAGATTCCAAATTTGGAATGTAGGTTTCTTACGAGCGACGTCTAGGGGTGTACTAAGAAAGATTTTTTTCATAATTCCCACGAGAAAGCGAGATATACGCAAACGAAATTGCGAGGATTTTACTGATCCGCTGGGTCTAGACTAGAGATTTCAAATTTGGCATGTAGGTCGGACCGGACCGGAATTTGTTTTTGAACAAAAATATTTTATTTTATTTGGAAAACAAAAATGCTTTGATAAGATGAAACACAGAAGAAAAAAAAAAAATTTTTATCTCCTAGTACTCACAATTTTTCTGTACTTTTTATATAGTTATTTTAAATTAAAATAATCAAGAACGAAGTGAATTTCTTGCGCGCTGTTTACTTAACGAACGACGAATACGAATTACGAATATTAAGAGTATTGGAGGCTTTCTTAACCCCTTCCATTCCTGTTTTCTTAGTAGCCGGACGCAGTAGGGGTGCAATGAAACTGAATTCGGAGTGCATGCCAAGTGCATGCATTCGCTGTGACACACTCCACGAACAAAACCTATATTTAAACACTTTGGCAAACATAATAGAATAATTAGAAAAATAATTAAATGGAAAATAATATAGTTTGTAACGAATTTTCAATTTTAATACACTATGTGTTTGTTTTCTTTTTTAGCACAGTGACAGCTGTAATTTATTGTATGATTGATTGAACAAAATAAATCAATCAATATATAGGGACAAATCACACAGATTGAGCTAGCCCCAAAGTAAGTTCGAAACTTGTGTTATGGGATACTAACTCAACGATACTATATTTTATTACAAAGACATACATAGATAAACATCCAAGACCCCAGGCCAATCAGAAAAAGTTCGTTTTTCATCATGACCCGACCGGATTCGAACTCGGAACTTCCTGGGTGGCGGGCAGGCATGGTAACCATGGCGCCACGGAGGTCGTCAACAAAAAATAACAAAGTCTCTCTTTTCACAAACATGCATTAAAATAATCTCAAATCCATAGGATTTATTACTTCACTAGCACTAAAAACTTATTCCGAATTACCTTCAATTACTGATTCGGATTTTAATTGTTTTTATTACGAGAATCTTATTGTAATTTATAAAATGAAATTCAGATTTCCTAGCCTTGATTTCGTCGTTCGAAATCTTCAAATCTAAAAAGCTGATCAAATATATTTTACGCCAAGTTACAGTTAGTACCCTACATAAGTGAAGCAATTTTGTGAAGAAAAAGTTTTGAAAACCCTTATGATTGCGTTATAACTCGAGAATTTTTTATTCAAGTGGAAAAAAAAGTCAAAGTCAAATCAAATAATGGATCCAAGTGGAAGGAGGGGAAAAACGAGACAAATTTTGTTTAGGCGTGTAGGATTTTTTATTAAAACTTGTATTTTATTGAAATGAAATGAAATGAAATCGTTTATTTCAATTCACAAACAAAATATTGTGTATCCAACAAAGTATTAATTGAATGAAAGTTTGTTTGAATGAGTAAAACGTATTTTTTCCAGTCACGCTACTAAGGAGACAGTGATATTATAGAGATTGATTTTTAATTAAAGTTACTGCTAAATCCTGACTGCACCTAGTTTCCTGGTACTCAGACAGATGCAATATATACATATGCATCTGCAGGGTTCGATGCATCCATCACAGAGCATGCGCACACAGAGATTATTAGATATAGATTTACAGGAAATATTTTCGCACGTCAAAATTTTTTTTTAATCCTACCAGCACTTCGACGTGAATGGCCTGTTGAGAAGAAGTGCCGCAAGAAAGTCAACAAACAGCCTTTTTTGAAAGCCAATATACATAATTATTTAAAAGTAGTTTGGGGTTTTTTATACATTGCAAAATAAGTATTGTTTGGTACAGAGGAGCAAATTACTATGTCCACAAATTTTTATCTTTAAAATAATCTTCTACTTCATAATAACTTTTTTTCATCAAGCAACTTTTGATAGTCGACTTAAATTTATGCAGAGGCAAATCAATAAAACTTCGTGGCAGCTTGTTGAACATTTTTATGCTTAAACCTATAACGGCCATTCTTCGATTAGCTAGATTTTGTGCGTCCGGGCTTGTATATTCATATTATTATCAAATTCAAAAAGGGAAATATTTTTATATGTTAGTTAGCATCCATGTCTAGCTGGTAACAAAAACATAGGCCCCGATTACATAGTTATCTGGCTAAATTAATTTCACAAACCTCTGTTCTCTAAGCACCGTGCCCTGTCCGCACCCCAAAATGTGGTTAAAACTTGCTTGTAACTTTTATGATGTACGGATTTTATTTTTTCCATTCAACATTTTAATGAGTATTAGGCAACGGGTATCACATGAAAAAATATCCACTCAATAAAATCAGTCTGTAAATAATTATCAATGAGTAACCGCATGTCCGAACTAAAGTTATAATTGCCGTGACGTTTTCTTTTCGAGGGTGCACATTCCTAATTACGATATTTGGCACATAACTACTTGTACACGTCTCAAGCCCTCAGTTTCTGCCGCGGTCTTGCAGCAGGTGCAGGTCTTTTACGTTAGTGTATAAGTCAATGAAGCACGTTAGTATATAATTACCGTATCCTTCGTTCAAAAATTTTCTAATTACCGTGTACTTAATTTTATACTAGATTGGTTAAGGTAGACTCTAGTTGCTTATATAAATAGAAACAGTGCTTTGGTCTCAGTACAGTGTTGTAATGCAGTATTTCAATACTCTGTAGGTTTTCGAAAATTTTATGAAAAATCGGCGTTTTCTAATTACCGTATACCAATTACCATGTATTTCTAACTACCGTTGTATGAAATTATTAAACTTTTGCTGTGCCGATTTAGTTCCAAACTCCTTCCATTTCCTCAGTTACTCCAGCTACTTTCATGTCATTTCTCACGCCATCACTCCATCTCTTTTTTGGCCTACCCCTGCCCTTCCATCCATCCACATTCATTCTTGGCACCCTCTGGGTCACATGACTGTCCAGACTGTCCACCCTGCGCATCATATGGCCAAACCATCTCAGTCTCTGACCTCTCTTATCGGTTACAGGCGCCACCTTTAAACTCCCCCTTATGTGTACATTCCTGACTTTGTCCCTTCTCGTCACTCCACACATCCATCCACCTCAGCATCCTCCAGCAACATAACCCGAAGGAATAAGTATGGACTGAGCGTTGAACCCTGGTGCACACCTACATCAACAGAAAAGCATTCTGTTGTACTGACGCGGGACCCGGTCGTAGGCCTTTTCGAGGTCCACGAATACCATATGTAGGTTTTTGTGTGCTCTTTTGTACTTTGTTGTGCCTCCATTATTTTCTCCCACAGCTTTAATGTGTGTGACATCAAGTTAATCCCCCTGTAGCTATTGCACTCCTGGACATCCCCCTTTCTTTTAAAAATAGGTACCAAGGAACTGTCTTGCCATTCCTCTGGGATGACATCCTGAACCAACAATTCATTAAGAAACAAAGTGAGCCACTTGCATCCATAATCCCCTAGAACCTTCCAGACTTCTATTGGTATTGTGTCCGGGCCAACTGCTTTTCCATTCTTAATTTTCCTCAAGGCGTTCTTTACCTCTAATTCATCTACCTTAGCTATCATGCCTATATCTATGTCATTAAGTTTTCTTTTCCATCATAATCATTCTCAACATTAAGTAATTTTTCAAAATATCCCTTCCATCGGTCTCTAATGTCACTATCTTTTACCAATGTTTTACCGCATTCGTCTTTCACACATTTTACGTGACAAATGTCTTTCGATCTTTGATTGCGCTGTTTAGCCATTCTGTATAGTTTTTTCTGACCTAGTTCATTATCTAATTCATTATATACTTTTTCTTCTACCCCGGATTTGGAACTCGCAACCACCACCTTTTCCCGACTCCTCGCCTCGTTATACCTCTCCCTCAATTCAGTTTTCCTATGATCATGTCACGTAACTCTGCCATTCCTTGAATGCACTCTTTTTGATTTTTAATGCTTTTTGGACACTTACGTTCCACCACCACGTTTCCTTTTTCAATTTTCGCCCACCTCGTGTTTCCCCAAGGACTTCTTTTGCAGCAGTTCTTATTGCTTTAGCCATTTCCTTCCAATTAGCATCAACATTCATACCTCTTATCGTGTAGTTGTGTCTATACATGTTATACATGTCATTTTTATTATTATTTTAAATAGACATAATGATCTTTTCTAATTACCATTACATTAAGTAATAGATTTATCTAATTACCGTACCCATGAAATGTTTAAGTCTCATTAACTCGGAAACCGCTTTTAATAAACGAATGCCATTTTAATTGTTACATTCGCATGTTTCATGAGTTACATATTTCAATCCTTTTAAAACAAACTAGAGAAAAATAAAAAAGGGTACGGTAATTAGGCGAAGAACGCCTAATGTCGAGAATGACCGATAAAACTATTACCAGTCTTGTGAAGTCTGAGGCTCGGAACGGCAAGCTTACGTCTATTTCTGGTGTTGAAGCTATGGTAGTCTGCATTTTTTAGAAAAACATCATAGTTTTTGCGCACACACAAAATACAATCAAAAATGTATTGAGACGCCACGGTTAGTATTAATTTCCTTAAATAATTCTTGAAGCGAGTCGCGTGGTCTAAGGTTGTATATGGCATGAATGGCCTTCTGATATAGCGAGATTGCCCTACTGATCGCTCGAAAGACGCGGTTCGACAAGAAATGTTCATAGAAGCACGCGTCGTTGTAACACCGGCATATTTCGTACTCTAGTCTTGCTAGGTACCAGGGAGAAAGGATTTTATGGGAGGTGTTTTTAGCCGTGATTCTAAAGTTCCGGTGTCTATATTCCTTATTGACGGGGAAAATGATTCATATCGCGATAGTGTTTTCGACAACCACGCTAACGAAGCCGCGGGCACAGCTAGTTACATATATAACTAGCACAGAGGTTAGTTACTTCATTAGGAAATTGTAAAACCTTTTGTTGTGGAAATAAATAAAATGAAATTAAAATACTACATGTGGTCCAACGTTCGAATCCCGATTGGGTCATGATTAAAAACGACTTTTTCTGATTAGATGATTATGTACTAATACTTAATTGTTCAACTAAATGTAACGTTTTATAAATAAATAAAAAAATAAATAAAATGTGTATTTGCCATAAAATATAGTATCGTTGAGGTTATTATCACATAACACAAATCTCCAACTTTGCGTTCGTTAATGTAAACTCAGTCTATTTAATTTCTGTAATTTTGTTTTTAATTCGCTTCGCTTAAGCGGCTACTTAAATTATTTCGTTTCTGATGTAACTGGAAGAGGAAACTAATCTCCTGTAACACAGGTATTATATATCTAGCACAGAGATTAGGGGCTTCATTAGGAAATTGTAAAAACTGTGTTATGTCAACGTTGGATGATTATGTATACATAATATGTATTTGTTATAAAATATAGTATCGTTGAGTTAGTATCAGATAACACAAGTCGCGAACTTCCTTTGGGGCTATCTCATTCCGTGTGTGTTGATTGTACGTTAGCGCGATACAAAAATCGGCTCAAAGGAATTATTATTAAATTCCAGTAGAAGTAAGATCAAGAAACGAATGGCTGTTGTTGTTATAGCGACATTGCCCTGATCGCTCCCTTCTCTTTCTAAGCGATAGTAGCGGTTCAACCAGGAAATCGGTTCAACCAGGACACGAGACGAATTGCTTGCTACCAAGGAGTAAGGACTTTAGGGGAGGTTTATTTGGCCGTGACCGTGATTGCAAAGTTCCGGTAAATATCTGTCTATATTCCTTATTTCCTGGTACTATGATGCACCTTACTTGCACCAACGCATCCGTTGGTTTCGATGCATGGACAAAAGTGGTGTGTTCATATAATTACAAGGAGCAGATAAAAAGATGTATACGAATGACGCTTATTAATTTATAAAAATGAAAAATGTTATTAAACATTTCTATGTACATTTGTATGATATATTCACTTGAAGATATTAAAATAATTATTTGACTTGCACTGTATGTAGGGGTGGAATCTTGGAACGAAAATTTAAACCACTTTCCGAAGACCGATTGAGCTGAAATTTTGCATGAATCTGTAAATCAGATGACAATACAATATTATGATGACAAAATTATGTTTGTGTTCCGTTTTTCGTACAAAACCGTTCCGACCGAAACCCTATAGGGTACTTCCGGTTGTCCTAGAATCATGAAATTTGACAATACGCAAGATCATTTAGCACAAGTACTTATAGGAATAAATATGAGAACCGTAAATTTGTAGTTACTTCTACAACCAATATAATGTGACCCTACCCTTGGTACATTTTACATTGGCAAATGGCTCTTTTTGTACTGGTTTTTAAATTAAAATGTATTTTATCTAATATTATGGTACGGAACCCTCAATGCACAAGTTCTACTTGCCTTTATTTTATTTTTGATGGGTACATAAACCCGTTAGTTTGCCGCAGGGTGACTGTAGTAAAATCGGGAAATTATATAGGTATTCTAATTGCTGGTGCTAGTTACATTACAAAAAAATAACAAATTAAATTCATTAGACTAGTACCGCCTCTCGAAAATAGATGGCGCTGTACGAAATCTGAATCTCGCCACAGACAGATTGTTGCGAAAGATCCGCGGCCAAGGAGGCCGCATGCTGCGCGGCCGCGCTGGACTGGCCGGCGACATATTATTTTTGTTTTTTTGTTTTTGTTTTTAGACATCCAGTCTATCTCTGTGTGTTCATGCGCACACAGAGATAGACTGTAGTTATTAAATCTATGATAAATCTATACGCTGGTTTTTTTATAACACTTAAGTGGCAAACAAGCATACGGCCCGCCTGATGGTAACTCTCCTTCCACTTGGATCCATTGCTTGCCGACTCTGTAGAAAGTGGAGCTCAGGAGACGCTGTGATATAAAATGCTTTGTCCTGAATGACTGGCTGACAATTCAGCGCATAGCGCAAAATCGCTGATCGTAGATCTAAAACTTGGACGGGAGTTTTTTAGAACGTAGGCATCTATTAAGAAACGATTTTTCAAAATTCTCACGGGAAAGCGGTATACACACAAATGAAGTTACACGAATTTCGCTGGTAAAGATTATAATAATAAGGTAGGTTGAAAAAGTATATTAGCGAGAAAATATTGTAAAGGGTTTTATATGCATTTTTTTCATATTGTCTAATAGTTTTGTCTATCATAACTATTCTTAATATTAATTTAAGACTCCATTATAAGTGAATTGTACGTATTCTGTATGAGTCAATAAAGTTCTTTAAACCTTTTTTTTTTATAATATCCAACAATAAGCAAATAAACATTTTGAAACTTCTTATGTCATAGTGAGAAGTCCAAATTGCCACGAAGTTCGTCAGAATAGAACATGCTTGTTAGTGATGAGTGTCCAGTTGTTTTCGGAGTACCGTAGGGCAGTATTCTCGGCTTAAGTCTATAAATATTATTATTGAAGCAGTTATTTTCTTGGCTTAGACACAAGTTAATTCGATTATTTATAAATGTATTATTACTTTTTTAAAAGACGTAGGATAGATCACTGACCTCTGCCAATCCGCATTAGAGCAGCATGACAGAGTACGCTCTAATTCCCTTCCATTTTTATTTTAAAATAGTATTTTTCTACAACAACTTTAATACATATTACAAATTATGTCGCCTTGTTACAAGTTAAGAAACATTTTTTTTCCAGTAGTCGGTTTAGTTCATATAAAGGAACTACAAGTCAAGTCAGGAGACAAAAAGTCTCAATAGTTCCTTTGTAAACTTAGGGATGGTATCGGAAGAAGTTTGGGGTTTTGGAATATGTTAGAAATAATTTTGAGATTTGTTTTGTAAGTCTCAGTCGGTGAACTTTTTCGTTCACCGGTCTCAGTAGTTCCTATCGAAACTCTAAAGAGAGACTATGGGACAAATTGCAAAGTTCCGAGAAATATCTGTCTAAATTCCTCATTTCCTGGTACCATGATGCACCTTACTATGCACAACCTGCATCCCCGTCGGTTTCGATTCATGGACAAAAGTGGTACAATCACTTTTAGTAGAATTACGAGGTTAAAGCAGATAAAAAGATGAATTACGAATACGGCTTATTACTTTATAAAAATGAAGAATGTATTAAACATTTCTATATACATTTGAATGATATATTCACTTGAAAATATTAAAGTAACAAACAATAACATTTTTTTATTTATTAAGAAGGATCAAAAGATTTAAAAAGCGGAAATTGTTTTGTTTTGAATGCAAAGTTCAAACACGAAAGAAGTTGCATTGCAAATCAGTTTTAGTAGCAATTATTTTCTTACACACAAGTTAATTCGATTATAGATACATTTAATTTTTACATAATTTATTATTATTATTGTTTAAAAAAGACTCGTTTGAAAACACTGACCTCTGCCAATCCGCATTAGAGCAGCGTGGCAGAGTACGCTTTAACCCCCTTCCATTGCAGGGACACGTGACGAGTGAATTCGTTGCGAGCTCCAAGACAGTAGAGTTGTTTTTCCAATGGAGAGTCCATGTCAATGAATTAAATGTTTTTAAATTAATTTAAATAGTGTTTTTCTACAACAGTTTAATAAGTGCCCGCCCTGCGCTAACAAAAAAATACATATTTTGAATTATTCTAGTCTTGCTACCAGGGAGAAAGGATTTTAGGGGACGATGTTCTGTTGTGATTTCAAAGTTCCGGGAAATATCTGTCTATATTCTTTATTTCCTGGTACCACGATGCACTTTACTTGCATCAACGATGCATCCGTTGGTGCATGACGAAAGTGGTATAATTATAAAAACAGGTATAATTTTTATAAGATTGAGCAGATAAAAAGATGTTTAATTACGATTAACGCTTATTAATTACAAAAAGAAAAAATATAAAAATATCTATATATATAAAATTCAAAGTCCTAACTGACTGACTTGACTACATATCAACGCACAGTCCAAACCGCTTGGTCTAGAGTTTTCAAAATTGGAATGTAGGTTTCTTACGAGCGGCGTACTAATAAAGAATTTTTCATAATTCCCACGAAAAAGCGAGATATACGCAAACGAATCCGATCGACCGAAACGAAACGATACGATCCGCTGGGTCTAGACTAGAGATTCCAAATTTGGCAAGTAGGTTCCTTATAAGGGCCGGACCGACCGGACCGGACCGGACCAGATGGAACCGTACCGTTGCGGGCCGTGCCGGACCGGAACGAACCGGTTTTGAATGGCAGAGAGTGCACCATTTACTTTGATAGTATTGGGACACTTGTGGTTAACATTGAAAATAAAAGAAGTTAACATTGAAAATCAAAGAACTTAAACAGAAGAATAAGAAATTATTGCTGTCATATAACTTAACCCTTATCTAGTTTCGTAAATTCGATATACGTAACTGGGGCCGCGTAGCATATAGCGTCTAGCAAGTAAGCACATAAAAAACTAACAAATAAATGACAAAGTCTCTCATTTCACAAAAAATAAAATGCATTAAAATAATCTCTAATCCTTAGGATTTTCACTTCACGATCACTAAAAATTTCTTCCGAACTACTTTCAATTACTGATTCGGATTTTAACTGATTTTATTACGAGAATTAACCTGCAAGTCGGCGTGGTTGAGAGGAATCTTATTGTAATTTATAAAATGAAATTCAGATTTCCTGGCCTTGATTTTGTCCTTCGAAATCTTCAAATCTAAAAAGCTGATCAAATATATTTTACGCCAAGTTACACAATTAGGACCCTACATATGTGAAGCAATTTTGTGAATAAACGAGACAGTTTTTGTTTGGGCGTGTAGGATTTTTTATTATAGCTTGTATTTTATTTTGAACAAAATCTTCAGAATGAAGTTTTGTTTGAATGAGTAAAAAACGAATTTTTTCCAGTCACGCTACTAAGGAGACAGTGATATTATAGAGATTGATTTTTATCAGTTACTGCTAAATCCTGACTGCACCTAGTTTCCTGGTACTCAGACAGATGCAATATATACATATGCATCTGCAGGCTTCGATGCATCCATCACAGAGCATGCGCACACAGAGATAGACTGTAGGTAGTTATTAAATCTATGTATGGACGCTTGCAATACCCGCTTTGCCAACCCTGTAGAAAGTGGAGCTCAGGAGACGCTGTGTATATAAAATGCTTTGTCCTAAATGACTGGCTGACAAATCCGCGCATAGCGGAAAATAGCTGATCGTATATTTAAAACTTGGACGGGGGTATTTTAGAACGTAGGCATCTATTAAGAAAGGATTTTTCAAAATTCTCACGGGAAAGCGGTATACACACATAAACGAAGTTGCACGAATTTTGCTGGTAAATAAAAAATTATAATAATATCCAACAATGAGCAAATAAACATTTTGAAATTTCTTATGTATTGAGTTATGTCATAGTGAGAAGTCCAAATCGCCACGAAGGTCGTCAGAATAAAACATACTTGTTAGTGATGGATGAGTGCTCAGTTGTTTTTGGAGTACCGCAGGGCAGTATTCTCGGCCCAAGTCTTTTTTTAATTTACATTAATGATCTGTGTCAGCATACTCTTGATAACGGGCGAATATTCACCTACGCCGACTATTCTGCATTGATCTTTTCTGGTGCAACTTGAGAAAGCATTTCTATATGCTGAAAAGGGTCTGCATAGAGTTGGAAACTGGCTGGATGTTAACGATCCATATTGCGAATATCCATCTCATTTAAATTGCACCTGTCAGACGATCCAAAAAGTTTCCAATATCAAATATTTGGGTGTATGTAATTATTGATGACAAGTTAAGTTGGAAAGATCACATTGGGAGTGGTCCCCTTTCAAATACGTGTGGTAGTGGTACCACACGTATTTGAAAGTTGATTTGGATGTTTAAAAAACTTAGGCATGTACCAGATTTTAAACTTCTAACTATATGACGAAGGCACATATAAAAATAGGCGCACAATAAGCAGCATTTGTGCACTTCCGTCCCTTAGGACAAGCTTTGCTAGACGAATCGGCTCAGAAGAATTATTATTAAATTCCAGTAGAAGTAAGATGAAGAAACGAATGGCTGTTGTTGTTATAGCGAGATTGCCCTGCAGATCGCTCCCTTCTCTTTCTAAGCGAAAGAAGCGGTTCAACCAGGAAATGAGCACGAGACAAAATTAAATGTCGCCGTTATAACACCGGAATATTTCGTACTCTAAGTCTTGCTTGCTACCAGGGAGTAAGGATTTTAGGGGAGGTTTATTAAATTTGGCCGTGACCGTGATTTGCAAAGTTCCGTGAAATATCTGTCTATATTCCTTATTTCCTGGTACTACGATGCACCTTTTGTGCAACCGGCCTGCATTTTCGATGCATCGGAAAGTGGAGCACAATTTATTGTATTTTAACAGAACGATTTTCGTTCACCAATTTTTAACATAATATTATATTATTGAAGCAGTTATTTTTTTCGCTTACACACATGTTAATTTGATTATTGATAAATTTAAAATGTATTACTGTTTTTAAAAAAAAAGACGGTTTGATAGATAACACTGACCCTGCCAATCCGCATTAGAGCAACGTGGCAGAGTACGCTCTAATTCCCTTCCATTTATATTTTTAAAAAGTGTTTTTCTACAACTATGTATATATATCACAGACAAAATAACCTAATACATAACTACTTAATTTATACTTTCATTCGGTCATTCAATATTTTTTTATTGATAAATCGATCTCTTTGTTTACTTTGTTTTTTTGTCGCGTCACAAGCGAAAGTGTGAGATGGCGTTATGCTAATTGCGCGAAGAGAGAAAGGGATTACAAAAAAGACATCAACGAATACCCAATTTTGAAATTTGAACATATTTTTGTCAGGAGCGAGTTTATGAAATATTGAATTAACTTTTACGCTATTAATTATTACTTACCGGTGAAATGTGATGCCGTCCTTGGAAAGGCTAGATGTTGTGCTTGATTTTCCACACAGTTTTACAACACAATACGGCATTTTGATATCTTGCATTGCACGTCAGTCTTGGTCTTGAGCTTTCCGCATCGACATTAGCGATGTCATCGGACCATCGCATCGGTTGTCTGCCCACGTTCCTACGACCAGTTCTGGTTTTTCACTCCAGTACCACTTTACCCCATCTCTCGTCGTGTGTTCGGCATATGTGTCACTTTTTACGGGTTATGATTTTGGCTATGTCGGTGAGTTTTGTTCTTCTTCGGATCTGTATTTCTTACTTTATCGTGAAGAGAAATACCTAACATAGCCCGTTCCATTGCTCTTTGGGTGACCTGCAACTTGTGGATGACTTGTTGCGTGAGCGTCCATGTTTCTGACGCATACACCAGAACTGGGAGGACACATTGTTCAAAGGCTCTGCGCTTGAGGTTCATGGGTATATCCCCCTTAAACACGCCGGATAGCTTGCCGAACGCTGCCCAACCGAGTTGGATGTTGGATCTCCTTATCCTGGCCATATTTTTTCGGGCCCAATCTCTGTCCAGTTGAGTAGTATATCTCTCAACGATGTCGAGGTGTCATGTTTGGTGTGTCATGTTTGAGGTGTTGTCATCCATGGCTGTAGGTGTTAGTATCTTGGTTTTTGCCATGTTCATCTTTAACCCTACTGTCGCTGATACATCGTATAGTTCCTGAACCATAACTTTTAGGTCTTTCAAGCTTTCGGCGAAAAGAACGATGTCATCTGCAAAGCGAAGATGGGTTAGGCGTTTACCATTGATGTTGATGCCTTTGCCTGACTAGTTCAGAAGCCTAAATATATCCTCCAAACATGACGTGAACAGCTTGGGGGAAATGGTATCTCCCTGTCTTACTCCTCTCTTCACCGGTATATGCCTTGTCAGCTCATGCAGTTTGACTTGCATTGTAGCGGCACGGTAGACTGCTGACTGTCAGTCTAGTTAGTTCCTTTAGAATCTCTAAAGAGGTACTACTGGGACAAATTGTAAAGTGCCGGGAAATATCTGTCTATATTCCTTATTTCCTGGTACAATGATGCACCTTACTGTGCACCGATGCATCCATTGGTTTCGATGCATGGACAAAAGTGGTGCAACACTTTTAGTAGTAGCACATAATTACGAGGAGCAGATAAAAAGATGTACTTATACGAATGACGCTTATTAATTTATAAAAATGAAAAATATTATTACATTTCCATGTACATTTGTATGATATATTCACTTGAAAATATTAAAATTACAAACAATAACATATATTTTAAAAGCTTTTATTTAACTTGCACTGTATGTATGTAAGTGTGGAATGTGGAATCTTGGAGCGAAAATTTGAACCACTTCCCGAAGACCGATTGAGCTGAAATTTTGCATGAATCTGTAAATCAGATGGCAATACAATACAATGATAACAAATTATGTTTGTGTTCCATTTTTCGTACAAAACCGTTTCGACCGAAATGATTCTAGGACAACCGGAAGTACCCTACAGGGTACTTCCGGTTGTCCTAGAATCATGAAATTTGGCAATAAGCAAGATCAGTTACTTCTACAACCAATACAATGTGACCCTACCCTTGGTACATTTTACATTGGTAAATGGCTCTTTTTGTACTGGTTTTTAAATTAAAATGTATTTTATCTAATATTATGGTACGGAACCCTCATGCGCGAGTTCTACTTGCCCTTGACCGGTATTTTATTTTTGATGGGTGATAAACCCGTAAGTTTGTCGCAGGGTGACTGTAGTATTTTAATTGCTGGTGCTAGTTACATTACAAAAAAAAAATACAAATTAAATTCATTAAACTAGTACCACCTCTCAACAATAGATGGCGCTATACAAAATCTGAATCTCGCCAAAGACAGTTGTAAGACAGATTGTAAATTAAAATACTTAACAGTACCTATAGGTTTTGATTCCCTTCAGAGTGTCGAAATATGGATTTTTTTAATATAGCTTGTATTTTATTCACAAACATAATCTTGTATCCAACAAAGGATTGATTGATTTGCATTTTGATGAAGCCAGAACCAGATTTGATGAATTTTTGTTTGAATGAGTTAAACGTATTTTTTTCCAGACACGCTATTATTATGGAGACAGTGATATTATAGAGATTGATTTTTATTAAAGTTACTGCTAAGGCCTGAGTGCACCTAGTTTCCTGGTACTCAGACAGATGCAATGTATACATATGCATCTGCAGGCTTCGATGCATGAGATGCATCCATCACAGAGCATGAGCACACAGAGATAGACTGTAGTTATTAAATCTATGGTAAATCTATACACTGGTTTTTTTAGAACACTTAAGTGGCAAACAAGCATACGGCCCGCCTGATGGTCACTCTCCTTCCACTTGGATCCATTGCTTGCCGACTCTGTAGAAAGTGGAACTCAGGAGGCGCTGTGATTTAAAATGCTTTGTCCTGGATGACCGGCTGACAAATCAGCGCGTAGCGCAAAATCGCTGATTGTAGGTCTAAAACTTGGACGGGGGTTCTTTTAGGACGAATCGACGATCCATTAAAAAAGGATTTTTCAAAATTCTCACGGGAAAGCGGTATACACGCAAACGAAGTTGCAAGAATTTCGCTGGTAAAGATTATAATATTAAGGTGAGATTGAAAAAATATATTAGCGAGAAAATATTGTTAAGGGTTTTATATGGATTGTTTTTCATATTGTCTAGTTTTGTCAATTTATAGAAGCTTTTATAAAAGCGTTCATTAATTTTATCATAACTATTATCTTAATATTAATTTTAGACTCTATTATAAGTGAATTGTACGTATTCTTTACGAGTCAATAAAGTTCTTTAAACCTTTTTTTAAATAATATCCAACAATAAGCAAATAAACATTTTGAAACTTCTTATCCAAATCGCCACGAAGGTCATCAGAATAAAACATACTTGTTAGTGATGAGTGCCCAGTTGTTTCCGGAGTACCGCAGGGCAGTATTCTCGGCTTAAGTCTATATAAATATTATTATTGAAGCAGTTATTTTCTTGGCTTACACACAAGTTAATTAGATTATTGATAAATTTATTATTACTTTTTAAAAAAGACGTAGGATAGATCACTGACCTCTGCCAATCCGCATTAGAGCAGCATGGCAGAGTACGCTTTAATCCCCTTCCATTTTTTTTTAAAATAGTTTTTTTCTACAACAATTTATTATAATACATATAAGTGCCTTGTTACAAATTATGAAACATTTTTTTTTCCAGAAGTCGGTTTAGTTCATTTCTAGGAACTTCAAGTCAAGTCAGGAGACAAAAAGTCTCAATAGTTCCTTTGTAAACTTAGGGATGGTATCGGAAGAAGTTTGGGGTTTTGGAATATGTTAGAAATCGTTTTGAGATTTGTTTTGTTAGTCTCAGTCGGTGAACTTTTTCGTTCATCGGTCTCAGTAGTTCCTATAAAATATCTGTCTAAATTCCTTATTTCCTGGTACCATGATGCACCTTACTATGCACTGCATCCCCGTCGGTTTCGATTCATGGACAAAAGTAGTGCAATCACTTTTAGTAGAATTACGAGGTTAAGCAGATAAAAAGATGAATTACGAATAACGCTTATTACTTTATAAAAATGAAGAATGTATTAAACATTTCTATATACATTTGAATGATATATTTCTTTGAAAATATTAAAATAGCAAACAATAACATTTTTTTATCAGTAAATTCCTCTATTCCACAGGGTAGTGTTCTGGGGTGTCTTCTGTTTCTGCTGTACGTAAACGACCTCCCAAAAGCAATGGATGAGAAATGTGTACTCTTTGCTGACGATGTCTCTATTTTGACATCGGCTCAAAATAACACAAATCTGACACAACACCTAACAGAAATTCTAAAAAAGACAAAGATTGGCTAGATGACCATAATTTAGAAATCAACTATAATAAAACAAAAATAATGATATTCCACCCCTATCAGAAGCCACCGTTGAATATAAAATTGAACTTTAACGGCATAGACTTAGAAGTAGTCAACGAATTCACCCTGCTAGGCGTAAATATCGACAGCAACATAAATTGGAAATCTCACACTCAAAAACTCTGCAGTAAATTATCTAAGTTTGTGTATGCACTCAGAGAAATAAAAAAATCTACTGACAGCGAATCCGCCACAGTAACATATTATGCTTACGCCTACTCATGGCTGAGTTATGGCACTCTTCTATGGGGAAATGGAACAGACTGGAAAAAAAATTTACATTGCAGAAACGACTCATAAGAATAATACATAATATTAAGCCCACTGATAGTTGCAAACCCTACTTTAAAAAATATACTAATAAATAAATGTTATTATAATATCAA
Organism: Endotricha flammealis; assembly: GCA_905163395.2. NCBI lineage: Eukaryota > Metazoa > Arthropoda > Insecta > Lepidoptera > Pyralidae > Endotricha > Endotricha flammealis. The sequence continues at coordinate 23,385,050 of LR990852.1, forward strand.
TGAATTCCTAGAAGACAAATATATCTCATAAAAATAATACATAATATCTGTGAATTACAAATATAATAAGTAATAGACATACAGCGGCCCCTCTCTCATTGCAGCGCCCATCAGGGTCCTTAATTGTTACTAGATTTAAGATGACACCTGTATACCTACATTAAGGAAGCAATAAATGATTGATTGATTGATTATTATTATTAAGAAGGATCAAAAGATTTTTGGGGAAATTGTTTTGTTGTGAATGCTAAGTTCCGGAAATTATTTGTCTATATTCCTTACTTCCTGGTACTATGATGCACCTTTCATGTGTAATCTGCATCTCGGTTTGGATGCAACGAAAGAAGTTGCATTGCAAATCAGTTTTAGTAGAAATTATTTTCTTACACACAAGTTAATTCTATTAAAGATACATTTAATTTTTACATAATTTATTAATATTATTGTTTAAAAAAGACTGTTTGATAACACTGGTCTCTGTCAATCCGCATTAGAGCAGCGTGGCAGGGTACGCTTTAATCCCCTTCAATTGCAGGGAGACCCGTACAGTGGGATGATTATGGGTTGATTGATATCATGATCTTTTTGATTGAATTCATTGCGAGTTCCAAGATACTAGAGTTGTTTTTCCAATGGACATAAATTAAATATTTTTAAATAATGTTTTTCTACAACATACACATATTTTTATTTATATAATAAACTTAAGTGCCCACCCTGCAATAGCAAAAAAAAACAAATTTTGTATTATTTTAGTCTTGCTACAAGGCAAAAAGGATTTTAGGTGAAGTTGTTTTGTTGTGATTGCAAAGTTCCGAGAAATATCTGTCTATATTCCTTACTTCCTGGTACTGCGATGCACCTTTCATGTGCACCGGCCTGCATTCGATGCATCGACGGAAATAAATGAATTGAATTGAATTGAGTTTCTAAGTTATAGTCATTAGGAACCAACGCTGGCGGGAGTTGGTGCCAAGTTTTTACTGTGCGAGGAAGGAAGTGTCGTTTTCATTCAGATGATGTTGATGAAACTGTAGGGCAACCATGAAAGGAAATTCCAACGAATGACGTTTCGTTGAATTCTAACCAGTTTTGAACGTTATTCTAACTAGTAATGTCTTTTTTGACAGGACTACGTGTTTTGTTGTTTCGTATGGACACTTTCTTGGTAGCATGGTAGTTCTTTAATGGTTGGTGTCTGTGGCGGATGGTACGATTGTGGAACCGAGCAGCTGGAATAAGATTGACAACTCCTCGGAAAAAAGGTTGTAAAGTCTGTAGAGCACGCATAATGAGAAATAACTGGGTCGCCGACTTTGCGCGTTTCTCTGCGTTGGATGCGGTCAAAACATAAGGATGTTTTCGCTTAAAAATATTAAAATACATTACCTTTTTTTGGGAAAACAATAACTTTGACTGGAAATAAAGGAACAGTCCACCTATAGTGAAAGATCAGTTCGACAAGAAATATCGTAAGTTGAGCACGAGACGAATTGAGGAGTGCGCACGTTGCGCGTCGTTGTAACACCGGAATATTTCGTACGATCTTTTAGTCTTGCTACCAGGGAGAAAGGATTTAGAAGAGGTTTTTTAGCCGTGAAGTTTCCGAACATATTATCTGTTTTATTCCTTATTTCCAGGTACCATGATGCACCTTACTTGCATCAACGCATCCGTTGGTTGACGAAAATGGCATAAGCGTATTTTTATAATTTTTATGAGATTAAGCGGATAAAAAGATGTTTTAATTACGAATAACGCTTATTAATCACAATTAGGTGCGAAACCCTAAAAAAATTTTTAACATTTATGGGTACAAAAATATTAAAATAGCAAAAATAACATAACTATTTTATTTTTCACTAGAGAAACCCGCGCAACTTCGTTTGCGTTTATCCCGCTTTCCCGTGGGAATTTAAAAAAATTCTTTCTTATTGGTTGCCTACATCACACACCCAAATTTCAGGTCTCTACGGTCAAGACAAAACATTTTCATATGTATACATGATTATTTTTCTATTTATATAAGTACTTCTCATTACAATCTTTGGAGTGGGCGTTTATGAAATAGGCTAGCCCGACCGGTGAACTACCACCCTTATACAGAATATTGATGTGAAGCAGCAATGCGTTTCGTTCGGAGAGTGAAATATCCGAAATTGTTGTTTGCCACCTTTGTGGTATAAAAAAAATCTAACTCCTTCCTTATACTATTTCTCGCTATATATCCTGTATTTTCCTGTTATAGGTCGGCAACGGGTCAGGGACCCTAGAATCTATGTGCTCCATAGTCGACTGTAATCACCTAATATCAAATGATCCATATTCCTGAGCTTGTTTTCCAACCACTTCCGTAAAAAAAATGTTTAAATATATGGGTATTTCAATACATACAACCTCAGCCTACAACCATCCCTACAACAACACTACGAAATATTAGAGCGAGTCGACGTAATGAGATTTTCTATAAGTGAGAAAGAGACAATATCAATATGCCATTTAACCATTGACCAATTTAACTTGAACCCTGTCAAATATTATAAATTTAATATTTAATTACTTACTGTTTATTATCGTTGAATATGATTCAGTCCGCTTTATACATAGTTAGAATTTTAGCTGTTTTCCGAGATCACAAACAGAATAAATAGTACGACGACATTATGAAATCATTTTGTTTGAATATTCACAATTTATAAAAATATTACATGACAGACTTCACTTCACGGATGTGTCAAAATGAAATGTAATTGAATCAAAAGCACTAAGGAGTATGAGTATTGATATCAAATCGAAGAAAATTACCCACAAAATACATATTTTTCAAGAATTTCAATAAAATAAGAATCACGTCTTCCATCAATTCTCTTAAACAATTTTTATGCAAAATTTGAAGTAGATTGGACCAAGGAATCAAGTTGTCCCATAGTAACTTTACCCCCCTTTTTCACCCCCTTAGAGTTCGAATTTCGAAAAATCCTTTCTTATCGGACGCCTACGTCATGTAATAGGTCCATCTGCCAAGTTTCAGATTTTTACGATGAGCGGTTTAGGCTGTGCGTTGATTCTCAGTCAGTCAGTCAGTCAGTCAGTCAGTCAGTCAGTCAGTCAGTCAGGACAAAGCATTTTATATATATAGATAAGATGAAACACAGCAGAAAAAAAATGATTTTTATAATCCTAGTAGTACCTACAATTTCTGTACCTTTAATTAGTTTAATTTTAAATTAAAATAATCAAGAAAGAAGTGAATTTCGTGCGCGTTGATTATTTAACGAACGACGAATACGAGTTATTTACTAAGATTGCGTACTTCGTAAAGTCTGTGGATTTTTTAGGACAGTGACAGCTGTAATTTGATTGATTTTTAGGACGCGAAAACATAACGGCCGCTGTATGCGTAAGGTGGTGCGGCAGCGGCATGTTTTCTAACGAGCAAAACAAGCCCTGAAAAACAATCATACATTAAAATTATGGCTGTCTTATAACTTAACCCTTAACTAGTTTCGTAAATTCTACATACGTAACTGGGACCGCGTAGCATAGAGCTTCTAGCAAGTAAACACATAAATGAACATAAATGAAAAAAATAACATTCTCTCTTTTTACAAAAAATAACATGCATTAAAATAATCTCTAATCCTTTGGATTTATCACTTCGCTATCACTAAAAACTACTTCTGAACTACCATCAATTACTGATTCGGAATAAGAATCTTCGTCTAGTATCATTTCTATGGTTATCTCAATGAAGTAAAAGTAAAAAATTGAAAACATATAAAACTTACTATGCCAAAAAACTAACGTAACGTACTGGTATCGTGGGGGCCGCGCGACCCCCAACAGATACGTACTGGTAAGTCCTGCATCCCGAAAGTTCGTCATATGCTGCTAGTAGTGACGTAATGAGAATACATAAAATATCAGGCGCGTACGTTGTTTAGTTTCTTAGAAAATTAGGAAAACCTGCCGCGATAACAGTTGAGGGTTAAAGTTGTTAAGCTTCAACTAACCATTCTTATTCTGAAACATGGAGTTCCTCCCCCGCCCAGGTGAGTTTTTTCAATATAATTTAATTTGTTCTTAAATTTAAAAAATCGTTTCTGAAACTGCCTGTTACTGTAGTTTGTTTAGTCTCGCATTACGGTGAATTACTGACAAAAATGACATATATTATGACTGTCTGCTGTCACTAGGTATCATGAAGAAGAAAATAAGAGATAGTTTGAGACTTCATTTGCAATTAAAATACTTTTCAGAAACTAGGTGTTACAAGCACCGTTCCTGTTGGACCAAACAAGCTATATGATAAGCTAAGTATAATGTACATTGCATACTGTGAAATATTTTTAGTTTTTTACTATCATTTCTCAAACTAAAATCGGGGAGACATCACAGCTGTGATGTCGAAAGAATCTTGATGCTATTTATTTGTATTGTGTTTCATTTTATTTGGTAGAGTGACCGGCTTGAATTACGTACGATGCGATAGTAGGAAATAAGTACATTACTACCTCCTACTAGAAGGCTCCTAGTATTAAAATAAGGTCATAGTTGAAATGGCACTGGAGTGGGAAAGAGAGGGGTATAACATAGGAATTGCATTCTAGGCTGTTGCATCTTTGATTATTGATTCTATCCATGTGTGTGTGCTGGCGTGAGTAAGAGAGAGATACATTACCATATTGATTGCAACTGTTCTATGCATCTATGGTTTGGAGTATATGTGTGTGTGTGTCACAAGATATTTTATTTTGATGGTGTGAGTATTGCACCGATGCAATTGACATCTTCATGTATTCTGTTTGCCTGGTATTGGAAGTCTAGAATGTCGTATCGATTGAATATTTATTATATAGGTCGTTTACTAGCGAAACCTGCACAACTTCCACTGCGTGTATTTCGTTTTCCCGTGGGAAATTGGGAAATACCACGACTGTCATCACGAAACCCATCCAAACACTGGCTAGAGTCGACGTTGCTTAACCTGTTCGTTTTTAGAGTGCGACACACAGCGAAGTCATCGCGTTCCTCGAAATTCGGTAGTTAAATGGTTACATTCACTCCATAGTTTATACTTAAAATAAAAATTCGGAATTTTTATGATGCTGCCAGAAAATAAGCAATTTGTATTGCAAACTTTAATTAATTAATAAATGATTTTTTTTTATACAACTAAGTTGGCAAACAAGCATACGCAGGCGTAGCCTATGGACGCTTGCAACACCGGTCGGGGGGTATCTCGCGCGTAGGCGACTCTGTAAAAAGTGGAGCTCTGGAGACTTCACTCACCGTAGGAACACAGCATAAATAAATGAAATAAAATATAAGTCACATAACCTACATAGTTCAACCTATATTTATCTCTTTAAGACTCTTATCAGGTCTCAACTTGAATATGCTGTTGCAATATGGAATCCACTATATCAGAAATACCGTAATACTCTTGAAAAGGTACAAAAAAAGTTCCTCCGTAGTGCACATTACAAATGTCATCGTAGCTATCTATCTTATGACAAATTACTTGAAACTTATAAAGTGTTAGACCTTAAGTCCAGACGTGAGCAATTAGAAAGCTTACTATTATATGATATCTGTCACAACAAGTATGACTGCATTAATGTTACCAATGAACTGTGTTACAGAGTGCCTATTAGAACATCGCAAAGAACATCTCGTCCACATAAGTTATTTGCTAGTACATCTTGTCGGACAAACGCAGGTGTACGGTGTCCGCTGCATCGTATGGTGAACTTATATAATGATAAGTTCACTGATATAGACATTTTTGCGGCTACCCGTAACGCCTATCAGAGACTGATAGTTAATAATCTTGCGTAACTCAGTGGACCTTTTCTTTTCTTCTTCTTTTATTTTGATGGGAAGTAATGCATTAAGTTTGAAGGTAACATTCTAAATTATACTATTTTATATTATATTAAGTAAATGAGTTTCCACTGTAATTAATTACTTTTCAGTAACATGGAGCCAACTATGTTGGGTTCACAGTTATCTTGCATGAACTAGTATTAAGTGTAATGTTAATTATATACTGTAAACCTGTTTGTGGTTCAAAATAAATAAATAAAAAAAAAAAAAAAAAAAAAAAAAAAAAAAAAAAAAAAAAAATATAAGTCACATAACCTACATATTTAAATTATTTAATTAACAATCTAATTGATTGAATCGTTCAATCAACAAAAGTGTGTCATAGGTAGGCCGACCTCCAAACGGCCTTCGTTCGTATTAGAAATATTTTGTATATAACCTTTATTAGAAACGTTCTATTCAATAAACGATATGGTAGTTTCGCGTATTTATCATGGATATGATAATTATTACGCATGCCAGAGTAAATATAAATAAGTCATTAGTTTACTGTGATTCCGCGATTTATAGTCAACGCCAAATCTTCTGGCTCACAGTTTATAAAACAATTGAAAATCGATAGTCGTTATGCTGAGTAATAACTTAATAATGAGTTTTGAATTTCTTTTTATGACTGCAAAGTGCAAATACACACGCCAGGAGAATGGTGTTTAGTATAGTTATTTTTTTTTTAGTAAAAAAGTTTTGAATAAGTAATCAAATCAACAAAAAACAGAGAAAAAAAAGGAGCGGTATTTTTTTAAAGAAAGAGTAATAAATGATGTTATTACCAGTGACAAACTTTAAGTGACGATTTGTTGACAGGAGCATTTCAATTTTATTTTATCTATTGTACTAGCTGTTACCCGCGGCTCCGCCCGCGTGGACAAGGGAAAATGTAAATAATTTTTCCCATGGGAATCTCTTTATCCCGTGGGACAAAAGTAGCCTAAGTCACGCTCCAGACCTTAAATTATCTCCGTTAAAAATTATGAAAAAATAAAGTTTTTTTTTTCCCGTGGAAATGAGATGTTTTTCCGGGATAAAAAGTAATTTAAATTCAACACTTATAAAATTTGTACGCCATGGTGTTGGTAGGATACAGAGTCCTACTTAATACTATTGTTTTAACTTTGATTTACCCATCTCAGAACGATTGAAAAATACATTTAATTTTCCTATAAATAACCTAGCGCACCCTCGCTTACCGAACGACAACGTCAATCACAGTCAGAGACTAATAATAAAATACCTAAGACAGGACAAACTGTCGGGGCAGCTATACAAAATAAGTGCAACAAAGCTACGCTCAGGCGGTACAAAGTTCGCGGGTCGCTAGTTTAATAATAAGCGGTGACCGGGACCGCCATTAACTAGGACCGCGATAAATAAATAAGAAAATCAATCGTTCAAGTTTCTATAACATATAAATCACCGCGGTCCCAGCTAATGGCAGTCCCAATTAATGTCCAAGTTAATAATATTGTCTTAGCCCCATTGCTACCAGCTAGGCTACTCCTGAAACCAATCCTGAGAGATCGGTACTCTTCAGAGACTGTACTAAATAGCTTTAACTAAATACTAAACTAAATGAAATCCGAATCCGAACTAATTTGTTAGTGTACACACTAACAAATTAGTTAGTAAAGTATGTAGTTTGAAGAGAACGAATTAAGGTTTTCTGGTAATTATAAATTGAAATTATACAGAATTGGAATTAAAATCGCGATTTCAATGCAGAGTAACCTAGCAGCATCTAGCAGTACAAAGTTGTGGAGAACGGGCGCCTGCCACTTATATTGTCGTAACAAAAATCGTTCAAGTCTCGTTTTAATCTCAATTGCTGTCTCACTCATACAACATAGGAATTGAGTGGGATAGTGATTTTTGTTTAATACCACTAAGGTGGTAAACAAGCATACGGCCGCCACGCAGTCTATATACCGGGGTATCACTCGCGCGTTGCCGACCCTGTAAAAAGTGGAGCTCGGGAGACCTTACTCACCGTAGGCACAGTGTAATAAATAGTTCTAGCGTGCTGTAGGAACACAACACGGGCGAGACCAATGCTAATTGAGATTGACACGAGACTTTAACGATTACTTATTAAGTACATTCACTTAATGTGCTCTCGATCACAAAATTTTATAATAAACTTACATTTTTCCGTTTTCTGTACTGTGGAAAATTAACTGGTGTTGATGACGGCCGTATGGTGACTGTGCGCAGTTGTTTAGCACATTAGCATAAGTAAACAACAACTCACAAGTCATTTTTGAATATAACCATACCTAATATCGATGTTATGGTATCAGAACTGACATACATACGGATATTTTGGTCAATCTTTAAAATAAAGTTTTTTTTTAAATATTTTTAAATAAAAATAGGTAATTGATGATAGTAGTTGCGTTCATTTCTGTTTTTGAGTTTGCAGGAAGTAACCGCTAAACATACAGAACAGATTTTGAATATTCCTTTACCAATCGAAAGTCCTTAAAGAAAAAAGCCCACAAAGTCCGCAAAGCCGCGGCCAACGCCTAGTCTTTACAATCTTTACATAATATAAAATGAAGTCGTTTCCCGCTTTCTGTCTGTCCATATGTATGCTTAGATCTTTAAAACTACGCAACATAGATTATTCGCTATTTTTTAAATAGATATAGTGATGCAAGATAAAGGTCTTTATGTATAATATTTATAGATATTTCCACGGGAAAGCGGGATACACGCAAACGAAGTTGCGCAGGTTTCGCTAGTTTATTATAAAACGGAAGATTTTTTTGTTAGTTTTGTTGAACGTGCTTTTCTCCAGAATAACTACTTAGTTCGAATTGAAAATATTTAAGTGTTGGGTAGCCTATTTATGGAGGAAGGCTACAAAACATCACGCTACGCAGATGAAGTCGCGCCAGGCAACTAGAATTTCATAATATAGACGTTAAGGGCAAGTATTTGTCATTTTCTATATACTTTTTTTCTTCATTTGCCATTCCCATACAATTTTTTTTTAGATAAAACCTATAATACTATAAGTTATTTTCATAAATTGTTCGACTGTTCGTATTATTGTTATTCAGGCTAGTCGTCCGTATGTGACTAACTCGAAGAAGTCATCACAACACTGCGACGCCCACACTTGTCTTAACCAATACTATATTTTAATCCAACAAAAAACGTACTAATAACAATTAATTTTCATGATTCATGATCTATACTTACATTAAAATATTAATTTTATATTATGGCTTTGATAATAATTATGTGAGGTATTATTACTGACTTATCTATACTAATCTATAATAATATTATATATTTAAAGGAATGATTTGATTGTTTGTTTGCATCGAATAGGCTCCGAAATTACTGGACCGATTTGGAAAATTCTTACACCATTGGAAAGCTACACTATCCCAGGGTGACATAGGCTATATTATATTTTTAATAAAATTAGGTATCTGTAGTTAAACCCGTGCGAAGCCGAGCTGGCCCCTACCATGGCCGCTTAAAACAAAACAAGAACGGCTGAGTAATGGAGACAGCGCAGTACATGACGTAAGGCGACGTCTCGTTTACAGAATCGTTTAAGGATAGTTATAAAAGGTTTTGGTTCGGCCCCTGGGTTGCCTGGGTCGAGTTCTTATCCGCTAACTGACTGTCAAACAAAATGGAGATTATCCGATTTTCACCTTTTTTGCAACAACATTAGATCATAATAATGGTAACATGGTCATGAGGTACATGTAAACGCGTCCTAATTTTATACCTTACGCTTCAAATATCGCGTGGGTGTACCTTTACCATTATTCCTATGGTAACAAGCAAAAAATTTAAAAAACAATTCGTAATATCGTCTGCACCGCGGGCGTATAACCATGGTTTGTTTTTGTTACCGTTTTGAATTAGAAGCGATTTATAATGATAGGCCATATTTGGTGACCATCAAAAAAACGGACCAGCAAGCTCGAGTTGGGTCAAATATTTACAACGTTTTTATACGTTTTAAGCCTTCAGGCTGACATTGCCGTGTGTCCAAAGTAGTCCAAACATGTCTGCATTGACATCGTCGAGTGTCCAAAAACGTCTACATTTCCAAGGAGCTTAATGACACGATGCGTTTATTTTTAATCTCAGTCAGCAGATGCGTCGGAAATAATCTGCTGAAATACAGATTTTATAATATAATAATAATATAGACTGGTTTTAGAGTCGCACTGTCGACTGCACGCTGACCGTCTTCGACGATGTCAGCATGATTTTATCTTATCTATTTATTTTTATCTTATCTACGCGTTAATCAAAAAGTGCTCCTAGTTCATACATCTTCGGCTTCAGACAGCGTGCGGATAGCGCGTTTCTAGGTCTCAAACTGAATGTTGGCGACTAGCGGGGCGACGAGAGGGCAACAGAGACGCAACAACAACGACGCGACATAGCATATATCGCTGCTCCACGTCCGCCCCAACGTCGTGGGGGACTTAAAACCTACATGACTCTGTGCGTACATGTCTGAAGTTTTAGTAACAGATTGAAAACATCATGTTGTCTCCGTCGAACTTGTAAACGCATCGAACGAGTAAGGTAGACAACATGCAAATTATATTGAATGTGTGCACTACGGAGATTGCTCAATTTAAAGCCCCCAGACTAAATAAAACGTGCTCAAAATTCTCAAAAATCTGTTTGAAACAATTTTACAAGTGTGTGACGAATGTGGAAGCTAGAAGTCCTGCGATTAAAAAAACGTGATGTTTCAATAGTGCACATTGGTGGTTTGAAGGATATAGGTGCATAACAAATTGTAGATGCACATCTAGGTGGATGAAATAGGGCATGGAGCATGCGCTTCCGGGACGAAATGCACAGACTGCAGTTTGTTTACATACATTCCTACTATTTTATGACGACCTGGTACTTTAAAAATTTAAGTCACGTGTCGTGTACAAACCGTAAATTAACATTTAAAACCATGTGTTATCAAAATGAAAATATAGACTGCAGATAGTTTAAGGTAGGAAATTTAAAAAAAAAACTTATTTTCACATTAATTAGCTTAAACCAAAGTAATTATTAATTGCTTAAACTCTGCGCAATTGCACTGCCATATGGTGCAATGGCATAGAGGTTTTTTATTATTTAATTATTAAGTACCACGTGAGTATCACCAATGTTTGTTTACATTGCAATTTAATTAAAAATATAAGAACGATAAAAATAAAATGAGAATTAATGTAACAAACGATTGGTGAACCGAACATGCACTAGTTACGGGAATACATCATAATCAACCCATCATCATCTCACTGCAGGGATACGGTCTCCCTTCAATTGAAGGTGAATAGAGCGTACTCTGCCACGCTGCTCCAATGCGGATTGGTAGAGGCCGGTGTTTTCAAGCCGCCCGAAGGCCACCGACTTGGCTTAACGACTGTCATCTATCGACAACAACCGTGACCAACGGCTTAACGTGCCCTTCGAAGCACGGAGAAGCTCGAAATAACGAAACCCATCCAAACGCTGGCTAGGGTCGACGCCGCTTAACTTATGTGTACATATGGGATTGGAGTGCGACAAACAGCGACGCCAATACATAGGTACATACGGAAAATATAAATATATATGTATATTAAAATGTAATAAATAAATAACAAATAATACTGGCCAGATACTGGCCAAAGTAAGTCCAAGGGGTCGCTAAATTCATTAATCACTCTGCAAAGCCTCGGAAACGGAGAATTGGACCCAAGAACAGTTCTACGCAGTGGTGGGCTGAAAGGAGTCAGTTTGCTGGGAGTACACTTGAACGGTATTCGAAATAAAAAGCAGTTCAGCTAATTGATTTTGTTATTGATAATTTTGTGGGCAAACAAAAAGCCATTTATTATTTTCTACGATTGGTTAACGAATTATTTTTTTTTTGAGTTATGCAATGAATGATTAAAACTGTTCTTTAAAAAGGGATCAATTTATGAAAAAAAAAAATAATACCATCGCTGCTTAAATTTAATAGTACCACAAATAAAAAAGATTTAAATAAAACAATCTTTCAACAAACAATCTCAAACCCAAATTGCGCAGCAATTTATTATTGCGGTTTAAGAAAAGTTTATGGCACAATACGATCACCATCATTCATTCGGTCACTCGATTATGGCATCTGTGCCTGTTTCGTTTAATTACGTTTTTAAATATTTTCTAATAATTTAACGCAACAAAAAAAAACGTGTCTCGTATACAATGAGATAATATTATCGATTTTTCAAAAAAAGTTACTGTTTTTAATGTGACTACACTGACGCGCTCTATATTTGGTCATACATACCATTCAATAAACGGTCATAAGGTACTAGGCAATCATAAATGCTGAGTGTTCCAGGTTGACTGTTTTCTAGGTTCGACAAAACTACCTATCTACAAATTATTTCTGTCTCTCTTGATTAAGGTGGTACGTTTCGGTCCGGGCGGGAATTTCAAATTTTTTGGGGTTTTTTACAAATTGCATCTCAATCATTGATAGAATTTTCTTGAAAATTGATTTGGCGGCAACAAATACAGTATATCTATTGAATAATTATCAAATAAATATTAGCTCTTCTTATTATGAATGTCCACGATGCATATTTTCCCCTATAAATGTGCATTAAATGCACATTCATAATGAGAAGAGCCAATATTTATAATTTATATGATGATTATTCAGTACCAATTTTCACGAAAATTCTATCAATGATTATGACCGACCAGCGTGGCAGAGTACGCTCTAATGCCCTTCCATTGCATTGACACGTGACGAGTGAATTTGTTGCGAGCTCCACGACAGTAGAGTTGTTTTACTAATGGAGAGTCCCATGTTAATGAATTAAATATTTTTAAATTAATTTAAATAGTGTTTTCTACAACAATTTAATAAGTGCCCGCGATGTTCTGTTGTGATTTCAAAGTTCCGGGAAATATCTGTCTATATTCCTTATTTCCTGGTACCATGATGCACCTTTCCGTTGGTTTCGATGCATGACGAAAGGTGTATGAAAAGCATGTATTTTTATGACATTGAGCAGTTAAAAAGATGTTTAATTACGAATAACGCTTATTAATTACAAAAAAGAAAAAATATATCAAATATATATCGGAACAAGCCCACCACACATTCCCACCGCTGTGTCTCCTCATCCTGTATAGCCATCCTGTATATCTATTTATATAAAATACAAAGTCCTGACTGAGTTGACTACATATCAACGCACAGCCCAAACAACTTGGTCTAAGAGATTCCAAATTTGGAATGTAGGTTTCTTAAGAGCAACGTGCGGGTGTACTAATAAAGAATTTTTCATAATTCCCACGAGAAAGCGAGATATACGCAAACGAAATTGCGAGGATTTTACTGATCCGCTGGGTCTAGACTAGAGATTCCAAATTTGGCATATAGATTCCTTATAAGGGCCGGACCGAACGGCCCGGGCCGCGTAGCATATAGCTTCTATCAAGTAAGCACGTACCTAAATAAACTAACAAAAAAATAACAAAGTCACTCTTTTCACAAAAAATAACATGCATTAAAATAATCTCTAATCCTATTAGGATTTATTACTTCACTAGCACTAAAAACTTCTTCCGAACTACCTTCAATTACTTACTGATTCGGATTTTAACTGTTTTTATTACGAATTAACCTGCAAGTCGGCGTATGGTTAAGAGGAATCATAATGTAATTTATAAAATGAAATTCAGATTACCTGGCCTTGATTTTGTCGTTCGAAATCTTCAAATCTAAAAAGCTGATCAAATATTAGGACCCTACATAAGTGAAGCAATTTGTGAATAAACGAGACAATTTTTGTATGGGCGTGTAGGATTTTTATATGATGATTATTCAGTAGATAGGTATATGTATAATATATATATATTGTATGTATATGTTATCGCCAAACCAATTTTCACGAAAATTCTATCAATGATTGATATGCAATTTGTAAAAAGCCCCAAAAATTTGAATTTTTCGCGCGGACCGACACGTAGGTACCACCTTAAACAATCCATCCAACGTGTATTTTTTATGTATTTAAATTCAAAAAAATCTAATGTTAATTAATAGTGTGAATAAATAAATAATCCCCTCTTCGGCTCCCCTACCATTCCAATACATCGTTTGCAACTTCATTTCATATTTCCTGCAGTTTATGGGGCTCTAGTACTTTACTGGCTATACGCTCGATTTCAGGCTGCACTTTATTGATTTTTAGAATAGTTGTCTCATCGGCCGTCTTTTTCTATTTAATAAGTTGCCCCACAACTGTAAAGTCAATCGATATCGACTATGATAATTTTTATGCTTCAAAATTTGATGTATATACAGTGCAATTTACTTTCGGTTCAGCGACATCTCTGGCTATTTGTGAGAACTAAAATATATAAATCTGCCAGCTAATGAGAAGCACTGAAATCTGACAAGCACTGAAACGGGGTTTTAACATGGAAGTAGTACGTAGTACTTATTACTTACTTTGCGTTTTAATAACGTTCAATATCAAAAAGAAATAATGAATACGAATAGAAACTTTTTAGATTGGATGTTAATTTTCTCTTAATAAAATTCCAGAAAATATTCAATTAATTCATCAATATTATTTATTTGCTAGAACATGAGTTTACAAAGATGGTGTGTTACAAAACAGTTACAATATCTTCACCTTTGCATTATTAGGCATGCAAATATTTAAAGAAAGCAGCATATTGCAAGTATTGAAACCCAGCCATTTATAACTCTATTAGCATTATGCATTTTATTATAATTAAATCTAGTAGTATTTAGTCGTTTCATTCCGATTTTTTGTACCGTTCCCCCCTCTACCCCGAATTCATTGAAATTTAATGAACAACATTCCGATGTTTTGTAGAATTGAAATCTGTACGAAAATTTAGAACTAAATTCCAGTATGATTGAATGTGTGTAGCATTCAACCGATTTTATATATGCATTAAATATGCATTATACATTTTTTTTTTATGCAAGGTATACAGAGCGCAGTATTTGATTCATCATCACCATCAACCCATAATCATCCCACTGCAGGGATACGGGTTACTCAATTCAATTGAAGGTGATTAGAACGTACTCTGCCACGCTGCTCCAATGCGGATTGTCAGATGCCGGTGTCATCTATCGACAACAGCCGGGACCACGCGCAACGGCTTAGCGTGCCCTCAGAAGCACGCAGAAGCTCGAGATAACGATACGCATCCAAACGCTGGCTAGGGTCGACGTCGCTTAACTTGCGTGTTCATGTTATATAAGAATGCGACGCCATCGAGCTCCTCGAATAAATCCAAAACAATTGATTGCCATGTTTTAAAGGAAGGTGCTAGATAGCCAGCAGAAACGTAGATGAAAATGAAAAGTTTATTTTCCAACAGTAAACACATATTACAAACACAATTGTCTAAAAGTATTCGTAATTAGGTTATGGATAAGTGCATAGAGCTGATGATTATTATACTAAAGAGATCAACGATCTTCACACTAGGCAAGCCTAAATCGTGAAGACCAGAAAATGTCTTTACAACACACTAACTTTTCAACGAACAATTTATTTAGTCATTAGATCAGGTTATCTATATGGCGCTGGCATCTGGTTGATTCCGCCATTTGTTTGAATGACGGCATTCAATTGAATGACTAGGCCAAATGTTGATTGAACAAACGTCACTAAAAAGTAATATCACTTACCAGTTTCCGTATCATGACGTGGCTGACACGCCCCCGAACTCGAACCGACAGCACATACTCCCCGGGATGCGCTTGCGACTCCCGCACCAGAAACGACCCATTTTTCCCCTTCTGCATTATAAGATCTTCAGCTTCCTTCGCTGACATAATACCGTGGAACCATCTGAAACCAAAAAATATCTTTTAACTTAACACTAAAATAAATAAATAAATATATAGGGACAATTCATACAGATTGAGCTAGCCCCAAAGTAAGTTCGAAACTTGTGTTATGGGATACTAACTCAACGATATTATATTTTTATAACAAATACATATATAGATAAACATCCAAGACCCGAGGCCAATCAGAAAAAGTTCGTTTTTCATCATGACGAGACCGGGGATCGAACCCGGGACCTCCTGGGTGGCGGTCTGGCGGTCACTAATTTTATAAAGGTGAAAGTTGTGTGTATTTGTTTGTTAATTCTTCACGCTCAAATGGCGGGGGCAATTTTTTTATGATATTTGGTAGCTGATACCTTGGATAATTTTTTATGCCGAAAAGTACGCGATTCCTGTTGGATTTGGTCAAAAGTCTGATATAGATCGCGCTGCTGTACCCGCATTCGCACTGTCTGTTCACTTAGTTCTAAACTACTCAACGGTTTTTTTAGCAATAGGATTCAAGAGGAGGATTTAATTTATTATAATATACATGCAAGGGTTTTCCGAAGTTTGGGAAAATGGAGTATACGCAAACAAAGTAGCGCGGGTCTTGCTTGTAAATAATACAATCGGATGAAAAAATGTATGATCATCAGTCAGAATGAACGGCCAGAAAGGTGGACTGCGCTAAACAAAGTTTCCGTCGATGAACAAAGAGTGGGGCAATTCACGTAACAAGAACCGATTCTAGTTCGATTCAACGACACTCGCTGTCCCGTTCAATTCCTATTTTGTATGAGAGAGACAGCGAGTATCGTTAAATCGAACTAGAATCGGTTCTTGTTACGTGAATTGCCCCACAGTTTGTGACTTGTTAACATTGTATGCGTTTAAAAAGACCATGAAAAATCATACATACAATCATAGAAACATGCATTTCCCATAGGCCTACTTTTTCTGATTCGTTGTAATAACACAATGCTATATTTCTTCCACACATTGTTATTTCAAACCTAGAAGTCAATAAACCCTTAATTATTACACAGTCCGCTACTGTAGGTGCTATGTCTTGGAAACCTGTTTTCCTATTTGCGAAGTTAGCTATCCGTCGAATAAAAACTATCAAAAGAAACTATAAAATAATACAACGTCTATTATGATTGACCACTTTTTTTACGCGGGGAATTCCTTATGCACAATACCCCCCACTGGGGGAGGGACTGTATGGGAATTCCTTGTTGCAATCTTTTTTTTTATACCACAAAGGTGGCAAACAAGCATACGTCGCGCCTGATGGTAAGCTGTCACCGTAAACCTATGGACACTTGCAATACCGGGGGTATCACTCGCCCGTTACCGATCCTGTAGAAAGTGGAGCTCTGGAGACCTTACCCACCGTAGCGTAGGATAGGAACACAACATGGCCGAGTCCAATGCTTTTTGGCTACGATCTTCTGTAAAGTGGAGGGCTGGAGGTCCTTCCCCAGACGGGAAGCTCTGATTTGAAAGGATTATCCGCTGTGCCCTGCCTCTCTTAATCTTTATGGCACATCCGGGAATTCTTAGCATCCGCTGACCATGGGACTCAAATCAAATCAAATCAAATTATTTACTCGCACCTACTAAACCCCGCGGCGCTCCTGCATTGCCAGAGTGGAAGTGTCATGGGTGCAGCAGAGGCTTTAACTTCCACGACAGTTCAACCGCTCTTATTGTATTTAGAAAACAAGTCATCTACCATCTAACCTCTTCTAACAAAGTAATATTTGTCACTACATTTTTTTATACTACCTACAAAATACAATTAAATCCATACTTCCATACTAATATTATAAATGTGAAAGTGTGTTTGTTTGTTTGTCCTCCCTTCAGGTCGAAAGTAATGAACGGATTGAAATTATTTTTTTATTGCGGATAGTTTAAGACCTGGAAAGTGACATAGGCTACTTTTTATCCCGGAAAAACATCTCATTCCCACGGGAAAAAGTATAACATTATTATTTCATACTTTTATAACGGGAATAATTTAGGGTCTGGAGAGTGACATAAATCTACTTTTTTCCCCACGGGATAAAGAGATTCCCATGGGAAACATTATTGACATTTTCCCTTGACCGCGGCTTGAGCCGCGGGTAACAGCTAGCATATAAATAAATTCTTGGACGAATCACACAACGCCATCTAGTCCTAAACTAAGCAAAAAAGCTTGTACTATGGGTACTAGATGGCTGATAATATACTTATTTTTTCTTTACAAATAATTACATAGAAAACATGCAGACCAAGGTAAACAGACATGTTTGTTCATGCAGACAAATGTTTGCCTTGCGCAGGATTCGAACCCGCGGCCTTCGAGATAAAGTGACCATTGACACTCGACCACACTAGGCCTGTCAAAAAACTATTATTTTATTGAAACCTGTATTTATTAATAACAAGCTGCTGCTCGCCGCGGTGTTACCAGCGTTTAATTTTATGCACAGCAATGTGTTAATTCAAGGTACACTACCTACGTACCAAATATAATAAATATTGGTCCAGCCATTTGAGCGTGAAGAAGTAACAAACACACAAACTTTCGCCTTTATAGTATTACTAGTGAAACCCGCGCAACTTCGTTTGCGTGTATTTATTTATGCACAGTAGCGCCATCTATATCAGACTTTTGATCAAATCCTACGGGAATCGCGCACTCTTCGGGATAAAAAGTACCCTATGTGTTGATCCAAGGTATCAGCTACATACATACCAAATATCATAAATGGCCCAGCCATTTAAGCGTGAAGTAACAAACATGCACATAACTTTTGCCTTTATAATATTAGTTGGATTTGTCATACATCAATTGCTTGGTCCTTGGTGAATTGCCTTCGCGTTGTTAAATGAAGCCGATCGGCCATCCGTATACCGGATCACAAAAACCTAGTCACAAAAAAATTATCTTTTAGGTGTCAATTTACCCTTTGTAATAAAACAAAACTTCCGTCGTCTTCGCTATTGTCGCATAGGGCTACTCGTCCGCGTCCAAACTGAGTCGCGTCTTGGACCCAGACCAGTTTACGCCTATTAATAAATAAATATATAGGGACAAATCACTAGCTTTAGCTAGTCCAAAAGTTAGTTCGTTTGTGTTTGGTATACTAACTCAACGATACTATATTCTATGACAAACTAGCTGACCCGGCGAACTTTGTTCCGCCTCAGGCAGTTTGTCCACCTACACTGTCAACGAGACGTCACCGAGACCGAGATTATTTCAGGCCGAATTGAAGTTGACGTGACGGCGATCGTTTGTCCACCGCGACGATCTCGGTGGTTCAGTCAGGTTGACAACTTCATCTCGGCCAGAAATAATCCACTGATGTATACATATGGAGTTATTACTCGATCATCTTTTTTAAATGAAAAATAGTTAACACAAAACAAGCGTTTCTGCCTAGTGTGAGCCCACAGTAAATCTGTTGCTACAAATATAGTTTAAGCTCTATAATTTTATTTGACTCGTGGAGAAACAAACGCACGGGTTTTGTTTTTAGTTGTCACAAGTATAGATAGTTATCTCGTCGCACCACAGAAATATTATCAATATCGATAGCCTAATCGCTTAAGCCGTTCTTGAGTTATAAATAGTGTAACGAACACAACTTTCTTTTATATAGAAAATAACGACCTCCAAGGCGTAATGGTTACCACGCCAGATCGCCACCCAGGAGGTCCCGGGTTCGATCCCCGGTCGGGTCATGATGAAAAACGAACTTTTTCTGATTGGCCTCGGGTCTTGGATGTTTATCTGTATATATATTTGTTATAAAATATAATATCGTTGAGTTAGTATCCCATAACACATGGTGATTTGTTCCGATGGTTGTCATCTTATATAGAAAACCGTACACAGGCTGTAGCTATTAATGGCTTTAGATCCAATTGGTTAACTATACCGTCTGGTGTACCCCAGGGCTCTTTACTTGGGCCGCTCCTGTTCGCCATATTTTTGAATGATATTTCGTCTTGTTTCTTGAATTCAAAATTTTTGTTCTAAGCTGATGACACAAAAATTTTTAAGCAAATAG
Source organism: Endotricha flammealis (assembly GCA_905163395.2). Lineage (NCBI taxonomy): Eukaryota > Metazoa > Arthropoda > Insecta > Lepidoptera > Pyralidae > Endotricha > Endotricha flammealis. The sequence continues at coordinate 23,404,862 of LR990852.1, forward strand.
TCTCATCTAACGATTGTCTTCTTTTGCAAGAAGATTTGAACCGTTTTGATTGTTATTGCCAGTTTAATAAATTAGATTTAAATATCTCGAAATGTTATTCAATGATTATTACTAGAAAAAGCAATATTATATCATACAACTACAATTTAAGAAATCAAATTCTTACTTCTACTTGCAAAATGAGAGACCTTGGTATCATCTTTGATTCAAAATTATTATTTGATGAACACGTGGATCTCATTGTGAACCGGGCATCAAAAGCTCTTGGCTTTCTTATTAGAACCTGCAGAAATTTTGTTAAAATTAAATCTATTAAGGTTTTATATTGTTCTTTTGTGCGCAGTATCCTTGAATATGGATCTGAAGTGTGGAATCCAATGTACGATGTTTACATAGGTAGAATTGAATCCATTCAGAAGCGATTTTTAAGATATCAACAATTCAAATGTAGACACTTTCTTCCTGACTACGAGTCTAGGTGTATTAAATATAATTTCATCCCTCTGGAAGTACGTAGAAATATTGCAGATGTTGTATATCTCAATAAAATAATGAATGACAAGGTTGATTCTCCGGAATTATTGAAGGCAATTGAATTGAATGTTCCCTCTAAGAATTTGCGTAACTATCACCTTTTACATGTCCCTAAATGTAACACTAATTACAGACAAAACTTTTTTATTTGTAGGGCATGTAAACAGTTTAATAAGATGGTGAGTTCTTGTCCACATGTCGACATGTTCTCCATAAAACCCACAGCAAAATAAACTTTATTATTATATTATTATTATATTATAATTAGGAGGTTACTGACCAACTCGCATTTTTCTAAAAAGTCACGTTTAATTTAATTAATTGTCTTATTTTACTTAGCTTTTTCTTTTTTCCCTCTGTTTTGTTTATTGTTAATTTCAGTAGTCCAGCTCAGATTAACCTAAATTTTAACTTTTAGTCATTGTAATGTTTATCTTTTATATCTATCTGTGAAAACTTTTTAATGGCTCATAGTTTTTAACATATATATCTATATTGTAATTCATAGCTGTAAGTTTTCCGAACGAATAAAATAAAATAAAATAAATAACACAAGTTTCGAACTTACTTTGGGGCTAGCTCAATCTGTGTGAATTGTCAAAAAAAAAAAAACTGACCCGGCGAACTTTGTTCCGCCTTAGAGCCCTACTCCTACCCTACCCCTACCCTACCCCTACCATACCCCTACCCTACCCCTACCCTACCCCTACCCTACCCCTACCCTACCCCTACCCTACCCCTACCATAGCCGTACCCTACCCCTACCATACCCCTACCCTACCCCTACCCTGCCCCTACCCTACCCCTGCCCTACCCCTACCCAACCCCTGCCCTACCCCTACACTACCCCTACCCTACCCCTACCCTACCCTACCCATACCCTTACCCTACCCTACCCTAACCCTACCCTACCCTACCCCTACCCTACCCGCTTTCCCGTGGGAATTTTTTAATTTTTCTCTCCGTAAGAACCATTCTCGTACTTCAAGGAATATTCTAAAAAAATAATTAGGCGAAATCGGTTCAGCCGTTCTCGAGATTTGCGCTTAGCAACACATTTAGCTATTCATTTATAAATTTATAGAAGAAGATAGATACATATATTGATAAACATCTAAGACCCAGGCCAATCAGAAAAAGTCATGACCCGACCAGGATTCGAACCTAGGACCTCCTGACATGGTAACCATTACGCCACGGAGGTCGTCAAGTCAAACCTATTGAAAAATGATAATGGTAACCTGGGTGATGATAGGGTTGGGCGGGTATCAGTCAGACGGCTGGGTGGCGTCTGACTCATACGGAGGGTATGAGTAAGGCGAACCTTATGCTAGAATAATACAGTTAAGATCTAGTTGAAGTACCTACCTACCCCTGAAAATATTTACATAAATTTTCATTCGGCTGCAAAATCTAGCCGTGAAGGAATAACTAACAAATACTTTCACATAAATTTAACGAATTTGTTTTTATATTAGAAGACGACAAACGAGCTATCGGGAAAAATTGTTCGGTTATTCTTTTTTCTATGAATACTAGATTCTGTTTGCTCTTTAATATGTAGATTACGCTGTCGCGTCGTAAATTATTTAGTTGCTCGCTTGTGAGCTATTATCGAGTCGTCTAGACCGCATTCTACACGAGGCAAAACGCACTACAGAAATTACTATTGCAAACTAAACGCCGGGTGCGATTAATATACCATCAGGACACAGCTCTCTGCACAGCACATCTGGAAATTATTAGAAGCAACCAGTCTGGACATCGGAATAAGCCCACCACACATTCCCACCGCTGTCTCCTCATCCTGTTTAGCCATCCTGTATATCTATATATATGTATAAAATTCAAAGCCCTGACTGACTTAACTATATATCAACGCACAGCCCAAACCGCTGGGTCTAGAGATGCCAAATTTGGCATATAGGGTCCTTATAAGGACCGGATCGACCAGACCGTGCCGGACTGGACCGAACCGGACAGGACCGGATTTTTCTGAAGAAAAATATGCTAATTGTTACTAGGAAAAGCTGACTGACTGACTGACATATCAACTCAGGGCCTAAACTATAAGGGTTAGAAACTTGAAATTTTGGACAGGTGTTCCTTTTATAACGTAGGGGAGCACTAAGAAAGGATTTTTCAAAATTCCCACGGAAAAGCGAGATATACGCAAACGAAGTTGCGGGGGATTTACTAGTATTATTATGAAAACCGGTTAAGACGACCAACAATTTTGTTTCCCACCATACAACAACGTCGTCTTTTTAGAACAAGGACTAGGGGTGTGATCGGGAACTAAGCCTTTGTCTGTCGAATGCTCACAATAGTGTCCAACAAGGAATGCATTAGTGTAATATGGCCATCCAAGGCAAACATAGGCGAGTTACAAATGCACCGATATGATACTAACTCCATTTCACGTGCTAGCGATATATACCTAAATGTCGACCAATATGGCATAAAATCATATTTACAAATGTATATTGCTCGCGGCCCGGGCAAAAGGTGAGGTCAAAATAAACGCTGCCGTTACTAGGAGTTCAGGAGGCGAAGGCGATGTCCTGTCCCATTTTAGCTCTAGAGCGCATGTCCAGGCACGACAATGCAAGTAACCTAGACGCATTCTTGTGCCCTAGTAATAAAGAATAAAATGCACTGAAAGTGCAATTATCAAGGGATCGATAGAGCTAGCTCCCTGTAATTCCGGAACCTAGATATTGAGCTATGCCTTCCTCGTACCAGGAGATGAGAATGCAGTGGGAGACATGAGGCCAATATCTGTTATAAGGAAGCAAGTAGGTTTTATTTCAAGTAAATGAGCGTCATTATAAGCACACATTCAATGGATAGTATGGATATCTTTTACTTCTTATAGAATATTTTTTTTAGATTGCACACACATTTTAATATTGATTATGTTAGCTCGTGTAAATTGTCAGTAAATTATACAAAACTGAAATTAGGTGGGTATTTGTAATATTCTGGATGATACTTGGTGACTCGTGTCGTGATAATAACTTTCTATCATACTAATATTATAAATGAGAAAGTGAGTTTGTTTGTTTGTTATTCCTTCACGGCTTGACTAAGCAGCCGATCACTATGAAAATTTGTATACATATTATCAGAGGTACAGAGCCCAACATAGGCAAATTTTTACGCGGGCGAAGCCGCGGGTAACAGCTGTTCATTTATAAATGACTAGCTTTCCCGTGGAAATTTTGGGAAATGCTATACTTATAAACCTTCCTCTGGAACCACTCTATCTAATTAAAAAACCGCATCAAAATCCGTTGTGTAGTTTTAAAGATACTGAGCATACATAGGGGCAGACAGACAGACAGACTTCCACTTCATTCGTAAAACAAAGTCGTGGTTGTAGTAAAAACGAAAAGTTGAAAACTTAAAATATTAATTACAAGCTTTAGCTATAGAATTTTTGTCTGAGATATAAAAGAATTTTCTCTTTGGGAAATCTGAAATTTGTACACCAGTCAGAACCAGATTTAAACATGTTCTCTTTGAAAAACCCGGCTTTTATTTTCTAAATTTCTTTTTGTACGAATAATGAAATGGAAATACTAAATTCACACGGTTTTCGATCATCCTAACTTGAGCCGCCATGTTTCCCACTTGTGCGTTTCAGTTATCTTTAGTACTGTCATCTTCGGCTGTCACACAAAGTCAAAAGTCAAAAATACTTTAATCTGTGCCCACAGAGGCCCTCGAGGGCACATGAGACACGTCATTTACAATGAGACTGTTATTCTGTATTAAATATTAAATAAAGTTACTCTATAAACTACAACAATTTCGGAAACAAAGTAAAATGACCACCGGTAAAAGACATGGCGAAAAAAAAACCGGACACGGACTTTTTAAATATTTTTTTTTTTCAACTTTTATAAAAAAAATAAAAATGGGCAATCCAGTCCCCCCAGGCAGTGCCCGTTTACGAGTTGACGCGAGAGCCAGACATCGCTGTGCTCAAGGGAACTCAGCGACCCGTCGCCCGACGCCACCACCAGTTTGGACATTACATCTGTCATCTGTCATGTAGGTGATAGGGCCGTAAGATTGTTTGCCACCGTCGTGGTGATAAAACAAATCTTTTAACTTATCATACCTTACCTACATCAGGTGATGCTAAAAATATGCTCATGAACGAAGTAACTATTAAGTAATCAGTGCTCATGAGCTATAACAATACAATGTATTCAATATAAGTTCATGGTATTTAGGTCGTAAAGTTTGTTTTGGTTAAATTTAGGGTGACTAACGACAGAGCGTTTGAACATTTGTTAATACAAACGTGTGTATATCAAACAAATATTTAGACCCTGTACACATGTACGCGCGTTGGTGTCGCGTTTCATTTTACACTGAGCTGCTATTGTAAGTAACAACAACAGCCATTCTTAAAAGATAAATTACAAAATTACAATTTCGTCAAATTGTTGGCCAAAAAGTTGTTCACAGCAAGATGATTATATGTATAACACCAGGGGCATTACCAATGCGACCATCTCTGACAAGACCTCTAATGTACCTCTTAAATAGTCCCATGTCATAGTCCGAATGAAACATAATTTATTAAGAGGAGCTCGATGCTATCGCTGTGTTTCTCGCTACAAAATGAACACGCAACGCAAGTTAAGCAGCGTCGATCCTAGCTAATGTTTGAATGCGTTTTTGGTGATAATAATTATATCCAAATTCCATTACTTGCGAAAAGTTGGCGAAGCTGAACCTGTCTGTAATGTGCTGTCATACAATACCACTTAGTATAAAAAGAAAATTATTAAAAAATAAGTATGATGAATTAAAAAAAAAATGGATCCACTCTCCAGCTATGTTTAGGAATAAACACTGTGTCGTGTCTTAAGCATTAACATGTATTGTACAGAAGTAGACAAAATATTTTTAAATAATCCGCCTAAATGTCTTAAAACTAGTGGAATTTACTTTATATTACAAACATTAAATAAATATATTAAAGTATTAACTATTTGCAAGACCAACATAAAAATAGCTCTGTAAGAAACAATTTAAAAACAATATAAATGTGGTACTTTAGTCTAATTACCCACATGTTTGTGTTATGTAGTTCTATTAACATAAGCACGAGATAATTGTGAGACTGCTGCTTTTCATTGTATATATGTACATATATTATTTTTATACCAGCATGATTGCTTTGAACATTTTGCAATAAGTACGAAAAATAAAAAACCGGCCAAGTGCAAATCGTACTCTTCTGATATGCATACAAACGGCAAATGAAACACGAATGTTGTATGGGACATAACCAAATATTTTGTGAATATTTCAAGTGTCTAAGTTTAGCTTACCTCAAAACTATTCCTAACTATACATTTTATTTTATTTTATTTATTTGGCTTGCCAACAATTGTTTACACTGTAACTTACACTAATACATTTTCTTTTACTTTCAAAATGTGTAACAATTACTTACAGGCTAGCACAACATGCATAACTAGTATTTTTATTATTTATTTTAGTTTTTATTACAATTCCGAAAAGTGATCATACACAGATCTGTAAAATTTTCCCTTGGGATCACAGTGCACACCAACAATATCACTACAACTATTTATGCTTTTACAAAGCCGGGATATTGGAGAATTAGAGGCCAAGACAGTTCTGCGCAAGGGCGGATACAGCGGACTTACGCGACTTCGGGTGTATCTAGATGGAGCACGCAATCGTACATCTTTCAGTAAATTAGGGCAATCAATTTAGTTTCGTAGTAAATATATAAACAACGCTTCTGCGACATTTCTACGTGTGGATAGTGTGGTCATTTTAAAATATTTCAGTCTGGTCCTGTATGATGTCAACAGTTAATAAATAAATATAAATAATTTATATGGATAAATCACTCAGATTCATTCAGTTAGCCCCAAAGTAAGATCGAGTCTTGTATTATGGGATACTAACTCAACGATAGTAGGTATATTTTGTAACAGATATATTATGTACATTAACATCCAAGACCCAGGGCAATCAGAAACAGTACGTTTTTTTTATAGACCCGACCGGGATTGGAACCTGGGACCTCCTGGGTGGCGGACCGGCCAGATGTTAACCATTACGCCGCGGAGGTCGTCTAATTCCTAACTAACGCCATTCTCATTCATAAGACTTCTAATTCATGCCAGAACCATTTCAAACTCATCCTTTAATTTCCCTAAAACGATTTAATTCATAAAAAAAACTATTCCTAACTACGCCTCAAAACTATTCCTAACTCCTTCAGATTCCATACCTAAGTAATAAAGGGACTTCTGGGAATAAAAGTCAAAAACGGCAAAAAAATTACGTTATTTTTATGTAAGATGGTCACCTGATGTTAAGTAATACCCATGGAGCACAGTGACACCGGGGGAGTCCCTGAGCCGCTGCCGGCCTTTTAAGTTCATGTATGGTCGCTTCTTGAAGGTTCCCAAGACATAGTCATTCGAAAACACCGCTGGTGGGAAAAGTTGGTTCCAAATTTTTACGATGTGTTGGATCCCATATTGGACCTCTATTCCACAGATTACGTAAGACTTACTTCGTCCTATTCTATCAACACATATTATTGTCACAGTACAGTCGCACCGAAACCTGAACAAAGGACAATATAACTGCAAATTAGAGGGTCCATATTGAATTATTTATGCTGCTGTGAATCAATAACACTCTGAGAACAATAATCAATTAACCCGACTAATGTTGTTGTGCGTATGCCATGTTTAATTGGTAGGATTTTGACGTCACTGTATTCTTATGCACTGTTTTTATCACGTAGCCTGATTGTGATAAAGGATACTATCTATCCAGTTCATACCAACCCATAATCTTCGCAAGCAGGGATGCAGGGCCTCCCTTCAATCGAAGGGGATTAGGGCGTGCTTTCCCAATCACTCTGCCAAATTTGACATGATCACAACGCCATCTAATCCATAAAATAACCAAAGCTTGTACTATTAGATTTCTGATAAACAAATACTTCTTATAACTTAAATACTTATTCATATCAACCCATATATTAATCATTCCACTGTAGGGTTACGGGTCTCCCTTCAATCAAAGATGATTTCGGATGAAAAAAAAAACTTATTAATTCATAAAAAAATCAGATGCAGATCAAGACAAACAGACTTGTTAATACACACTAATGTTTGATGTGCGCAGGGTTCGAACTCGCAAACGGGCATTAGATAGTCTAAGTTGTTGCTTGTTCACTAATTCGTTTCTCGCACATTCTTTTTTATAAGAGAGGTAGGGCAGAGCGGATAATGTGCTCACTCAAATCGAAGCAGCCCGTCTAAGGACCTCCACCTTACAATCGTAGCCAAATACCATGTTGTGTTCCTACGGTGAGTAAGGCCTCCAGAGTTCCACTTTCTACAGGGTCGGCAACGCGCGAGTGATACCCCCGGTATTGCAAGCTGTGACTGCTTACCATCAGGCGGGCCGTATGCTTGTTTGTCACCTTAGCGGTATAAAAAATTAACGCTCGTGCCGTCTGTTTACATTATTATGCACAATAATTGTCAGCTCGGCCGGACGCAGACGGTTATGTGCCTACTGGTGATTATTGTTGGTCGGATTTTCGACCTCAAGTCTCGAAGACTCAACGGCCTCGAATGGTAACCTCGTTTTTTTATGACATCACAAATTTATCAAACAGTAACTACGTCTTTTAAGATTTAAGTGTGAGATATAATTTTTGTAGTGAAAACTTCGGCGACAACTTTTTGGGATGGATAAAAAAATGTCTCGCATCAGGACACGTGACCCGATCGAAAATTCATAAGACGGAGGGAGTTGTTAGTGATATCTATCGGTAAACATTGGAACTTTTTCGTTTCTAAAGTTTACAGAAAATCCTGTTGAGAAAGTCTTATATTAGTAAAGTCTATAAAAATTGTTGTAATGCCACTGAGTTTGACTAGTTTCCTGCAATAATCATAAATATTATAAATATAAAAGTGAGTTTGTTCGTTTGTTATTCCTTCACGGCTTGACTAAGCAGCCGATCATTTCGGAAGGCATATAAAGAATAATGATGACATCATCATCCTCTGAGCACCATATCAAACCATAATCATCCCACTGCAGGGATACGGGTCTCCTTTCAATCGAAGATTAGAGCGTACTCTGCCACGCTGATTTAATGCGGATTGGCAGAGGCCGGTGTTTTTAAAGCCGCCCGAAGGCCACTGACTGTCTTAACGACTGTTATCTATCGACAACAGCCGGGATCGACTGCTTAACGTGCCCTCTGAAGTACGGCGAAGGTCGAGATAACGAAACCCATCCGTGCACTGCTGGCTAGGGTCGACGTAACAGTACCAATTATTATTCTGTGACGTAAATTACGTGTTCGCTTTTTGGGTGCGACACACAGCGACGCCATCGAGAATTACGACATAGGTACTGTTGTTATATATTTTTTCTGACGTCATGGGGTCATCCGCCAACGGCCGATTAGGTAGGCAGGCTTGTTTGGGATATTCATAAACATAATAATAATAATATAATGTGTATGTTGTCAACTAATTAATGCCCGTGCCAGCGATTTCATAAAAATAAATTATTCCACTAAGGTTTCAAATAAGCTTACGGCTTACGGCCCGTCGTCGGCCCCACCCACCGCCTGATGGGAAGCATTCACCGCAGCCTATAGACGCTTGCAACCGGGAGCATACCCGCGCGTTGCCGACCTTGTAAAAACTGGAGCTCTGGAGACCTTAACTCACCGTAGGAAGGAACACAACATGGCCGAGACCAATGCTATTTGGCTACGAACTTCTGTAAGGTGGAGGAATATGGCTCTGAATTTGCGAGTTCCGGATATTTCTCCTGAACTTTTTCTAATGAATAAAAAAAAATTATTTCAAAAACTCTTATAAATGTTACTTGTTTTTTAGTTTTACCTTTTTAGTTTAGTTTTTTTACTTTAAGCCGGTTCCACAAAGTTGACTGGTGCAATTTTCTGCGTCATCATAATCAACCCAAAATCATCCCACTGCAGGGCTACGGGTCTCCCTTTAATCGAATGGAATTTGACAACAGCTGGGTCCGATGATTAAGGTGCCCTCCGAAGCACGGAGACGCTCGAGATAATGATCATCCAAACACTGGCTAAGGTCAAGTTTGCTTAACTTGTGTGTTCGTTTTTAGAGTGCGACACACAGCGTCTTCTTTCTTATGTAAGCGTAGCGTGGCTATCTAACAAGAATAATTACCTAGCGCGTTAAACTTTTTTTTAGTGTCATACAGCCAGGCAAACAAGCGAACGACATGGTGACAGCCGATAATGAATTTAATGATTACTTTAATTAATCATTAGGCACTCAATGTTAATTATAATTTCACGGAAAATGTATTTTCCGGGATAAGAAAAAAGCCTTCCGGTTGACATTATCGACCTTTACTAACTTATTTATCTATTTTTTATCACCGTTTTTATACTATTTACTACAGTTTTTTTTTATGACAGAGGAGGACAAACGAGTTAACGGTTCACCTGATGGTAAGCAACCATCGCTGCCCATGGACATCCACGACTACAAGATCATGGATGCGTTGCCGACCTATGAAGGAATGAAGAAGGGCGTAGGAAGTAGATTAGGAATATTACAATTACGGAAAAAATAAAAAGATTTCTAATCATTCGATTCGATTATATGCATTTTTTTTTTTCATTATTTGTGTTATTAACCATTATTTATATTATTTTTTCATCCTCTGAAATTGCAGATTTTTAGCTAGGTGTATTTTTTTATTTTCTGTCATTGTAATTGTATCATTAATCCTATTTTAAAAGAGCAAACTGCTAAGTTTCTTGCCAGTTCTTCTTAGCACAAATCTGCCGCTGAAGTGATGGTTGGAAAAATAGTGATGATTCGAAAGAGCTTACCTTAGGCCAATTTGAATTAAAAATATTTTGATTTGAATTTTGAATTTACAACAAATTCGTTGAGACTTTTTAAAAAGAAATATTAAATAAAAAACATTTGTTAGTAGATTTATAAAAAAATCATTAAAATATCTATAACCGGAGCGTATAGTACAGTCAGGTGCACGTTGAGCTTTTCATTAACGATTAGGCTCGCAGTTATCGAACGATTTATGTATTTGTTCCTGTGAAACAGCCTCTTGCCGCTTTACGATCCCTTTGTCACATTTTTCGGGACCTTGTCGTCATGTATGTCTATTTACTTGATTTAGGTACAATAAAGAGCGAGTTTTGGCGTACATATCTTGTTATTTCTTTGGTCCTCACTTGTGTCTAGATAAAAGAAGAAAAGAAAATATATTTTTCTGTTCTGTAAACAGAATTTATTGTTACATATCTACAAATACCTAAATAAATAATTGCAGTACAATTTTGGCTCTTATGATATAGAACAAAGTCCAATACGTAAAGGTCGCCCAGCCCCCTTACTCTTGACGATAATTCCGCTCGATCGCCATTGGATTGTTACTTTTAGGTCTTTACAGCTAGACTAGCGCTAACTAAATACTAAATTAAATGAATTTAGATTGTATGCTAACCAAATAGTTAGTCAAGTATAAAATTTCAAGGATACGAATTAGGATTTGCTGTTAATTTTGCATTTGAAATTAAAAAAAGCGGTTGCTATGCTGAGTAACCTAGCTTCTCTTGATTGTACCTACTCGCAATATTGAAAACTATTATTCCCCACTAGAGGACCACCCCGGCAGCATCGCACTGAATTTACAAAGGGTCCCTACTTTTTTTATATATATATAATACATAATATATAGCTTTATGTACTTACCCGGGAATAACGTACCTTCCCAACGGTGAAAGAATTTTTAAAATCGGTCCAGTAATTTTTTTTATTCATTGCAAACATACACACAAATATACAAATCTTTCCTCTATACAATATTAGTGTAGACTAGTTTCCCGCCCAGATTGGCACGGGTTTTAGTATCTAATAAAACATTTTAAAACTTAGTTAAATTAGTATTAGTCTTTAAAATCTATCTATACTAATATTATACCTAAAGAAGTAAAGTTTGTGTGTTTGTATATTTGTTAAATTGTAAGGGTAACACTCTGTACTAAAAAAGGATTATCAACATTATGCCCGACGAAGTGGGCACGGGTCAGCTAGTTCAATTACAAAGACAAATTACAAGAATATAAGTAAATAAGTAATTTGTAAAATTACAAGAGTCAAGATTAAGACGCAGATTCATTGATATAATCATTATTACGTAGCGCGTGTTGTGTGGGCGAGATCGTTAAATAGAGCTTTGCCTTGTATTCTGAACAACGTACAAACAAGACCGCAGACCGAAAATGGCAATGGACATAATGCTCGCCTTAATAGCCAAACAAAACGAATTTAAACTAAGTCACTTTAAAATATATATTTTGAGTCAACGATGCGTTTTTCCTCGAAAGTCATCAAAAACAACTCAGAGTTTCGTTTTTTTTATTATTAATTCAAATGGCCGTGCACGCTGCACCCGTGGATTTTCCCATACACCAATTATCTGTTATCCTGTTGGAAATAACCTACTGTGTGATCCATGATTATATAATAAGAAGTTTCAAGCCCATTCCCCCCGCTTTGTCACCTGTATAGCCAGGATCAACACCGTCGACCTCAGATTGACAAATAGGCAATGAAGCTTATTGACGTCCCGGGGGAGAAACTACAACTGTCTTGGAATACAACTAGAGAAGCTTACTTTGAACTTTCTTTGTTCGATTGACTCTAAACACAGGTCTGGTCTAGTGGAAATAGTCACTTTACCAAGAGGGTCGCGAGTTCGAATCCTGCGCAAGGCAAAGCATGCATGAATATTCTGTTTGCCGTGTTCTTCTGTTCTTGAAGTGCTTATGCTGAGTGAAGACCCATTTGGGACACAATTAGTAAAGTAATTTTAAGTTGAAAATGTAGTTTAGTTTTAAGTGTTCCAAATAAAATTAAATAAATTTCTTTCAAATGCTTGCCGATGACTGACCATAATTATTGCTTCGTTTACGAAATTCCCAAAAGATATCGTAATAATCGTTTTGAATATTAAAAATATTTTTTGTTATATTTTTTTTATGAAATATCTTGAAATACGGTCACCTTTTTTTAATTCAAAATAGTTTTTTTCGAAACTTTGTGCGAATTTCGTAAAACGGTATACCAAACTAGATTGGTTCACAAGGTTTAATATTTGGAAACTCGTGTTTTTCTTTAGGGGTATCTAGTTGTACTATTGGCAACGCGTGAGTGATACCTCCGGTATTGCAAGCGTCAATAGGCTACGGTGACGGCTTACCATCAGGCCAGGCTTGTTTGCCACCTTTGTGGTATAAAAAAAATATTTATGAGTCGCCACAACGTGCCATATACTTATAATACATAGAAATAACGCAGACTCAAAAATAAACACAAATGCCTTAACAGTATAAATATATATATTTTTTTTTATGCCACTACCACGCATGCGCCTGCCGTAATAGTTAAGTAAGATGCCCATAATGTAGATAGACGTTCAGGATTAAATTCGTAGTGAGTTCCAAGAGTGTAGTTTCTCCCCCTTGACGTCAATAAGCTTGATGTGTCAATTTGAGGTCGCCGTTGTTTATCCTGGCTGTACAGGATACACAGCGGTGGGAACGTATGGTGGGCTTGTCCCGATGTCATAAAATAATCTTATTTATGACTATTTACTAATAAAAAATTTTTTCACTTCTCATGCTCAGAAAATGCTTATTTGCGCAGGATATAGGCTGCACAAAATCGAATTTTGTGCACAAGGGCAAAAACGTATCTACTCATAGGTAAATGTATCTATATTAAGGCAAAGGAAATAAGCCATACAGCCAAACACAACAAAAAGTTTAGAGATAGAATTTGTTATTTTATAATATTTACTTTAATTTATTTGCCTTATGTGTTTTTAAGTCATAAAGTATATTAAAATTTAAATTAAAGTACGGTATGTTATTTAATTAATTTAAGAAAATTATTTTGTTACAAAATTAATTTAATAGTAGGCTGTATAGGTCTGCAGCCCAAGCCTAATTTCAATGTCGTAAGATTTAAAAAAAAAAGCGGCGGGAAACAGGTCTTGTTTTTCGTGCGTTTATTTATTTATTTCCTCGCAATCGAAGTGAAAAGCAGAGTTTATAACTCGTCCACAAAACCATTTCTATCCTCGACATTACTATCAGCCCTCGCCTTCGGCTCGGGCTGCTAAAAGTCTCGGACAGAAATGATTCGTTTTGTGCACTTGTTGTAAAATCTACTATTGAAATCAGTTATGAGTAAACTAAATATTTGTGTTACGTAGAAAACGCGTAGGCAAAAAACGGACCCTATTCTAAGAACTCCTGACTAACTGATGTGTTGAACCTTATAAGGGCATTTCCGTCTGACTCACAAAGATTGTACCTAGGTTTCTACACCTTATTACTACTCTGTATACAGAGTGATAGAGTTTAAGTCCTATTCCTTATAACTGGTTAAAGAAAATCGAAATTTTTGTTTTGAAGTTTGATTTTTGATTTGTAGTTTGAAGATTTTTTTAATTTATAAACAACTTCATACTACTTTCTCGGTAACCGGTCACTTTCGACCCCCTATTGATGGGGGCATTTTTTTTGCAAATGACCTCTAGTTTAACTAGTTTTAAGGACTAGGACTTAAAACCTGTCACCTTGTATTTATAGTACTAGCTGTTACCCCGCGGCTCCGCCCGCGTGGTCAAGCGAAAATGGCAATAAGTTCGTTCCCGTGGGAATTAAAAAAAAAAACTTTATCTTATCAAAACCATAAAGGGAATCTCTATAAAAAACAGCTTTCTAGGCAGAGCGCTCCCGATAATACACGACGTGTAGTCTTATTATTCCGAATCCTGTGGGAATTAAAAAAAATCCCGTCTTTCTTATCCTTGTCTACTTTATAAAGAGAAGCTTAAATACGAAATCTAGGCGTTCTAGGTTGAGCGCCCACGATAATACACGTGCAGTCATATTTTTCTCTTTCCCGTGGGAATTAAAAAAAAAACGACTTTATCCTTGTCAACAATGTCAACATCATAAAGGGAGCCTTAATACAAAATTTCACCTGTCTAGGTTGAGCCCCTGCGATAATACTCTTACAGTCCTATTACTCCCTTTCCCGTGGGAATTTCATAAAATCCCATCTTTATCCTTATCAACTAAAGGGATCCTCAATACAAAATCTCAGCTTTCTAGGTTGAGCGCCCCCCATAATACACATGTAGTCTTATTTATTATTCCTGATCCTGTGGGAATTTTAAAAAATCCTGTCTTTGTACTTCTCTACTTTAGAAAACCACACATAAATCAACTAATTTAGTAAAAAACAGATAGCGAGCGAGGAGCGCGCGCGAGTTTTGCGTTTGATGGATTTCATATGCTTACTTTTGTAGGCCGCTTGTGACCAGTAGTACCGACTTTCCTCAAAATACCGGACATTGTTCTGTCCGGTATGACCATTTATTTTTTACCAGACAGGCCTCGAAAATACCGGACTGTACGCTTAAATACCGGACATCCTGCCAACCTTAGTAGAAGGTCACCCCATTTCATCCCTCTAGAGGTTGAATTTTGAAAAAATCCTGAAACACGTACTTACTCATTTACCGCCATGCTGAATTTCATTATAATAACTTCAAAAAAGGCAAACTAACTTTGCACCCCCGTTTAAACCCCTAAGGGATAATTTTTGAGAAAAATATTTTGTTCGTGTTTAATGCCTTTCAATAAAGAACCTTCATGCTGAATTTCATTCGAATAACTTCAAAAACGGCAAAGTTTCATACTAACTTTGCACCCCCGTTTAACCCCTAAGGGATGATTTTCGAGAAAAATATTTTACTCGTGTTTCATGCCTTTCAATAAAGAACCATAATGCTGAATTTCATTTGAATAACTTCAAAAACGGCAAAGTTTCATACTAACTTTGCGCCCCCGTTTAACCCCATAAGGGATGATTTTTGAGAGAAATATTTTACACGTGTTTCATGCCTTCAATAAAGAACCTTCAAGCTGAATTTCATTCGAATAACTTCAAAAACAGCAAAGTTTCATACTAACTTTGCACCCCCGTTTAACCCCCTAAAGGATGAATTTGAGAAAAATATTTTACTCATGTTTCATACCTTTCAATAAAGAACCTTCATGCTGAATTTCATTCGAATAACTTCAAAAACGGCAAAGCTTCATACTAACTTTGCACCCCCGTTTCACCCCCTTAGGAGTTGAATTTCGCAGTCTTCGTGAGCACTTACGCCCCAAAAGAAACCCCCATGCAAAATTCGAGACTCCTGGCACTTGTAGTTTCGGAGATTTCGTGATGAATCAGTCAGTGATTTTCTCTTTTATATAGATAGATGAGTTTAGTATCCCATAACACAAGTTTCAATCTGTGTTCCAGAAAAATAAATAGTACTGTGTGATTCAAAATTCAAAAAAATCAAAACTTTTATTCAGAGAAAAGGTTTTCACTAACACGTTCTCTTGTAAGAGTATATAGTCATAAATGATTTGTATAAATTAATCTACTCGATAAACTGACTACTACCATTTCGAAAACAAAAGCAAAAAGTAAAAAAATATATTTAAAAACAAGCTTTTATTTAATTGCGCTAAAAAGAATAAAATAAACTTTTCTTTTAAAATTTTAACTATCAACTTATAACGTCATTACACAATTTATATGACATAAAAGCTTGTCGCGAGATTTAATTACTAACATTTACTCGTAGTACGAATAAATGTTAGTTCGATAATTATGTTTTCCTAAACAGGTAAATCTCGCGACAAGCTTTTATGTCATATAAATTGTGTAATGACGTTATAAGTTGATAGTTAAAATTTTAAAAGAAAAGTTTATTTTATTCTTTTTAGCGCAATTAAATAAAAGCTTGTTTTTAAATATATTTTTTTACTTTTAATTTATTTTTTACTTTTGAGTTATCACTGGACAGGTTTCGCAGTGCCATCTATTGTCGAGGGGCGGTACTTGTCTAATGAATTTATTTGTTACTAGCGAAACCCGCGCAATTTCGTTTGCGTGTATCCCGCTTTCCCGTGGGAATTTTTAAATTTTTCTCTCCGTAAGAACCATCCTCGTACTTCAAGGAATATTCTAAAAAAAAAATCAGCCAAATCGGTCAAGCCGTTTTCATGTTAGGTCGTGACAACGGAAAACGGGTTTCATTTTTATATATATAGATAGATAACTAGCACCAGCAATTTGAATA
This sequence comes from Endotricha flammealis, assembly GCA_905163395.2. Taxonomy (NCBI): domain Eukaryota; kingdom Metazoa; phylum Arthropoda; class Insecta; order Lepidoptera; family Pyralidae; genus Endotricha; species Endotricha flammealis. The sequence continues at coordinate 23,421,686 of LR990852.1, forward strand.
CCTATATAATTTCCTGATTTTACTACAGTCACCCTGCGACAAACTAAACGGGTTTATGTACCCATCAAAAATAAAATACCGACCAAGGGCAAGTAGAACTCGCGCATGAGGGTTCCTTCCCATAATCATACTAGTCATCATCATCATCATCATATCAACCCATAATCATCCCACTGCTGGTCTCAGGTCTCCCTTCAATCGAAGGTGATTAGAGCGTACTCTGCCACGCTGCTCCAATGCGGATTGGCAGAGGTCGGTGTTTTCAAACCGCTCTAAGGCCACCGACTTGGCTTAACGACTGTCATCTATCGACAACAGCCGGGACCGACGGCTTAACGTGCCCTCCGAAGCACGAAGAAGCTCGAGATAACGAAACCCATCCAAACGCTGGCTAGGGTCACCGTCGCTTAACTTGTGTGTTCATATTAGAGTGTGACACACAGCGATGCCATCGAGCTCCTCATACTAGTCATACTATCATACTAATATTATAAATGAGAAAGTGAGTTTGTTTGTTTGTTATTCCTTCACGGCTTGACTAATCAGTTGATCATTATGAAAATTTGTATATGTCAGGGGTACAGAGCCCAACATAGGCTACCTTTTTACCCGTGAAAGTATGTCAATCCAAAGGGAAAATATTTTTTCTACTATAAAGGGCGCTGTATGGGATGCTATCGGCCAACAGATGGCGCCACAAGTCGCGCTATGGGTTGTTTTGTTGTCAAACGAGATCTATGTCATAAAATTAACGCGAGCGAAGCCGCGAGGAAAAGCTAGTAATAGATAAAATACATTTTAATTCATAACCGGTATAAAAGAGCCATGTACCAATGTAAAATGTACCAAGGGTAGGGTCACATTATATTGGTTGTTTAAAGAAGAAGAAGTAACTACAAATTTACGATTTTCAGATTTATTCCTGTACTTGTACTACATCATCTTGCTTCTTGCCAAATTTCATGATTCTAGGACAACCGGAAGTACCCTATAGGTTTTTGGTCGGAACTGTTTTATACGAAAAACGGAACACAAAAGGCTGTATCGTAATTTTGTTATCATAATATTGTATTGTCATCTGATCTACAGTTTTAAGCAAAATTTCAGCTCAATCGGTCTACGGGAAGTGGTTCAAATTTTCGTTCCAAGATTCCACCCTTACATACATACATACATTCATACATACATACATACATACAGGTCAAGTTAAATAAAAGCTTTTAAAAATGGCCACTGGTAAAAAGAGATTTGTCCACGATTTGTCCCTATAGGTATATATTTATTTATTTATTCTGTGACCTAGGTAAAACGATTTCGTTATAAAACGAGGTAAGTAATACAAATGTTATAAACAGGTAAAGTTTGTTTGTGAACTTGCAGAGGCTTTACCCGACCCGACATAAAATGGCTTACACTCTGAGTTGCACAAAAACATTTGTAAATTAAAGACACATTAAATTATTTGTGATTATTTTTGTGCTACTCACCGTTAACAAAATTATATATTACTAGCTTTTCCCCGCGGCTTCGCTCGCGTTAATTTGATGACTGTATAGATCTCGTTTGACAACAAAACAATCCATAGCGCGACTTGTGGCGCCATCTGTTGGCCGATACAGCGCCCTCTATATTAGAAAATATATTTTCCCATTGGAACGACATACTTTCACGGGATAAAAAGTAGCCTATGTTGCGCTCTGTACCCCTAACAATATGTATGCAAATTTTCATAATGATCGGCTGCGAATAACAAACAAACAAACAAACTCACTTTCTCATTTATAATATTAGTAAGGAGTAAGGATGCCAAATATGGTCATTTTATCTTACTACTAACAGATGCCCGCGGTATTACCCGCGATACCCGTTATTTCCATTTTAAAAAAACCGAACCGAACCGTAAGCATAATTGCCACCTTTGTGGTATAAAAAATAATAATTAAAAAAAAGTCTTAGTCCTGTAAAAAAAGACATTACTAGTTAGAATAAGGTTCAAAGTTAGAATCCATCGAAACGTCATGTTCGGAATTTCATTTCATAGTAGCCCCTTTTAATATAATCACTTTATCATATAATGGGAATAAGGGTTTTATTATATTAATTTTTATTGTTAGTATTTAATAAGAGACAAAGGACATTTGCGGCACCTTGAAAACATCCAAAAATACGTGTACATACAGGTATTGTGGTTTAATTAAATATGTGAAACCACCTTGAATGGTAACGCCGAGAGGGGTAATACAACACTGATATGACACTCGTATTACATTCTGACGTTGGGTTATACAAGCTGCGACCTACCGTGTGTATGCTTATGAGTAAAAACTGTTTGCTAACTATTTGGTATAAAACAATTATAACTAGGGGTGCATGGCGTAACGCGATGCAAAGTTGAGCTGAGCGAATGTTGAAAGTTTTGGCGCCAAAAATCAGCTTTATTGGTTTTGGCACATTTTGGCACATTTTGGCACATTTTATTTTCATTTTTATTTTTTTAAAACCTTGCCACAAACTGTCTCTTAAGATGTGCCAAGTTTGGTTCTAATTGGTGGAGTAGTTTGGGAGGAGAAGACGAACAACCAAATGAGGAGAGTCTGGTATGGAGAGCTTCGCTCGCCTTCGGCTCGCTCAGCTCAATAATAACAAAGGGACAGAACACACAGATTGAGCTAGCCCCAAAGTAAGTGTGAAACTTGTGTTATGGGATACTAACTCAACGATAGTATATTTTATAACAAACTAGCGAAACCCGCGCAACTTTGTTAGCGTGTATCTCACTTTCCCGTAGGAATATCGGAATGTATCATACATAAAAACCTTCCTCTTGAAACACTTTATCTATTCAAGAAAACCGCATCGAAATCCGTAGCGTAGTTTTAAAGATTTAAGCATACATAGAGACAGACTGACAGACAGCGCGACTTCATTTTATACTATGTAATATAATACATATACATAATATGTCCGTTGCGTAATGTTAGCATGCCGGACCGCCACTCAGGAAGTCCCGGGTTCGAATCCCTGTCGGGTTATGATGAAAAACGAACTGTTTATCTATATACCTATGTATTTGTTATAAAATATAGTATCGTAGAGTAGTATCCCATAACACAAGTCCCGAACTTACTTTGGTAGTTCAATCTGTGTGATTTGTCCCTATATATTTAAATTAAATAAAAGATTAGTGTAAAAGGATACTCAAAGATAAGTCTATTTGTGAAATACTTATATTACGTTGGGAACATTCGCATCGCCTTTTATAGAGTCAGCAGAAATAATATCTTATCTCAACGACACTGCTTTTCATAGAAATACACATTCGCTATGCAATTTGTATTAGTTGTTGAAATTTCACACTCACATTGAGTTGCACAGAAAAAAATTACACATAATATTTCTTTTGTGTAACTCCGTCTAAATCTAAAGAAAGAAAGAAAAGGATTTATTTATTACTAATATGTAAAATAACTAACGTATATTAAAAAGATATTTCTATCATAATTGAGACAATTTAGTATGTTTTATGCAATTCATTGTTTATTAATAGACGAAAAAAAAAAGAAAAAATCATCGTATGGGAATGAATCCATCTTAAATTATTTAATTCTTAAAAATCTTTTTATAAATAAACAGTTAAATCTTGACAAGGTAGTCTAGTAATCTAGATAGATAACCAGGCAAGATGGAATGGATGTAGGGGAAAATTCCAAGAAGGCAGCCCTAGACAATGAATGGACCAGATAGCGGAAAATCTGGAAATACTGATAAGCAAGCACAGTTCTCCATCTAGCACAACAACGGAACAGATGCAGGGAAATGGTTACTATGTGATGTCGGAGTCACGATCCTCAACATTGAGGGATCGACTATGGAGGACGGAGCGGAAAAGCTCAAATCGGAGCAGTTCGTCTGGGGAAGGACCTCCACCTTACAGAAGATCGTAGCCGAATAGCGTCGGTCTCGGCCATGTTGTGTTCCTACGGCGAGTAAGGTCTCCATCAGAGCTGGATGCTGCAGCAGCTCCACTTTTAACAGGGTCAGCAACGCGCGAGTGATACCCTCGGTGTTGCAAACGTCCATAGGCTACGGTGACTGCTTACCATCAGGCGGGCCGTATGCTTGTTTGCCACCTTAGTGGTATAAAAAAAACCCTTAGATATCTACGACATGTAGGGTTACTTTATATTTATATTTAAATACTCAGGGGAAAACTGTACCAAGTGGAACAACCGTAAACAAAGTTGCTCGAGATTCGCTAATTAATCAAATTACATCATAATTGTTATGTGAAATGATCAATTTGATATGGTAGGTATACTATTTTATCGATTACCTTACTGATTCTAGTAAACGACGTAATATAACTACCTACTAGATAAAACCGCACAATCCGTTTAATTTCTTTCTAATTTGTTGTGAGTTCCAAGACGGCTGTAATTTCTCCCCCGGGACGTTAGGCTTCATTGTTTATTGTCATTCTAAGGTCGACGTGCTTGATCGGGACAAGCCCACCACACATTCCCACCACTGTGTCTCCTGTGTAGCCAGGATCAACAACGGCGACCTCAGACAATAAGCAATGAAGCTTATTGACGTCCCGGGGAAGAAAACTACAGCTGTCTTTCTACTCACAACGAATTTAATCAGAAAGGAGATAGTCGGAGTAGGAAGTATTGAAAGGACGTGCTTGATCCTGAGACACAGCGGTGGGAATGTCTGGTGTAAACCGGAAATTTACAGAACATCATAGGGAACCTTTGGGGAAACTTTGACTAAGTTCCGATTTCTAATCAACGCAAATCTTTAGCTCTTGCGTGGTTTAGAAGCTTTTCCCACTGATTTTGATATACATAAACATGGCGGGAGGACTGCCCGGAAGAGGTCCAATTGAGAGAAAATCGGAAAAGTTAAGGGGAGGAGGCTTTGCCTTGCAGTGGGACACGAATGACTATTAAAAACATTCTATAATAAATATACTTAGGTAATAAAAATTCCATTAAAACATCTGGTAATAAATCAGAATACAATAGTTATTGACTTTAACTTTTAGTACTGAATTCGGTCACGTGGATATTTTAATATTTTTCATCTATTGCTGAGTAGCTTTTGACCGCGACTATACTCGCGCATGTAAGATGAAACATTACTATATATATACATAATGGTTACCATGCCTGACCGTCATCCAGGAGATCCCGGGTTCGAATCCCGATCGGGTCATGATGAAAAACTTTTCTAGATTGGCCTAGATCCTGGATGTTTATCTATATACGTATTTGTTATAAAATATAGTTTCATTAAGTAGTATCCCATCTCAAGTCTCGAACTTATTTTGGGGGTAGCTCAATCTGTGTGATTTGTCCCTATATATTTATTTATTGTAGAGATGGTCTACAATCCGTCCATCCTTTTCCGTTTATACAATTATTACCAAAAACCTCAATACTTTTATAGAAGGAATAGTAGTTTTAGAATGGATTATTATTTATATACGTCTTATTTTTCTCTTTGGATTATTAGAAAGACAATGGAATGACGGAAGTGATGATGTCAGGAGTATATGAATAAAAGTTTGACATGCAAGGAGCTATGAATGAAGGAAGAATGTGAACTGTGTGCCTGCAGGATTATTATGAAAGTTGGCACACATAAAAAACATTATAATAAAGCTCGTAAATAAGGTACAATTGGTATTAGATACTATTTGGTTGGTTCAACTTATTCCGCTACATTTTTAGCATGCAAAAATTTTGGTTAAGATTACATTAATATTATTATACTTACAGTGAATAATGAGATTCCATATTATAATCAAATAAAATATCATGTCAATTCTACATCATTAAAAAAATTATTGTGGTTGGTATTTGAATTTCTTATTATAAATCATATAGGTGGACCACGGGCCACCCAGGTGTACCCCGCAGGTGGACCACGACCAATACGGGGTCAAAATGGTAACCTATGTGCAAAATTTCATTTTTCAAGGTAGCAGCGGGCTCCCGCGACATTACCTCACGCCGTTCAGTTCATATTCTTATGGGAATTGTAAAAATCCTATCTCATTATCTCGTCTACATACTGAAGGAAATTTCTTTGTAAAACTTCAGCTTCTTATGTCCAAGGGTTTGTATAAATGTATAAATATTAAAGGTAAAACAGTCCCTAAAAACTTTTTTTTTTTTACAAATACACACTTCAATTAAAGGAAAGAGTTTATATAAACTCAGCAAGGCCATTTTAATATTACGTCATAAAATTTGATCTCCTATTTCTCTCTTTCTTTGTTATATCGTTGACAAAGTTATAAAGAGATAACATCGAATATGTACGTATGAGAGATTTAATTATTCATCATCATTTACAACTCTCATCTTGTAGAGGCGGCCATTTAAAAAAAAAACAATGTTAGTATTCTATGTCGCCATAGATTTTCATCAACAAATAAAACTTTTAAAACTACCTACATAATAACTTACAACAACTCTTTTATATTTCAGTAATTTTCAGGAGCATTATGACCACTCAATTAATATAAGGAACTGCGGTCAGAGATTCGCCTTAGGCCAATTACCTAATTAATTTTAAACCTACGTTGAAATACACAAATAACTTAACAATACTTACTTTTTCAGCATGAAAGCCTTGCTTAGTTCCTTCAGGACCGTGGAGACTATCGCACCGGCCGCCGGCACGGCCAGCACCGAAGCGTCCATACAAGCAGACAGTGCCGCTGGTGCTAACACCCCCAGCCTGCTAAATCTAGACCGCTCTTTCGACATCACTGTTACCCCGTTATTAGCCTTTTTACTTCTACTTTTACCCTGTTATCTTTTAGCCTTTTTACCCCTAGATTACTCTACTTGGTGATAAACTAATTGATTTATTCGCGCGCACGACCGATCACCGCGAGCGGTCCGCTTCGTACCGCGTTACAATTACGTGTGTGTAAAACCTGCGCCCGCGCAGAGATCCGTCCAAGTATTCGTACTGTGACGAGAATTTAATTAGCCCGTGGCATTTTTATTGTCATTATATGCTATTGGTTTTCTGTTTCTTTGTTTGTAGAAAATCTATAGATTTTTTATGATAATGTTGTATGTGCGTATTAGCACATTGAAGTCTGTATACCGTGGTATCACATGTCAATCATCGTTATATAAAGATTGTTGTTGTAGAGCATTTAATAAAATGGCCTATCTCGACTGAAGTAGTACCAGCCTCTCACCAAATATCGACGTGAAGCAGCAAGGTGAGAGTAAGAGATCCGAAAGATCAATCCCTTTCCTTTCTTCTTTTCATTATCTCTTCTACCCTTATTATCTAAAGCGGGGAACGCATTGGTAGCGACCCTGGTGTTACTGATGTTAACTTTCTATCAGGTGGCAGCAGCCCAGTGGCTTGTTCTTTTTTTTTCTTTTGGCAATCGGACTTCAGACGAAGATTCCATTGTGCCATCCTCAAGTTATGCTTGTGTACGTAATTCAAAGCAACGTATTCATACTATCTCGACTCACAGTATACAGTCTCTGAGCCAAGACGCCCCGAAGAAAGATGATATCTTCAGTGAAGGCAGATGTTGAATAGTGGCTTGTTTGTCTCTCGTATGATAATAAAAATATATTTTTTTAATTTCTTTTAACCCTTATCTCATTTTAGAGCATAAAGTTAAATTTATGCTGGGTAGCATTTTCACATTGTGAAAATTTTTGTAAACCATACCAATTTTTTAGGAAAATTAGGTAATATCAAGCCTATCCAGTTATATGTGTTTCGTTGTCTTGAGCTTCTCCGTACTTCGGAGGTATGGGAGGGCACGTTTAAGCAGTCGGTCATGGTTATCTTCGCTGGATGACAGTTGTTACACCAAGCTGGTAGTCTTCAGGCGGCTAGAAAACTTCCGACAATGCGCATTTGGAGCAGCGTGACAAATCCTAATTCGATTGAAGGGAGACCCGTATCCCTGCAATAGGATGATTATAGATTCATATGATGATGATGAGTTAATATCAAGGTTTGCAGGTCTTTGGTTACATTCCACCATCGATCCATATAGTTACGAGGCCAGATAATCTAATATTTGGTCCACGAACAGCTTCCAATACGAGTACCTACGTGGTATTGAATGACATTGAACACAAGAAATACAAAAATCAATCATCCATTGATAAGTTCATTGTCACGATTTAGCTTATCATGATGTAATGACCTCACTCGCTCGATCCCATTGTTCCTGTTCCCATAGGAATTTCGAAAGTTGAACTAATAAGTTTTTATGTGTTGGCCTTGATACAAAGTCCTTTTATTGTCAAGTCACTGTCAAGAACTATCTCGCTTCGGGTATTTTGCAAACAGGCAGACAGGTTTTTTTTTTGTATGTGCAAGTTACACATCAAATTAATACGTAATTATTAAAGTTCCGTAGTAAACAAGAAACCCCAAAATTACAGCGACGTGGCGAAATTCAACGGTACCCTTTTAGTTTCGCCATGTTACTGTAATTTTGCACATTAAATTTTACAATACATATTATGTAAATAAAAAGATGCCTCAATCAAATGTATAGTAGGATGGGAAAATTCATTCACACACCCCCACCTGGTCCGAAAGTCAGCTATGCTTAACCTGTGTTATAGGTACCAGAACAACAGATTAAATACTGTAAATATATTTAGAAAACAGACTCGAGTATAAACACAAATGCCATGACATAAGTATAATGTTTGCCCCGAGCGGGAATCAAACCGAAATGTGGTGTCAAAGGTACCAACCAATACACCACCAGGGCACACCGGGCGTCAAATTCTAGTAGACCAGTTTTATCTGAAGATGCCTTATTTGCCTATGGACCTAGAAATTTATATTACCTAAAGTAGTGGACGAAAAAGCGGTCCCTCGAGCTCCTCAATGCCGCGCGAAGGCAACAGACGCCAAATAATAAACACAGTAAGTAAAAATTTTATAAATTTATAAAGATAATTAAAGAGATATTGACGAGTTTCGGCATCGGCATCTTCTTCTCGTCAATGGTTAGATAGATGATAAAAATGTATAAAACATTATATATGACGTGTCTGTGTCCACGAGGGCCCTCAGAATAAAACATTTTTGACTTTGACTGAGCGTTTGGATGGGATTCGTTACCTATATCGAGCTTCTCCGTGCTGAGGACACGATAAGCCTTTATTCCCAGAAGTCCCTTTATTAGTTCCTTTACTATAGTCCCTTTAGGATTCTAAAGGAGCTAGGGAGACTATGTAGTTCCTTTATTATGTTATGGGTGATAAGCCGTCGGTCCCGGCTGTTGTCGATGGATGACAGTCGTTACCAAGTCGGTAACTTCAGGCGTCTTGAAAACACTGGCCTCTGCCAATCCGCATTGGTGCAGCGTGGCAGAGTACGCTCTAATTCCCTACCAGCCGAGCAGGTACAAACACCCAGCTAGACTTAGCCAGGTGACCAAGCCCATGGAACACCACTATTATATTTGTATATTATCTCTCTTCGTCCTACTCTTATTGCACTTTAGACGGGTCCCACTTTAAGTGGGTTCGGTACATCATGTCTTTTCACTTCGCCCTAAGTCGCCCTATCATTTAGTCATTTCGGTAACATTCCACATCCACACACACACACATCATCGTTCACACACTCAATCCACCTTTTCTTTGGTCTTCAACTTCTTACTCCTCCAACTTTCATATCCAATACCACGACATGTTTGCCATCTCTCTAGACTATCATACCTATATGTTTCAAATTGTTGTCTCCCACGAATTTGTTAGGGAGTGAAGTCCTTTTAATACTTCCCGCTCTGTCTATTTTCTTTCTGATTAAATTCCTTGTGAGTTCCAAGACAGTTGTAGTTTTTCTCGCCCGGGACATCAATAACCTTCTTTACTTATTGTTAATCTGATGTCGCCGTTGTTGATCTTGGCAATACAGGTGACACAGCAGCGATGGGAATGTGTGGTGGGCTTGTCCAGATGTCCAATACCTTTCTGACGACATTCCTTGGTTTCCTTCTCAAAACATGCCCATACGTGCCCATAGCATCTCAATCTACCACTTCTTATCTTTAATGATAAATATGTCATCTACTGTACGATATATTTTTTAAGAATACCCCAGTAGTGTCTCGGATGTCTGGCAACCAGTTTATCAGTTAAAATATTGAAATAATGAGTGCGGAAGCGTCGCGACTATTGAACCGGTACTAATTACAAGCGAGACGCCGAGGACGATTTGGAACCGAAGGGAGTTTGTCCCATAATCTTACTCTACAAGGTGTGTTTCATAATGGCAATTTTTTAATAATGTCCAATTTAATTAAGTTAAATAATTTATTACTTACTATTATTTGGGTGTTTCTTGAAAACCTGGATTTTCGTTGTCCGGAAGTAAAAAGTGTACGTATAATTGAAATAAGCGTATGAAGTATTTTTTTTATTAAAATTTAAACTGTAATCTAACTGAGTCACTATGATAATTAAGAAAAATATAAAACAAAGTGAGTAAAAAAAATATCTGAAGTGTTAAAAATTGATTCCACTGGCGTGTCCGTACTCCAAATTTGTACACAATATCATCCATATCATTTTTTCCATTCAGTTCATAGATATTTAAATATTTTATATTAGATCCCAAATTGATAAGAATTAATAAATAAAATAGATGAACCACGTATTTATAGTACATTTAATTATATGAATTTTTTAAATGTTGTCCGGGCCTTAGCAGTGATTCCACTGGTACATCACTAAAATGTACGTACGTCCTTAGTGACACAATTTGGAAGCAATGTGTACCCCCCGAGCGTTAACCGTCAGTCATGTTTTGAGTGTCGAGGGAAGAGTTGCGCGGCTGCTTGCTGCATTCCAGAAATATAAAGGTAAGTATCTGATTCCACTGGGTTTGGTTTGGTACATCGTTGATTACTTTGACCTCAATTTTACCATCAATTAATTTTATAAGACGACTAAAAAAAATTATGCACTATCGCCACTCTAATGACTACCTAGGGTGTAAAGGTCATTGTACTAGATACAGTCATTTAGCGACAATCGATAATTTTGCTACATTTTTTGATTCCCTGACATTGATTACTCTGTTTCTAAGGTCAGTGAAATCAAAATGTGATAAAGTTTTTGACTGAAAAATGATTTCATCATCATCATCTCAGCCACAAGAAGTCAACTAGGCCTCCCCAAACGTCTCCAGTGCGACCTGCTGGCAGCGGCCTGCATCCAGCGGCTTCCTGCGACTTTCCTTAGGTCGTCTGACCACCTTGTAGGCGGGTGTCCTACGCTGCGCTTGCCGGTACGTGGTCGCCATTCCAGAACCCTTTTGCCCCATCGGCCTTCGGTTCTGCGCGCTATGTGATCTACCCACTGTCACTTCAGTGTTTGGCTATGTCAGTTATTTTGGTTCTGCTACGGATCTCCTCATTTCTGATTCGATCTCCCCGAGCATAGCTCTTTCCATGGCTCGCTGAGTGACCCATAGCCTTCTTATGAGGCTCATAGTGAGCGACCACGTTTACGATCCATAGGTCATCACTGGCAACACACATTGCTCGAAGGTTCTTCGTTTCAAGCACTGAGGAATTTTGGACGAGAAGATATGCCGTAATTTCCCGAAAGCTGCCCAGCCAAGTCGGATTCGTCGATTGACCTCTTTCTCGAAGATGGACCTACCTAATTGGATGGTTTGTCCAAGGTATACGTACTCGTCAACAACTTCGAGGATCGAGCTCCCAACTGAGACCGGGGCGGGTGCGACATGGATATTCGACATGATTTTCGTCTTGACCATGATCATTTTTTGATCCGCCTGTTGGGAAACTCAATTGAGGCCTTCGAGCATGGTGCTGAGGTCCTCCAGCGACCACGATGTCATCGGCAAATCGAAGGTGAGTGATATACTCGCCGTTAACGTTGATGCCGCATCCTTTCTCGTCCAAAAGTTGAAGGCATCTTCCAGAGCGGTCGTGAACAGTTTCAGAGATATGACATCTCCCTGTCTCACGCCTCTGTGTAATGAGATTGCTTTCGTGTTCTGTTCCTGTACTTGGACTGACATGATGGCGTTTTTGTATAAGTACGTCAAAGGTTCGATATACCTGCAGTCTATGCGGCATCGCTGGAGAGACTGTAGCACGGCCCATGTCTCGATCGAATCGAAGGCTTTCTCATAGTCCACAAACGCTAAGCATAATACCAGATTGTACTCTTCGGTCTTCTGTACAATCTGCCGCAGCGTATGGATGTGGTATATATCGCCCTTTTTAAAGAACAGAACCAGCAAGCTTCTGTTCCACGCCTCAAGCGTTTTGCCCTCGACCAACACGGAATTAAAGAGCTTCTGCAGGACTTTAAGCACCGGTGTACCACCCGTTATCAGAAGCTCTGCTGTGATTCCGTCCTCGCCTGGCGCCTTGTTGTTCTTAAGCTGGGTTAAGTAACATTTTTTTAAACTTTATTTTTGTAAAACATTTCTAAAATTTCGCAATTTTCCTAATATTCCTTTTTTTATTGCAGGAATAACACGAATGTGATTACGACACCAATAGATTATTAGATATTTATGTACCTATGTCAGACGATTGTTTACAAAAGTAGATAATAATATCTGAAAATTGAAGAATACATGTTCACATTTGTTAATTTTATTTAGATATGTATAACTGAAAAAAACTTACAATTTCTTTAAAAAAAGTACAGAGTTATTGATTTTTGATTCCCCTGTAACTATTAATTGATTCCCCTGGTCATGATTTTTTTAATGTCTAATATCTTGGAATTTATAGGTTCAAAATGAGTGCCTATTCGAAATTTATACTTCAGGTTTAGCCTATTTTTACGTGTAGTACCAGGTTTTTGAAGAAAAAAACTAGCTAGTGGAATCAACCGAATAATCGCATTTCCAAGAATCACCCATTTATTACTAGACTAAAATTAGCCAAATAGGTTCAGCCGTTCTCGAGTTTTAGCGACTAACGAACAGCAATTCATATAGATGTATAAAAGTTTAGTTCCTAAATCTGTCACTAAAATGGCGTTGCGCATAATGTACACTGTAGGTACATTCTACAGCCGTGGTTCCGAATCTGGGGGTAATTACCCCCGCGATTTTTTTCTAGGGGGTAACAATACTGAAAAGATTAGGAACCACTGTTCTAGTAGTCGTAGGTACTCCATGTGTGCAATGTACAGTCAAAGTCGTTATAAAACTTTTTAATTACATAGTACAAGAATAAATAAAAATTCGATTAATCCCTTCACGCAATATTTAGGAAACTTGAATCATGTTCACGGCCTGCTCACCTCATTGGCCGATTCTCGTACAAGTTACGTTTATATTTGTCAAGAATATATTAATAATTTATTCAAATTAAGCGAATATACGTAATATGATAGCTCTGCGAATGGAGAATCAATGTCTTGTGTACCTGTTATGTAATAGAATTTGTTTGGTATTGGTCTTGATTGAGCAGACATTTTCTATTATTAGAGCACAGCGGATAATCTGCTGAAATCGGAGCAGCCCGTCTGGGGATGGACCTCCACCTTACAGAAGATTGTAGCCAAATAGCTCGGCCATGTTGTGTACCTACGTACGGTGAGTAAGGTCTCCAGAGCTCACCTTTTTACAGCATCGGCAAAGCGCGAGTGCTACCCCCGCGACTGCTTACCTTATCAGACGGGCCGTATGCTTGTTTGCCACCTTAGTGGTATGAAAAAGAATATTTATACATTTTGACGACCTCCGTGGCGTAATGGTTACCACGCCAGACCGCCACCCAGGAGGTCCCGGGTTCGATCCCCGGTCGGGTCATGATGAAAAACGAACTTTTTCTGATTGGCCTCGGGTCTTGGGTGTTTATCTATATATGTATTTGTTATAAAAATATAATATCGTTGAGTTAGTATCCCATAACACAAGTTTTGAACTTACTTTGGGGCTAGCTCAATCTGTATGAATTGTCCCTATATATTTATTTATTTATTTTAACTACATAAAAGTATTGAATATTTGTAGCAGCACTAAATAAACAGGAGTGGATACAGAAAAATGTAAGTATATTTTGGATATACCCTGTAAGACAGAGTGTGATGAGTGCAAAAAGAATACAAAATTAAATTCTTTTGCACATATTCCTACAACCAAATATATAAAAAAACAAAGTCTAAGGACCATCCTTTAGTTAAACAGCAGTCACATATTCATGTCACGAAAAAACTACGTCATCAAAAGGAAATCGTGAAAAACTGCTCGTCCATATATCATTGATCAAAACACATCAAGGTGCTCATGAATGCATAAACAATGACTCGTGTGTTTCCATTAGGGACTTCCTAACGTGTTAGGTACTTCACTTAAGGTTTAAAGAGTATAATGCCTGTTTTCACCAACAATTCCTATTTAAAAATATCTTACCAAATCTTTTTTCTTATACCACGCCGCCGGTGGCAAAATAAGGTAGGTGGCTTGTGGCTTTTTTGCCACGGGCGTGGTATAAGAAACAACCCAATGTAGCACGAAACGCGACGCCAACTCGTGTACATGTGTACAGGATCTTGTATCATTCATACCTTTTCGCAGTTGAGAAACTTTGGAACGACACGTAGACTTTCTCGTTTCTTAGTATTTTGAGTATAGTGTTATTCAGTTCGTAGTAAGCTTTAGTTCGTGATGTTTACACAAAATATCCTTATATTTTTAGACAAGAGGAGCTCGATGGCGTCGCTGTATCACCCTTTAGAACGCAAGTTAAGCAACATCGTCTCTACGCAGTTCTTGGATGGTCGATGGATGACAGCCGTTAGGCCAAGTCAGAGGCCTTCAGGCGCCTTAAAAATACTGGCCTCTGAACTTCCGCTTGGGAGCAGCGTGGCAGAGTACGCACTAATCTCCTTAAATTGAAGGGAGACCCGTATCTCTGCAGTGGGATATCGGTTGATATGATATGATGATAGAACTAATATTAAAAAACTTTTGTGCAACTGGGCACTTGCTGTACTTTAGGTCGAGGTATTTTTTACACTTTAATATGGGGTTCTTCAAAACGGGAATTAAAAGATTAGGGTCGGCAACTCGCGAGTGATACTCCCGGTGTTGCAAGCGTCCATAGGCGGACCGTAAGCTTGTTTGCCATCTTAGTGGTATAAAAAAAACCTTTAATGCATACCTACAAATGCAACAAAATTATTCGTCATCAGCAGCGACGACGGATGGCGCCGTAAAGATACACCGTGTCAAAAATTCTCTCAGACCTTTATCAGAAATGATATTATCACCACGTTTCATTCCATTGAATAGTTACAAACATGTGAACATCAGGTGTAAATTACAAAAAGCTCAATGTGCACTAAAAGAGATGTCAACGGGTTCATACAGGTACGGGGTCCAAGAAGCATGTCAGCAGTAAAGTAGGTACTGTATTTGCTGATGTTTTAATATAACATCGGGACTAACAGCTATCAGGTCACTTCATAAACATGCATTGCTGACTTCATTCAAAGTGTAACTTGAGTATGAGCTTTCTTACCTAACTAGCTGCTGCCCGCGGTGTTACCCGTGTTTTGTTATCTAAACCTAAACACATACATATTTTATGCACAGCAACACCATCTACCTACTTTATAAAACCCGAAATTTCCCGAAAGGGCTCCGTCTCTGAGCAGATAAAACTGTAAACATTTATCATCTTTGTATATTTTATTATTATATATTTATAAAAGGTAAATATTATTTTATTTTAATTTTTTTATATGTGAAATATGTGTGTGTAAATTTTTAATTAAAGTAGTACCTATATATTTTAATTTAGTGATTTTAATTTAGTAATTTTACATGTTAAATATTACCTATCGCTAAGATTGCTGTCAGCAATACGGCCGCCTTGTTGCAAAAACACAAGTCTGTAAGTTGTTTGCACTTTCTGTATTTTTTTCTGTGTGTGTTTTACAAATAAAATATATTTACTATCTAACATTAAAAAAATCATTTGACTATATCAACTTTCCTAACTACACTACGATTATCCATAACGGAATTTAAAGATTCTAGAGGCGTGTGATATGTACTGACATTATCATTCATTCTAATCACAGCAGACCAATCCAATGACTTAGACCTATTCTTCTCGGAGTCAAAAAACTCTTTGTAATCTTCTTCCAGGTGTTTTCTTCTGTATACAGTGTATATCCAATCATCGGAGTTAGCACGCCTTTTGATTTCGGCTTCGGTTTTACTATGGACAACTTCTGTGTGCAAAACACTGGAGGTTCCAGACAACTGCCCCAACGCTCGTCTGTGGTACCTAATTTCACCACCTCTGTCCACCTGGAAATAATAAAAATAATAATAAACTATACATATTATGATAAAATCGTATCCTGGTCCGCCTGTCTGTACATGGAAGATAAAAAAATATTATTAAAATTTGTAGACACTGTTATTTCGAACCCCCGGCCCTCGGGATAAAGTGACCATTGCCAGCCGCTCGATCGCCGGGCTTGTCAATTGCATTGATTGCAACATAAGACGACATTGACGATCTCCGTGGCGTAATGGTTACCATGCCCGACCGCCACCCAGGAGGTCACGGGTTCCAATCCCGGTAAGGTCATGATGAAAAACGAGCTTTTTCTGATTGGCCTGGTTCTTGGATGTTTATCTATTATTATAAAATATAGTATCGTTGAGTTAGTTTCCCATAAGACAAGTTTGGAACTTGGGGCTGGCTCAATCTGTGTGATTTGTCCCTATGTATTCATTTGAGACAATTTTACCTCTTCACGTCTCGCGAGCCAGTAGTAGTGCGTGATGGGGTCCCTTGGTCCCCAGTGCCGCGAAGGCTGGAACGATGACTTCAGCTTCTGCGAAACATCCTGATTATACTTCCTCATATAATAAATTCTAAACACGCAATAACAAGGCTACAACCTTTGTAATAGTACTTACTTAGATTTAAGGAAAATTCGCAGATAAAAAATTTACAAAATAAAAAAGTCTACACAATTCGCACAACGCCACCTATCCTAAGGTGAGTAAGGTAAGCTGGGCTTGACCTGCTCGTTATGAGTACTTCATACTTATAAATTTATTATAGTTCTTCATACTTATAAATATTGGAAGAAGACGCTAACTTATGTAATACAAGTCACGCACCTAGCATACTAATATCACTTCTTCAACATTATAATTTTGTGACAATTTATTCGGAAACAAAAACAAAATGGCTACTGGTAAATGGAATTGGCGAAAATACCTAACCTTGATTGAATTTCAGCTTGACACATACATGCGTTCCAGAAAAATTGAGTCTTGACAGACAGACAGACGGACAACAAAGTAATCTTATAAGGGTTCCGTTTTTTCCTTTAGAGGTACGGAACCCTAAAAACAAATGCAAGTCACAAGTTGACGACTAATCGATACAAAATTAAATACTTAAACAGCAATATAGTTACTTACATGAAAGACACATGAAATGTCATAGGAAGTTAGTAATTCGCAACAGCATAGGCTTAGTTGTAGCAGTGACACTGTGTCTAAAGTGCTCGTTTATTATGTAGTACAATGTTATGGCAGTCGCAAACACAGCGTGTATATAAACGCAAAACGTATGTATGTTTTTCAGATTTATCCGTTGTAAAACGGCACTGATTTCAAAATATAATTATAATAATGATAAATTCTACACAATTCACACAGCAAATAAAGTTAAAGTCAAAGGCGTATTCTATTACAGCCAGTTTCTGAAAAGCATTTTAATTTTTATTTCATATTAAGTCTCAACCTTAGAGTATAGAGATAAGCTCTAAAGCCCACCTGTGGCATGTTTTGTATAAAACATGCCACAGGAGACCCGGCGTAGATCTACGTATTTTATCTCTTTTCTGCAAACCTACGAACTCCAGTTCCAGAATCTACGTATATTTTTTTATTTGAATTTGTACAAATATGCAAAATGACATATCTCACCAGATTGAAGAAGCATATTTTCCATTACTTCACTTAAAGACAGTGTACTAATAAAAATACTAATATGAATTCTATATATATTGTTGCCTATACTTTGTACAAAAAAACATTGTTTACTGAACATTTGAATGAAAGTTGCAATGGACGGGAAATGTTTTAAACCGACGATGTTTGTGGATGGACAATGTTTTGTATAAAACATGCCGCAGGAGACACGTCTTAAGGCAGTCTAATCTAAGGTCTCAAGCTATCTCTTTTTTTTGTGACAGTGACAGCTATAATTTATTTAATGTGTCGTGTCTTTATAAATGCGTTTCAGAAACTGGAAAATTTCATTAATCTAAACTTATGTATTCCTACAGTATTGACATTATAAGTGTGCATTTACAATGCTAATATTATAGTGCAGATGGTACCTTTCACATTATACTGTTCCTCTATTAAAGCGTGAAATTTATAACCACACACACACCACCCTAAAAACGCGGAGCAAACGATAACAAAACGCCAATGTATTACAGTCCTTAGATACAAGCAAATAGTTTAAAAACCTTGTAGTTATTTACATTAAAATTTGCATAATGACAAGTTTAAGGTAATGGTTAGAACAATTACACGGTAGCTCGCCAGGTGACAAAGATTCAAAAGATGGTGATGATCTATTACAAAAAAACATCTACACAATTCGCACAGCGCCACCTATCCCAAAGAGAGCTAGGCTTAACATGCTTCCGTTATTATTTTAAATATATACTTAAGTTACATAGAAAATAAACAGACTTGACACAGGCACAAATGCAATCTAATCACATATTTAAAAATAACAATAATTTATTTCATTAGCGGCTCATGTTTTAGAATATTTGTAACATTTTTTTTAACTATCTATATATGACTAAATACAGGTTTACTTAAATTCATTTACTGGGCCGTGCCTATATTTTCGGATGAAATATAATTTTCCCGTTTTATCGAGCTTTACTGTTTCAATATTCTATCGTTATGGAAAAGTATAAAGCCTCGGTTTCCATCAAAGCGAAGAGGAGATATTTTTTTGTTGATGTTTTAAATTATTATTATTATTTTTCCATAGCATCTTGTGCCGCGCGACGCATCTCCTATCCTCTCCGCTTTGACGGAAACCGAGCCTGACTTTCGCCATTTCTTTTACCGGTGGTCATTTTGATGGTTTCCGAAACAATGATAGTTTATTACGTAGTTTATTTTCTTTCATGTTACAAGTTCTTATTGACAAGACAAAGTGGAATGTAAAGAAAAAGTATGAAGGCCTAATTTCAGAAGTGAACATTTTCATTTTCAAAAACTCACCGCTCCAAAATCGTATTGTACCTGCCTAGCAACGGTTACTATGGCGAATACAAAGAATACAGTCGCAGCGAGACATATAACGGCTGAAACCCCACTGGCACCCCACGGCTCCTTATTCCATCCACCCTCAATGAGGGTGTGCACCAGCCACCACGTCGCGAACGGCAGAATGACTGCAGGAGCGGCCCACCAACCCCAAACCCAGTACTTCTTTAACTCAGCACCAGTAAGGAACTCTATGTCTTCGGATAGATTCTTCCAGCCTGCAATTAAATTAATAAAGGCTCAATATGCGTCATACGGCTAGTTTCTTATAGTTAACTAGCGCCTTTTTAGGGTTCCGTAGTAAACTACAAGGAACCCCTTATAGTTTCGCCATGTCCGTCTGTCTGTCTGTCTGTCTGTCCGCGGTCTAGCGCCTAGACACTTGATGCTAGAAAGCTGTAATTTGGTATGCATACACATATTAACAATGTTAACAAAGTGCTGGGATATCGTTGGATAGGTTTCTTCAAAACATTGTGGGTAGATCATTTTTCGATACAATGATCCGTCTCGGAATTATTTACATTTATCGTGTCAATTTTCGTTTTGCACGGTGGTCCCCACCCCCCTCTATCTCCGAAAATCTTATGTTTAGAAAAAAATCATGGTAGTAGTTCATATGCTGAACCTTTAAAGAAAACTATAACGGTTAAGTAGGTTCTACTAGTTACCGAGTAATAGCCGACGAACTTATAAAATAAAATTTCTTTGATGAAAACTTACAAATGTGATGGAATTTGATATTGAACTCAACTGAAGCCCGAAGAAGAAATACGGAACCCTACATTGTGCGTGGCCCGACACGTACTTGCCCGGTTTTATTATAATTAATTAGCGCCAGCCCCTTGCTTCGCTTGGGTTTTTACAAGGACCTATGTCATGGATGAAGGACCTATACATGGATAGTGTAGCTTGCCAAAGGTTAAATTTTTAAATCGGTTTAGTAGTTTTTGAGTTTATTTGTTAAAAACAAAAGTACAAATCTTTCCTTTTTATAATATTAGTAGATGACACATTAAATTAAAGCTGTCACTGTTAATCGAAAGAAAGAAGGCTTGGGACTTGTTGTAGAATTAAAATGCGTCTGGTGACTGACTGACAGTATGATAATTTTCTTAGTTGATTAGATTCACAACCGGTTACTGAGACGCATTTTAAAAGTTTTTTTTTTCTTATTTAGTTTGACAGTGCCACTGTCAAACTAAAGATTGCTGCTATAATTTTGTATTTTTCATTCTATACCATACCATAATCAGATTGCATTTATTTTTTGAATGCAATCTGTGTAGAGGCCAAGTAACACAACACTAGGTTGGTGTTTCGAACGAGACGCCTTACCCAGGAGAAGAGTCCCAGGCCTAGTGTCAGGGGATTTTCAATAAGCTTAAAGCTTCTCCACCGTATCGAAAACGAAACCATAGCGCGTTGCAGGACGGGCACAGCGCCATCTAGTGCACCAATGGTGGGATTAAATTAGTATGCGCCTTACATTTTAATGACTGGAATAACAGTGATAACAGTGATAGTAGTACTATTTATTATTCTGTGGTGATAGACCTAATATTTTTAAAGTGTCATTTAGCTATAAAATGTTTTTGTGCACCTCCAAAAGTTGAAAATAAATCCAGTAAACAGATAATGTAGTCGTACACTGAGTGAAAGACAAAGAATCAGTAATTTATGATAATACATAACATAAACCTACTGAAAACGAAATTTCGTGTTTCCGAATTTTTTTTTACGTTGTA
Source organism: Endotricha flammealis (assembly GCA_905163395.2). Taxonomy (NCBI): domain Eukaryota; kingdom Metazoa; phylum Arthropoda; class Insecta; order Lepidoptera; family Pyralidae; genus Endotricha; species Endotricha flammealis. The sequence continues at coordinate 23,442,799 of LR990852.1, forward strand.
ATGACAACACCATCTAGCGGCGAACGGTGAAACTAATGTCTTGTTTTAGTGGTAGAATGATGGGCTACGTAGGTACTCGAAATGATAGTGATTAATGACGATGATAACAAAATAAAATACAAAATATCATTACCATAAATGAAAATAAATGCCATCATCTCCAGCATGGTGGCTATGGTGACCAGCAGTGGCAATGCTACGTCCTCGAGCACTTCCAGGGCTGGTAGTCGGCCAGCCAAGGCTGCCAATGCCCCTGCGGTGCCAAGCACAGAGTTGCCCACACTGACAAACCGCCACTTGTAGCCCCCCATGCGGCGAAACCGGTCATACAGTGGGTAGAGTAACGTTAGCTGAAAAAATCATAAAAAATTGAAATCTGTGGAAGAAATACCTCTGATTTTTTGTTATTTCGTATTATTTATGTTACATTTAAAATGTTTACCGTTAGAACGCGTTTTCCCTATAATCAAATCAAATCAAAAATACTTTATTCTGTAGGCCCTCGCGGACACATAAACACGTAGATAGAACTAGTTTTTACGCAATATTATAGGTATATGCCTTTGTTAAAACTAAATTCTAACTAAGGAAAACGCTACGGAACGGAAAATTTTTCCGAAGTACGTTTAAACTGGAAAACAACGAAACTGCGCCAAGACGGAATGTGTGATAGTAGGTTGACCTTGTGACCACCACATCCAGAAATAAGTGTAATTAGAAAATTGAGAAGACTTGTTGAAACGCGTTTTCCAAAACACGTGCTAACGCAAAACGGGTTTTAACTGACGCGCGGCGGCGTCGGAAACGCGCGAGTTATACCCCCGTCCATAGGCTACTGTGACTGCTTACCATCATCGGGTCGTATGCGTCTTGCCACATTAGTGGTATAAAAAAAATGTGCCTAATGTATTTGTTCACTTTTGCGTTTTGACGCTGGCTATGGCTTTTTGTCGAACTGGTGAAATCCACCACTGAATATGTGCAATAATAAATAAATTACCATAGTTATAACGCCTGAGAAAAAAAGTGCGGCAAATGTCAAGAGAGGCCAAACTTTGCTGAGCTGTTTATTCTCTGTGGTCTGGTACACCTGCACCAACGGAGCCACCGCGCTGCTGTCTGCGCCGGAGCCCATTGCAAACCAGAACATCAGTCCTGCCCAACTAGATATCATGTTTGAGGATATAATAGTTATGGCTGCCCTGAAACACAAGGTTTGTGTTTATTGATACTTGAACAATAAATTAGTAATAAATAACGAAGACATCCCTCGTCTTTTTATTCAATAATAGCCTGGTGATGTATTGGTAGTGATCCTACATTCGGCACCAGCGCGGGTTCGATTCTCGATTAGGACAAACATTTAAATAAAAGCATTTTGTGTTTGATCTCGAGTCTGGGTGTTTTCTATGTATGATTAGTATGTATTTACAATAATATATCTGTTGTCTGGTACTCATAACAGAAGTAGGTTAAGCCTAGCTTACTTCGGGACCAGTTGGCGCTGTGTGAATTGAGTACAATTTATTTATCTCTTAGTGCTGTCAAGTAGTTTCTTGCCCGTCTTTCTTAGTACAAATCTGCCGTCTCAACTGGTAAAAATTGTGACGATTTGATAGAGATTTGTTATATTATGTTTTAATTAAAAATTATTGGCTTCGAAAGTATTTACCATCGAACATCTGTACTAGCATATACGGTGTCTCCAGATGAGATTAGGAACCCGCCAGCAGTTTGCGTCGACAACAGCGCCTGCGTCACCGTCGCGTACCACAAGTGGGGTGTCAGGAAACTTCTCCAGTCTTCGCCGATGACGAATGCCGACATGTTGCTCCCATCCAGCATATTGGTCGACACCGTGATGAAGAGGATCAGCACAAGAGGGCAGAGCACGTACAGTCCGCGCTTCAACATCTTTGCTGGATTGAATAGTCTGAAATATTTAGAATAGAATAGATTTTTTTTATTTCAATCCAACAATATTTTAACAATTACATTAAGTACAATACATTAAGGTTACAATATATATATACACTTCCGGACACTTGAATCGAGCCACCCAGCAGTTTCAACTTTGATTGCTGGTAACTTATCAAAAGTATATGATCAACGAAAAAGTTTTTATGCAATTTGGAAGCTGGTACACTTTACATTAATAAGGTATACTTAATTCCAAATTTCAATTTCAATAACTTGATAAAATTACAATTTTAAGTGAAACTTGTCCTGTATAACCTTTCTCAAAGACAAGACTCTGGTTGAATTTTTGAAAAAAAAAAAGGAATTATTGAACAAAAAAATATTCAGTAACTTGTATTGCCTCCGAGAGCGTTTATGATTGCAGTCATGCGATTTGGCATGGAGTTAATCAACGTCATTATGAAGTGTTGTGGAATGTTCTCCCATTCCTCCTCGATGGCAACTCTCAGCTCTTCCAAAGTTTGTGGTGCTGGTTGGTGAACTCGAACACGCCTCTTTAATTCGTCCCATAGACGTTCGATGGGATTCATATCAGGGCTCCTTGCTGGCTATTCCATTGTCGTGATTCCAACATCATGAAGGTATGCCCTGACGATTCCTGCAGTGTGCGCTCTTGCATTATCATGCATAAAGATGAAGCCTTGGCCTACAAATCCAGCATATGGCATCACATGAGTCTCTAGGCAATGGTTAATGTATCGACGGGCATTTAGTGTTGGTAGACGTGGTCCTGTCACAATCTCTAGCCCAGTTTTACCATCGGCAGATATTCCTCCCCAGACTATCCACGAGCTCCCGCCATAACTCACTCTCTCTTCAATACAACACTGAACAAAGCGCTCTCCCCGCCTTCGGTAGACCTTCCTCCTTCCATCATTACCATAAAGCATAATCTTAGTCTCATCAGTAAAGAGTACCTTGCTCCATTGGCGTTGAATCCAATGCAAATTTTCGCGTGCAAACTGTAAGCGCGCCATTCGGTGAGCTCTTGTCAGTTTCGGCCCGTTGGCTGGCTTATGTGGGCTCAGACCACGTTCCTTAAGTCTTCGTCTAATTGTTCGCGCGGAAACAGCCACTCCATGAAAGTCTCGAAGCTGTTCTTGGATCTGTACAGAGGTGAGGTAACGATTTCGTAAACTGGTTGTCGCGATAAATCGATCCTGTCTTTCTGAAGTTACCCAAAATCGCGGTCTTCCTGGACGGCGCACGTATCCACCAGTGTCGAGGTATCGATGGTATACCCTTTGCACAGCAGAACGGCTTAAAGCAAGCTGTGATGCTACATCGCGCTGACTTCGGCCCGAATGTAGAAGCGCCACAGCTTGCGCGGCTAGAAGAGGCGGTGTATCCATAATTTTAACGTTTAAATGGCTCAAATTAAAAAAAGCAACAATTTTACGATGTCTTAATTTCAAAACAATTACGGTGAATTCAAAATTATGGAGTTAAATAAAAAAAATATGTTAATTTAGATCAACTTTTCTTTTCAAAAGAATGCACTAATTTGGATTTTGTTTCGTTTTTCCATTTGATAAATTCAAAATTGGAACAACAGCACTTCAAAATCATTATGAATATACCAGCATCAAAACTGCATAAAAACTTTTTGATTAACTTAAGAATATTTCTATGTTCTATGTCATTACACATAAAAATGTAGGGTGGCTCGATTCATGTGTCCGGAAGTGTACTTAGTCTGGCCATAAATACTGTTACAACTAAAAATAAACAAAATATTACATTTGAATTTGGAATCTGTCATTTTTATATGATTTTTCATTGTCTTTTCTTATTTTGGCGCCAATACTTTGTACAATATTTTGCGATATTAAAATGGAGTGGGGTGATAAAGAGAACCGAATCGCTGTGATTGCATTTCACAAAGTAGGTATGGAGCCAAGTGCAATTTTTAAAACTCTCCATACGCTTGGTATTAGTAAAATGTTTGTGTACCGGGCTATTAATAGGTACAATGAGAGCTCCTCTGTTTGTGACAGAAAAATATCTGGCCGTCCACGTAGTGTTCGTATGAAAAAGGTAGTCGAAGCAGTAAGGGAAAGAATTCGAAGAAATTCTGTCCGAAAGCAAAAGATTTTATCTCGGGAGATGAAGATAGCACCTAGAACCACGTCGTGTATTTTAAAAGATGACTTAGGACTTGCAGCCTATAAGAGACGTACTGGTCATTTCTTAACTGATAATTTAAAAAAGAATAGGGTAGTAAAATCGAAAAAACTACTGAAGCGGTACGCAAAGTGAGGTCACAGAAAATTTTTGTTTACGGATGAGATTTTTTTTACAATTGAGCAACATTCTAACAAACAAAATGACCGTATTTATGCTCAAAGCTCTAAGGAAGCTTCCCAATTAGTCGACAGAGTGCAACGTGGGCATTACCCGACTTCAGTGATGGTTTGGTGGGGTGTCAGCTATGAAGGAGTGACTGAGCCATACTTTTGTGAAAAAGGTATCAAAACATCGGCACAAGTGTATCAAGATACCATTCTTGAGAAGGTAGTTAAGCCCCTTAACAACACCATGTTCAATAACCAAGAATGGTCTTTCCAGCAAGACTCGGCGCCGGGTCACAAAGCTCGGTCCACGCAGTCTTGGTTGGAATCGAACGTTTCCGACTTTATCAAAGCTGAAGACTGGCCGTCGTGTAGTCCCGATCTTAATCCGCTGGATTATGATTTATGGTGCGTTTTAGAGAGTATGGCTTGCTCTAAACGTCATGATAATTTGGAGTCACTAAAACAATCCATACGATTGACAGTGAAGAATGTTCCCATGGAAAGAGTGCGTGTTTCTATTGATAACTGGCCTCAACGTTTAAAGGACTGTATTGCAGCCAATGGAGACCACTTCGAATAAACCTTTTATATTTTAAATTGTTTTATATTTATGTATTAAACTAACACAATGTAAAAGTAATACTTAAATGTTATTTGCAATTGAAAAATAAATAAAAAACTCTTTTACAATATTTATGGCGAGACTAGGTATATACCACGCCATCTAGTCCTAACCTAAGCAACCAAGGTTGTACTAAACTTATATACTTAAATAGGTACTTTTTTTATTTTGTAAAAGCTTGATCATACACAGAATGATGTAGTAACACCCTAAGATAAGGTTAAGGTAATGTATTAGATTTGTATATTTTACTAGTGAAACCCGCGCAACTTCGTTTGCGTGTATTTATGCACAGCAGCGCTATCTACTTTATAAGGCTGCAATGACTATCAAACTTTGACCAAATCTTACGGGAATTGGATAAAAAGTACCCTATGCATGTGTTAGTTAATCCAAGGTATCAGCTACCTACATACCAAATATCAACAAAAAAATTGAGCGTGAAGAAGTAACAAACATACTCACAACTTTCGCCTTTATAATTTTACCGGGATTCGTTCGTTGTCATCTGTCGATGATCGATCGATTGATATAGTAAGTAACACTGTCACATCCTAAGTTATGGTAATGGTCTATACTATATATACCATCATGCCGAGACCATCAGATATGCGTTAAATGTAAATGCTAAACAATTATATTGAATTAATTGAAATACTTACAGAAATGGCAATATTATCCAAAGTACGAGAATAACCATTGAGACCGCTGTGTAATATTCGGTCTGGTCGCAAACTGGAGCCAGGAATGTGGCGCTGTACATTATTAATTAGAATTATAATGAACCCTACACAGTTCACACAGCCCCACCCCAAAGCAACCTAGTCTTAACCTGCTTCGTGCTAAGGGTACCAGGCAACTGGTATATTGTTGTAAAATACTTATAATAGAAAACATCCAGACTCGAGAACAAACACAAATGCCATTACACAAATGTTTGGCCCGTGCGGGAATCGAACCCATAGCGCCCTCTGCGAAGGTAGGATCACGTACGACGCACCACCGGCCTGAAGTGTGTAAAGTCAAAATGGACCCTTGACTGAACCTCAAAGAGTTTTTAATCTAATACATCAAAGACGATGAAATTATCGTTGATTTTAAAAGTATATTAATAAATTAAATTCTTGGACGAATCACTCAACGCCATCTAGTCCCAAACTAAGCAACAAAGCTTGTACTATGGGTACTAGATTGCTTTCAAATATACATAATTTATACTTTTTTGTAAATAAATACTCATTATAATACACAGAAAACACCCACACAAGGCAAACAGACATGTTCATGCACACAAATGTTTGCCTTGCGGAAGATTTGAACCCGCGGGCCTCGAGATAAAGTGACCATTGCTAGCCACTCGACCACCGGCCTGTCAAGTAATTAGAAGCATGCTTACCTAATGCACGTTGTGCCATTGTACGCATTCTACAACAAAAACAGCTGTTATTCTCAAATCGCCCTTTGAGATAGCCCCGGCTTCGCACGGGTTTAGAGATTTTAATTTACAATATAGCCTGTCACCTGATCCAGTAGTTTTGGAGCCTATTCAATGCGAACCAACAATCAAAAAAACAGGCCAAGTACGTATCGGGCCACGCACAATGTAGGGTTCCGTATTTGCTATGCTTAGCTTGCCTTCAGTTGAGCCCAATTTCAAATTCTATCACATTTGTAAGTTTTCATCAAAGAATTTTTATTTTATAAGTTCGTCGGCTATTACTCGGTAACTAATAGAGCTTTCTCAGCATATGGACTACTACCATGTTTTTTTTTTTCAAATTTCTAGACAACAGACTTTCGGAGATAGTGCCCCCCCCCCCCCCCCCCCACACACCACCGTGCAAAACGAAAATTGATACAATAAATGTTTCTTTTCTTTTCCACACAACGCCATCTAGTCCCAAACTAAGCAACTAAGCTTGACTATGGGTACTAGATTGTTGATAAATACATAATAATTACTTTTTTTTGTAAATAAATACTTATTACACATAGAAAACACCCAGGCCAAGGCAAACAGGCATGTTCATGCACACAAATGTTTGCCTTGCGCAGGATTCTAACCCATTGCATTGCTAGCCACTCGAGCACCGGGCCTGTCATATAACCAGCGGGCCTGTGAAATAAATTTATGAAACGAGAAAATTACCTCAGAGCACTCTGGGAAAGGTATATCATTGCTGGCCGTATACAGGAAGTAGACGACGAGTAACGCCACATGAACAGCAGTGTATACTGAACCCACGAACGAAATCATTAGCCGCAAATAGCCTACACCTGAAATGATAACATTATTGTTAATAGCCAATTACTTGTTGTTTCCACAGAACTGGGAATTGTTAGTTTTACTCCCCAGTAGAAAATGTGGTTCGCTACAATTGTATGAGAACCATGTCTCTAAGTTAAACGTCGAAGAACCACGCCCTCAAAGAACCGAAACCTTTGATCATTTGATTTTCATAGTCAAAGTGACGACCAGAAAGATTGCCCACATTGCCTATCTATTAGTTTATTATATCTATGACTATCAAAGGAAAGGCATCCCCCCACACTTCGCGATTCTAGGTATTTCTATTGACCCTGAGTCTTTCAAACATGCATAGAGATTGTCCCTCTAATATACTCTTTGACTCTCAAGTCGACAATCAATAATATGTGGAACCCAGAGTGCTTCACCGCGCTGGCCCTCACAACGTAGGGGAGCGTCCCCAAGGTGGTGGATAGGGGAATGGTCGGTAGTACAGCCTAGCTACACTAACCGGCTAAGTCCGATGGACTCGCTGACCAACGACGGGTGTAGTCCTCCAGCATTTCGGGGGTTGTGCGGCGGGTTGACACCTCGCCCACGTAAAACCAATGTTGCTGGTGAAGCGTATCCCGTTAGCGCTTCACTAGCTTGCATAACATCGTCAAAAAAAAAAAAACCCGGAGTGCTTTAGTTAGTACTAGACTAGACTCTCATTTTGCAAATTTTTTATAGCACGTGTTACATAACAAAATTAAGTGGCGTACTTGCTCACATTTTGAAGTGGGTAACCCGGCTAATTTGGATGTGTAACACGCATCTGGTAAATTCACAATATGATTTTTATTTTCAATTTGGTCGTCCTGTAAACGTTAACAAGTTCGTATGTGTCTAAAAAAACTCGCGCTAAGCATTCCGTATTTTGTAGTGTTCATTCCAAAGATCACAAGACATTCGAAAAAGTATAAATAAAATTGTAAGTAATACAATTTTTTTGGATTCTGTCGTATGTCATAAAATAAACCATGAGACAAACAACAAACAAAAAGTACATTTTTCGTACCTTTGAAAAACGGGACAGCCCTCCACACGCCAACTGCATCTTGCTGACTCAACTGCCCTACCGCCAACTGCAACAGCGTGATTGGCAGTGCAACTGCCACCATCGCCACAGATAATAGCAGCCCATAAACCAGCCCCCCATAGCGGTAGCCGTCGCGAGGGACTCTCCAAGTGCTGTTGAAGCTAAAGGCCACCGCCACCGTGCACAGGTGGGCCCGGAATAATGGCCAGCTTATGTAATTCTGAAATCATGAATCGTTCTTTCCTAAATTACTCCCGCTGATTAGAATCTAGGCACTACCTGGTAGTGCCTTTTCTGTAAGTCAAGTAACCGTTAGGTGACTTGAAAACAGTCACCAGTTACCTGTAGTTGACGCTAATTGCGGAAAGCACACTAAAAGATGAAGTGCCCATAAATAAATCTATCTATACATATAATAAAACAGTAGATCCCGATATGTCTGCACTTTGAACATATTTGAAGAGGGAACAGTAAGAGAAATGTAATAAAATAAAATATATTTTATTTTTATTTTTTATCTGTCTGTCGAACACGCACATCTTCTAAGTTACTGAAGGGATTTTAATGCTGTTTTCACAGGAATATAGAGCTCGGCTTGGAGCAGAATATAGGCTTTGTTTCATTTAAATCGGATGTCAGGAAAATAAGTTATGTTCATTTAAAGGTGTCTTCCCTGTCTATGTAAGAAAAAAAAATATTTGTCGCACTTCTAAACTTGAGACTTACCGACAACAGACTGGACAGGACCGGACCGGATGCCAGGAAAAGAAGTTGGGTTCATTTAAATTTTAAACATCCAAGAATTTAAAATTGTCACTGTGCAGAGTCGGAATCGCCCGACACCGATTACAATTCAGTAGCACTGTGTATGAAAGTTTATTTTTTACTTGAGCTGACCATTTTAAAATTTAGTTCCTCAAAAATTCACTAGATGGCAGTGTGCAGATTCTGAATCGCGCTTATAATGACTTGAAAGAATTTTTAATCACGATAAAATTAAATAAAACGACAGGATTTGTACACAGTAGGTAGCCAAGATTAACAGCGGCGAGCAAATAGATAATGAGCAATGAAGAACACTGACGTCTCGGGGAAAACTACAGTATAGGAGACTGTTAAATCTGTCTCTACCATGGTCTATACTTAGTCACAAGTCCAATTCCACGCGGGCGAAGCCGCGGGCACAGCTAGTAAGAAAATAAGCCTTTATTTGTTCTCAGTAACAACTCAATCACATTATAAAGATTAGACTTATTAAAAACCATAAATTACAATATTATAAAAAATAATTAAATTGTGTGAACTATGTAGTAATTAAAACTAGCCCGCCAGCCGATGCCCGCAGTTTTACCCGCGCAAACCCGTTGTTCCCGGACTGTTATCCGGGATAAAAACTATCCTATGTGTTAATCTAGGTTATAAACTACCTGTATACCAAATTTCAAGCAAATCTGTCCCACCCTTTTCGCGTGAAAGAGTAACAAACATCACAAACTTTAGTGTTTATAATATTAGGGATTACATTACATACCTTTATTTTGTATACATTGATCATCTCCAGCGCTTACGTAAACAATACCTACGTATGCCGTTCCCGTCCGGAGCCGCGCTGACTCTGCGAGACAGATTTTGCAACGGTCGATAACCAGAGATATCTCATTATCTAACTGAATCTATCTTTCCTGTTTATCTTCGAGTGTTTCCTTACGCTTATCATGATACGCGCTGCATTCGGTCATTGGTGTCAGTGTGGTCTGTCAGAATTGTTTTTTTTTATACCACTAAGGTGGCAAACCAGCACACGGCCCGCCTGATGGTAAGCAGTCACCGTAGCTTATGGACGCTTGTAACTCACGCGTTGCCGACCCTGTAGAGTGGAATTTCATGTAATATTACCATACCAACCCATAATCATCCCACTGCAGGGATACGGGTCTCCCTTCAATCGAAGGGGATTAGAGGGTACTCTGCCACTCTCTGTCTTGACTGTCATCCTTCGACAACAGCCAGGTTCGGCTTAACGTGCTATGCGAAGCTCGAGATAACGCAACCCATACAAGCACTGGCTGGGGTCGACGTTACTTGTGTGTACATTTTAGAGTGCGACTCGATTCATATATAGAAGAAGATTTTTAGGCAAACATTTTAAGGTTAAAATAAAACAAATAAATTGAATTTTTCGACGACTTTATTGATAAAAAAGTATAGTTTAAATCTCACATAGTTCCAACTTAATACTTAACTAAGAAAAAATATAATGTTAAGTAGTACACAAAACTAATATTTGTTCAAACTGCCCTAGTACCTCCAACGGCTTGTAAAATAGCACAAACCTTCCACCAAATTCCAGAACTAGGTAAGTAACAGTAAAAAACATGTCCAATAATTTTGCAGACTCTTACAAAGCCATTAGAACCTCGTGTCAATCTCAAATGCTGTCTCACTCATACAAAATAGGATTTGAGCGGGATAGCGCGTGAGTTTGAGATGAGATTGAAACAATTTTTTTACGAGAATAGGCCGTGCAGATGTTTGGCACCGTATTCACATTAAATTAGTCCTCCGTATATTCAAGATCTAATACTTATATTATCACAGACCTCCACTGCACGTTTTACAATGATCTCAATGAACTGTTTAGTTTTATGATTCGGCTACAGTGGAGCAATGTAAAAAATAAGCCCATCTGTCCACTAATTTACCGTTTCATTTTCAACCACACAAAGTTATTAGACAAGATTTTTACATACACCTGCCTCTGGTAACAAAAACAGTTTCCAGCTTATGGATGAGAAATAGAGAAGGGTCAGATGAAAAAGAGGAGTGACTTAGGATAAAAAGAAAGGAAAGGGCAAGAATAAAGGTTAGAGGGTAAATGTAAAGGAAACAAAATGAAAGGTAGAATTTTTACGGAAAAGACAATAAAAGGAGAATTCATAAGTTTTAGAAGAGAATGGGGGGAGGGGGGGGGGGGAAAAATAATAAAAAAGTGGGTCTGTACAAAAATAATGACTTATTAAAACTCTTAAATAATAACTATCGCAATTCAAGCGGACGGATGAGGCGAAGACAATTTCATATTACCAAGAACTTAGTATTTACATAATATAACACAAAAACTTTACTTCAATCTAAAATTCTTAATTAAATATAATGTTTGTAGAGAAAACTTATTTAGTTAAATATAAAAACCCAATAACGACACAAAATACTAGGACAGTTCTCTAAGTTTACGATCACGAGTAAAAATTAAAAGAAAAAAATAACAGCAGGAAGCCGCTGGATGCAGGCCGCTGCCAACGGGCTGGAAACGTTTGCGGAAGGCCTATGTCCAGCAGTGGACTTCTTGTGACTGAGATTATGATGATGATGAGAAAAAATAGCGGTGAGGAAAGTGGGTTATGTCGTCCATATTAGTCCTAGATCTCCTTCCAAATATGTCCTAATGGCTCAAATCGTAGAATAGAAGAAATTTAGATTATTGAGTACATAGTCATACCAAGAATAGTGAATCACTTAAATTTAGAAGATAGAGAATCATAGAAGAAGAACAGGAAGATATAGAGATAGAATCCAAACGCAGAGTTAAGACAAAGTATCACTTCGAGGTAGACTGTGAGATTAGAAGGGAATTAGAAAAAAGAATACGGAGTAAATGTAGAACAAACAGAAAATCTTAGGAAAAAGTTATGAGACAATTTTAGGGCAAGAATGATAAGAGAAGTATGAGAAAAGGATGACCGTCCATAAATTATGTCACATGAAATTCACGTTTTTCCCTTATCTGTCCTTCCCTCCCCCCTCTCCTAACTATTCCTTCTTATGAAAACCTTTGCCGGCCCAATTCCTTTTACTTTAGGTTCCCGGCTAACCCCCTTTCCTTTCCCCTTAACTCCCTGTTTCACATGAAATTGCTTCTCCCCAAAACCCCGTACGAATGAAATTCCTTCTCCTCAAAGCCCCGTTCCGATGAAATCCCTTCTCCCCAAAGCCCCGATCCGATGAAATCTCTTCTTCCCAAAGCCCCGTTCTGATAAAATCCCTTCTCCGTAAAACTCCGTTCCGATGAAATCCCTTCTACCAAAAGTCCCGTTCCGATGAAATCCCTTCTCCCCAAAGCCCCATTCAGATGGAATCCCTTCTCCCCCAAGGCCCCGTTCCGATGGAATCCCTTCACCCCCAGGCCCAGGACAACGTTCCGATGGAATCCCTTCTCCCTCAAAGCCCCGTTCCGATAGAACCCCTTCTCCCCCAAGGCCCCGTTTTGATAGAATGCCTTCTCTCCCAAGGCCCCGTTCCGATGGAATCTCTTCTCCCAAAAGCCCCGTTCCGATGAAATCCCTTCTCCCCCAAATCCCAGTCGCGATGAAATCCCTTCTCCCCAAAGCCCCGTTCCGATGAAATCCCTTCTCCCCCAAGGCCCCGTTTTGATAGAATGCCTTCTCTCCCAAGGCCCCGTTCCGATGGAATCTCTTCTCCCAAAAGCCCCGTTCCGATGAAATCCCTTCTCCCCCAAAGCCCCGTTGCGATGAAATCCCTTCTCCCCAAAGCCCCGTTCCGATGAAATCCCTTCTCCCCCAAGGCCCCGTTCCGATGGAATCCCTTCTCCCCCAAGGCAACTTTCCGATGGAATCCCTTCTCCCCCAAGGCCAAGTTCCGATTGAATCCCTTCTCTCCAAAGCCCCGTCCCGATGAAACCCCTTCTCCCAAAAGCTCCGTTCCGATGAAATCTCTTCTCCCCAAAGCCCCGATCCGATGAAATCCCTTCTCCCCCAAGGCCCCGTTCCGATGGAATCCCTTTTCCTCAAAGCCCCTTTCCAATGAAATACTCTCTTTATTTCCCGAACTATTTCTTTTCTGTGAAACCCTTTTAATCCTAACCCCTTATTTATGAAACGTTTTGCCTTTAATCCCTTTTCCTCTGCGATCTCTATACCCCCAACACTACCCCCTATTCCTATGAAACCCTTCCTCATAACTTTTTTCCTATGAGACCCCTCCCCGTAACCCCCACTTTTCAGTGAAACGTGTTTGCCCCTAGCCCTCTGTCTTATAAAACCTTCCCACCCCTTAAATTATTTTTCCATGACATCCCTTTTTCTTTTTCCTTTCAACCAACCTCTCTCCAATGAAACCTCTTTCCGATGAAATCCTTCTGCTTTAATATACTTTCTAATGAAACAATTCCTCCTCTCCCAAACGTCTTTCCTATAAAACTCCTACACTATTAATCCTTTTCCTATAAAACTCCCCCTTTAACCTCTTTCAAAAAAAACATTCCTATGTAATTTTATTCCTCATTATTCCATTTTAAATGAAACTTCCTTTCCCCCTAAACACTGTTTGTAGAAAACCTCTTTACTTTGATGATACTGCTTCCCTTAAAGTTTGACATAATTTATTGATAGCCTCTATACGGTATAAGAGAAAAGACACAAAATAATATAAATGAGTAATAATGAAGTAAGAGATAATAGGAAAATGATGAGAAATAGAGAAGGGTCGGATGAGAAAGAGGAGTGACTTAGGATAAAAAGAAAGGAAAGGACAAGAATAAAGGTTAGAGGTTAATGTAAAGGAAACAAAATGAAAGGAAGAATTTCTACAGAAAAGGAAAAGACAATAAAAGGAGAATTCATAAGTTGAAAAAAAAGATATATTTGAATTAAAGATTAAATATAGAAAGAGGCACAAGACGCCCAATTTTATAAGAATGAAGTTCCAATAGAACTAAGTAGTAAAAGGTAAAAATAAGTGAAGAGATGAAACTATAAATCAGAAGAGAGGGGAATTGATAAGACAGGATAGACGCAAGAGTAAAAGAAAAGTGGCAATCTCACCGTTTATTGCTGCAACGAATATCATTTGCTAGTAATAATAAATGAGATGCGAGGTACCCACCCAGTCGACCATAATGAAAGATCTCCCTCCGGAAAACTTACAAAGTGTAATGATGTTAATGCAAGAAAAGGCGAACTTAGTAAACTCAGGATAATCTTAGTATTTATCATCCAGATGGTATGAAATCTTATTCCTCCTTATTCCATTTTAAATGAAACTTCCTTTCCCCCTAAACACTTTTTTGTAGAAAAACTCTTTACTTTGATAATACTGCTTCCCTTAAAGTTTGACATAATTTATTGATAGCCCCTATACGGTATAAGAGAAGAGACACAAAATAATAGAAATGAGTAACAATGAAGTAAGAGATAATAGGAAAAGGATGAGAAATAGAGAAGGGTCAGACGAAAAAGGGGAGTGACTTAGGATAAAAAGAAAGGAAAGAACAAGAATAAAGGTTAGAAGGTAAATGTAAAGGAAAAAAATGAAAGGAAGAATTTTTACAGAAAAGGAAAAGACAACAAAAGGAGAATTCATAAGTTGAAAAAAAAGATAGATTTGAATTAAAGATTTAATATAGAAAGAGGCACAAGACGCCGAATTTATATAAGAATGAAGTTCCAACGGAACTAAGTAGTAAAAGGTAAAAATAAGTGAAGAGATGAGACTATAATTCAGAAGAGAGGGGAAGTGATAAGACAGAATAGACGCAAGAGTAGAAGAAAACTGGCAATCTCACCGTTTATTGCTGCAACGAATATCATTTGCTAGTAATAATAAATGAGACGGAGGTACCTACCCAGTCGACCATAATGAAAGATCTCCCTCCGGACAACTTACAAAGTGTAATGATGTTAATGCAAGAAAAGGCGAACTTAGGAAACTCAGGATAATCTTAGTATTTATCATCCAGATGGTATGAAATCTTATTCCTCCTAAACCTCTTTACTTTGATGATACTACTTCCCTTAAAGTTTGACATAATTTATTGATAGCCCCTATACGGTATAAGAGAAGAGACACAAAATAATATAAATGAGTAACAATGAAGTAAGAGATATTAGGAAAAGGATGAGAAAAAGAGAAGGGTCAGACGAAAAAGAGGAGTGACTTAGGATACAAAAGAAAGGAAAGGACAAGAATAAAGGTTAGAGGTTAATGTAAAGGAAACAAAATGAAAGGAAGAATTTCTACGGAAAAGGAAAAGGCAATAAAAGGAGAATTCATAAGTTGAAAAAAAAGATATATTTGAATTAAAGATTAAATAGAGAAAGAGGCACAAGACGCCCAATTTATTTAAGAATGAAGTTCCAATGGAACTAAGTAGTAAAAGGTAAAAATAAGTGAAGAGATGAAACTATAAATCAGAAGAGAGGGGAAGTGATAAGACAGGATAGACGCAAGAGTAGAAGAAAACTGGCAATCTCACCGTTTATTGCTGCAACGAATATCATTTGCTAGTAATAATAAATGAGACGGAGGTACTCACCCAGTCGACCATAATAAAAGATCTCCCTCCGGAAAACTCACAAAGTGTAATGATGTTAATGCAAGAAAAGGCGAACTTAGTAAACTCAGGATAATCTTAGTATTTATCATCCAGATGGTATGAAATCTTATTCCTCTTTACTCCATTTTAAATGAAACTTCCTATCCCCCTAAACACTTTTTGTAGAAAACCTCTTTACTTTGATGATACTGCTTCCCTTAAAGTTTGATATAATTTATTGATAGCCCCCTATACGGTATAAGAGAAGAGACACAAAATAATAGAAATGAGTAACAATGAAGTAAGAGATAATAGGAAAAGGATGAGAAATAGAGAAGGGACAGATGAGAAAGAAGAGTGACTTAGGATAAAAAGAAAGGAAAGGACAAGAATAAAGGTTAGAGGGTAAATGTAAAGGAAACAAAATGAAAGGAAGAATTTCTACAGAAAAGGAAAAGACAATAAAAGGAGAATTCATAAGTCGAATAAAAAGATATATTTGAATTAAAGATTAAATATAGAAAGAGGCACAAGACGCCCAATTTATTTAAGAATGAAGTTCCAATGGAACTAAGTAGTAAAAGGTAAAAATAAGTGAAGAGATGAAACTATAAATCAGAGGAGAGGGGAAGTGATAAGACAGGATAGACGCAAGAGTAGAAGAAAACTGGCAATCTCACCGTTTATTGCTGCAACGAATATCATTTGCTAGTAATAATAAATGAGACGGAGGTACCCACCCAGTCGACCATAATAAAAGATCTCCCTCCGGAAAACTCACAAAGTGTAATGATGTTAATGCAAGAAAAGGCGAACGTAGTAAACTCAGGATAATCTTAGTATTTATCATCCAGATGGTATGAAATCTTATTCCTCCTTACTCCATTTTAAATGAAACTTCCTTTCCCCATAAACACTTTTTGTAGAAAACCTCTTTACTTTGATTATACTGCTTCCCTTAAAGTTTGACATAATTTATTGATAGTCCCTATACGGTATAAGAGAAGAGACACAAAATAATAGAAATGAGTAACAATGAAGTAAGAGATAATAGGAAAAGGATGAGAAATAGAGAAGGGTCAGACGAAAAAGAGGAGTGACTTAGAATAAAAAGAAAGGAAAGGACAAGAATAAAGGTTAGAGGTTAATGTAAAGGAAACAAAATGAAAGGAAGAATTTTTAAGGGAAAAGGAAAAGACAATAAAAGGAGAATTCATAAGTCGAAAAAAAATATAGATTTGAATTAAAGATTGAATAGAGAAAGAGGCACAAGACGCCGAATTTATATAAGAATGAAGTTCCAATGGAACTAAGTAGTAAAAGGTAAAAATAAGTGAAGAGATAAAACGATAAATCAGAAGAGAGGAGAAGTGATAAGACAGGATAGACGCAAGAGTAGAAGAAAACTGGCAATCTCACCGTTTATTACTACAACGATAATGAATATCATTTGCTAGTAATAATAAATGAGACGGAGGTACCCACCCAGTCGACCTTAATGAAAGATCTCCGTCCGGAAAACTTACAAAGTGTAATGATGTTAATGCAAGAAAAGGCGAACTTAGTAAACTCAGGATAATCCTAGTATTTGCCATCTGGATGGTAAATATTAGCATTATCCCAATGGGAGTAAGTAGTAAAATATAAAATAAGTGAAGAGATGAAACTATAAATCAGAAGAGGAAGGCGAAGTGATAAGACAGGATAGACGCAAGAGTAGAAGAAAACTGGCAATCTCACCGTTTATCACTACAACGATAATAAACATCATTTGCTAGTAATAATAAATGAGACGGAGGTACCCACCCAGTCGACCTTAATGAAAGATCTCCCTCCGGAAAACTTACAAAGTGTAATGATGTTAATGCAACAAGAAAAGACGAACTTAGTAGACTCAGGATAATCCTAATAGCATTATCCCAATGGAAGTAAGTAGTAAAATATAATAATAAGTGAAAAGATGAAACTATAAATCAGAAGAGGAGAGAAAGGGGAAGTGATAAGACAGGATAGACGACCTTAATGAAAGATCTCCCTCCGGAAAACTTTGAAAATGTAATGACATTAATGCAAGGAAAGGCAAACTTAGTAAACTCAGGATAATGCTAGTATTTACTATCCGGATGGTAAACACTAGTTTACTCGTGACCGTAAACGACTTTACCCAACAACATAATCATTCTGTATCGTTCAAAAGTCCAGAAGACTTGTCTCTGAATAATGGGCACAGTAGCAACTCATATTATTCAAGATATTTAACATAACTTGTAAATTAATCATCAATTCAATCAAAATATTCACATTAACTTTACCTATTACAAATGCAGTCGTTGTTGTATTTCCACACAAAACCACACAGATCTTAATCCATTTTATACATCGTAGTATTTTTTATACAAATTACCAAACTAATCAAACACACCATCAAAAGACTCCTCGTCATATTTTTTTAATTTTCTTTACTTAGCACACAAGATTCCTTCCAACGCACCGTTTGAAATATTTATACTGCCGCGCCCAAGAATGTTAATTTTTCAAAATGTTCCAAAAAAATTTCAGAAACATGAAAGAACATAAACATTTTAATATTACTATCTATAAATATACGGACAATAGAAGTACAACTACGACATACATCTGGACACTTAAAACAGCTACTAATATTGTATGACTCGTAAGTGGGTTGACATGCCAGTATGGCAGACTTTACGACATTTTTCGCGACTTGTCGTTTGCTTTGCGCACGCGCTCATTCGGGTAATACGATCTAATTATGGTCCCTTCCGTATTCATTGAATATATAAACATTCCAGTTTGTGGTGGAAAGAAAGTAACGAAAAGATATAGCTTTATCTTTTGCTTCTGCTATCTTTGCATTCCAAAGATTACCTCGTTTGAGATTTGACCAAAAGAGAGATGTTTATTCTGGTGCTGTCGCTACTGGCCATGCCAACCCAAAGAATTTTGACTTAACACATCGTAAGGTTCTACTCATTACATAACATTAAGTGACACTGTAACTGATTACAATTGAAGATATATGTTACCAACGGATGGAACTTCTTTAAACGCAATAGTCCCCTAGCGTAGGTTTAACGTAACTGAGAATATCTACGCTGTGCTGTTGGTGAAAACGGGCATGTATAATTTAATTAATGAAGATCCATTCGTTGCAGAAGACGAAAACGGGAATAGTAACGATAGAAGAGTAACTGAAGAATCCGTGTATCGCAAATGTTTTTTATGGGCTCATTCACAATAAGAAACTCTCGAAGCGAGCCTCACCTTCCGAAGCGAGACTCGCTTCGAACTCTCCAAATGAACCTTAAGATCTAAACAACACTAGATTCTCTAGATGTAAAGATTATTCCAATGTTAAAATGTTACAGAAAATATACTCTGTTTTCTTAGTTTAATCCACGCAAAATTAAATCGAAATAAAAATACCAAAATGTCGATGAATGGTAAAAAATATATCGTAACTCCGATGCAATAGAAACGTTCCTAAGGTCCAAAAGCCTGCTTATACCCTGTTTTGTTCATAGAAAGTGATGACGTCTTTTTAGAGCTCCTTCATGGCGTAGGCTTAGCGCAGACGCCGCAAAAACGCGACATTTCGAGACAACGCTAGGGCGTCCGCGCTGCGTATACATTCATCGAACGCCTACGCTACGCCTACGCCATGTGTGAAGGAGCCCTTATAGTTAAGGTATATTTTCTTGAAATTAGTACGATATAAAACGCGTTTATTCCACAGAGCTACATAATTAAAAATATAATTTAAAATGTTACTGTTTTTGTAAAAGCAATGAGAAATTGGCTTTTATACGTAAAATTCTTAAGTGTATATTCCCTGTTCATTAATAGTTTTTTTAGGTTAAAGGAACGGTTAGATTACTGACAGCACGAAGTTTACATTTATACGTAACATTTAAATATCGAGTATGCAACGGTAATAACTATGACATAAATGTAACAACATTTATTTACGTGCTATTGCGTCACTCGGCCGCACAGTTAGACTAGCTCGGAGCACGCGATTTGCTCCTAACGAAACAGTCTCGACACTAGTCAAGTCAGAGAAGCTCTGACTGTGCGAACGAGCCTTAATCAGAACATCAATAGGTGCGCCTACGCACCACGAAACAGGATTGGGGGTAAGCATTTGCCTTCGAAGTTTAACATACCCTAACAATGTTTAGCTGTCCGATCTTTAAGCCAATCTGCAAAATATATTGCCTAACGGAAAGTACCGAGAATCCGGGAAGGATATGTGAATTGACCTAAACTTTAATCATTCTAACTTACGATTTAAAATGGCAGTCTGTCTCCCTCCTATGTACGATACGAATCGTCCGCGTTCGGGCGAGACAGAGTTTAACAATATTTCGTTCACACGCATGCGCCCCCCCCTCTTCCCGGCGAAGAAAGTGGGTGTGTCTTTCTCCAGAGGCTAGAGTAATCAGGCCACGCCCATTTCGAGGGAGCTTGAGGCACGACTTTCTTTCTGAGCAATTTTGAATTTATTATGATACGATCCACATGCCGAATCCTATCTCTGACTAAACATACTGTACCGCGGTTCTACAAAGGATAGATGACATTTAAATTTAAATATGAGTTGCACATAATATGCTTCGCGTTTATGCGTTCCATGCCCTGATTGAATTCATCCTTAGGTGCGGTTTATACAGAAGAGACGTGGCGACGACGTGACGGATTGCATCCGTGCCTCCGTCGCCTAGCTGCGGAGCGTCGTGCGGAGGCGCGGACGCGATTCCCGTTTACTTCAAAAACGACGTTAGGCTATGTATTGTGTTACTTTGACTATCCGCCACCACCACACATCGCGTCGCCACGTCTCTTCTGTATAAACTGCACCTTACACCAACAGTGTACCATCTCAAAAACCCTCCAAATTCATATTTACAATTTAATTGTTTAACCACAAAAGATTAAAGTTATCTGACTATTACATTGATATAACAATAAGTAATAATACATGTAAACACCGATTAATACTATAAATTGTTGGTGTGACATCACGGAGACGTCACTGGTGTCATTTTAGAGCTCCTTTACACGTGGCGTAGGCGTAGCGCAGACATTCGATGATTCGCCTAATGGCGGCGTCTGCGCTGCGTATACGTTCATCGAACGCCTACGCCATTGTACGAAGGGGCTCTTAGTGGTATGTCCAATTTGGTACTATAGCCGGTATTCCGCTAAAATTATGTGCTGTATTCAGTTTATTTTCACGTAAACATATAGGTGTTCTATATTGGGGGGTCAGTGTGTCGGAATAGGTGTCAATTTGACACTTCAGATGAACTTTCCGATTAGGTCTTTATTTTAACAATTCCCATGTTAGCCATCATAATATAATGTTGGATAAGTAGTGTGTCAATCCGGTGTATCGCTAAAGCCAAAACTGGTAAACGTCATAGTGTCCTCTCAATATTTGCGATAATGTGCAAACTAACAGTTTCTGAAACGCTCTTAAATTAATATCACATTAAATTAATGCTGTCACTGTCTATCTATACTAAAGATAAAAAGAGATAGCTTATGACTTAATGTGTGATTATAGTTTAGCGTTTCAGAAACGACCAGTATATTTGTTATGATCTTTAGTTAATCGCGGTATATATTTTTTTCTTAGGTATAATCGCAGGTTTGTTGGTGCAACGATTCGGCAATGGACATAACTACGATAACATTTTAACAAACTATGCTATCGTATTCAATATCAACCATTAAACTACGTTATTTTACGTGTAAGAAAAAAACTTGAAAATAACTGAAAACATGTTGACAGAAGCAACTAATCCTATTTTGGATGTTATTTTTGTATAAAATCTTGTTTGGTCAATTAAGTTTTATAAATTAAATAATAAAAATTATATAAAAAAAAGGATTACTTTACTTCAATTTAAAATACAAAATGTATCGATTAATACATATTTTAACTTTAATCGGTCAAAGTGTGGAAGGTAAAAATAAATAAAATGTTATGCTTAACGCTTAGAATCCTTGAGTGTGTCGACAGACGCCGCAGCCGAGCGCGAACTCCTCTCCAGTGGGGGGATGGTGGGTCTGGAGGGGGCACTCGTCCGGCGTGCCTGGGAGCTGCTCGCCTTTGGGACCTGACAGACATTGGCATAACTGTATTGGAATGCATCTAAAACGAAGTACAATCCGCGCCACGAGAGATGTGATCTGGCGAGAAGGAGTGTAAAAAGATAAGACTACTTTTTACAGTCAACAAAGGAAAGAATTTATTTATAAATAGTATTCATAGAATATTTACACTTACACAAAATTATCTATACTCTATCCAACGAAACGAGATAATAGGGGGAAAATGGGCTGGCATGTGATTGGTGCAACAATAACACTAAGGCTGTGTACAGGGCGCGAGTTTCTTTAGTTTGTTCATGCGACTCGGGTTCAGACGTGGTGACTGTGCTAGTGCAATTTGCTATTTTATTTTTTGACCCGGTTTATTATTTGGATTCTTGATAACTTTGTTGCGTGTGACCTGGCTTGTATTTTAGACTTTGTGATTGATTGCATTCCTGAAGACATGTCGCTTCCCACAGCAAAACATACAAGATGGCAGAATTAAGTCTTATAAAATAATTCAATTCAAAATATTGACGCAACAAAATGGAGAAAACACATAAAACATGTCGAAGAGGTAATAGAACCGAAAATGAATGCCATGGACAGAAATGTGGAAACAATGACCGAATCATTCCTATTAAATGTGGGAAATGACAGCGACAGTAGTGATACGTCGGAATAATTTATTTTATATTAAATTAAATAAAATAAAATAAGCTTTTATTGCTTTAACGTAAAATTAGTATAACACGTTACAATTTCTTAATTAATTACCTACTTAATTCTATGTTAATATATCTTAATTTTACATTTTTAGTTTATAATATCGGCAACCGGTTTTACTTTTACAGCTTGTCCTTCGACAAAGGCCTCCTCTAAAGCTTTCCATTTTGTCCTGTCTTTTGCAGTGTGTGTCCATGTAGGACCAGCTATCTTTTTTATGTCGTCTTCCCAACGTTTAGTTTGTCTTCCTTTGTTTCTTTTACTGTCCCGCGGATACCATTCTGTTACTAGTCTCGTCCACTTCTCTTTAGCTTCTCTCAACATGTGCCCTGTCCATTTCCATTAAAGACGTTTGTAGACAGCGAGTATATTTTTAAATTTAGTTTTTCTTTTTATATCTTGTAGTCTCACCTTGTCTCTTCTCTTAACTCCGATTACGCTTCTTTCCATTCCATTTTGGCATACTTGTATTTTTTTGCACTGTTGCTCAGTTAGTGCCCAAGTCTGACATCCGTATGATAGACATGGAAAGATACATGTGTCGTAAACTTCCTTTAATAGGCATATCTTTGTCCTTCATGACCTCACTCACATACCGTTTCTAGCTGTTTGCTATCCTCCTATCTAATTCCTTTTGCTTTGTGTCTTCTGTGGATATACGTTGGCCCAAATATTTGTACTCATTGACATATTCTATTGTGCCACCATCTACTATAATGTCCATAACAATACAGATGACTTCCAGATAGGCCATCGTGTACTTTACGGAGAACGTGCTTGATCGTTTTCCTTGGGACTACCAGCTGCAGATAAAATTCTCTACCGTAAGGTTTTTCCCATTTTCGGTAAAGTATTCCTTCCTGCACGATGAAACTGTCCCACTAAGCCCAGTATGCTTTGGTGCACTCGTATGCCCAATTTCACACCATCGCGGCTTTTCACTACCACGTTTCTTCCATGCCACAATGAGTCATTTATCTTCGTCATCCTCCTGTGCACATCTCATCTTCACAGGATCTCTGAGGGCTTGTCCTTATCATTCGTACAAGATCCTTCTTTGACTCCTGCTTGACGCAATATTGCACTCCTCTAGTCTGCTCGAGAAAGCATCAGCGTTCCTATATGCCTTCCCCTTACGATGTTCAGTGAGGAAGTCGTGTTCTAGCAGTTGTCCAATCCATCTAGCTACTTGCCCCAGCTGCTTTGACATCTCCTCAAGGCGTTTCTCCAACTTGCTCAACCTTTCATCAAGCTTAGCTGTTTGAGGTTCCTCAAGGCGTTTCTCCATAGTGTTTCTCCAAACAAGCTTAGCTGGTTAAGGCTCCTTCTTGGGACAGGTAGATTGTAAATGGCCCGTCTCTCCACACCCATAGCATTTAGGTCTGAATGTCTTCTTCTATGGCGGACACGACGTATTTATCTCCCGCACTTCTTCAATTACCTCCTGTTCTTCATGGACTGGTCGAACATCGCGCCGCAGAGCTTTCACTTCGCGTGAGCGTGCGCTAGGGCTTCCTTCAGTGAGGCATGATGGCGAAGCCCCACTGCAACCCTAATCTCCATGTCACTGATCCCTCCGATGAAATATCGGAGTATGGTCGCTTCCACCATCTTCGTGTTCATAGATGGGTAGGCCTTGCGGACAAGCTTCTCAATTTCCAAGGCCCACTGCTGCAGCCCTTCTCCCGGACGCTGAATTCGGTCCCGTAATTGAGCACGAAAGAAATGCTCCAGATGTCGATCGCCGTACCTTGCTTCAAGTGCCTCCATTAGCTCCTTGAACGTGCTTCCTGAACAGAAAGAGCCGATCCCCGAAGTGCAACTGTCAGAGCTATCAAGCTCTGTTCCTCCGTCCATCCGTTAGCATTGGCAACGGTTTTGAACTGCTGACGGTAGGCGGTCCAGGACGTAGTGCCGTCGTAGGTTGGAAATTCTACTCGAGGCACCCGGATGCCTGTAGCAAAGCCATTCGACGTAATAGGTTCCGTATTCTCCACTCGCAGAATCCCCTTCCGCAGACCATCGAGATCTTCTTTTAGGGTGTCCTTGTTGTCCTTCAGATTGGTAACCTTTTCTTCTACTTGGTCCACATTCTTCTGTAGGTTTTCCACCTTATCGCCCACTGGACTCAAGCCATGCAGTAAGGTCTCTCGCGCTTCTTTATTTTCTTGACGCCATTCCCTCTGCTCCTTGTCCATTTCCTGGATCATTTCTTCCTGTTTCTGGATCATTGCATCCTGTTTCTGGCATATTTCCTGGCGTATGCAGTCCATCATCTGCATTAATCTATTCATATAGTCGACGGATGGTAGTTCGATGGATGTGGCTTGGTCGATGGAGCCGGTAGGCGTGTCCTGATGGTCCGCTGATAGGCCCTGGCGGGCGGCAGGTCCATGGCTTCCGCGGCTTCCTGGGCCTCCATTCTGACGCTGGCAGTTTCTTCCCTCGGAGTCACTGGCATCACCAAATTCCACTTCTGACACCAAATGTTACGAGCGTGGAGGTTGGGATTTGGATTAAACACCGTTGACTGCTTAGAAGAATTTATTCAGCGATGACCAGGTCACAGATACACTCAACGTACCCAAATCACACGAATAATCGAAGTCCGTAGCGCGCTGAAGTCGTTGGCCCAATCACAGTTTTCTTCCAAGTCGCAGAGTCGTCCGTAGTCCGTTGGTATCGCAAAGGTCGCAGGTTAACTCACTCTCAGAATGAACTCAGAATGAACTGACTGTGTCGGCTACCGTCGCGGTATTTATATGCCTCGATATACGCCTCGAATGTTCCCATTTTTTTATGGCCTTCTTTTTTGACTTGTTTACAAATAACTTTGATCAAAACAACTTCAACACAACTTCTAATGCGTAAGCGATGCAATGCAAACGAACATTTTTACGAACACAAAATGTTTGCCGTGCGCAGGATTCCAACCCCGCCACTGGAATAAAGAACGGACCTGTTTGTGTTTTAGCAAAATAAAAATAAAAGATGTGCCGTGTAGACTTACCTGCTGGACACTGGGGCAGCTGTTGGCGCGGCATATTGGTGACGCGCTGGAAATCGTCATGGCAGCTGTTACAGAAGTGTGATGTGCCGAAGCAGAAGAACACTGCCACCTGGATAACCATTATTATTTTACTAAATTGTACTAGCGTCTTCGCTCAAAAGACCATCAAAAATATAAAATAAATACAATATGAAGGCAATATGCATGATTTTTTTTAATGTGATATCTTATATCAATATCCAGAGATTGGCACATTTAAACAAACAAACAGATAAATAAACGCAGGTGAACTCACCGAGCAACAGTATCGGCACTTGTACTCCAGGAAATCGGCTCCATGCTTTGGACAGGAGCGCGCGCCGGTGATGTCGCTGCAGGCGCCGCAGACCAGCTCGCCAGGGTCGTAGAACCCGTTCGTCTCCGCCTCGCAACGCGCCAGACCTCCGAAATACGCCTAACGGAAATTAAAACGTTAATTTACACCCGAACCCAATATAATATCAGTGCAGTGCGATGCGCGGAAACGGTCGCGCTCCGCAAATTGCATTTACACGAAT
This sequence comes from Endotricha flammealis, assembly GCA_905163395.2. Lineage (NCBI taxonomy): Eukaryota > Metazoa > Arthropoda > Insecta > Lepidoptera > Pyralidae > Endotricha > Endotricha flammealis. The sequence goes on from LR990852.1 coordinate 23,468,770, forward strand.
TTATAATTCGCGAACCGCGCGGCTTGTCCGCTGCACGCTACCGCTGCTATGGGTTTCACGCAACTCATAGCCAACGAACTGTTGGCGTTCATCACGCACGCAATCGATACCACGGACAAGGTCAGCATCGTGCAGATCTGCAAGTCCAACTTCAAAGAAGCTGAAATTTGCATTAGTAAGGTGCTGCTCTACGAGCTACTCGGCAAGGCCGACCGTATGCCGTCTCGGCGGAGGGACGAGAAAGGCGAAAGGAGTTTTCAGAACATCATATCGTTGCTAAAGACAACCGATCCAGACGACGTGCCTGCTGTCGTGGCGAAGGAACTGCATAGGCTGCCCCCAGGCTGCTGAAGGACATAACTGCCCTGAAAGCGAGTCAGGTCGAGATGCAGTTTAGGTTAGAGGCCTCAGAATCCACCAGAGACCTGCGTGCCGAATTATTATCGATGAAAAATATTGATTCGGTAAGTAGGTCAATCGAGGCCGCTAACATAAGCACACGTCGCGGAGCGCAAAATATGGACAATGGCAGTTTCGAGTCAGCGAAATCGGACGACTCGCCGCCGGCTGCCGTCGCTAGGTGCGATGCCCTTTGCCCCGCCGCCCGCTCCACACCACCGGAGAAGATTTCGAGTGTGTGCACGTCCACTCCTCGTGCATACGCTGCAGTTGCTGCTGCCACACCATCGCAGCGGACCAAAGGGCAGAAGAAGAAGAGCAAGCAGGCTCAATGTGAGGCTGTGCCACTGCCACCATCCGGTGGACATTGCGACGTGGAGGGCTTTATCAAAGTGGAGAGGAAGAGGAGGAAGCCCACCAGCCGCAACCTACGCGGCACAGCACCGACCGGACCGAACTACCTTTTGCATCCCGAGACACCATCGACGCAGGTGTACGTGTCCCGTTTGCACTGGTCTACAACGGTCGAGGAGGTTGTAGATTACGTCAAGAAAAAGGCCAACTTCACGCTGAGAGTCGAACGGTTGGAATCCCGTCACAGAACGAATTTCAATTCTTTTGTGGTGAGGGTGCCGACCCACCATCTCGACATATTCCTGGAGGAGGACTTCTGGCCGCAGCGGGTTGTTTTCCGGAAATTCTGGGACGACTGCCTACGGAGACCGCGCCCTGCACGTCGCCGATATTACGTGTAAATAGTTTTAAGAAATAAATATTATTAATATTGTCGCGAACGTGCTCGAATGTTCTCGATGTCTCGCGTCGCCACTGGAATCACTTGTTTACAACTATTCGTGGATCGAGAAAAAGTGATCATTCAAAACCGGCGTGACAGGCAAGTCAGGTAAAAATCAGAGGTACAGGCGACATTAATCTTTAATGCTTGTACTATATGGTACAAAATGGCTTACACATTAGAAGTTGTGTTAACCTTGAAGTTGTTTTGATCAAAACAAGTAACAAAAAAGGGCCATAAAAAAATGGGAACATTCGAGGCGTATAAATACCGCGACGGTGGCCGACACGGTCAGTTCATTCTGAGCTTTCGGTGCGATAACTGCGAAGACTAATCAAGAGTGAGTTAACCTGCGACCTTTGCGATATCAACGGACTACGGACGACTCTGCGACTTGGAAGATTACTGTGATTGGACCAACGACTTCAGCGCGCTACGGACTTCGATTCTTCGTGTGATTTGGCTACGTTGAGTGTATCTGTGACCTGTTCATCGCTCAATAAATTCTTCTAACAAGTCAACGGTGTTTAATCCAAATCCCGAACCCCACGCTCGTAACATTTGGTGTCAGAAGTGGGATTTGGAGATGCCAGTGACTCCGAGGGAAGAGACTACCGGCGTTAGAACGAGGGCACAGGAAGCCGTGGAAGCCATGGCTAGCAAGACCCATCAGCGGACCATCGGGACACGCCTACCGGCTCCATCGACGAAGCCACACCCATCGACCAGGACCAGGCGACATCAACCATGCGGGCCCCATCCACTACCTCCACCCACCGGACCTCGGCACCAGCTCAAGAGGCTAGATCATCTGCCATTGACTTCAGTAGATTGATGCAGATGATAGAAGCAATGGACCGGAAACAGGAAGAAAGGCACGAGAAAATGAACCAGAAACAGGAAGCAATAAGCCAAAAACAGGAAGAAATGCGACAGGAAATGAACCAGAAACAAGACGAATCGCGTCAAGAATTACTGCATGCCGTAGGATCGGTGGGTGAAAAGGTGAAAAACCTACAGAAGAATGTGGACCAAGTGGAAGAAAGGGTTACCAACCTGGAGGACAACATGGACACCCTAAAAAAGGATGTCGATGGGCTGCGGAAGGAGCTTCTGCGAGTAGAGACTACGGGACCCGCCACGTCGAATGGTTTTGCTCCGTGCTACCGGGCGCCTCGAGTGGAAGTACCATCGTACGACGGAACTACATCCTGGACCGCCTACCGGCAGCAGTTCCAGACGGTTGCCAACGCTAACGGATGGACTGAGGAACAGAGCTTGACAGCTCTCACAGTGGCACTTCGGGGATCGGCTCTTTCGGTTCTGGAAGCACTACCATCATCAGGAAGCACATTCAAGGAACTGATGGAGGCACTTGAAGCAAGGTACGGCGAACAACATCTGGAGCACGTCTTCCGTGCTCAATTACGGGACAGAACTCAGCGTCCGGGAGAAGGGCTACAGCAGTGGGCCTTGGAAATTGAGAAGCTTGTCCGCAAGGCCTACACATCTACGGACACGAAGATGGTGGAATCGAACACACTCCAGTATTTCGTCGATGGAATCAGAGACTTGGAGATTAGGGCTGCAGTGAGGCTTCGCCATCATGCCTCATTGAAGGAAGCCCTAGCGCACGCCCTGGAAGTGGAAGCCGTGCGACGCGATGTGCGACCAGTCCACAAAGTACGAGAGATAATTGATGAAGTGCGGGAGATCAAGACATCGTTCCCGCCGAAGAAAAAAACAACCGGACCTAAGTGCTACAAATGTGGAGAGACAGGGCATTTGCAGTTCACCTGTCCCAAAAAGGAGTCTCAAGCGTCTGATTTGGATTGGAGAAACGCCATGGAAAAACGCTTGAAGGAACACATTAAGGAACACATTGAAGAAATGGCAAAGAGGACGGGGGCCTCAGCTGCTGCTGAGAACCAGGGAAACGAGTAACAGCCAGGCCAAAGGGGCGGGTGCTGGCTGGAGCGGAAGAAGCCCCGACAATGATCGTCTCACAGGCATGCAATGGGAATAGTTTTAGAATACGCGGCTTAGTGAACGGAAGAGACTGCAAGATAACTGTGGACACAGGAGCCTCTAGAACAATAATCACGCCGAAACTAGTGCAGACCATGAAGAGGCGCAACAGTACCATGAATGTTCAGCTCCTTTCCGCTTCCGGCCAGCAGATACCCGTCTTAGGGGAAATTTCGGTCACATTGCAAGTGGGTGAAAAATCATACATTCACAACGTTATCGTGGCCGAAATTATGGATGAGTGCGTATTGGGCCTCGACTTCATGAGAAGATATGACTGCAAAATCGACGTCACTAACGGTATATTTAAGTGTGGCAATGAAGAGGTTTTCATTCTGGGTGGACCCGAAGGAAAAGTTACATGCCTGAAAAAGATTAGCATACCTGCAAGAACACAAGTTGAAGTACCTGTGAAGCTACCACGTGTTAAAAAGAACAGATGCGTGTTGATCGAGGACGTTCCAGGTAAATCGACGAATAAGAAGCTTCTAGCAGCCAGGACAATTGTCAAGGGAAATGCGACTGCATTTGTAAGAGTGGTGAATTTAGAAGATCACGAGATTGAATTGAACGAAGGTGATGTCATTGGAAGATCCGAAGAAGCAGTCTGGGTGAGAAAGTGCCAAACAGCTTTAAATACGAGAAAAACCAAGGATAATTCAACCATCACGGAACTTCTTGAGGAGAGTAAAAGCAACTTAACTTATTCTCAAAACATGAAAGCCAAAAACCTGCTTCAGCGCTTTGCAGACTTGTTTTCATCGAAAGAAGGAGACTTGGGAAGGACATCCTTGGTACAACACAAGATTGATACCGGAAATGAAGGACCTATCCGGCAGCGAGCAAGGCGAATACCAATAGCCAAGGAACAAGAAGTTCAAGACATGTTGGAGGACATGAGGAGGAACAAAATCATCGAACCTTCTGCCAGTCCGTGGTGTTCTCCTGTCGTCTTAGTTAAGAAGAAAGACGGGAGTATGAGGTTTTGTGTGGACTATCGCCGACTCAACGACATCACTAAGAAGGACAGCTATCCGCTACCACGGATCGACGACACTTTGGATATCTTGAGTGGCAAAACTTGGTTTTCGACATTGGACCTGAAGTCTGGATACTGGCAAGTTGAGATTCATCCAACGGACAAAGAGAAGACGGCCTTTACTACAGGAAAAGGGTTATGGCAGTTTAACGTCATGCCATTCGGATTGTGCAACGCACCGGCCACTTTTGAGCGTCTAATGGAATGTGTACTGGCAGGATTAGTGGGAGAAGCCTGCCTGGTATATTTAGACGATGTCATCATCATGGGTCGAGATTTCGACGACCATTTATTCAACCTGGAAAAAGTCTTGGGGAAGATACGAGGAGCCAACCTAAAGCTGAATCCGAAGAAATGCAGTTTGTTCAGAAACAAGGTGAACTATCTCGGCCACGTCATCACTAGTGAAGGGATACAAACTGATCCAGCTAAAATAGAAGCCGTACAGAAGTGGCCAACACCCAAGGATAAAACTGAAGTAAGAGCATTTTTGGGTTTATGCTCATACTACAGGCGCTTCGTCAAGGGATTCTCCGAAATTGCTAAGCCGTTGCATCGCCTGACGGAAGAAAAGCGAGGATTCTGCTGGGATGACGCTTGCGAGGATTCCTTCCAGAGATTGAGGAAATGTCTATGTGAGACTCCAATTTTGGGATACCCACAACCTAATGGACAATTTGTCGTCGATACGGATGCAAGCAACACGGCAATTGGTGGAGTGCTATCTCAAAAGCAAGGGGACAGAGAAGTTGTGATTGCCTACTTCAGTAAGTCATTATCGAAGCCTGAAAGAAACTACTGCGTGACGAGAAGAGAACTCTTGGCGGTGGTTAAAACAATGCAACATTTCAGCAAATATCTCATTGGCAGAAAGTTCGTGCTTCGTACTGATCATGCTGCTCTAAAATGGCTGCTCCAGTTCAAGAACCCCGAAGGTCAAGTAGCCAGATGGATTGAACAACTTCAAGAATATAACTTCCTTACTGAACATCGTAGTGGGAAGGCACATGGGAATGCTGATGCCCATTCAAGAAGACCATGCCCAGAAGAGTGCAAGCACTGCGTCAAGCAGGAGTCAAAGGAGGAACTTGTACGAATGACAAGGACAAGCCCTCAGAGATCCTGGGAAGATGAGTCAATGAGAGAAGCTCAAGAGGATGACGCAGACATACGACTCATTGTCGCATGGAAGAAACGTGGCCATGAGAAGCCACGATGGTGTGAAGTTGCGCCTACAAGTGCTACCACCAAAGCATACTGGGCTCAGTGGGACAGTTTCATCTTGCAGGACGGAATACTTTACCGGAGATGGGAAACACCTAACGGTAGAGAGTTTCATCTGCAACTGGTAGTCCCAAGGGAACGGATTAAGGATGTACTCCGCGAGGTACATGATGGCGTTTCTGGAGGCCACCTGGGTGTTAAAAGGACCTTGACCAAGCTACGGGAGAGATTCTACTGGCTGAACTGCCGAGCAGACGTGCAAGATTGGTGCCGGAAATGTACTACCTGTGCTGCAGTAAAAGGACCATCCACCAGGAGTCGAGGACACCTTCAACTTTATAACGTTGGTGCACCTTGGGAGCGAATAGCAGTGGATATTGCCGGACCATTCCCTGTGTCGGAGTCAGGAAACAAGTTCTTCATGGTCGTCATGGATTACTTTACCAAGTGGCCGGAGGTATTTGCTATACCCAACCAAGAAGCAACGACCGTAGCCTCTAAATTGGTTGAAGAAGTTATATGCCGATATGGTGTACCATTGGAAATCCACTCAGATCAGGGCAGAAACTTCGAGTCAAACGTGTTTCAAGAAGTCTGCAAATTATTGGGCATGCACAAGACGAGAACCACTGCGTACCATCCTCAGTCCGATGGCATGGTAGAAAGGTTTAACCAAACACTGGAGAGGCATCTGGCGAAATTGGTTGACAATCATCAGAGGGACTGGGACAAGTACATTGCACCATTCCTTCTCGCCTATAGAACTGCAGAACATGAGAGCACGAAGACTACCCCGGCATATATTAACTTTGGAAGGAAGCTAAGGTTACCGGTCGATCTTCTAACTGGAGGAGTGCCAGACGAACCGATCCCCGTTCAGGATTATGTCTCCGAACTAAGAGAAAAGATGCGAGACATTTATGCCATGGTACGAGAAAACGGCTTACAGTCGAGCGAAAACATGAAGACCAGATATGACCGGAGAGCAAATACCAGTGGCTTTGATGAAGGGACATTAGTTTGGCTACATAACCCAATACGAAGAAAAGGAAAGTCACCTAAACTACAGACTAGATGGGAAGGCCCGTACAAAGTGATAACACGGATAAACGACGTCACCTACCGGATTCAACGACATCCGAGAGGAGCTCTAAAGGTGGTTCACATCGACCGCTTGGCACGTTACCACGGGAATAACGATGATGCTCGGGACGAGCATCTCTAAGAGGAGGGCAATGTCGCGAACGTGCTCGAATGTTCTCGATGTCTCGCGTCGCCACTGGAATCACTTGTTTACAACTATTCGTGGATCGAGAAAAAGTGATCATTCAAAACCGGCGTGACAGGCAAGTCAGGTAAAAATCAGAGGTACAGGCGACATTAATCTTTAATGCTTGTACTATATGGTACAAAATGGCTTACACATTAGAAGTTGTGTTAACCTTGAAGTTGTTTTGATCAAAACAAGTAACAAAAAAGGGCCATAAAAAAATGGGAACATTCGAGGCGTATAAATACCGCGACGGTGGCCGACACGGTCAGTTCATTCTGAGCTTTCGGTGCGATAACTGCGAAGACTAATCAAGAGTGAGTTAACCTGCGACCTTTGCGATATCAACGGACTACGGACGACTCTGCGACTTGGAAGATTACTGTGATTGGACCAACGACTTCAGCGCGCTACGGACTTCGATTCTTCGTGTGATTTGGCTACGTTGAGTGTATCTGTGACCTGTTCATCGCTCAATAAATTCTTCTAACAAGTCAACGGTGTTTAATCCAAATCCCGAACCCCACGCTCGTAACAATATGTATGTTAGTTAGTTGTTAGTATTTATAATATGAGCCAGTATTTCTTGTAAATCAGTTGCTTGAAATGAAGATAAATTATATTATATTATATTAATGTGCTCAATATCTTGTTTCCTATGTCAACCCCCTACCATGAAACGAACGTTTCGTTGAATTCTAATCAGTTTTGAACCTTATTCTAACTAGTAATAAATTTTTTGACAGGATTACGTGTTTTGTTATTTCAGATAAACACTTTCATGGTTGCCCCCCAGATTGCAAAAGTCACATCACGCGTCTTCGTAATCAATCAATGGACGTATTTATGACGCTTTGAAGTAAGCTACCCATCAATACTTCCGTCAATCAGGAACAATCATTGATAGAGGATTGAGATTGAGTTCCGGCGGCGTTAGAGATTAGTTTTGACGAGTCTGATGAATCTCATCCATCGATATGACGACGACGGCTCAACGTGCCCTCCGAAGCACGCAGAAGCTCAAAATGACGAAACCTATCCATACACTGGCTAGGGTCGACGTTGCTTAACTTGCGGACAGTTGCTTAACACACTGCATCGCCATCGAACTCGATGCTCACCTCAAGTTACTTTCATACATAGAATAGAAAGTGTTATACGTGACACAGCACCTTTACACCAAAGTAAAAGAAAGAGTAAATTTGGTGTAAAGGACAATGAAAGAGTAAATTTAACTTGAACAGTTCAATCCGCGCCACGACAGATGAGACCTGATCGATTGCTGATTTGACTTGCGCAGTAGACGGTTTCTAGTACAATTATATAGAAATCGTCTGAGCAAGTCGAATCACGTGATACACCAGGTCTCATCTCTCGTGGCGCGGATTGTATAGTCAACAAAGAAAAGAGTTAACTGGGGCCATAAATTTGAATAAATTAGAAATCTTTAGTCGAAATGAAATGAAATGAAATGAATATTTATGGCCCTGGTTAACTCTTTCGTTTGTTGACTGTACAAAAGTAGTCTTACCTTTTCACACTTATGGCATACATAATACGCGTATTTTTCCATAGCATATGTTGTGGGATCCACATTGTTCTTCTTTTGCGTCGACTCCATACCCTCGTACTCCAAACGCATAACTGCTTTACGTTGTACTTCCTCGTAAAGCCGTTTGATGGGGTACAGAAGATCTTCCAGAGTCCAATGGTCCATATCCTCCTAGAAGTGGAATGTTACCTTTAGCGACATACAGCAGAGATAAGATTCGAAAACAATAAAAAAAAATAAGTATCTATTTGTGAAAGGGTTTAGTTCATGTAAATAAATTCTTTACAATTCATACAACGCCGCCTGGTCCCAAAGTAAGCTAGGCATAACCTAGTTATGTAATGGGTACCAGACAACGGATATAATTACTGTAAATAATAATAGCAGACACCTAGACTCGTTAACTAACACAAAATGCCATCACATAAATATTTGAAACGAGGGGAACCCGCGCCCTCTGATGCTGAAGGTAGGTTAATAATGAACACTTACTTTGCATATAGGGCACTGGGCGAACGAGAAAGTGATCCTAGGTCCAATCCATTTGCTAGCAAGCACTTTCTTGCAGCAATGAAGGTGGAACACGTGACCGCACTTCAACTGTTAACAATTATTTATTATCATTTATTATACTAGCTGTTACGCGTGGCTTCACCCACGTGGTCATTAATAATGAATATACAAATAATACTATATTTTGTTCCCGTGGGAAAACAATGTACGATGGTAAATTGGACAAGTTTTCCAACAACGAGAATAGAGAAACATAAAAACGCAATTTGATGCATATGTTCGTAGTTGCAAAATTCAATAGGCACTTGTACGAGTTACCATTTACCCTTCTCTTGTGAGGAAAATGTCTAATTTAATAAAAATTAAAAAAATTAAAATTTGCATTAAATTTACATTTTTCATATTTCATTACATTATTTGCACGCAAGTCTTAACAGAATTCTCCTTTTCATTCAGAATTCCTTCTCCTTTGCGTCCACGAACCGTGCACACTACGCGCACGAACTGAGCACTCAACTCGTGCTTGCCGCGATCGATGGAAAAAGAAAACACAGCGCTGCGTCCACACTATGATTGCTCCTTTCATGTTACATTATGTGTTGAGTAACAGCAGTCTGTACCCAGCATAATAAAAAAAACTTACTTGTATAGATGGTGCGGCTTGCAGTGGGTCGGTGAAACAAATCATGCACATGTCATCTGCGTCTTGCCGCAGTGGCAACGTGTCGGGCGACCGGTTGCGGCACCCGAAAAGACACGGCAAGCACACCGGCTCACAGCGGATACCGCCGCACACGTGACCGCATTTCAAAACGCGATTGCACGCTTGACGCCCGTGTTCCTGTGTTATAAATATTGTCTTACTTATTCTCAAAAGACAGAAAACTAGTGCTGTGACAAGAATACTAACAGGACACTGCAAACTCAATAAACATCTGTTTAACCTAAACATGAGCCAGTCAGCGATGTGCAGATTCTGCCAGGAGGAAGAAGAAAGTGCTATGCACATACTCTGCTCCTGCGGACCACTCATGTACAAAAGAAGTATATACATAGGACGGCATATTTTGCTTCCAGAGGAGATACAACAGCTCTCTGCCCAGCACATTTGGAAGTTCCTAGAAGCTACCGGTCTGGACAGGGAAGTTTAAATGAAGGGCACTACAAAGATCAGCAATGGTCGAAGCAGTATCTTTAAGCCCACACCAACAAATAATAATAATAATACTTATTCTCATATAAAATTAACAACTTAACAATATTTTGAAAATTGTATAAAAAAACCCCAAGGGTGGGATTTAAACCCACGTCCTTGATATCCGGCAGAGTTCTCTTACCATTGAGCTACCAGGAAGGAAGTAATGGTGGTGAATTTTTTTATTTTTTTTTAAATCTGCGTGAGTCGAAATGCACGCCATCTAGTTAAACCGTGACAACTATAAAAATACAAGATTGTAATTTTTCCTAATCTTACTAAAAATAAGCAAGTTTTTTGTTTCCATTTAATTAAAAAGCTAACTAACTTGACATTGTTGATCAGCACACACGTTCCCGATCGCCAGCAATCCCGTCGTGGCCCGGGTTCCGCAGAAACGGCAAGTGCCCGCAAAGGCCCCAGTCGCGCGGCCCGTCGCCTCGTCTATTGTGATTTCATTGCCCAGTGGTTCTAGGGCCCGGAATTCAGACAGGCCCTTCAACGTCCTCCTATCCACCAGAAGCAACAGCCAGAAGAGTTTGGCACGTCCACATCCTTCATGAACGTCGATCCTTACTGTGTTCTCCTCTTCCTTGCAAACCTGTTTTTATAAAAAGCGATTAAGGAGAAGTTGGATGTTGTCAAAGTATCACTACCAAAGCACCACAAGGCTGCCCCCCCCCCCCCATGAATTTAACTACGAAGCTATTATAGTTTTTACTGACTTGGCGCTGATGGTTCCGTGTGCTCCTACTGAGGTGTAGGAACTTGTCGCATTCTGCACAGAGGGTACCGCAGCGATTGCAGTCGAGGACAGCAGATGTCGCTCCATCGTCGTGGTTTACGCAGAACGGGCGTGCCTCCTCTAGCTGGCTGATTTCGCCGTCATCTTCCGTTGGTTCCGAACTGTGAGAACGCCTAGATCGTTACGTAGACAATTTTTATTAATAAAAATGAAATTAAATCATTCAGACTCCGCAGGCACTTTTACTAGTCATTTTACATCAATACGCAATCTTTTCTGAAAACACGAATTTTCAGAAGGCTATTCTCATAGATAAAAATAATACCTACATTAACTTATTTTCTTACATAATATTTGGACAAAGTTCAAAGTAAAAATAACCGAATGAATTATGACAAATAAGAGGAAAAGTTCCTTCTATAGAAGCGAGGAATTAAAATTATTCAAAGCAAAAAAAACAAATCAAACATAGCAACAAGCAAAATGAACAAAACCACTCACTTGGTCACGTAACGTTGCTCGCAGACGCAAAGTGCGCCGAGGGCCATCCACATAGTGGGTAAAGTGACGCATAGCTCCGGGGTTCGTTCCTCCTCTGTCATGAGCGCAAGTGCAGAGACGTAGTTGGCGAGGGCCTCGCGTGTCTCCGTACCCCAAGCTCGGCTGATTTTGTCCTGTTGAAATTAGCAAGTTAATTCGAGAACTTAAATTTTTATTTCCATTTGACAGACCTAGTAATATAAAAAAGCTCAACTATTTTTCATTTATATGATAATTATTCAGACATTTTCATTGTGTTTATAGTCGGAATCGAGTTCTAATGAATGTATAATGAAGATTTAAATTTCGCGTGTCGTGTAAGCCGAATCACCTTAATAAGGGATACCTTTGGCCAGCAATGGCACAATATATTAGAAATGTGTCTTGTTTTTTGATGAGTTGACTAGATTAGACGCGCAACCACCCTAAAATAGTTTGGAGAAATGACACATACAAAAGATTGCCAGGTGCTATTGTCTCAATCTTATAAAAAAACAGTAAAATATATATTCGAACGTACCTCTGCCATATCCGACAACAGCTTAGCAACCAATTGCGCATGTTTTTTATCCGTTTCCCCCCTCATGTACCACATAGCTGATGGTGTAATTTTGCTGGCCATGGTCGCTTGTGCTGGCTGAGCAGAATTGCTCAAACCCTTGATCTTAACTTGAACTGTTATTGCTTTGCCCAAGTACGCCACCAAGTGGTCTATCAATGTAATCCTACAACAAAATGCTTATTAAAATCTGCTAGGTTACTCTGCAACGAAATTTTAATTTCAATTCTGTATAATTTCATTTTATAATTAACAGTAAATTCCAATTAGTTCTCTTGAAACTTTATACTTTACTAACTAATTTGTTAGTGTACAATCCGATTTCATTTAGTTTAGTATTTAGATTAAGCTTGTATGGTCTCTCAAGAGTACTTAATCGTAACAATCCAATACCAATCGCTCAGGATTGGTTTCAAGAGTAGCCCAGCTGGTGGTTCTTTGACGTTTAACTGAGAGATATGGCTGGCACACAATTTGTAGGTAACCGCATTTCTACAGGAGAGTACAACTCCCAGTTCCTAGTTCTGTGGTGCTTACCTAGATAGTGGGTCTTTACGATGGTTGAGGGCTGCGAACATCCTTTGCGGCGGTATTTCAGTGATGATACGACGCAGTAACGATATAACCTGATCAAAAATTAGGATCGTAGAAAACAATAATAATCAAGCATAAAAATTATAAGCATCTGGTCACCTTAATTTGAGCAAATAAAAATATAATTCTATTATATAATCGAGTTTCCGTAAAGAGCAGAATTTTTTTTAGAGTGATAAAGCCGAGCCATTAGTATGAACTGGTAGTATGGCGCTGTGTTTCGTACGATAAGCGGGAGAGCCGGAAGCCTCCTCCTCTTTCACTTTTTAGGTGGGCAACGCAACCAAGATCTTGTAGTCGTGGATGTCTATGGGCAGCGGTGATTGTTTACCATCACCTGATAGCTCGGTTGTCCTTCTTTGTCATAAAAAATGGTACACGGTGAATAGTTAAAGCACTACACAGAAAAATGCTAAAACACCTTAAAAACCTACTTACTTGTCTTTGTACACGTTCGCTTCCAGTGTGCAATAGAGCGAGCAAGTCCGGCAACATCTCAATCTGTTGTGCGAGGTGCGCCCTGCCCACTGCGCTACCGCTGAGTGCCAGCAACTGGTTGAAATAAATAATCATCAGTTATTGAGTATTCTCCAAGGACTACTACGCAACAGGTCTTTTGCCACATTCAATCTCACATGGATTCCATCTGGACAAAGGCCAAGGGGCAGACCAAAAAAGAGAGTGACAAACGAACTAACGGAATTTGACAATAACTGGAGAGAAAAGACATCGGAAAGGGATAGTCGGAGAAGGAGAGAAGCCTTTGTCCAGCAGTGGGACATCAATGGCTAATAAAAAAATGAGACTTATCAGATAACCCACATGGCGATATTGATATTAAATTTTTTGAGCAGAAACGAAGCGCATTCAATCGTCAATCTGAAACGTGGCGTTGCAAATTCACAATTATCACCGCAAAGGGACATAAATTAGCGCGCGCACCAACCAGCATTAGTTGCGCTCAGACGCACGAAATTTCCAATGCTCATGAATTCGCGCGTCTTTATTTATCTATGAAGAAATATTAGCATTACGTTGTAGATAAGGGTGAACGCTATGTTAAGTTTCGGATTGACTCTTCGGTGCTCTTCGATTCTGTGCAAGTATGGACCCTTACCAGTGACAGCATTTCGAAACAGTAGTTATCCTGGATGTGAAGCGCAACTGGCATGCGATTTAATGAAGTAACCGATGCTGTATGTCCAGAGGCCTCCGCACATATAAGAGCCGTCTCCCAATCGTCACGAACTCGCGACGCCTCGTACCCAATAGCTAGGACAATGTGTGTCATCACCTGAAATTGTAAGCAAGAAATAAAATATGTTAACATTTTTAGGATTTTTTAAATAACGCCTTCTAAGACTCGATCCGAAACAGAGTCACGAGATGAAGTTCAAAATATTCAAATAAAAAAGTAGCATCTGCCCCATCTCCGCATGGGTTTCAGTAAGGATCCCACATTTTTTTTAAACAAAATATAGCTTATGTCACCCGGGAATAGCGTAACTTCCCAACGGTGAAAGAATTTTTCAAATCGATCCAGTAGTTTCAGAGCCTATTCAATGCAAATAAACACATCTTTCCTCTTAATAATATTTTGGAGCTAGCTGTTAAATTTACATCATCAGTTTTTGGGCCAACTTTTCAAATTACCACCATCACTAACCTGCTTCTGCAGAGATGTCAGCTTGTGTCCAGCAAACAGTATGCCAACAACGTGTTCCCGAAGATCTGTATCGTCCGCGGGGACTGTTTCGTCGACGATATTGGAAACACCTTCATTCCCAGATTCGCTGTTAGCATTGTCCCACTCCAGTAACTTTCCAAACACCTGTAATTTGAGATACAGGAGGAGAATTCGTCCAAGTGACCAAGCGTCCGCCTCGCAAAGCAAAAGCACACGAATAAATAAATACGATCGTTATTATGCCTCATGAAAAAAATATTCGCATTTGACACTACAGATTTTACCTTATCGTGAGAGAGATGGTAGATGAGACAGCTTTTGTCAGCAGTATACATAATTATATATTTCTCATTAACTATGCCGTTCGGATTCATTCCGGCTTGGGTACTGCAAATTAGTAACTTTATATGTAGATATTTATATTACTACAACTGAGGGAGAACTGAGTTCCATCAGCAGTACAAAGGGTCAGGAAAAAAAAACATAAAAATGTACCAATTCAAATTTTTTCTCAAACTTAGGATACAGTGTGAAATTTTGTATTGTTCTATGGTATGAAACCAATCCAATTAATATGTGAAATTAAGGAAATAAATCCAAAAAATGCCAATTTGAAATTTCAAATAAACATTTTGGAATTTTGTTTTATATTTGACCAATTACAATCAAGCCAATACATTATGAACTGAAAGAAAGAAAGAGTGGTATAAAGTACTGATTCATATGTATTTTGATGAAAACTCTCTCCATGTCAGCTCTAATTACGACTTTTTGGGAATAGTCAGTGCCATCTGAACCATTAAACAACTGGAAATATTCAAAATATTTTAACATACAATGTCAACTTTGCAATTATTGAGAATGCGTGATAATTAAATGTGGATCATTGTTATAAAAATGTAAACTGAACTAATGTACGTGGTACTAGTAGTCAAATGTGAATAAGGAATTCAATAATCTGTAATTGTGAAGTATTCGGGTGTAATTAAAAAGAAAAACAAAAGAAACACATCAAACTACTTTGATACATCGAGAAGGAAATTCTACGACACTTGTTTTACACTTACAGTCATTTTATATATTGATTTACTTCTTGTTTTAGCACACACAATGAACACAAATATACAATTAGAATATATTTTAACTACATTATTATGATTTAATTTAAAAAATTAAATGAATTTAATAAGAATATAAGAAAAACGCATTCGTGTAGATTAATGTTCAAAAAATGTTCATAGTAGAAATACAAAAATATTAGAAAGTGTAGGAGGTAGCACTTGATCATACGAACTAGGTCACGCAGAAATAGTGTAAGTAAAGACTTCCAAATGATTTGCTCATGCACCGCCATACCTTTTAAGAAGAGTATGTACAAAACGATTTAATCCAGTATCCTCTTTATAATTCTGTACCGGTGCGGAATAGTCGTTCGTTTTAGGGGCGAAGTATTTAAACCCAGAGCGTGATCGAATTCACATTATCATCATTCATTTCCTTCATAATTTAGAGTGGACGCAGTGTCATCTTTTTCACTATCACCCGTCACATACATGATCACACTCTTCCTATTATCTTCTTTCACGCAATGCATCCAGCCTTTCATCTTCATATTTTAGTATGCTATGAGAAGATCTACTCTCTCTCTCATAATATACCAAAATTAAGCGAGATGATTCATTCACCTTTTCTCTTTTTTTCTAACAGGAGTTTTTATTTCTATAAAACCTATCAGCATTCGCATCGCATTCGCATTTACATGCATTCGTTTTGCATCCTTCTCTTAAACACAAATCCATTCATTACGATTCATATTATTCTCCTTCATTCATCACGCGTTAATTGCTTATAAGACCTCCCGATCATAATCTACCTCTGTACCTGTGCCAGCTGTGCAAAATTTGTACAAGCAGAATGAGTATTGACTTCACATAAATTTGATGGTCGGAATTTACACTCACAACTATTAGTGCATAATCGTTTCGTTGTGCTATTGAATACAGAGAAAAATAAGCGAAAAATGTCCAATCCATATAACGCACATTAAAGCTGGATATACGTTTGGAAAACATTGTCCAATTGTTTGGGAAATGCTTATTCTTAAGCTGCGATTTAAGAAATTAAAAAGTAGAGCAAGGTATCAAAATGATTCTTTCAAAAATAAAAGTGCAATACTGGGTTACACAAAATCCAATGAACTACATCCAGGAAATTACAGACGGGAGAGCATAATAACGACAGTACACACTCATGAGTGCTCCGGCAAGGTAGACGCCCAGTCACTCGGACGAATTCTCCCCCATTTTTTTGACAAAATTACTAGCATTTCAAAAAGGTTACTATAAGAAGAAACGCCGAAACAAACTTACAGTTTCATCAAAAACCTTCAATTTAATGCCAATTCAGACAGAAAACGGTAATCAGTAAAATATTGAACTATTACTAGTGTTATAATTGTATTCGAATTACCGCCGTATCGTATCTTGTTTTCGTTTAGAGAGACAATCAATCAATCAATATAATTTATCACCGTCCACGAGAACATTATAAGCCGTGCTTAAGCCCTTACAGGTACTTTCTTTAGTCGTAGTGTACAATTGATTTGTATCAACAAACCTACTCGATAAACTACCACCAATATGAAAACAAAAGCAAAATGGGCACCGTTTAAATTTTAAATTTAAATTTTGAAAGAAATCTTAATATTTTACTGATTATAATATGGAAAATTCTCCGTGTCCCTACCTGCGAGGTGAGCAGACGGAAGACTCGTAAAGTGTCAGTTTCTGACAGTCCCTGCAGTACTTGCGCTGGGCTGAAGGACGACGATGGACGCGGCGCGGGCGCACTTAGGATGCGTAGCTGACGTACGCGCACGGTCGACTCCGGTCCACGGAGTTCGCAGCGTACGCGCACCGACGGGTTGCTCACTTCTGCGGTTGGTATACTCAATCAGTCATACTACACTAAGTGTTATATTCTGCGTTTTCGATTAATTAATTAACATTGTAATGCTTTCTTCCTTCAACGTATAACCTATGTCCATCTAGAATTGAGGAACTCGATGGCGTCGCCGTGTGTCGCACTATAAACGAACACGCAAGTAAAGCAACGTCCACCTACACAGTGTAGTGTTTGGATGAGTTTCATTATCTCGAGCTTCTGAGACACGTTAAATCGTCGGTCCCGGCTATTGTCGATGGATGACATGATGATGAAAACACTGGCCTCTGCCAATCCGCATTGGAGCAGCGTGGCAAAGTAACTCTAATAACCTTGGATTCAAAAAAGATCCGTATGCCCTATGCCCTGCAGTGATGATGGATGTGATGATGACGACCCAATATTTCTACCATACCCACTCCTTCCTAATATAATATTGACTGTAATCACATTAAGAAAGTTTTCTAACATTGTAGATCTGCTGCCATGAGCTTACGTCTGTTCTGCCTGTAAATCATAATTAACCATAACCATATTATAAAACAGTGAACTTACTTGGAAGCGTGTAGCAAAGCCAAGTGGCGACCTTCGAGTCGACCTCGAGATCAGCCAAGTGGCACATCTCGCTCGATCCACCAGCGAATAGGAAGGTCACTAACAGCGTTTTATTCTGCAAGGAAAATTATAGATATAGATATATTACATAATTATGTAAAGTGATAGAGATTGTTATATAAAGTTCCCCGCGGGAAAAAAAATACACATTTGATTTTATTGGAAGTTTCTCTCAGAATACGCGAGCCGCGGGATTAACTTATTGTTTGTTAGTTTGTTATTCAGCCTCATTGGGAAGTTCGCTGGACAGTATTTGATTAAAAAAATCGTGCTTCGGAGGGCACGCTAAGCCGACGAGTTTTGGCTGATGTAGATGGATGACAATTGTTAACTCGGCAATAGGTGGCCTTCAGGCGGCTTGAAATTTCTGGCCTCTGCCAATCCGCATTGGAGCAGCATGGCAGAATACGTTCTAATCCCCTTCGATTGAAGGGAGACCCGTATCTCTGCAGTGAGATGGTTATGCGTATGGGTCGATCTTAATGAATAAAAAAATACTATGAATACTAACGGTAGTGTCCCTTGTGTTGTCAATATGCACACAGACCACGTGCGGTGTATCCTCATGATTTGCTCCAGCATACGATACTTCGATCCACTTCGCCTTATTTCTGTCTTCATCTCCAGACTCCCAGAAGGTCTCAGTGCTTGCATCGGTGAGGGCGCCTGCCATTCCTTGGCGTGAAGATACTGTCACGTCGCACCAGCCAGTCACGTCGGAGCATTCCCAAGCGTATGTCTCCTGTTATTAATTTCTTTATAAATATTTTAAGAAAGGTAGGGCACAGCGGATAATCTGCTCAAATCGGAGCAGCCCGTCTGGGGAAGGACCTCCACCTTACAGAAGATCGTAGCCAAATAGCATTGGTGTCGGCCATGTTGTATTCCTACGGTGAGTAAGGTCTCCAAAGCGCCACTTTGGGGGGGGGGGGGGGGGTTTGGGAGAGTCGGCAACGCGTGAGTTATACCCCTGCCCTGGTATGGCAAGCGTCTTTAGGCTACGGTGATGCTTACCATCAGGCGGGCCGTATGCTTGTTTGCCACCTTTGTGGCATATAATATATATATATATACCAACTATAAGAAAAGGATATATATAGAATAGGATTAGACGTCAGCCTTTGACCAGCCGGCACGTAAACATTGCGCTCCGAGTTAAAATATTTAAAAAAATAGTAAAATTACATTTTCGAAGAAGTTTCCAATTAAAAAAGTGATTTGTGAAACAGTGATAAATAATAAATACTTACCCTATAAATTTAAATAAAATTGTAGGGCAGTAAAGGGACATAGAACATTATATTTTTATATTAATTAAGAAATAATTTAATTAATGTAAACTATAATTAAAAAAATATTTTCTCTATCACACTGATTCGTTGTAGGATGAAACGCCCAATTATCAGCACGCTAGGACCAATTAACAGCAATGTTAAGCAGATAAAATGATAGATACAATTATTAAAGATTTCTAGGTACAGTCAACTGCATGTCCGTCCACCTTTACATATCGGACTTTTTACTTTTTTTAAATTCTATGTCATAAGAGCCAAAATCGTACTGCAAGTGTAAAGCTCGACTTGCATCTGACTGTACAAAATATATTTACTTGAAAATATTAAAATAGCAACCAATAACATTTTCCTTATTCTATGGCTCTGTTTTCTGTTAATATGTATTGTGTGTCCATGGATGGAGGCTGGCATTTGGACCTTTCACCCTACATTTTCTTTAGGTTTTTCCTCACCCTGTTGTGCACACTGTGGAAGCTCTCGTGCAGTGCACCTAGCATAGCCTCGTCGTATATCATCCCATTCTCACAGTGTGTCAGTATCTTGCTAATGACACTGAACACTTGTGATCTGATCCGAGCAGCGTTAACATAAAGCAAACCTTACAAACGTCTGTTTAAGAAGCTAGGAAATAAGTTCGCTCATCATAATGATTTTGTTCTAAAAAAAATTATTTTTTGGCAAAAAGGCGGTGGTTGAAAATTTGTGATTTGTATCACTGCGGCACACACTAGAGATATTAATTAATGATTTATCTAACTAAATAATTTAACGATTGTCATGTCACAAATTATCAATATTTCTTGCATAAAAACAAAATTAGGCGGATCAATAATTTAAAAAAATGACACCACTCACCTGTGCAAAAATGCTCTGTCATAAGAGGAATAGTGCAGTGCCCAGCACCGTACTGCTTGTAGGCTGGAAGCACTGGCTGGTGGTAGAGACGGGGCCAATGCACTGACGGAACCGAGGAACGAGTGGAATGCGGCTCTGGCTCCTCGAGCAATTCTACCACCTGGGCAAATGGCCGCCGCAGACGCAGTCGGCACTCGACTGCGGTGGATATCTGGCATGTTCTAGACGAGAAGATATAATCTATAATTTTCTACTAATCTATAATATTGACAGGCCAGGTGGTCAAGTGCCTAGCAATGGTTACTTTATCCCAAGGGCCGCGGGTTCGAACCCTGCGCAAGGCAAATATTTGTGTGCTTATCCATGTCTATTTGCCTTGGTCTGGATATTTTCTATGTATAATAAGTATATCGGCGAAATTAATTTTATAGAAACAAAACGGGGCACAGTGCCCCAATCTGCCGCTCAGGCGGATGGCAGTAGTGTCGCGGACGTGCACTGATGGAACGTCAGGGTTACAGCACTGACACGGACAGTCGTTTTTTCGCGCGCGGTCGAGGAGATCGTTTTGTAGGAGATTATTAGTTGTGAGAGTGATTACTTGTAATTGTGGCCGGCCTGCCTCTGTTTGTTGATGTGTTGAGTGTACTGAATTCCGAGCAAGTAAACTTGCCCGCTACAACGTGCATTCAGCATACATTCATGTGATAGTATGAATACCAGTATATATAGCTGTCCCACTATAGAAAAAGTTACTCATACTTAATATTTAGGTGTAGTCATAGACCAGAACCTGTCATGGTAACGTCATCTTGAACAAGTCACCAATAGAGTTAGAAAATAGAGCTGGATTTTTAAAACATTAAGATATATGTAACAACACTGAAATCTGTAAAGGGAAACTCATCACGAAATCTATTAAATTAATTTTATGTGGCCCTAGTTCAACCAGTTCTAATGTACTGTATCCCAATATGGGGAGGTGCTGCGAAAACTAAATTTATTCACCTGGAGAGGGCACAGCGGTCTCTAATAAAGATCATGAAATTTAAAAAAAAACGATTTCCTACCAAAACTTTGTATAGCATATGCAACTTACTTCCTGTCAGGAAGCTTTAGTTCTCAAAACTCATAAATCCTTACCCTACCACGAAATAGACATAGGAAGGAGAAAGAAATTAACTATGATAGATAAGTAGACTGCTGTACACGAAAGAAGTCCAATATGAAAGGTTCTTTACTTAGAGTATATAAATAAATAAGACAAGTAAATAGAGCGCGCTCTAGAGAGTATGAACAGTAAGCACAAGTATGAACAGTCTCGAAATTGCAAGGGCGACGTCATTAATCACAAAACGTCAGGCGCGCTGATTGTTTGTCACGATATTTACTTAAACTTTAAGTTTATCATGGTGAAATGTGCAGTACCAAGGTGTTGAAGTGGTGGGTGGTAGGTATAGGTTTACCAAAAATACCTAACAAATCAAATCAAAATATTTTTATTCAAATAGGCATATTACAAGCACTTTCGAATCGTCACTTTTTTTTCCTTACCACCAGTTCAGACGGCAGGATTGTGCTAAGAAGAACCGGCAAGAAACTTAACACTTGCTCTTTTAAAATGGTAATGACTTACGTTACAATTACGATAAATAAAAGTAAACATTGAAACAAGAATAAAAAAATAAAATAAAACTGCAATTTTTTTTTCTTTAATAATAAATAAAAATTAATAGAAAAAAAGGCGTATCAACATACTGGTATAATTAATAAAAAATTAAAAGTAAAAAAATATATTTAAAAACAAGCTTTTATTTAATTGCGCTAAAAAGAATAAAATAAACTTTTCTTTTAAAATTTTAACTATCAACTTATAACGTCATTACACAATTTATATGACATAAAAGCTTGTCGCGAGATTTAATTACTAACATTTACTCGTAGTACGAATAAATGTTAGTTCGATAATTATGTTTTCCTAAACAGGTAAATGTCGGCTGTCAAGGCTGCTGCACAGCTTTCGGCGGTGATGTCTTGCAGTGGTAGCGCCTCAGGCCATCGCGTGACACGATCGACGATCGTGAGGCAGTACCTGTTACCAGACGACAATGGCAACGGACCAACAATGTCGCAGTGAATGTGCTGGAAACGACCCGATGGTGTTTGGAAGGCTGTCGTAGGTGCTGCTGTGTGTCTCGTCACCTTGCTGCGCTGACACTCCGGACATTGCCGTGCCCATTGCCGACAGTCCTTGCGTACGCCTGGCCAGACATACCGTTGTGCAACTAGTCACACGGTTGCTTGAGCGCCAGAGTGGCTCAGGTTGTGGATAGTGTCGAATACTTCCCTGCGAAATGGTTTGGTGATGAATGGCCGAGGGCATCCAGATGTTTCGCAGTACACCTCAATATCTGAATCTGCCATCCTGCGCTTCTCCAGTTTGAGGCTTGACTCTACCTTCAGCAGCGTAAGAAGTTCTTCATCACCTTCTTGGCTTTGGGCAAGGTTCTGGTATTCAACGGGCATTGTTATTTCGCTGATTCGTGACAATGCATCAGCGACTGTGTTGTCCTTCCCTGCTATGTACCTAATGTCCATTTTAAATTGACTTATGTAGTCGAGGTATCGGAACTGGCGCGGTGAACAACTCTCCCGTTGTGTGGCAAACGCATATGTGAGCGGTTTATGGTCAGTCATGACAGTGAAATTCTTTGCCTCCACCATATAACGAAAGTATCGTATTGCCTCGTAAATGGCTAAGAGCTCCCTGTCGTACGGGCTATATTTTCGCTGAGATGGACTTAGTTTTCTGGAGAAAAATCCTAGCGGCTGCCATTCTTCTCCGCTGCTGCAAGACTGCCCCGATTGCGGTGTCTGAAACATCCGTCTGAATGGCTACTTCGGCGTGTGGGTCTGGGTGCATCAACAAGACTGCCTTGCTCAAATTCTGCTTGCAGGTTTCAAAGGCTTCCAACAACTCCTCCGTCATGTGTACAGGATGTGAGCCTTTGATATTTGGGCCGGCTAGAATGCTGTTCAGGGGCGCCTGTGTCTGAGCTGCGTTAGGTATAAAACGGCGATAAAAGTTAATCATACCTAAAAATCGCCGTAACTCCTTTACGGTTTTGGGGACTGGGTATTCCTGGATGGCTTGGACCTTGGAGCTCAGTGGTTGGATGCCTGTTACTGCTACCTTATAGCCCAAGTCACCTCCGACCGGCCAAACACACACTTGCTAGTGTTTATCAGAACACCAAATTCTGCCAACCTCTCAAATAAGTGCTTGAGATGTTGTTGGTGCTGTTCTCTGCTGTTGCTGAAGACCAGTATATCATCTATGTAACCGTAGTCTGCGCGGCATTCCGTAGCCCGAATGTCATGAACGGGAATTCAAATAATCCGAACGGCGTCGTGATTGCTGTTTTTTGTATGTCCTGTTCATAGACCGGTATCTGGTTATAAGCCTTCACCAAATCAATTGTAGAATAGATGGAAGTGCCAGTCAGCTGATGGGTGAAGTCCTGGATATGCTTCACGGGGTCAAGTCCTGGATATCTATCAGGGATCGTGCGTGCATTCAGTGCCCTGTAGTCTCCGCACGGACGCCAACCATCGTTCTTCTTGCGAGCCAAGTGAAGCGGTGAAGAACGTTCGCCACATTTTTTTCCTACCACCAATTCAGACGGCAGATTTGTGCTAAGAAGAACTGGCAAGAAACTTAGCACTTGCTCTTCTAAAATGGTATGATAAAAGTTTTGAAATGTCATTGAAACATTTATTTTAAAAAAACTGCAATTTTAAAAATAATAAGAAAAATTAATGATAAAAAATCGGAGAAGTACGTGTCGGGCCACGCCAGGCCACGCACAATGTAGGGTTCCGTATTTGCTGTGCTTTGCTTGCTTTCCGTTGCGTCCAATATCAAATTCAATCACATTTGTAAGTTTTCTTCAAATAAATTTTATTTTACCAGTTCGTTGGCTTTTACTCGGTAACTAGTAGAGCCTACTTTACCGTTATAGTTTTCATTGAAGGTCAGCATAATGGACTACTACCAATTTTTTTTTTCAAATTTCTAAACATAAGAATTTCGGAAATAGACGGGGGGGGGGGACCACCGTGCATTAAGCGTCTAGGCGCTAGACCGCAGACAGACAGACAGACGGACATGACGAAACTATAAGGGTTCCTTGTAGTTTACTACGGAACCCTAAAAAGGCGTATCAATATACTGGTATACATATATACATTTTAAGGTTCAGTTCATTCAGTTTTCTTTACCGTATTCACCTTATTAATTGTTTAGTTTAAAACAGGCTATCAAATAATATTATTACTTTGTTATGGACGAGCGGAGTTGCCTAATACAGGTTTTCTTACACCTAAAATGCTACTCCGGTTACTAACTAATGTAAGCACTAACTGTTAATGAATAAAAATATTTTGTTTAGTTTTTTGATTCAGATCACGCCACCATCCATACGTCATCGATCATACGAGGCACCGGTCCGTGCGCCATCTTCGGCGCGCGCGCTGCTACCTGCGCCACCGCCCCGCGCACTACTGATAAGCGGCCAATGACCCGGCCGAGCGAGTGCGCCTATTATTTGACAGGCACGACGGTCAAGAGCGAGTGGAAATTATTATTCAATATTTTAGGCCTATATAAGGCGAATTGTTTTCTGTAATATTATTCCTGCAGTCTAGTCGTATATCATCTTTATTTATTATTACGTTCTTGTAGTTTAGTAAGTGTTTGGATTTAGTGGTTAGGTAGTTAGGTACACGCACCCTATAGAAGGAAACTGCACACTAGGTTCACCTACCACTTCATTGATATTCCGACTAGTAATTATTTACGAAAGAAAAGTATTAAAGTATATTTATCATCAATTTAATACACATAGTACAAGCTTACTTGCTTAGTTTTGGGACTAGATGGCGTTGTGTGATTCGTCCAGTAATATTTATATATTCTAAACAAATAATAGGCGAGGAGTTCGATGGCGTCGCTGTGTGTCGCACTCAAAAAAGGAACCAGTTAAGCAACGTCGACCCCAGCCAGTGTTTGGATGGGTTTCGTGATCTAGAAATTCTCCGTGTTTTAGAAAGCACCTTAAGCCGTCGGTCCCAGCTGTTGTCGAGACGATTTAAAAACACTGGTCTCACCATAAGCGTGGCAGAGTAGTGGAGTAAAGAATATAAGTCAATGAGTAATATCACTTACCTCTTTACAGTCGGGAAGTGGTAGCGGTGGTGGTACGATGCGAGCGTAGCGGTCTAATGCAGTGCAGAACCACCACATGACGTCATGCACGCTGGTCGGCTGAGTGCACGCGCGAAGCAGCCAGTTTAGAGCCTAAAAAATGGAGATACCCGACTAGAAAAAATTTTAGAATTTATCACTTATTGCATATATTACTCCAAAAGTGATAATATCACTGATTAAGTCACTAGAAAACGCCTACAGTATTTTCCATCAATCCCATCCTTTTAATTGGACATGACAAAATTAATGTAATATTTTTTATCTATACGTATAAAACTGTAAAAGGGCCAATTCTGTACATTGAAAAATAAAATAAAAAAAATACCTCCAGGGGTCTACCTAAAGGTAACAGATGCCGAAAATGTGATTTTTTTAAATTTTTGTCTGTCTGTCTGTTGTCCGCTTTTCACGCAAAATCTACTGAACGGATTTTGATGAAACTTTTTTTGTTATATAGCTGTTGGTCCTCGGCAACATATAGGCTATAATTTATTTTGAAGATCGGAATATTTGTGTTTATAGAACTTACCTCAAATGCGTACTGACGAACGGTGTTCATACGAACAGCAGCATCCATCTTGTGACGATAGGAGTGAAGATCACGACGGCTCAACACGAACACCATCACTGGGCTCTTCATCAACGTTTTTATGTCCACTTTTAAGGGTTCAAATGCGGACACATGCTGTCCATCTGGCTTGTCACTTCGACCGACAAGGCGGTGAAGCGCTGCGCTGGGTTGGGCCAACAGGGATGACCCAGCACCTACAAGTGCAGATGAGTTTATATCTTAACAGAACTAACAAAAGAAAATAATAAGTTGCCAGAAAAATACCAGGCACTAAGAGGTCACATACACTACTACTGTCTCTACGTATGTTTTTAGTATCAACGTTACATACCAGTCAGAGTGTCCTGAGTATCAGGAAGCGTGGCCCTGGCCTGCGGCTGTTGGCAAGCATTCAGTTCGCGACCCTTTTCTTGGCCCATGGACACGGAGCGATGTATGCGCCAAGTGGCACCAGAAGGTGTATCCGATTTATTAAATGATGTTGTCTATAAAAAAATATAAAAAATTTGAAATAATAGCAAAAGACTGGAGCTTCTAGTAGTAGTTTCTAGTTTCAGAGGCTAAGATCTATTTCGAGTCTCTGAGCCAACAGAGTAGTAAGTAGTAAAGGTAATTAAGCAAATGAGGAGCTCCATAGCGTCACTGTGAGTCGCACTCTAAAACGAACAAGTTAAGCAAGCAAGTCGACCCTAGTCAAAGTGGGAGGGTGGATTTCGATATCTCAAGCTTCGGAGGGTACGTTTAAGCAGTCGGTTCTGGCTGTTATCAATGGATGACAGTTGTTATGCTAATTTGGTGGCTTTCGAGCGGCTTGAAAACATTGGCCGCCAATATGAATTGGAGCAGCGTGGCAGAGTACGCTCTAATACCCTTCAATTGAAGGGAGATTCGTATCCCTGCAGTGGGATGATTAAGGGTTGACATGAAATAATTGCAAACTAAAATAACAATAACGTTGTAAGCAAGTAGATTTTATTTTATTTTCCGACGAATCACTCATCGCCGTCTAGTCCCAAACTAAGCAACTAAGCTTGCACTATGGGTATTAGATTGCTGATAAATATACTTTTTTTTTTTGGAAATAAATACTGCAAACAGACATATTATTATGTTCATGCACACAAATGTTTGCCGCAGGATTCGAACCCGCCGCGGCCCTTGGAATTAAGTGACCATTGCTAGCCACTCGACCACCGGGTCTATCAGTAGAGTAGTATTTGTCGAAAAGATGATATGAAAATAATCCAATCAAACTTTTCTTTCAATGTCGCCCACGGGATACACCGAAAGCTAATGATTATAGCTTACAGCGAATTGTACGCGGCATTTTGTTATACTCGTACGGTCAGCAAAAAACAAGAGTAAGAAGTAAGGGTAAAAAGGAAAAGATGGATTGAGTGTGTGAAAGGTGATAAATATGTAGAGAAGGAATGATGAATTCACAAGGGTACTAAATAAAATGAATAAAAAGTTCATGAATGTTGGCCAACGTTATAAAACATTTTTTTGCTCTCACACTGTTTGTTAAATAACGTTTTGTAACAATGGTGTGGGAGCACCATATATACCTACGCTTTTCGATTGCTTTGTATTATTTATACTTACAACAGGTCCCATCAATGTTGGTGGGCGTCCAAGCGAATGGTATCTAGCAGTCTGGTCTGGCTGAGTCCTGGGAGCTGCGCCAAGGGCTGGCATACACTGGAAAGGAGGCGCTGGTTGCCAGACACTGCCTGGCGGTGTTGGCGGGCTGCGTCCCGGCCCTTCGTTCCATGGTGATGTACTCACGGATTCTGGAATAGTGAAGGGGGGGGGGCGTGAGATTTTTGATAACTCGGTTATATTTCTTATTTTCTGTTGTGTTACAAGGTGTAATAAAAATTTATTTTATATCTTCTGAATTTGATTTGTTATGAGAACCAAAATAGTGTTTTTAATTTTACACGATTCACACAGCGCCACCTGGGCTAAACGTAACCTGCTTGTGTCAGGGGTACCAAACAACAGATATAGTATTGTAAATATATACTTTAGAAAACACCCAGATTTGAGAACAAACACAAATGCCATCATATAAATATTTACACGGACCAGGGACTCGAACCCGCGCCCTCTTGAGCCCAGGGTACACTACTAACACACCACCAATGGTACCAATGGTAGAATGAAGCTTTTTTGTAATTTACAATCTAGCAGATAATTTACCGGAATAATTAAGCGGTGCCAGGTCCAACAGGAACACTGCGTTGTCTCTTATGGCGTGGTGGTCGATATCGGGTATCGGTTCTGGAGCAGGGTTCGGAGCCGACAGCGTCTTGGTCTTGGTTTGTTTCACTGACGACATTACTTTGAGCGCCTTGTCATGGCACTTGTCGCAAAAGATGTACCAAATCTGGCCAGCTGGAATGGCAATAGTAATATAATGTAATAAAAATTGTCGTATAGACAGATGGGCAAAAGAACGAGAAACGTCCAGCAAAATGATTCTGTAAATGTCCCGTGTTTTTTTTAACTTATTAATTAATATTTTAAGGATATTATCATCATCATAATATCAACCTACAATCGTCACTGCATCAATCGAAGGGGATATTGATCAGTTTTACAAGGCTTCAAAAGACTTTCCCAAACATGAAACATTTTACGGCATCATATTACAACAGTGGTACGATGATGTATTATTGTTATTAAATGAATAGAACTTACATTGAGCAAGTGTACCACACTGGGCTATGGGTGCATCAACCCGAGGTGGTTCATCAGCCCTCTTGAAGAAACCAGCCCTGTCGTAGCCGTAGTCGGTGACGGCCTTGCAGCCTAGATGTTGGTGGCGCATATGGGCGGCAAGGGGCGGTGGCACGTTGTTGCCGCACAACTCGCATTCCACTGTGCCACATAATGCCACTATTATAATAGTTGTAATGTTGGAGGGGAGGGGAGAGTATTCATTTTGTATCTGAATAATAATTTACATACCTGAGTATGGAGTTTTAAACGGCTTGTCACGTTTCCTTCTAATTCCACTAAGCGATCGAACTTCTTCATTTTCATTTTTCTCCGATCCTTGTTTCTTAAGCCTGCAAATGAGTTTGAAAATATTAAATGTTAAGTAAACAATTTCATTCAATTTCATTACGTATATGTAATTTTTTTTTTCTTCTTATGTCATGGTTTTTTTCTGGATTAGATTTTTTTCTAGTCGAACTGATGAATCCACCTCTTTTCTAACTATGAGTACACATAGAGGTGGCATCAGAGACTGTCTAGTCAATGTATAAAGGTATATATTGAACTTGTATTTTATCTCTCGGAACGGAAAACTGTTAATATAAGAAGTAGACAGATATACTGACTTATCAGTCGCAGCTGTAAGTTGGTCGGCGTCACTCATAGTGTCCCACAGCGCGACGAGAGCTCGAAGCGCTGGCGGCAGAACGTTGACAACCGACGATGTCGCCTCTGAAAAAAACGAGCAAGTTTTTAGATTTCATTTAAGACCATTAGAGAGTTTAACTTTCAAATTCTTTGACATATCTTATACTGTCCAGATCATCATACTATGGTATAATCTATCAGTAACTATCAGGACTTTTTTTAAAACAGTCATATCAACCCATAATGATCAGAACGTACACTGCCACACTACTCCAATGTAGATTGGCGGACGCCAGTGTTTTCAAGCCGCCCGAAGGTGTGACTTGACCTAATGATTGTCATCCATCGACAACAGCTGGCACCGACGGCTTAATGTCCAATATATTTGTAAGGTATACCAGTAAAGTTACTATGTGAGTCTTGAGCAGAAGTGCTGCCGTCTTCTTCGCGAATGGTGGCGTCTACGTCAGTTTTGCGAGTTCGATTTGCACTCGCTTCGGTACCGGATCGTGTCAGAGCTTCTAAAGTAGTTGGATTGATGTGAAGATATTTGCCTGATGAACAAAGAATATAATTATTTTGTGTTTCGTAACATCGTATTCTTAAAAATGAAATGAAGCTAAGTGTAGAAACATTTACGTGATAGTTTAGCAAAATCATAGCCATTTGCTTAGAAATGAGACAGAACAAGTTTATTCTGACTGAGTCAACTTTCGGATAATACTCTTCTATTTCTTAATAATAATGAAAAAAAAAACACCATACCTGCATTGGAGACTTCAACCGAATGTCGCTGTAGGCGAAGTGAGGAGTCCTCGTGGGCACCTCGGGTGACCACGCGAGCTCCTTGTTTAGGAAGTTGAGGGTGAAACTTTAAAAAAGCTGCACAGGCGATTGCGTCGTGAACTATTCCTATAAGTAATTAAATTAAAAATTAAGAAAACTGAAATCATCATATAGATATTTATAGAAGAGAAAGATAAATAGAATGTGCTGTATTTTCAATGCACATTAGGTCACAGTATACATAAACAGCTGACTATCTTCTAACGGCTGAACAGATTTTCTTGAATCATATCAAAGAACATTCTCGAACAAGACAAATTTCAAACATAAAAAGTTGATTCAAAATTGTATCATCCGTTTGAGTGATACGATGAAGAGACATTGCTTAAATAATATAATGGCAAAAACGTAAAGAAAGTAAGATAAAATCAATTAAATCCTGCTATAAAAATTAATAACAATAGCTAGCCCCCTAACCTTAGATAATGGTTTGGAAAATGTACAATTTATAAAAGGCAGTTAAATAATTCACTCTCTTCAAGACTATACTGAAGGCCAATTCTCCTGACGTGTTTATTCATAAAACGATGTTCAAAACTCATACTAATTACTCAGTGCATAACGACAATTGATTATCAATTGTTTTATAAACTGTGAGCCAGCTTTGGATTTGAGTATAGTTTCAGATTTTGCTAATCAAATTCAATTTAAAAAAAAATCAAGTATAAATTCAGATCCATTTCGGTGCTCGATAAGATTCAGCATCTTTTGTGAGGTCTTGATCAGCTTCAAGTCTTCGTTCGCTTCCAGGTTTTTGCGTAAACTTAAACGTAAACTTAGAGAATTTGGAAGTTAATTTAAACCCACTTCCAAGTTCCTTGAGCTTAAGTCCGAGTCTACATAAGGCTCTTCAGGTCCTGTTCCAGATTCTTCAAGTCTAAATCCAGTTTGCTTGTGTCCGAAATGGTGGTAGTTTATAATAGTTTATTTTCTTTATACATAAATATACAAGTTGTAAATGATAAGAAAAAGTGCCTGTGAAGGTCTAATTTCTGAAATAAACGATTTCATTTCATTGCATTTCACATTATTCGAGTATAAATACAAATAGTCGTCTTGGTTCAGATTCAAGTTCTCCTATTTTTCAAAGTTCTAGCTAGACATAAACCTAAACTTGTTGATTGGAGATGTTATTTTAGATCCAGATCCAATGCAACCAGTTCAAGTGCAGATCTATGGTCAGATCTTGATTTAAAAAAAATTAAGCCCAGTTTTAGATTAATTAAATGAAAAGGCAGTTTTAAATTGTTCTATTCTGAATTCAGGTCCAAATTCATTGTCTCCATACAAGAGAGAGGAGGGGGAGAGAGGTTATAAATTAATGTAATATAAATACTAATATACCAACCTTCATGCCAAAGAAGCGCAGCAAAGATAGCTCTCAAACACTCCGCCTGTGCTGGACTCAGTGCGTGTTTCTTCGGTGGCGGAGGTGCGGGGGCACTGCGGGCGGGTAAGGGTGGGGGGGATCCCGCCCGACGGTATGCGCGCGATCGATTTGCGATGCGCTCTCGGGCTAAGCTCTTCGGACTTAAACGGCCTTCCTGTAATAAAGTAAAACAACCATGGTATACAAACATAAATAAATTCCAGAACAAAGAATGCTTCTACTTTCCCCTACACCCGACACTCATATTCTTTACCCCCCCCCCCCCTCTTTCTAAAGCCTCCTCCCTCTTTTCTTTTTTCTTCTCTTTAGAAAGAGGAGGGTCTTTTTCTTAATATGACTGAATCAATTACCTTGGGGAGTACGATGCAGCTATGGGTAGAAGTGAGGGCAGCATCATTGAGATGTTCTGGCGAAGTCTGGGTGCCAGTCTGCGTAACTCTTGTGCTGGTATTTCTTTCATTAGTCTTCTCTGGCAATTCTTGAAGACTATCTGGCTCCTGGTCCCCAACAGGGTCGAGACGACGCTCCGCTTCCGCCTCGATGTCCGTCTGAACATATAATTAGTTTAAACTAAAACAAACTAATTTAAAATAACTCAAATGTTTAAAAAGTAAATTTTTGAAAATGTTAATTCCGGAAACTAAGAGCCGGCAACAAAGTGTGGGCGTTAGGGTGTGAAGCGGGGAGAGCGGCGGGGAGAGCGGCGGGGAGAGCGGCGGGCGAGGTGAAAATCAATACAGCTAGGTCTCTCCCCAGACATCCTAGATTTTCAGGGTTCCTATACTAGTGGCGCCATATACGGAAACAATTTTATTTAGGGACACAGCAATACACGAGATGGCGCTGTTGAGAAAATTTACTAAGTTTCGAGTATTTCATGATAGATGTCGCTTTAGCGAGATAATAACGTAATTTCGCTTTAAGGGCGTGGCATGTTATAATTTTATTTAAATGATTCGCTTATTGCTTTTTTTGGACATTAAAATTAATTGAGATTTTTATACTAAAACGACAAACAAGCATAATAATATTATAAATGTATAATAACTATTAATAACAAAGGAAATACCATTCGCGCATGCGCAAAACTTAAATATAACTATTTTCCAGATACGTGTTCCGTATGTCTATTTTTATCAACTAGCAAGGCTGGTTGGTAAAAGTGGGCGTTACTTTTTTAAGGCAGGCAAACAAGCAACCACCTTTTACAAAGTGGTTGCCACAAGAACATCAATAACACCAGTGGAGCTACCAATGTGTTGCCCTCCTACGGGGAAAGAAATTGGGCTTCCGGATCTCTTTCTCACAGAACGAAACGCATTGCTGTTTTACCCTAAAATCAACTAATGTAAATGCATATTCACCTGTTGGGTCCCCGTCGCCTCTTGTCACATCATTTTAAATTTAATAAAACAAATCAAATTCTATCACCATTGTCATTGAAAACCCGAACATTAGTAACCAGTTCCTATTAGAGAATTTAAAATATACACGGAAATTAAATTCGCCTGTAAGAACAAAACTGTGCCTCTTGAATTTTCGCATTTGCAATGTTAAAATGAAATGTTAGTGTTGAAAAACTGTGAGATTTTTTTAAATTAAGTTATTTATACGTGAAACAGCTATCAAGGCCGGATGTAAATCACAGAATGACGCCGATAGCTGTCTGAAACGAGGGATGCAGGTAGACGGGATCAATGCAGCTAGGAAGCTGACATGCGCGTTGCAATTACCAATGCACATAATAATAGCCTGGAGACGAAATACGTGTCCCGGGAGGTCCAACTGCACTGGACACCCTTGTTGATTTATTATCGATAGCTGCAAGAGTACAACGCCCACCTAGCCTTCTACTATGCAACACCCAAACATTGTAAAACGAAAACCATTATCGTTCACTTTACGTTCTATGCAACTATCTGCAGGAATACAACGCCCACCTAGCCTTCTACTATGCAACACCCAAACATTGTAAAACGAAAACCATTATCGTTAACTTTACGTTCTATGCAACTATCTATAATTAAATATTGCTTGATTCAAATATGTACAATGTTTAAATAGGTATATGACAAAGAGAGTTTTTTATAGTAAATAAAATACTTGTTTTATAATTATTTTGTTTTATTCGAAACAACAAATCTTACATTATCATACATTTATATTTATATTAAAAAATAAAATTCAGTGATCTTCCTTATAGCAATCTTGTGTTTTTCTTATGTCTTCCATCGCTGGAACTCAGTAGGTTGCTGTTTATAATCCTTTATTCTTTTTAATCATTTCATTATTGCAATCTTCATATTATTACGTAATTTTTTCTTTGATACAAATGTTTGTGCCTGTTACGAATATTTTTTAACTGTTTGGTGTATTTTCACATTCAACAAGTTTATTGTTGTAATGAGCGCGTTTTCGCTAGATGTCGCTATTAAAGATTTCTGATTCTCTATCATGCCAAAAGATGTCTCTTTTCTAAGAATCTTTGTTTTGTTAAATCAGGCCTACCTGTTGATTCCGGTAAAAATGATATCAACATTCAACAGGTTTGTTTGATTGTTTACAATTTTTTTAGAGCAGTGACACGCCTACTGCGTGTGTATGAAAACAGCTCGAATGTCGATAACACGATTAACCTCCAATCAACTAGTTGTATAGTTTTAGTAATAAAATTATTGTGGTTTTGACCACATGAAAGATTAAATGTTTTGGAAATAAAACAGTGCAAAGTTAAATTGACACGTTTTGCTATATTGATGCAACATTGAGAAGATAGTGACATAAAATTAACGCAACTTGATGCATACGAATAGTAATTGCTATTAAAATATCAGTAGGCGCTTGATAACAAAAATTATCACACAATTTGTTTCCCGTCGAACTATTTAATTTATTTTTAGAATATTAAGGAAGATTTAGCTTGAGATATTTTTGGGTATGGTGTCAATAATACTTTTAGGATGTGGACCGTAATGGGACGAGTTAGGGATTTTGCTGGTACGGACTGGACGGAGTGGCAAAGGACATAAAATTTTACCAACACATTCAAACGTACGATATAGAAATTCCTTGGAATATGGTGATAATATAAAGTCATGATGTTAATAAATCATTTATTCAAGGTGAACCAAAAATACAACAACATATATAAAGTGCAAACATATTCTGCCATAATTGGCGCAGGAATCTTAACATTAAATTGGAAAAAATTGCATAAATTGCTAAGCTTTAATATGGTGCCGTGGCAGCGAATATATTCGATGATTTCCTCCAAATGTTTCCAGTATGATCTGTTTGATGGCGGCTTCCTGCAACTGTCGTTATATTGTGCAACGCCCGGCGGTCGTCCAACGCTTCGCTTCTTGGTACGTAGTTGGCACTCCAGAGCCTTCCTGTCGGCTCGGGGCCATCGCTTCTGCGCGCTGCGCGCTCTCCGCCTGCCACGTCACTTTGTACCAGAATTTTCGAATATATATGCCAACACTGGTCACATACACACACACACACACACACACATTGCTCGCAAATACTTGTTTTCAAGCACTGAACTGCATCTTATAACATTTTTTTCTATGTTCCCTTAAAATAGGAACGATACGATTTATACGTATTTTTTTTAAATTAAGTTATTTAAATAATATGTATATCGTTTTTTTGACAATAATTTAGGCGATTTTATTTTTATTCAAATTTGTAAACAATTGTTTTTGTTTGAAGACGTATTTATATTTTATTTAAAATCTTTAATTTTTATAGTATAGTATTTAAAAATATTCTTTTACGCATAGAATTTATATTTAAACGTATGTACCGTTTAAAACATGAAAACACGTTTTATTCAACAGGTGGAAAGTGTCGAAAACACATGAATACACGTACATACAAAACATTGTGGAAGAAAGCTTTAGAAAAAGCTTATGTATTAATAATAAAATTAAAATAAATAACAAATAAAGATTAATACCTAATTATAATGAAAACAAAAGAGAAAAATCAAGAAAATGTAAAAATTGTTAACTACCTATATTATTAAAATTATCAAAATAACAACACAAATATTTAGATATTATAACAAATTAATATTAGTAATAAAAACATATTAGTAATGATAAAAATATAAAACAATTAAAAGGAATAATATAAATTAACCTATAACTCACGTTATCGGGCCCAGAGCACAGCTTAGAGTACCTAGGGCAGAGCTAGGCTACAGACGGGAATGCCGAGATGAAAAATCAATAGATGGTTATGGCATGCGCACAGTTTCCGTATTTCAAAGATGTACTTTCGAAGGCGACATTTATAATGGTACTTATGTACAAAGTATGTAGTCGAAGTTTATCGAAGTAAACAGCGTTTGGTTATTAGCAATATTTGTAATTTAGACCGTGTCACATCGACATAAGAACGCAAAAAATTTATATAATATGGTACCTATAGGGAGTAAGTATACACAATGAGCGCAGCGGTTTAAATAATGGTAAACACAAAGATTTTGTTATTAATTACGTATAATAAATTTGTAATGCAATATCACAATTTTTTTTTGTCAAAACGCAACGTAACACTTTTTTTTAAGTAAAATGACATCTATCGGTTATAGACGGAACTACGTAGTTTATACTTAAGTGAGATACAATTTAACAATATTTTTATTAAAAATGTTAGTACATATTAAAATATATAATTTTTTTGTTAAGTAAAACGACATCTAACTTTCATAGACGGAACTACGTATTTTATATTTAAGTAATGCGATATAACAATATTTTTATTAAAAAATGTTGGTAATAAAATTTTAATTATTTTTTTGTTAAGTAAAACGACATCTAACGGTCATAGGCGGAACTTATCGGGACAAGCCCACCACACATTTCCACCGATGTGTCCCCTGTATAGCCAGGATCGATAGACGTTGACGTTGTAGACGACGAAGTTGTTATGACTCTTTTAATGTTTCGCTCTCAATCTAGATGTCGTTTTGGACTTAATTTATGATTTCCACCAAAC
Source organism: Endotricha flammealis (assembly GCA_905163395.2). Taxonomy (NCBI): domain Eukaryota; kingdom Metazoa; phylum Arthropoda; class Insecta; order Lepidoptera; family Pyralidae; genus Endotricha; species Endotricha flammealis. Next base: position 23,505,080 of record LR990852.1, read on the forward strand.
GGTTCCCATGTGGTTCCCATCAAATAGGATTTTAGAATATTTAAACAGTATTTTTTAAAGTATACACAATTCGCACAGCGCCACCAGGTCGCAAAATAAGCTAGGCATGCACGGTTTAAAAAGCATTGCTATGGAACTGAGATTTAAAACAGTGTTGACAAGTAGTTTTGGTATGAAACCACTATCCGCACTGTTTTCTATATCAGACCAATGTTTCAATTCGTGTAGTTCAGGCCGTAATAATTATCAGACAACCATCATATCGACCCATAATCATCCCACAACAGGGATACGGGTCTTACTTAGAACGAAAGGGATACAAGCGTACTCGCTAAGCTCAATGACAATAATTTCTACGACATTCATGAAATGAATTATATAACAGAATAATTTAATGTTCATTTTGTTTTTATTATTATAGTTTTTTTTTTCTCATCCGTATAATGTAATTAGTCCAATGGCATGCTCTAAATAAAGCAAAACATTGTGTACTTAAAAAAAAAATTAACAACTCCTTACCATGTTTTATGCAATAAACGTATTATCTTGTCTGCCACGCTAGTCCAGAGCGGATTGGCGGGGGCCAACGTTTTCAAGCCGCCTAAAAGCCATTGACTTGGCTTAACGACTGTCATGCATCAACAACAACCAGGCCCGACGGCTTAACGTGCCCTCCGAAGCTCGAGATAACGAAACCCATCGAAACACTGTCTAAGGTCAACGTTGTTTAACTTGCATGTTCGTTTCAGAGTGCGACACACAGCGAGCTCCTCGTCCATATTTGTCCTCCAATCAGTTTATTGAAAATGATTGGAGGAGGCCAATGTCCATCAGTGGACTTGTTGTGGCTGAGATGAAGATGATTAAACAAATATTTTTCTTACCTCTGGTATTGTGTCGACGTCTGGAGGGTTGTCCCTTTGGTGAGCAGGCGACCACCACTCCTCACTGTTCCCATTACTGCGCCCCTGTAGTCGCCTGTATAAAAAATCAAATCGTTTATTAATACTAATAATATGAGTACACAGATCACACAGTAAGTTGAGGCAGTTAAAATGTGTTTATGAAACTCATTGTTAATAACGGGGTCATGATCTTTTTGATTTTCTTTTTGACGGGCCAGTGGTGCGTTGGTAGTGATGTTACCTTCGCCACCAGGGGGCGTCGGGTGGATTCCCGGTCGGGACAAACATCTATTCTATGTGATAGTATTTGAGTTTGTTCTCGAGTCTGGGTGCCTTCTATATATAATTATATATATGTTTGTAAAATTCCTGTCACTGGAGTCCTGAAATACAGGCTGTCCTAGTTTATGCTCCAGTCCTCCCAAATGTTGTATGTTTCTATTTGTTTTTGTTAATATCGTAGTTTAAGTTTATATACCTACCCCAATGTTTATAATAGTTAACATGTAACATTCTGGTGGAAAATAAATAATTTTTAATTTTAATTAATTAATTAATATATAGATTACAATAATATATCCATTGTCTGGTACCCATAATACAAGCAGGGTTTTTTTTCGTTTGGCAATCGGACTTCAGACGAAGATTCCATTGTGCCATCCTCAAGTTATGCTTGTGTACGTAAATTTAAGCGTATTCATGCTATCTCGACTCAGTATACGTCTCTGAGCCAAGACGCCCCGAAGAAAGACGATAGCAAAATTTCTTCAGTGTAGGCAGATTTTGAAGTCATAATGCACTTTTAACAGTTCCTAATCATAAACTTAAATCAATGTGCACTTTAATCAATGTTTGCTTCACATTACACTATCAACACTATAAATCAAACGTTGAAACACGCAGAAATTAGATTTCTAATCACGAGCCCAAGCGGACGCTGTCATGTTATAAATTTTAATGTACTTATACCTACATTGTTACTAATGAGTAGAAAAAAAGGAGAAAAAAAAGTACAAAATGACAAAAAAGGCCGTAACCGGTTTTCTTTCGCCATTTCTTTTTACCGGTTGCCATTTTGCTTGTGTCCGAAATGGTGGTAGTATATAACGTAGTTTATTTTCTTTATTTAAACAAGTTGTAAATTACAAGAAAAAGTGCCTGAGTGCTAATAAGTGCCAAAAAATCGTTTTATTTCATTTCATTTCCTTTCAATAAGATGGGTTTTATGATGTTCTATTTCAAGCTATATACAGACCTGGGCGATGAGCACGAGTCGTTGCGCAGACTGCGGTCCCGTTTGCTGGGCTCCTGGCCGAACACGAACGGGCTGGTCGAGCGCACCGTCTAACACAACAGGCACGAATTACAAGTCAAAGTTAAAAATGCTTTACTCTATGGGTCTGCGTTTACTCGCGGGAACGTCTTTTGCAATGTCATATACATTTTAAAAACCAGTATTGCGGACATCATCATTATATCAATCCAAAATCATCCCACTGCAGGGTTAAAGTTCTCCCCACACTGTTCAATCGAAGGGGATTAGATCGTACTGTGCCAAGCTGCTCTAATGCAGATTGGACTCCAGTATTTTCTACATTGTCATCCATCGTTAACAGCCGGGACCGACGGCTTAACGTGCCCTCCGAAGCACGGATATATTTGTTCTGCCACTTGAAGAAGATGAGTCTGACGGGCTTTCCTCACTTAGCCAATTCAATAAGCATACGAAACACCTGATTGTCTGCCACCTTCTCAACAGTGACGGAATTGAACTGGTGATATAAACATACCTGGTTGGTGACATTTGTCAGTATTGAGAACGGGAATCTTCTTTCCTCGGTGCAAGTGATTTCTAGAAAAATAAAAATTAAATATTATTATCTCGGCCAACTGCTAGACATAGCATATATTTATTTATTTATAATGCATACATACGTGTATATAAACAGGTGCTAACAAAAGTATGATACAGTTCACATAAGACCCTGTCAGGGCAGTTTTGTTTATATACAAATATCTTCAAATATTTGTGATATTATTTAAGGCGAGTCAGCGAGAAGAGCGGCCAAAGACTGTCTTGCCAGAAATATATTAGGTATTTACTATTACATAACGGTAAATACACGATATACCTAATAGTCCAGTAACTTTATACTTTTGACGACCTCCGTGGCGTAATGGTTACCACACCAGACCGCCACTCAGGAGGTCCCGGGTTCGATCCCCGGTCGGGTCATGATGAAAAACTAACTTTTTCTGATTGGCCTCGGGTCTTGGATGTATTTGTTATAAAATATAATAGCTTTGAGTTAGTATCCCATAACACAAGTTTCGAACTTACTTTGGGGCTAGCTCAATCTGTATGAATTGTCCCTATACATTATTTATTTATACATCACAGTTCTGATTTTTTGCAGACTTGTTTATGATGTTGGCCTAATGAATAATCCAAGTTTGTGAACTCGAGCGCCGAACGCAACTTTGTCAAAAATCGAAAAGCCGCGAAAATATCGTTTTTATTTTTAATTTTGGCGATTATAACCATAAAGGACTAGTTTTTGGAAAAACTTTTTAGGAGGTTTTTAAAGTAAACTAAATTTGCTAAAATATGGTACTAGAATTGTGTCTGTAGACCCAATAGTTTCCGAGATTAAGCCTTTCAAAAAATTCTTTAGGCTTTCTGGATTATTCATTAGGCCAAACATCTTAAACAAGTCTGCAAAAAATCAGAACTACCAAATTTGACGCATACTACCCCATACTTTCAGGTGACAAAGTTATTGGATCATAATGATATTGTCTAAAGAATTTGCTAATTTGTTACACGATTATACGTACTTTACTTGATCATATAAATTCCCGAAAACTGGCTTAAACAAAAGTCTAATACGAATTATTTAATAATACATTTTCAAACTTTTGGACATAATTTTTATATCGAGATATTTCTCTTTAGAACCTGCAAAATTTTGGTTTAGAATTTTGGTTTTCGTAAAACTTGAACGTTGCCCAGCAGTTTGACCAAAAAGCTGCAGCCCGCAACCCCGCCGCCGCCGCCGCTTAGCTCACGTCGAAATTGATTTTGTATTTATAATACTAGCCCGTGGTTTTACTGCGAAACCCCGTTGTTTCCGTTCCCGGACTGATATCCGGGATAAAAAACTATCCTATCTGCTAATCCAGGTTATAAACTACCCGTCTTCCACATTTCGAGCAAATCTATTAGCTATATAGCTTCCCGTGTCCGTTTTTGCGTGAAAAAGTAACAAATACCCTCACAAGCTTTCGCATTTAGAATATTAGTAAGGATATACCATTCCCACTGGTACCCTCAATTTCATCCTCCTGCATCCAGGTCTGCATGTCCCCTTGAGCGTTCCCGTAGCCCAACCACGTCCCTGACGTCTCCACCTAAAAAAAAAACCACTTAGTCCAATCTACATCAACCTAGCATAAATTCTATGACTAAATTCAAAGATTATGTTTAGACATAATGTCTAATTCCGATTAGAACCTGTCCACACAGCGAAATTTCACCGCGCGATTATTTTTTCGCAATTCTCTAATACACTACATCTTATGAAAGTATCCGCACTGGCGGAAAAAAATTCGCGCAAATTGCCTTCAAGACCGCGGAATAAAATACGCGAGAATAAAATTCACGCGGTGAAATTTCGCAGCGGCCAAGCCTTTAGTGTACATACGAGCGGTGGGCTGCCAGGCTCTACCGGCACCAAAAGTGCGCGATCCAAGTGCCTATGGTGCTGCAGACACCAGGCGATTTCTGCCGTGCTGTCCGTGAACGCGTGCGCCGATTGCTCGCTGAGGCGCACCCATGTGCCGTCCTTATTCACTATCTATAATGATAAAATTAAATATATTGGGTTTTAATAGTTCCAGATAGATCAGTGAAGGATGCTCTAAGATCAGGTAAGGGATCGAGGTAGTCTGGACTCTACGCTAAACCAATGTAACAGAGTGTTATATTAGTTTGTTAAATAAAAATTATATCAACCACAATTTTACTAAAAACTAGCAGACTACGTGAAAGATTTTTTTAAATCGGTCCAAAAGTTTTAAAGTTTATTTGTACACAAAGCTCTTTCTTTATAATATTAGTATGATGATGTTATCATTATTGTGTATTTAATTTATTTCGTAAATATATAACAGTTACGAACCTCCTCAACAAAAGCGACATTGGCTCCTGGTGGGACGCGGCCCAACTCCTCAGCCTGCAGACTGGGGCTGGCCCTCACTCGCAGACCAGCGCTGTGACGCGACAGGAACCTTAGTAATTTTGGAGGCGGCGACGGCTGCTGTGGGCCCTCTTGAGTCCCTTGCTCTTCGTTCTCCTCAATAGAAGTCTCTGCTACATCTACCGTCAGCTCCTAGAAAGAGAAATAACTTTATATCTGTGGCTTTTTTAAAATAATTAACTTTGAATTTGAGCTTGTCTCAATTGCATTGTATTGTAGGGGATCTATTTCCTATTGCGATTGTAGTAGTGCTATTAAGACAACTTATTTAAAATAGCACAACTAGTGGTGCATACCAGTTGACCAGTTGATACTAGTCGTCCATGAGGGAAAATGTCACTCATGGACTTGCAACATCAAGAAAGTCACTCTTGAGTCTTGTCAGACTTCTAAAAAAGATATACGGTCAGTTACAGAAGTAAAACACCATGATATTTTAAAGATCAACTAATTATACAAACCCATATTTAGGATTTAGTAGGAACAAAAATTAAAGGCTTCAGCTAAATAGACGTAATTTTAGTCTGGACATATAAAATTACATCGTCTCATAATTGAATGAAGATTCAATTACATAATAAAATTTTCGATAACTTAAATCTTATTTCTAGTTCGCGAGAAAATCGGTAAGCTAAGAAAGTATTTATTTAGTCAAATGTAAGTTTAGTTAAGATACCTACTGTAAAAAAACAATGTTCCTATTTTTTTCTTTGTGTAAGAGACTCTAAGTTTTAGCTTAGGTATTTAAAATGCAAATTTTCTTAGAAATAATTCAACGTTCTGCTAAAGAATGTCTCGCCGCAGATTTCGATCCCTTTAGAAGAACCAACACAAACCTGAGGCGCTGGTTGATCATCAAGCGTGCAGCGGAAGAGATAGATGCCCGGTGCTCGTGGTGTCCACATCGCAGTATACGAGCCGTCGGGCTGCGCGCGCACTGGCAGCCGTTCGGTGGGGACCCGCCCGCTTGTTGCGAGTCCTCCGCCTAAACATGTCGCACCCCAATGCCCGCTGAGGAAACGAAGCTCTTCAAACGAGTAACTTTGATATGCCTGCGAATAAATAATAATATACAAGTTATTATACTGTTTTCACTAACAAAGGAATGGGTTCAATGGGTTGACCTGACCCCCTCCCTGTTGTGTAAAGATTTCTAAATATTGCGTAACGGGATTTCCTTGAAAATTTATTTATCAATAGAATTCATATTTCATATTGTACTATGTAATTACAAATTGTTTAGTACTTTCTTTCACGCAATATTTACAAATCTTTAATCATAATATATACAGGGGGGGGGGGAGGGGTCAACCCACTCCTTTGTTGTTCATCTTTTTATCTTTAGATACTATATTAGTAAGTGCAGTGATTAAATCTGCAAAATCGACCAATACTTGGACCCCACCAATACTTTACTCGCTACAAGGAATACGCTGATTGGTCTGATGGTCGAATGGTCACTTTATCTCGAGGGTCGCAGGTTTGAATCCTGAGTAAGGCAAACATTTGTGTGCAGGAACATGTCTGTTTGCAAGGCAAAGTATGAGAGTTTTCTAAGCAGTTTTAATAAGTGTCCCACCATTTTTCCCCTTCTAATAATCTATTTCCTTCTGTTCTCTTTTCATTTACTCTCTACAACACTTCTTCATTTGTGTTTTTTTTCTGTTTACTTTATATATATGTCTCTCAATTCATAAAATAAAGATAATCGATAGGTTACAGTCGCCAAGTCACCGTTAGTCGTTAGGTGACTTAAAAACACTGACACCAGCTACCCGCAGTTGACACCAATTGCGGGAAGGGAAGCACACGAAAAAAGTAGAATCAATAAGAACAAAAAGTATGATTATACCTTCATGATGGTGATGGCCTGGAAGGACATAGTGTCCCGAATAGTGGCTTGATAGCTAACATCTGGTAAGCTACCTCTGCGGCCCTCAACCAGGCGACTCTGTCGGGCGCTCAACTCCTCGAGTCTCTGGACCACCACCTGGAAAACAAGTACAATACTATTTTGTGTACGCTTTATTCCAATATTACTTTAAAAAATAGGAAACGATGTTAAGTTGGATGAACGGCATTTTAGTATCTGATAGTTAGAATTTGTATACAGGTACAAGTGCACCACACATTCCTACTGCTCGTGTCTCCTGTACAAGTTGTGTACGCTTTATTCCAATATTACTTTAAAAAATAGGAAACGATGTTAAGTTGGATGAACGGCATTTTAGTATCTGATAGTTAGAATTTGTATACAGGGACAAGTGCACCACACATTCCTACTGCTCGTGTCTCCTGTACAAGCCAAGATCATTATTTTTCTCTCTGTCAACAACGGTGCAATATATGCCCTCAGATATCTGTCAATGAGACGTCAGGTCCAAAAACCTGTCAAAAGTGCTTTTCTTCTTCTTTTCTTTTCGAATCCCCTGTCAAAAGTGTCAGCGCCTTATAAAACGACATTGGCATTTTGACTAACGACTACGCATGGAAGTAATAAGTATTTGTACGTAGTACTTATTACTTCCATGCGACTACGACATTCACATTTTGACTTTTGACGCTTTTGACAGCGCGGATTATTGGGATAGGACCTCTTGTCAAAGTGGCGCCAACTAGTGGCGTTTTCGTGAAAAGTCTCATCTCTATTCATTACTTTGGATAACTTGAGACTACATCGAAATTGGCAGAATTAAATCTATCCCTTTAGAACAGTCATATTTTCTCTCAGTTGCGTCTTTAATGGGTACTTAGCACTGTCCTTCAGTGTACAGTGTAAATACAAAGTTTCATAACGATGCTTCAATTTTCTTCGTTATTCTTTGATAAAATTTAGCTCTCTACCGGTCGCCTCTTCATTGTTGACTTTTAACTAACCAATTAATTAGTAAAGTATAATGTTTCAAGAGTACGAATTAATATTTGCAAATAATTTTAAATTTGAATTACACAGAATTGAAATTAAAGTGGCGTTTATAATGTAGAGTAAGATTGCTGGTCTAGTAACGCACGCGGACACTACATAGACTGAAGATGTTACTGATTAACACTGAATGAAGCCAATAGTCTTACAGTTCCCACACGACGTAATGTTCGTGAGAGATTCATTTATGGAAATGAACATGCGAACGATAATTTTCTCAGCTACAAGGCTGAGTCTGAAAATTATATAAATTATAATTTTTCTGGTCCTGGAAACTTTGGAAATGCCTGCATTTCCACTGGCCGATATTATAATACACACTATTTTCTTTTACTAGTCATTTATATCCCACTATTGGGCAAAGGCCTTTCCTCTCATTCTCCAACTATCTCTTTCTGCTTTTGCCACCTTTCTACCTACATGTACTATTTGTGTCATGGGGGGCAACGTGATTTTACACTAAATATTATAAATGCGAAAATGTTTATGACAGAAAAGCTAGTGGGTCACCCACATAATCACCCAAATCCCTTGATGGGATAGTACAGTCAGCCTATGAAAGAGGCGAGCTGAAAAGTAAATATTGCGTGAAAGGATTTACTCGAAGTTTTTATCAATAACTAGCTGACCCAGCGAACACTACCCTACCCTACCTTATCCTATCTCCACCGATTTTCAGCCAATCGCTTCAGCCGTTCTTGAGTTATAAATGGTGTAACTAACACGACGTTCTTTAATATAATTATAAAGATTATTATAACATTATTAGCATAAAAAACTTTGTTCTTAGTTATCTACCCTGCTCACCTCTTTCATTGACTGTACCGCTACGTACTCGATGCCTGTACCTAAGCAAGTTTTGGAAGGAAACAGGAAGTAGAACAGTTAAATGCAGGAACAAATTCTTCACATTTCACTTCGATGGGACTGGTGGCCGAGTAGAGCCACAAGTTCGAGACAAATGTGTTAAAGAACATGTTTTGGTCTGTACGTTTTCTATGTGTCATTCATATTTATTAACAAAAAAAAAACAGTATTTATGTATTTATTACCAACTAGCTGACCCGTGCAACTACATCTGTGTATGGGAAAATAAAATTGTCGTTTGTAGTATTTTCCTCGCAATTTTTCCATATTTTCTCCAATTTTTCCATCTTCTTCGCTGAAATTCCTCGACTGGAATCTAAATTTCATTGAAGGAATTCAACGGATAATCTTTTGCAATACTTTCATGAGTCAGTGCATACTTGGCACAGGAAGTATCTTGCACCGAATACGTGGACGTGAGTGTATCAGCATACATTTATTGCGTTTTTAAGGTTTGTCAGTCCGTTTGTCACCAGGCTGTATCTTATGAACCGTGATAGCTAAACAGTCCAAATTTTCACAGATGATATACATTGCCGCCATAACAACACAAATAATAGAAATAGAATAAAACAAAATATTTAAGAGGAGGTCCCATACTACAAACATGTATTTTTAGCCGTTTTTTTTCTCGGTATTCTAATGTTGTATAGATAATGGCACGGAACCTTTCGTGCGCGAGCCGGACTCACACTTAGCCGGTTTTTAATTTTACATTTCTCCTAAAACTTCAAAAAATGCATAAAACGCAATGGCTGTCTGTACTGTAGTCGCGATGACAGCCGCGCCGCTTTCGTCCGACCAAGTCGCGTTTAGTGTGATGACGTCCATACAATTACTGTTTAATGTAATTGTATATATACAGAAGCCACCGCGCAGTAGGTAATTATTTCTGTATTAAAAGTATTCTGTTATTAAAAAGTCTCTTACCTCAACTTTCAAAGCAGGCGATGAAACTGCCTCCCCATATTGATCACGGATGATGACTTGTAGAGTGGACCTCGAAGCAGGACGGGGTGGCGAAGTGGGGGGTTTCATCTCGCACTTGGATGGCTCCACCCGAGGAGTGGGGGCGAGCCATCGAGCCAGCCTTCCACCAGCGGTGCACTCGGCACCAGCCACGAAGTCTGATAGGAACTGGCGTTCTGTTGTCACGCACCTAATGGTAAAAGAATAGGACTATTTAATACTGCTAATACATATTTTCTATATTAATATTATAAAGAGGAAAGATCTTATTGTTTGTTTTCATTGAATAGGCTCTGAAAGTACTGGACAGATTTGAAAAATTCCCAGACCGTTGAGAAGCTACACTATCCCCAGGTGCCATGGCCTAGGCTTTTATACATCATACTAATATTATAAATGAGAAAGTGTGTTTGTTTGATTGTTATTAATTAACGGCTTGACTAAGTAGCCCGTCATTATGATTTGTATACATATAACCCTCTAATAGCACATAGGGAGCACTGCGTTTCGTTCGATGAAAAACTCCTTGCATAAGACAAGTAAGCATTAAGGACACTCACTCAGGTCGCCTAAGAATCTGAAACCTATAGCAAGTAAACGGATTATCCATCAGAATCACTCCGTACCTATGTTAATTTAATACTAGCTGCTGCCCGCGGTGTTTCCCGCGTTTAGTTTTATGCACAGTAGCGCCATCTATCATCGATTTTTGACCAAATCCTACGGGAAGCGTGCTTTTCGAGATAAAAGTACCCTATGTGTTAATCCAAGTTATCAGCTTTTTTTTATTATTATATCCGCTAATATAATTGACAATCTAGTCTAAACACAGACCAATGAGTAATTTTACATTGACCTAGTAATAGCCTAGTCTAGTATATTACATCTTTGTATACCTATTGCATCTTTATATAGATACTAGTAAAACCCTCGCAACTTCATTTGCGTATATCTCGCTTTCCCGTGGGAATTTTGAAAAATCCTTTCTTAGTACACCCTTAAACGTCGTAAGGAGCCTACATTCCAAATTTGGAATCTCTATAGACCCAGCGGTTTGGGCTGTGCGACTGGCTGTGCGTTGATATACATATAGTTAAGTCAGTCAGGACTTTGAATTTTATATATAACTAGCGAAACCCGCGCAACTTCGTTTGCGTGTATCCCGCTTTCCCGTGGGAATTTTGGAATGTATGATACTTTAAAACCGCATCAAAATCCGTTGCGTAGTTTTAAAGATTTAAGCATACAAAGGGACATAGGGACATAGGGACAGAAAAAGCGACTTTGTTTTATACTATGTAGTGAAGACTAGAGAAAGACGCGCAATTTCGTTTGCGTTTATCTCGCTTCAAAAAATCCTACCTTATCGGTTGCCTACGTCATACACCACACAGATCACACCCAAGTTTCCAGTCTCCACGATCAGCGGTTTGATCGGCTGTGCGTTGATTTTCAGTCAGTCAGTCAGGACAACGCATTTTATATACATACACTGAAAAAAGTATTTTACCGAACTAGTTCGACTATTTCAAATTTTAGCTAGTACTTGACAAAGTAAGCTTAAAATAACTGACCTAGCTTGATTGTGACAATGAAACTGGATATGTTAAATTTAGTTTGATTTTAAATAAACAATTTTTTATTTGTCACTAACTAAACTAAGTTAACCTAACCTATTAAGTTATATATAACAATACTCATCATTATATCTTAAACAAAGTACTTGATAATTTCTCATCAAACTACTTTTATTGTGATGACAAAACTGGTGTGTTGTTTTCGGTTTGTTTTTTAGAAAACCATTTTTTGGTGAAATTCTAACAAACTTAGCTTGACGAACAATAACAAAATGTGTAACATATTTTATCCAAACTGTTTCTTAATATCTTATCCAATCATCGATTGCATGTGACTAAATATATAGGTAGCATGTACATTTTTTATTTGACATACAGTAACAAAAGCACGTAATTTTTCGAATCAGCAAAACTTCGACTTTTGTTAAACAAGGTATTCTTTTTACCCATTACATAGTGTTAAACACTGAGTAATCAAACCAGTGCTGTTAACTTATGTGAGCGAAAACGGGCTGTCAGTCCTTTAAAAATCGCCATTTTGTTTGCCCCGTTTTGTTATTATAAATTAATAGTGGCGAATGTTAGTAAGCTATTTAAAAAGGCTTACGGACATGGAAGTCCCAGAACAGGAAGACACTCCAGACTCCATGGCGGATTATCTCCGCTCGTGGGGTCTTCAAATTTATATTCCACAGTTTAAAGGTAAGCATGATTGTTATTGATTAATGTTCATCAAGAAGCCATTCTCCAGTGATATTTAAATCTATTTACAGCATGATTCACAATAAAGTGTGTTAAATTTAATTAAGTACTCGGATAGCTATATGTAGGGTAGGTAGGTACCTACCTAACCGACGTAAAAGTTAATTAGGTAGGTACCTTACTTACGGCCAGTTGCACGCTCATTCTGGTAAATGTGGAGCTGCTGCAGTGTTTACTAGAAAAAACGTGTCGAAATCGGAACCTGTTGCGACGTGAATCCCATACTACGGGACCGGTCATATTATTGGTGAGAAACGTAACGTACTTAGAGGTGTAGGTATAGCACATGCAGGTTTCCTCACCACGTTTTTCTTCACGTTTTTAAGCAAGTGATAAGATCAGAGTCGCGTTACTTAGAAACATTGATAGGTTAGAAAGTTACTCATTAGTACAGGTCCAGACCGTGACACGAACCAGGATCTGGTTCTTGACATAATATGTAAATAAATAAGTTTAGGTATTTCATTTTTTTTTCAGAACATCAAATAGATTTAGACACACTACAAATGTTGTCGGAAGACAACTTAAAAGAACTAGTAGGTAGTACCTGTAATTGGCCATCGCGCTAAATTGAATATGCAAATTAAGATGTTGCGAAGTCTAACGGATACAAAGTGTATTGAAATTGCAGTAAGTAATATTTTTTGTTTCATCTATTTGAGGCTTGGTGCAACAGGCTTCTCAACCATCCTTCTCTCAATGTAGGTATGTCATTGTATGTCGGTTTCCTCATGAATTTGCTTGTGACAACTTTTTAAAGTCTGTACATAGAGAAGTCAAAAGAACCTCATTGCTGCAGGCCCTAATCGGGAATCGAACCCACTAACAAGTAACAATAAAAACCAGGAACCGACTTTAATTATAGACTGAGTGACTTCTGACTAGTTCATGGTTTTCATTTAACCTTTTTCAGATTCCAGATGAACAACCCTGTTTGAACATAATGATTTTTTTTAACCCAACAGAAACAGATTCATTCATGATTTTAGATCTAACTCCAACGCCACTTAATATAATAGACGATATGGAACGAAATGAACCAATGGAACCAATACAGAGCCTCAATATTTCCTGTGTGAGTATATTACAGTTTTTTGTCTGATGTCGGACTCATAATATGCCGAGGCAGGACTTTAATATTCATCTATAGTATACCTATAGAGATACTTTTTAAATTGAATTGTATTTAGAACATTTTACTGAAAGACTACATCATTTCGCTTTGAAAAATAAGGAGTACCTACCTACCTACCTACTGCTTTCATAGATTATTAAAAATCTACTGTCTCCACTGGGATTCAGTTCAATAGGGTTTACCTGTGGTGTGGTGCCATATAAATTTGGTTTAGATTTGATGATACTCTGTCATATCATAAAGTATGGTAGTACTCCTGTATAGATAACAGCACAACACCGTTATTGCGTTGTTATCAAGGCATGGATGAATGGATTAACACTAAAATACCCATTTTAGTTCGGCCAGTTGCACAAAAGCATTTTAAAGTTAATGACACATTAAATCTCTTGCTGTCCTTGTCTAATTAAGGAAGAACAAAAGAGATGACATGAGACATTATGGTCAACTTTATTTACTCAATTGTCTTGTTTAATTGCAGCTTCTGAAAGATTTTAAAAACTATATCCAGTTAACGACGACCTTTTTTTTTCAATTAGAATGGACTTCAACCAGAATCGAAGCTTTTGTCACTAACTCTTATTCTTTATATATAAAAGGAGAAGCTGACTTACTGACTGACTGACTGACATATCCATATAAACTATAAGGGTTAGAAACTTGAAATTTTGCACAGGGGTTCCTTTTATAAAGTAGGGGAGCATTAAGAAAGGATTTTTCAAAATTCCCACGGGAAAGCGAGATATACGCAAACGAAGTTGCGAGGGATTTACTTGTCCTTTATAAAGGGCGACACAAGGCTAATGACGGATTTACTTAGATTTAAATAGTTTTAAATTATCAAAGCTATTTAACAAGTATTTATTATTATTTGTTTAGTTAGCAGAAGCTATTTAATAGTATAAAATTATTATTTATTATTACAGACACGGATAATGAAGTATTAGATCTCGTTGGTTTCATGACAGTTCCATTTCTTATGAATACTTCACTTGTAAAGAAAGCAAAAGGCAAAAAGCAATGGCGCCCTTCTAAACACGAGGCGCTATCAAGTTTCATTTGCCATTTGAAGACGGCTGCTGAAATAGATGAAACAATTTCAAGAAGACTGGTGAAACTTGAAGAATTCGGGTTGACTATGCAACCATTTATAATAGTAGTAGGTCCCACAATAAATCAAATCTCAGCAAGGTATGTAATTCTTAACAGTTACCTACTCACTCACTCTGTGAGCGCGCCGACGACTACTGCAAGGCAACAAGTGCAAGTGCGAGTTAGGTATGGATAATGAAAAATTCTGTGATTATTATTTCGATTGACAGCATATCTCTATCCCTGTCGATTTTTCTCAGTTCCGTCTTTAATGGTCAGTTAGCTTTGATAATATCGACTGTACCTACTTAAAATAAGGCAATTTTGTATGATTTTTTAAATAAAGAATCTTCTAGACATCATTTGCTGTATTATTTATTGTATATCTACTACACTACTTAAAAATTACTGATCATACCGTACCAATAAAATATCATAAAATAATTTGTGTAAAATGTAACAAAAGCTGTATGATTTAGAAATTTATAAGCTTAAAGGACTTTCCATAATCCAAGTAATATTTGGCTGTTACAGGTTCCTCTAATAAAATAAAGTACACCAGCCAACAGGGGTAATTGTACTTATGAAACTGATCAAAGTTATTTTGTTGTATGAGTGCGCCCTTTTATGATGTAGCCTAAGCATTTTTTACAATTCAGAAATATTGTGAAACTAAAGTTTTCAGTTCCATGACTACAATTCTTTGAGCTTGAGCCACTAGAGCCAACGTGCCATTCGTTATAGAGCGATTCGATTAGACAGAAATAAAAAAAAATCAATATATGGGTACATTTTCTTTCTATTCGATCGAATCGC
This sequence comes from Endotricha flammealis, assembly GCA_905163395.2. NCBI lineage: Eukaryota > Metazoa > Arthropoda > Insecta > Lepidoptera > Pyralidae > Endotricha > Endotricha flammealis. The sequence goes on from LR990852.1 coordinate 23,520,385, forward strand.
TCCGTAGCGAATGGCATATTGGCTCGAGCCGCTGGTGTATTTTATTTTAAGGTGATTCGGTTCGCACGACCCGCGGAATTCAAATTTTCTTCGGTTTTTAACAAATTGCAGCTCAATCTTTCATTGCACATTCATAAGAATGCGGTTCCCGACTATAAACACAATATATCTACTGAATAATCATCGTATAAATTAGAAATAGTAGCGCTTCTCTTTGTATTTGTGACAAATACAAGTTTGTAAAAAATGCATTTGTCACAAATACAAAGAGAAGCGCTACTATTTCTAATTTATACGATGATTATTCAGTAGATATATTGTGTTTATAGTCGGGAACCGCATTCTTATGAATGTGCAATGAAAGATTGAGCTGTAATTTGTTAAAAACCGAAGAAAATTTGAATTCCGCGGGTCGTGCGAACCGAATCACCTTAAACTATCCATTTAGCCAAACCATTAGGCTATCTGCAACAAAATTAATTTGGCTATAATTTGTAAAACCGTTTTGTTAGATGTAGCCATAATCTTATACTACATTTAGCCAAACCATTAGGCTATCTACAACAGAATTATGGCTATAATAATTTTGTTGTAGATAGCCTAATGGTTTGGTTAAATGTAGTATAACAGTATGGCTACATCTAACAAAACAGTTTTACAAAATTTGTAAAACTGTTTTGTTAGATGTAGCCATACTGTTATACTACAAGTAACAGCAGAACAAAATTTATGATAACAAAATATTTGTTTTGAAAAGCTGTGTCATTGGATATGATAACAAAACTATATTGTTAGTATTAATTAAATATACATCAATTTTAACTTAACCTTTTTGCATAAAGTAACATAATAGATAGTTTATAGGCCGACAAACACTTTGAGTGTAGATAACCGAAGCATAATTGGTGACACATAACAAGAAACAGTTTGTTTGCAAACTAAACAACATAAATAACAAAACTAGGATTTGTAATATACTACCATAGTTCGAGTGTCACTATTTTTGTGTAATGCGTAGTCAATTTTTTTTGTTATATATCTCGAAAAACTTTTTTCAGTGTATATAGATCATATACAAAAGAATGTGTCCATTGGCACTTTTCTTGCTGTTTCTTACTTTCTTACACAACTCAAAATGAAATCGTTTATTTCAGAAATTAGACCTTCACAGGCACTTTTTCTTGTCATTTACAATTTGTATGTATGTATAAAGAAAATAAACTACGTTATATACTACCACCATTTCGGACACAAGCAAAATGGCCACCGGTAAAAGAAATGGCGAAAGAAACCAGGTTACGGCCTTTTTTGTCATTTAGCAAGTTTTTTCCTTTACTGTATAAGAACATTTATAAGAATAAATAAAATACAGATCCTGGTACATACAGAAATTAAGCACTAAACGTGGGATGTCGATCCAAATAGCGCTACGGTCACTCAAATATCAATCAGAAGTTATAAGGAAAAAGAGACTTTATTCAAATAAAATAACTCGTAACAAAATATCCAATGACCCCATTAATTAATTACATTTGCAGTACAATTCTGGCTCTTATGACATGAACTTAAGAAAGGTACAAAGTCCAATACGTAAAGGTCGATCTGCGGGAATTATCATGAACTTTGTACAGTCAAGACTGCACAAAGTTCTTGATAATTCCCGTGGAAACAGTGACAACAGGTAAAAACCTCTCGTTCACGGTGATCATTTATAAATAATTCATTTCCTAAGAAAAATTATTTACTAAATAAAACTTATATTACTACATAATGAGCGATGCAAGCACAATCACCTCTACAACCAACAATTCACTGTAACGTGTAATTAATACCGCGCTCATTAATACACATCTACATAATTATCTCGTTCAACATCCGAAAACTATTGAATTCTGAAAATGAATTCAATTATTTGCATTTATCGTTAACGGAACTGAATATTGTATTTCATCAAACAACGGGTCTGTCCTCGTTATTAAATCTTTATATTTTGTATGTGCAAAGCGGAGACTAGATTTTAACTGTTTTTATTACGAGAATAGATCTGCTGGAATTTTAGCTAATTTATTCTTGTTTAATTTAATACCACATACCCCTATGTGGTTTGCCCCCGCAAACAAGCATACGGCCCGCCTTGAAACACCACCGGGGCGGGGGTACCACTCGTGCGTTGCCGATCCTATAAAAAGTGAAGCTCTGGAGACCTTACTTACCGTAGAAACACAACAAGACCGAGACCAATGCTAATTGGCTACAATCTTCTGTAAGGTGGAGGTCTAACCTGAGACGGACTGCTCCGATTTAAGCGGATTATCCGCTGTGTCCTACTCTTAGTTATAGTAACAATATTATAATTTATTCGGTTATCTCAGGTACGGGGAGTTTTCCACGTGTTGATTTCCGCCCAAAGACTGCTAAGCCGCACAGCGAAAACCGTCTAAATGCCATTTCAATTAGCCCACAAGTGACTAGAGTCGCAAGCCCCAATTAGAGCATACAACTTTGGTCGTGACTAGAGGAAATTAGCCGTACGGCGAAAATCGATACGTTTATAAAAAGCGCTAGATATTTTCAAATTGACGTATTTCATATCTAGACATCATAGTGTCGACAGGTTGCAAACTTAAGCTTCGGCATTAAAATTATCGTAAACTATGCACAAGAACAGTACGTAATTTGTTAAAATAGGAATTGAGCGAGATGGTGCATGAGTTTGGAATGAGATTGAAATTGATTACGAGAATAGGGGAAAGCCATTTTCGACCGTTCGTAACTTTGTTGTGGGTAAAGCAGTCTGTAATTTCAGTGGCAAGAAAAACGTACTAAACCTAAACCATATTGTCAAATTACGTACTGTTCTTGCGTATAGTTGGGGGTCGCTTCAAGGAAAGGATGGTATGTACGGCTTCTGCTCGACTCTGGCTGAACACTGCCGTGCCCGCATATAATCGGTTTATATTTGAAATTGCTCTCTCTGAAGGGAATTTTTAATTTGTCGTTCCTATTATTTTTTAATTAAGTTTCATATTTGTAAGGTCTCTGATAACTTAATATTTTCCTTTGAGATTTGCTATGGTTGCACTTTGTCATTGCACTTCTAGGTAACTAAGAATTACTAACAATAATAATTGATAGCTCGGTGGCGCGTTGGTACCAGTCGTACCTTCGGCCAGATGGTGTGGGTTCGATTGCTAATAGAGGAGGTTCATTTATTGATCAATGAATAGTGGGAGAATCAAATTCTCCCTCGTGGTCCCAATAATAGGACAAAAAAGTGGGACAACGAAAAAACGGGCAAACATATATAAAAAGAAAGTGTGATGGCATCTGTGTTTGTTCTCGAGTCTCGGTGTTTTCTATTTATTATCTGGTACCCAGAACACAAGCATGTGAAGCCCAGATTACTTTGGGGCGAGGCGGCGCTAACGTATTCCTTCTAATATTCCTCAAAATATATAGCAGACAGCGATCTAGCTATGCAAGTAAAAATAAAGTTGAAAAATACTTAATTAAAACATTTTCCGACTAGCAATTAAAAATAAAATCTTCAATAATTTTATTACATTTCTACTGAAAGTTATTTTATAAAATCGTTGAACTGCATGGAAGCTTTATTGAAGTTACATAAAATGTTGACTAGATAACGAGATTTACCTCCATCCAGTGCAACTTGAAGCTCAAATCAAATTGAAATTTGAAATAGAATATGAAGGATATATTTTCCAATAAATTGTACGCCGACAAGGCAAAACATTATGAAGTGTAAGCTCCACTTGAGGTGGTTGGGAGGGTTGGCAACGCGTGAATATTGCAAGCGTCTATAGGCTACGATGATATTTAACATCAGGCGGGCCGTATGATTGTTTGCCACCTTAGTGGTATTAAAAAAACAACAAATGATGGAATGAAAATGGAAGGAGAAGGACGAAGCAGTGAATTAGGGTTTAGAATCAGGCTTCGGTTTAAAAAACTAATTTACTCTAAAGAACATAAATATGTTACAAATAATATTATTTAATTTTATGTGAGCAGTCGGGTACTCAATTTTCGACAATATCGATAACCCTAGAACATCGTACCTACCGCTTTTGAATCGGAGAACAACTATTATGAAATCTGTATTTCATAGGTAGGAAACAAAAGATTTAAATTTGATAAAGGGACATTTCTTAATTTCAGTAGTTAACTCAACAATTTGTTGTCTTAATATGTATAAGATGTTTCTTATATTATAAAACACAGCGGCTTATTATAAAACAAAGACAGTTAAAAAATGTAAAAAGTTTCATGTAACATAGACGTAAGTTAAAATTGTAACCTTTGTGAGAAATAAATAAAGTATATTTGTTATTATTACAAAAGAGCTAATACATGGTAAAAAGCCTTTACTACAGGCTGGTGCAAAACAAGATTGAAAAGTCAGTACAAAACCTTCAGCGCTATGTGTTTCAGGAAATCGATTATTTCACTCGCATTCTCTATTTCCGTTTGAGCCAGCACGTCTTTCTATTCAAAACAGACCTAATAAACTAGCTTATAAGGTTGCCTTGCACAATATGTCCAACATGTTGTTTACTGGAAGTTATTAGGCTAGGTGTAACGTTGTTTGTGTATTGCCAATAATAATACTCTATTTATCTAATGTGTAGTTATTCCCGACGACTTTTAAAAGCAAAATATGTTCTTCTAAATAATTTTAGGTAGTTGTTTGAGAACCACATAATTATTTTAACGTCAGAATGCACGTGAACAATTCTTTATACCACATAGCACATTTGCTATTGAAGTACATAAACACAATTTTAAAGTTATCGAACGACACATCGAAACATGCCTGTCACATCAGTAACACTAGAGGCGCTATCGATGCGTTGCAGACAAGGAAGGGAATACAGGGAGAAAAGAGAAGGAGGAGGAGTGTAAAGGAATCATACCAAATACTATAGAAACTCTACCGAGTTAATACGCACAGCTTCGGAAGAATTCAGGCAAGACGGCGACACTAGCGCCCCTACGGCATGAGGGCGGCATGAGGTGAACGATTTCAAAACTTTTGTGCGTTTTGTATGCAAAATGTTATAGCGCCCCTAGCGGCATGAGGTGAACGGAGGTTGCCAAGTCATTGTATGAGAAACATCAAGAGCTGTGCGTATTATATTTCTATAGTATTTGATCATACCAACCCGAATCATCCCACTGCAGGGATACGGGTCATATGGGTCTCCTTTCAATCGAAGGGAACTGGCCGCCTGAAGGCCACCGACTTGGATTAACAACTGCTTTTTAAAAAAAACGTTAATCCTCATTGGTGCAGCGTGGCAGAGTACGCCCTAATCCCCTTCTATTGAAAGGAGACCCGTATCACTGCAGTGATATGATTATGGGTTGGTATGATAATATGATGATTTTATATAGGCAGGTACATAGTACCATAGTACCTACGCGCCAACAACGCGACTGACGGTAATCGATCCGGATAGACTTTTTGAATGATGAATGAATACGCTTTATTTGCTAAACATAGAGAAAAATAATATAGTAGGTATATACAGAAAACTTACGGACCACTTAATTAAAAAATATATACTTATACTTACATATACACATACATATTTTACATATATAAATATATACCTTTTATAAATATATAATATAAAATATACAAAGATGAGCACATTTGTAAGCGTACGGAAAATAAATATTTACGATTTTTCACTCGACTTTTTAAAATGTCAATGGACTTTGAAGTTCTGATCGCAACAGGTAGATTATTCCATAGTCTGATGCTCTGGACTGTAAAAGATTGGTCAACATTTTTGAATAATGAACAGGTAAAAGGAGAGCGAGATTGTCAGAGGAGTGAAGTAATAGATTATGGGATGAAGAGGTAAAGGTGAAGAACTCTTTAAGATGAGAGGGAGAATGAAGATTGAAAAGTATTGTGTAGAAGTAAGGAAGGGACATGCAAGTCGCTGACGGATAAAGAGCCATTTCAGCTTCGCACGGTATTCCGAAACATGGTCATATTTACGCAGACCAAAGACAAATCTGATGCAGAAATTCTGCAAACGTTGAGATCAGGGTACGATGTATCAGCGTATCAAGGATGGGGAGAAGAAGGGATTGTGCAAGAGCAACTTTGGTGGCAAAAGGTAGATAGTTACGGAGTCGACGAAGAGACGCAGAAGCTGCAAACATTCTCCTGCTTACCTCAGCCACCTGAGCCTTCCAAGACAAAGTGGAATCAACAATTATCCCGAGATAAAAGGGATGCGGCTTTTGCTTTCTAAGATTAAAAATTCAATAAATTTTTGACATAAAGTGTCATTTTTATACGTAAATATCCGATATTGAATTCACCGATAGATTATTAATTTTGGCTGTAAACAATTTGAAAATGGATTGTCATATGCACTAGTAATCCATTGCTTGATCCCTCAATATGGCCACTAGTATAATCGTCAAACAGGCAGATTCCAAGTGCACAAATAGGTTTGACCTGCGCTTCACTCTGGATGACAGTGATAAGGTAATGGCCACTCGTTGAGCACCCTATTCGCCAATTGCGCCCACGCCACAATATGCTCGACAATCGTCAACACAATGAGCCTTTATTCGGATACGTCTTTGTTGTTTTGGATCACGTGTCTCGTGTTTTCTTCTTCCAACTTAAGAGGATCCCACGAGAAAAAAGTGTTTTTTAAACACTGCTATACTGTCATACTTAAAAATTTGGCCTTTGAATTCTTCTTAACTAATATTATAAAGAAGAAAGTTTGTATTTCGTTTGTAACGAATACTGGACCGATCTCAAATAACATTTCTTCAATAGCTACGCTATCCCCGGGTGACATAGGTATTATTCCAGGGCAGTCTAAGATATTTAAGGATTTGCTCTTTGTAAAATCCATCTCGACAACACGACTACTTGTAGCTTTCTAGACAGAAAAAAAAATTTCCTCGAAGAATTTCGTATATAAGGTCTAAAATCTAAATACGTTTGTCAACTATTTTCTGAAACATTTGAATTTGAATAACCCTTGAACTGTCCCTTTTGACAGTTATAATTTAACTTCATTAACTTCAAAAATGCGTCTTAGAAACTGGCTGATTAAAACAATAATAAAGCGAATACGCGGGAAAATACAATTCTGGTAAATAACACATTAAAAAATTCTGATTCATAGAAAAAAATCTTTTCGAAAACTACGAGTACGTTCAGTTAACTCAATTAAGGTTATCCGGTTATCTAGGAACTGGGATGAATTCCTATTAAAACTTATGGAAACTGACGAAAGTTCATCAGATCAATTCCAGCTTCCTGAATAGTTGCAATGCAAGTACTATCTGTCCAGACCATAGATTTAGTATATACTAGCTGACCCGGCGAACTTCGTATCGCCTAAAGAACCTTCATGCTGAACTTCAAAACGGCAAAGTTTCATACTAACTTTGCATCCCCGTTTAACCCCTTAGGGGATAATTTTTGAGAAGAATATTTTACTCTTGTTTCATGCCTTTCAATAAAGAACCTTAATGCTGAATTTCATTTGAATAACTTCAAAAACGGCAAAGTTTCATACGAAATTTGCGCCCCCGTTTAACCCCCTAAGGGATGATTTTTGAGAAAAATATTTTACTCGTGTTTCATGTCTTTTAATATAGAACCTTCATGCTGAATTTCATTCGAATAACTTCAAAACGGCAAAGTTTCATACTAACTTTGCACCCCCGTTTAACCCCCTAAGGGATAATTTTTGAGAAAAATATTTTACTCGTGTTTCATGCCTTTCAATAAAGAACCTTAATGCTGAATTTCATTTGAATAACTTCAAAAACGGCAAAGTTTCATACGAAATTTGCGCCCCCGTTTAACCCCCTAAGGGATGATTTTTGAGAAAAATATTTTACTCGTGTTTCATGTCTTTTAATATAGAACCTTCATGCTGAATTTCATTCGAATAACTTCAAAAACGGCAATGTTTCATACTAACTTTGCACCCCCGTTTAAACCCCTAAGGGATGATTTTTGAGAAAAATATTTTGTTCGTTTAATGCCTTTCAATAAAGAACCTTCATGCTGAATTTCATTCGAATAACTTCAAAAACGGCAAAGTTTCATACTAACTTTGCGCCCCCGTTTAACCCCCTAAGGGATGTTTTTTGAGAAAAATATTTTACTCATGTTTCATGTTTTTCAATAAAGAACCTTCATGCTGAATTTCATTCGAATAACTTCAAAAACGGCAAAGTTTAATACTAACTTTGCACCCCCGTTTAACCCCTAAGGGATGTTTTTTGAGAAAAACATTTAAATCAGCGGGTGAGGACGGCATATTCCCTGCTCTGCTACAACAGGGAATGGAGATACTCACACCGCATCTGGTTAAAATCTTCAGGGCAAGCCTAGCCCTGGGAGTCATACCGGATCAATGGATGAGAGTAAAGGTATGCTTCATACCTAAGGCAGGGAAAAAGGACTACTCACAGCCAAAATCCTTCAGGCCCATAAGTCTCACATCCTTTCTTTTGAAAACTATGGAAAAAGTAATTGACCAGCACATTAGAGCCTACAACTTAATGGATAAACCACTAAGTATTAATCAGCATGCCTACCAAAAAGGGAAATCAACGGAAACTGCCTTACTCAATCTGGTTGACAAAGTGCAGAAAGCCCTAGAGGATAGGCAAACGGCTCTGTGTGCCTTTCTTGACATTGAGGGTGCGTTTGACAACACCCCGACCAAAACAATCCTCAAAGGATTGGAAAACAAAGGGGTAGATAACACCACCCTCAGATGGGTGGAAAGCATGCTCTCTAGCCGTATTGCTACGGTTACTTTAAATGAGACTACGCATGACTTCCACACTTCCCGAGGATGTCCTCAAGGAGGAGTACTATCTCCGCTACTATGGACACTCGCGGTAGACCAACTTCTTGCAGTTATGGATGATCAGGGCTATGACACGCAGGGTTATGCGGATGATCTGGTTGTCATAGTCAGAGGTCCATGCCTCCACACCATCTCTGACATACTGCAAGCAGCTCTCAATACAATCATCAACTGGTGCAGAGCTAATGAACTATCAATCAACGCCGACAAAACCGTGATAGTACCATTCACTAAGAAAAGGAAGCTAGACAAGCTAACATGTCCCCAGCTTAATGGCAAGATCCTAAACTTATCAAAAGAGGTGAAATATCTAGGAATAACCTTTGACCAAGGGTTAACCTGGAACACTCACCTACAAAACGTTAATCAAAAAGCTAAAATGGCCCTATGGGCCAGCGGTCGCATGGTCGGGGCCAAATGGGGCCTGAACCCCAAAATGGCTCAATGGTTGTACACCGCAGTAGTAAGACCTATAATCACATATGCGTCCGCTGTGTGGTACAACAAAACTTTCCAAAAGACTGCAATTACCAAGCTTAACAGCACACAACGTTCCGCCTGTATCATGATCACAGGGGCCTTTACGTCTACACCAGGGGAAGCACTAAATGCACTTCTAAATTTAACACCATTACATCTACACGTGCAAAAAGAAGCTAGAACCTGCGTTTATAGAATATGCACACAAACAACAACCAAATGGCAATCATATGCCTTAAACAAATTAAAGGAGTCAGTGTTCAATAACAATACACTAAGCATGCCCGCGGATGGCATGAAAAGTGAAATTGACTTCACTCAACTGTACACCACAGAGATACCTGAAAGGGAGGCATGGCTGAATGGCCGAGTGTCAAACATAAAAGGAAGTCACATATGGTTTACAGATGGATCCAAAAAAGGATCAGATGTAGGATGTGGAGTCTTCGGACAAAGGCCTAAACATAGGTTAAGTGTTAATCTTGGAAAAGAGGCTTCCATCTTCCAGGCCGAGGTCTTCGCGATTTACAAATGCGCGGAGATCAACCTTAGTAGGAAACTTAGAAAACAACACATCTACATCAACACCGACAGCCAGGCGGCGCTACAGGCGTTGGAGTCCTTTGAGACAAACTCAAGGCTCGTGAAAAACTGCAAGGATAACCTAAATGCTCTTGGCGCATCTAACAAAGTTATAGTTAGATGGATTCCAGGACATTCAGGCCTAGAAGGAAATGAAATGGCAGACGAACTAGCAAGGACTGGTGCTGACAACCCTCAGGCAGGACCGGAACCTTTTTGCGGCATAGCCAAACAACGAGCCTACTATATCCAAAAAACTCAGTGTGACCTTATGGCGAAGGAACTATGGAAATCTGTCCCAGGACAAACACATGCCAAAGCCGTAATAAGTGGTCACAATAAAAACTTCTCCAAAGAACTCATCGAGCTCAAAAGACAGAAAACTAGTGCCGTGACTAGAATACTAACAGGACACTGCAAACTTAATAAACATCTGTTTAACCTTAACATGAGCCAGTCCGCGATGTGCAGATTCTGCCAAGAGGAAGAAGAAAGTGCCATGCACATTCTCTGCTCCTGCGGACCACTCATGTACAAAAGAAGTATACACATGGGAAAGCATATTCTGCTTCCAGAGGAGATACAACAGCTCTCTGCCCAGCACATCTGGAAGTTCCTAGAGGCAACCAGTCTGGACAGGGAAATTTAATCAAAGGGCACTACAAAAGATCAGCAATGGTCGAAGCAGTATTCTTGAAGCCCACAGCAACAAATAATAATAACCCCTAAGGGAAGATTTTTAAGAAAAATATTTTACTCGTGTTTCATGTCTTTCAATAAAGAACCTTAATGCTGAATTTCATTTGAATAACTTTAAAAACGGCAAAGTTTCAAACTAACTTTGCGCCCCCGTTTAACCCCATAGGGGATGTTTTTTGAGAAAAATATTTTACTCGTGTTTCATACCATTCAATAAAGAACCTTCATGCTGAATTTCATTTGAATAACTTCAAAAACGGCAAAGTTTCATACTATCTTTGCACCCCCGTTTAACCCCTTAAGGGATGAATTTTGAGAAAAATATTTTACTCATCTTTCATGCTTTTTAGTGAAGAACCTTCATGCTGAATTTCATTCGAATAACTTCAAAAACGGCAAAGTTTCATACTAACTTTGCACCCCCGTTTTACCCCCTTAGGGGTTGAATTTCCAAAAATCCTTTCTTAGTGAGCACCTACGCCCCAAAAGGAACCCCCGTGCAAAATTTGAGACTCCTGGCACTTGTAGTTTTGGAGATTTCGTGATGAATCAGTCAGTGATTTTCTCTTTTATATATATAGATAATATCTATAATAAATCATAGATTTAACTAAATTAGACTAACTCTGGCAGTAGCTCGCAACATGCAACCCATATTTATTACGCAATTGTTTTTCAGTTTGTAAGAGAAGTAATAGAACAATGAAACGGGAAGTTTTACGTTGAAAATGTTTTTGAAAGAAAATTTTCACCCCTTCCAGGGAGTATTACTCCCCGCCCCCACCTGTAGAAATGGGGTTCGTTACAAACTGTACTTATGCGAACCATGTCAGTAATATATCACGAATAGATCCGTACTGTACTGGTCTACTAGATGGCATTGGTCTCTAGCTTTGTCTCGTATTGCACGAGTTCTCAAAATCAATTAGTATGTTCTTTTATGTTTTTTATAATTTCAAATAAAATATTATTTTATCTTAATTCTACACACGCATCATTGTAAATTGTTGACATGACAATATCTATTACCAATTAGTTTATAAGTGAATTTGTTACTAACAAAATTTATGTAATTTATCCGCGTCAATAAATTACGAGTTTTAAGGAATAATGACATTACTTAGGGCCGATTGTTTGATCATTACTAAAGTATAGTAATGGTTAAAATTCGTAGCAATTTTTAACAAATAGTTAGTTTTTTCAACGAATTTTAACCATTAGTATTAACTACTGAACAAACAATCGTACTATTATTTTATTTTCTCTTTAATCTAATACTTATTATGGATACACCGATGTGTGCTATAACAGTTGGTCCACGAGGATTACATGCTATTCTTTCACGTTTGCTTCTCTCATTACAGACTTTAGACAGGCCTGGTGGTCGAGTGGCAAGCAATGGTCACTTTATCTCGAGGGCCACGGGTTCGATTCTTGCTCAAGGTAAACATTTGTGTGCATGAACATGTCTGTTTGCCTTGGTCTGGGTGTTTTCTATGTATAATAAGTATTTATATGAATATTTATCAGCATAATAGCATATCCCATTGTACAAGTAAGTAGTAACAATCTAGTTCGGACTAATGTCGTTGTGTGATTCGTTCAAGAATATTTATTTATTTAATTATTACAAATAAAAATAAAAACTTTTATCAGTAGGTACCATCTTAAAAGAGCAAGTGCTAAGTTTCTTGCCGGTTCTTCTTAGCACAAATCTGCCGTCTGAATTGGTGGTAGGAAAAAATGTGACGATTCGAAAGAGCTTGTAATGTGCCTATTTGAATAAAAATATTTGACTTTGACATTAGTTTTTGCTGTTAAAAAATCCCAGGCGCATACGCACGGTTGGCTGATGGGTAGACAATAGTATGGTTTTGGTGTAAGTTATGCTCCCCATAGGGAAACGCTTTCAATGGTCACATCTCGTATCTTTCACTAACATTAGGTGCACGACAGAGACGACATCATTGTACGGTCTGTTACGTTTTTTGTTAAGTGCTGTTTGTTGATGTTCTTTGCTTCATCAATGTTGAATCTTTGTTTGAGATATGTTTAACACTAAAAAGGTTATTTTTAAAAATACGAATATTAATGCGAAAGTATGTTTGTTTGATTGTTCTTCTTTCACGTTAAAATTATTATTGGAGATAGGTTAAGGTCTGGAGAGTGACATAGGCTAGTTTTATCTCGGAAAAACATCTTATTCCCACGGGAAAAATAAAGCCGGGCGAAGCCGCACAAGAAACCGATAGTTATGTATATTTTTTAAATATTGTCGACTGTCGGGGATAGTGCAAATCCGCGAATGTACTACATGTAGGGAGCGCGTATCAACATTCCAGACAGTTTCACAGGAGAAAGTTAAAACTTTATAATCTTTTTATTTCAATAGATTTTGGTATTTTTTTTTGCATAAAGATATTTATTTGAATTCCGTGCAATATTAACAATAGAAATTTAGGAATTAAAATTAAGAAATCAGTCTCTACAACAATACAAAACGAAATTAGAATTTGGAATCCAGTGCTAGTTACGCGGCTTTGCACTATCCCCGACGATATCACTCTTCATTTAGGTGGTCCGCGCCGGCAAACGTCCGATACATGTCATATTCACTCAAAACATAGCAATAAAAAATATTTACAATGAAACATAGAACCTCCTCCTTTTTTGAAGTCGGTAGAAAATGACACAAAAGGCACTAAAGTGATAAAATTGACTGTACAAAGTTTCTTCTTAACTAAACCTGAGTTTATCTAGGTATTGTCTATCTAGAATTTAATCTAGATGTTGTTCAGACTAAAAAAAATGATTTCATTGTGACTTGACAAGACAATCTGCATCCAACCAGTGGGGTCTGAGCCCCTACTCTTCAATAACACATGTTAAATGCATTTGGACGCATCATAGGATGGCCCGAGTATATCGCGATTACGGTTGAGACAGCCTCGAAGGCCAGTCTATCGATAAAACACGAGAATTATTTATCGATAATAATGAAATCTATCGATTTAAATTAACGATACATGATTGATAAATTGTAAATTACAAGCAATAGATATTATAAATTATTATTATTTATTTGCATTGAATAGGCTCCGAAACTACTAGACAATTTTTAAACAAATAGCAATTTTTGTAACATACGTATTAAAATGAATATAATATTTATCGACAAAATTATTTGTTAATTATTTGTCATTGCTAAACCATAACGCAGAAGATGTTGATAAAAAATGTATATGAAAATAATTAAGTGGTGTATTAAACAAAGTAATTACTATTATACTAAATTAGTCACTAAATACGAACAGATTAGTCATTTTTCTATTGTGTATATAACGAGAACCAGAGTTATTCATTTCAATTTTTGCATCACATTATTATTTGTAGGGTTCTTTGTGTTATATGCCCGTCATCGTCAGTCTGAGGTCTAGCTCCGCGGTATAATAAAGCTAAAATTTTGCATTTTACATAATTTCAACCACTAGCTGACCCAGCAAACTACGTACCTCGCCTCATTCGTACTTCGCCTCATCGTAGCTTTGTTGCATATACAGTTTATGGGTGTGACTGGCGTTGACGTTCTTCGTTATTTAAATATGTAAAATAAAATATATGTTTTCAATCTTTCTGAGCCATTTTTTTGATATTTTTTCCGTAAGAATTTTTTACAGAATATTAGAAAACTACCCAAAAAAAATTGCCAAATCGTTCTAGCTCTCAAGTCCTCGACTTATGGCGTGACAACGGGAAACGAGATTATATAAGTAAGATGCGAAATATTTGTATTTTTGTTTGTAATGAATAAACTCAAAAAATGAATAAACTACTGGAACCATTTCAAAAATTCTTTCACCTTTCTTTCTTTAGATATACATAGAACCCCAAACGGTGTAGCCCGACACTCGCTATCCAAATTCTTAATGTGTAGCGAACATTATGAATATAAGTTGATTCAACTGTACGTTTATTTATGTAACAATGTAGTCGTCCTACTCCTGTTTGTACTCTCAGTAAGAGGCTTAATAGCTTTATGCAAAAAAATACCTAGTGGGCGGGAAAGAAAGTTAAATGTCCCTGATTTGTATTTACCATTTTAAGTAAAATAAATATAGAACATTATAATGTTTCTTTTAGGGCTCTCTATCACAAAAGGAACCCCTATAGTATCACTTTTTAATTTGTGCATCTGTTTATCCGTCCGTAGTTCTTTACGTCTGTCTGACTGATAAGCTTTTGTTTCTTAGGAATGCATGAAGCGATCTAATTAATTCTTCCTTAATTAATGGCGTTTCTGTCGTCTCTTAACGACACATAGACAATTTCGCCAATGTCGAGTATTTTAAATGAACACTTTTTAACCAAAAAGTACACTTAAAAAGGCAACGTGGTGCGGTGAGGATCCGAGGTCGCCATCTTGACGACCTTCGTAGACAAGGCGGCGATCTCGAATATGAAGCGATCTATCTGAATCCCTTGCAAAAAAAACGTCAAG
This sequence comes from Endotricha flammealis, assembly GCA_905163395.2. Lineage (NCBI taxonomy): Eukaryota > Metazoa > Arthropoda > Insecta > Lepidoptera > Pyralidae > Endotricha > Endotricha flammealis. The sequence goes on from LR990852.1 coordinate 23,535,538, forward strand.
TCAAGGTATCATAATCATAAACATATTTAACGTTTTCCATACAAATTGCAAGCCACCGAAAACCTATAGGATACTTCCTTAGGCTTAAGTGAAATTAGACAATGGTCATCAAAAACTTATGTCATTACTATTTTAAAAGAGTAAGGTGCTAAGTTACTTGCCGGTTCTTCTTAGCACAAGTCTGCCGTTTGAACAGGTGGTAGGGAAAAAATAAGGGACGATTCGAAAGTGCTTTTAATATACCTATTTGAATAAAAATATATTGTTTTTTATTTTACACATAGACACCTACAAGTTTGTACGGAACCCTCAGTGCGCGAAGTCAACTTGCACAACCTACTTTTTAACAAGCAAATAAAATAAACAAAAGTTAAACTAATTGTAGAATTGCCTCATACCAGGAAACGCTATTTCCGAAGCCTTAAACAGCACAATTTTACATTCCTTACAATTATCATTATAATTATAATCATCAAATATTCGCACTGCTAACTGGCCATATAGAGTGCGAATGCTGCTAACAAACGAATCATCGATATCGATAATTACCAGCATTGATAAAAAGTCGACACTATTGGCGGGAGACGGCAACGGCGGGAGCCCATGACAGCAGTCCGGGCTTGACGGTGGACGTGAGCGGTCGTCGCTCGCTCACCATGACGCGACTACCCCCATACATGCTTCTCGTGGTGATGTTAGTGTCTCCAACATTATCTCGCGCTATCCCTGAGGGATTTTGTAATTTCCATTTCTGTGACTGTCGACCAGCCGAGCATCCAAAGTGGGTGAACATCAACTGCACGGTGCCACCACAGCAGGTAGGTAAATCTTTTAATACAAAAGTGAACGTGCGAGATCCCAAATATGTTACGCACCGGACTCACTTGTTGCACGACCGCCTTTAAGCTCCGTTCCACCGAACTTTACAACTTTGAAACTTTTGTGATGTTGAGTTTACAATGCAAAGAGTTTACAGATACGTTAAAATATTCTAACAAAACAACATCAATGCCATTTATAAGTAAATTACTATAATCACAAGCTAACAATATAATAGTTTATGTAGAGCTAAAATACAAAGTATTTTTTTATTTTATTCAAATGGGCCTATTACATACAAGCTCTTTGTAATCACTATTTTTCTACCACCAGTTGAGACAGCAGATTTGTACTAAGAAAGAACTGGCAAGAAACTTAGCACTTTTTAAAAAAGTACAAAAAACAAGTGATCTTAATATTTTGTTTGACTTAACTAGCGCAGTATATAAGTAAATAAAATTACCTGAGCGCTGATCTCACTTCAACAAAAAAACACATGTGTTGAAACCAAAAACAAAAGGACCATGCTATTGTGTGTCACAAGTTAATGATCTCGTTAGTCACAGACGGACTGAATAATGTACCAATGACGGAATCGCGTTATCAACAGATGAGATACGTGCAAATGTTACTGTTCTGTATTTATCTATATCGATAAATTAAATAGAGTAAGCGATATGTATTTTTAGCAATATTTGAAAAAAATTGTTTGTCTCTTTTATTAAGCCGTGTATCCATTCGTCTTTCCGTTAGCGGGCATTATTTTACAAACCTTAACTTTAAGTTATATTCACCATATTATGGTAACATAATGGTAAATACAACAAACAGTAAAAAAAAACTGGAATGTTTAACACCAAGTGGGGTGGAGTAAACTTATTTTGGGTAAAAAAAAAATTACACTTACTCAACTATTATGCGCTTGAACAGTTAAATGTTCATATGCGGGATTGAACTTATGACCCTTTGGATAAAATTAAAAATTCACAGCCTCTTGTCAAATGTTAGAATCTACGAACTATAAAACCATCATTAAGACCGCAATCCATTGAGTTCAACAAAAATTGGACAGAGTTCAAATTTTAGAGAAAATAGAATATTATGCCAACGACCGCTACGTCTGGCGTGGCGGGCGGTAACCCATCATCAGCAGTGTTTATCCATCGAGGACGGACAATGGTGAAACAGCAGCGACAGTTATCTGGCAGGAAATGACAAATTCAATAAGACGACCATGACCTATCCTAATTGCCATGACTAGTATTTGATGAAAGTATGTCGAAATTTTTAAACGCACATATTATCGAGGAATAAATTTTTATAAATCCTTTCGTTGGAACTAATGTATAATGTAAAAAGGGGGGAGAAAGGAAGGCTTAGAACACTTGGAGGGGGTGGGAGACATTCTAAAAAACACGAAGCTGGGAACGAAGTGTGTTCAAAGTAAAAAAAAAATACCATTCAAAAACTACAAAATGCTATAAATCTTAGAAAATTTACTTTAACACTGGATGATAAAATGCAACGTTGAATTAACAATTTCAAATCGTATAAACTCTTATTCCATATCTGAAGTTCAACAAAGAAATTTAATATTACTGGGGCCATTTCGTATGCAAACTCGTTTATACTTTGTTGATCTGAATTCAGTAAATAACTCCAATGCAAACAAAGAGAATAACTATGTTGAAATTAAAAGCTCGTATGTAGTTCGAGTATCCATGTGAATAAAATGAAACAGGACAACTTTAGCAGACTTAATTGGTTCCACCCCCTCGCGTTATAAGTTCTCTAATGAAATGGTGGTTGTTAGTGACATTCAGCACCAGAGAGAAGGGGTTCGAATCCCGCTCGGTGAAAAAAAATTATATGATAGCATTTGAGTTTGTCTCCAGACTAGGTGTTTCTAAAATTTATCAATGCAGATTTGATGACTCATCATCATCATCATCTCAGCCACAAGAAGTCCACTGCTGGACATAGGCCTCCCCCAAACGCCTCCAATGCGACCTGCTGGTAGAGGCCTGCATCTAGCTGTGATGACTTGATGACAACAGCCAGATTTGATGACTATCCTACTATTATTATGATTTCAGCAATAAGGCCACCTTGTTGCATATATACTATAACTTTTACTGTTTACTGCGTCACTTGCTCGTTTTGCAAAGCATATTCTATTTATCTATTTATTACATTCTCTCATATCTTGTCATCATTACATTTCGTTACAGAATTTATGCCAGCAATGTAATTTGCAGGTTAATTAGCTACAAGATGCACTGCCTTTGATGTTGTTTGAATATCACACGTTAAATTGAGTTTGAAAGTGATACTGCCCATAAACGGTGTGGACGTTAGTACCTGTAGTTGAAGCAAGTAAATTACCTTCGTCATGTTACTATATTATATACCCTCGCAACAAATCTCATTAACATACTATTATTAAAAAGTTTATATTTTATTAATCGTCGTTGCAAATACGAATCTTCAAGTTCTTCGGCCACATCACCCGTAACAAAAACATTAAATCAAAAACAACTCGGCTTTCAGAATCATAAAACGTTTCCACGTAACTTGTTCTAGTAAATCCCGAGAATTTAGCAGAGACCCTAAACAAAACCTTTCATTGTATTATAGAATATTTAAAAAAAAACACAAGCTCGTCAATCTTGTCCTATAGCTGATGTCATTTATTTATTGGATATTTTCAATGACGGGAGAGAAGTAATCATAATATTACTATTACTCCAAATACAGTGCAGACTGCTGGGCACGTTACCTACTGGTATTAATACAGATGGTATTACAAGTGCAGTTAGGCCGAGTAAAATAACACACTATGAAAAACATGAGATAAAAACATAGACAATTATAAAATAGAAAAATGTTAAGTTTTATTTTTTTTAAAGTAGTTCGGTTTGCCTCAGGTGTGATTTCTGAAGTCTAGTCCAAAGTCTTTAAACATAAAATAAATAAATAATACAAAAGAATTTACAAACAAAACCAAAAACTACTTCTTTGCAAGACAGGCAAACAGTTCCATATAAACAAACTATTTGTTATAAAAAAATGAAACGTGACTTGTTCAAAGATCTGCATCTACCAATCGCAGTAAAGGGAGCGATAACAAAAAAGGTAGTTTGTTTAGTTAACTCGCGCTAGTTAACGACTTGAACCCTCAAATGGTGATCTGCGTTAATGAGTAATAATCGAATCTTGCAGGAAATAATAGAATAAGCAGTGTCTAATAACTTATATTAATTATCCGTCTATGCAGACGAATCTAGTGGCTCATCCTATGTATAAAATTATATCCAAATACTCGCCCCGGCTTCGCATGGGGCTTCAGTAAGGATCCCTATTTTTTTTTAAAATATTATATAGCCTATGTCATCAGTGGATAGTGTACCTTTCTAACGACGAATTTTTCATATCGGTCCAGTAGTTTCGGAGCCAATGCAAACAATCAAATCTTTCTTCTTAATAATATTAGTATCCAGCATCTAGTCTCATATCTACTTTCATTTTCTAATTTTAATAGGATCACACGATTTATACATACATGAAGCCAAGACGCAACATGTAGACGCGTCGGAATCAACGGACAAGACATAAAAAAAGCAAAAGGATAACTTCCTGCGACCGCCGAAGCGAGATGCATCGAAGTGAGCGTGAATACTTTGGTAATCTTTATGTGAAACAGCTATGGATAACTTGGCCTAGATGGATTCCGTTCCCAGGGGTATTATTGTAAAAAGTGGCCTAGATTATTCTTAGGCAGCTGATCGTGAGGTGCATTATCACTTGTGCACCTGAACCACAGTCTTGCCATGCCACTGTAAAAGTGAGATCTCACATGTAACATTATGTTATCAACATTCACCTATCGATACACCTACGGGAAACTCAATCATGCTTCTTGGCTTGGCTCGTTATAAGTTTACATGAGAAATTTTGGTACTTCAAAACTGAAGACGTTGTTAATACCATTATTGCGATAAACATTCAAGAAATTTTGAACTGCAGAGAATCGTGTAGTATATCGACGAGCCCTTCGTAACAAATAACAATATTATTATTAGGTCACATTTGATTGTCTGTTACTTAACAATCACGCAAACAAGAATATGTCCCCCAAACTTGTTTTTACATTTTAGCCATGCAAAGTTTTTATTTGACTAATCAAATCAAAGACTTGTATGGCTAAATTATTAACTAATCAAAATCAACTTTGCAAGGCAAAATGTAAATAACATAATGTTACATGTGAGAGTGAGATCTCACTTTTACAGTACGTTGCAAGTGTTAAATATTTATACATGTAATAATTTTAATGTCATGGTTGTCTATTTTACGAAAAAATGCACACAGTCTTCAAAAAAATCATTTTGAATAAGCGTAGTACAGAAGTTGAGACACGCGATATTAAGTCTTTAATCTCATTTAAATAAAATGACACTATAAATCTGCTACGCGACTAAGCATTTATCAAGATTAGGTCTATAAATGCAATAAAACCAATCAAAAAATTTAACTAGTTTTAGCAATTTCCGAGGCGACGGAGCCGCCGTTTCCCAGTGATAGAGCAAGTCTAGGTGCTATTTAAATTTTCCAATTGCTTCTGACGGATATTTAAACGATAAAACTGCATCTATTTTTTTTACAACAGTTTTCAGATCAAAAATATCTTCATCTGTAAATCTAATAACACAGATCTACTAACTTTTAAACTTTCGCGTTGAGTTCGCCTGTGAACTTGATCGCAACGTTAGGCAATATCAATCATTAGATTCGTAATATTAGTTTTTGTTTATAAAGTTAAATTTTTGAAGAAATTAAAAGTTATTGACTCTAAAATCATAGATAATTTTTATTATATTTTGGGTTCGATTTTGTTAGTCTCACAAATCATAGAATTTAAAAAGATTGACACGAAAAAGGTTATCTCGATAATAAAATCAATTTGTTTAATCTGAAAATTACGGCTTCTGAAAACGACAAATAATATATGAAGCAAGCAAAGTTGTTTATCAGAAGTTGTTTATAAGAAACCTTAGAAAATGTTATTTGGAGTTTATACAATGTGTTGTTTTAGTCAGTCGCAATATTTGAATAGAAAATCGTAAGAGCCGTAAATAATTCGTCGGTTCTACTTTGAAAGCCGTAAACAGAGTCCTGTATTTTTTTTAAATTCCTAAGTTTTGAGAGGTTTTTGAAAAACCCTCTATACCCTCTAGTGCGCAGAATGCACCGCGACAATATTCATGTATTTATGAGCAAAGAGTTTGTTAAAAGTCGCTGGCCACTTTTATGACACATTTTGACGGCTTGACGAGAATCTGCTGTCAGTAGTGACAGTTAATAAATGTAATCGGGACTTATGTTGTGTTTGTGTTTATACGGAAAATTACAATTTACCAAGTGATCGAAGAATTTTCCTAATTTTTCTGTGGCGTTTCTTTGAAGCTGCAGTGACCACCGCATACTGAGAGGCGGGTGTCGGCGCCCTCTCGTACGGAGTGATTTCATAACATAAAATGTATGGTGTGCAACGGGGGCGGATTTGAATTTTTGACAAAAAGTTGAAATTTAAATGTAAGTTTCTTAAAATGTTATTTTCACATATTCGTGTTCAGTATCAGCAGTAGATACGCCTTCAAAAATATTGCAACTGTACAAAACTACACATTGTATACCGAAAGTATCAATATTACACAATTTAAAGATATTACGGCACTCTTACTGAGTCCAACGGATTTTTTTGGTAGGATCACTGGTAGTTGCAGCGATTGTATCATTGTTCCCGCAGCCCTGCCCATCTAAGCGGATGAGATGGCAGTCACTCAGGTTTTTAATCGGTATACCCCAAGTGGTCTATAGGGGGAGCCCGACATACCCCCGCCACTCCCCAAGCGGCGGGGAATGCAGTAATGCATTTTCCTGACTTAAAACAAAAAAAAGTATCTCTGGTAGTTACCACGGAAACGACAAAAAATCGTGTAACTTTTAACATCACATAAACGAAACCTAAATATAATATAACGGAAATATTCTAAGCAGTTGGCCTATATCCTAAATGCTCAATTTGTGCATTGATAAATACATCCAATCGTACCAAATACTCTATATAATTTGCAAATCATTGTCGTCGTAAGCCGCAATGTTTATTGGATTTAAAACATTTTTATCTATTACTAATTCATCATTCTGTATAAAGTCATAATTCCCAATAAGCTTATAAACCAACAGACGGATAATAATAAAATTATTATTATGCTTTACGTACTCTTGTCTATCATTTAATTACATAGTATAAAATGAATTCAGTCTGTCCCTATGTATGCATAAATCTTCAAAACTACGCAACTTATTTTGATGCTGTTTTTAATAGTGATTCAAGAAGAAAGTTTATAAATGTATAATACATTCTGAAATTCCCACGGGAAAGCGGGATATACGCAAACGAAGATTCGCGGGTCATGAAATTATTAAAGTTATAACTAGATTGTGGATCTTAGTGGATGCAAAGCTTCCTTAGCTGGCTTTCACTTCCTTCGACTTGTTGCAAACAGATAGAGTAATAATATGCTTAATTGCAATACACAGTATACATAAACAGCTTACAGACTAGTGTAATTCGCACCAAGGCGGCCTTATTACTAAAAGCAATCTTTTCAAGGCAACTTTAGGGTAACGAATTGTATGCACTGGGTTGGGCTAGCAAGATATGACTAAAATTATGACATAGTAAAAGCATAGAAGATACATCTCGGTCAATATCAAGTGCAAGCGTTTCTATTTCGATCTGAGCTCAATTTTAGAATACAAGATTATATTATACATTGCAAGTTTTCTGAAGATTAATGAAAACTCAGGACAGAAAATAGAATGAAATGCTTTAATATGAAACATTTCGAGAGCAATGTTACAAACAAAACAAACGGTATTCTTATTATAGACTAAGTATTAAAGTTCAATATCGCGATAATTCAATACCCGTCGTAGGCCAGCTGAACCGACACAGCGGTCATCAATATTAAATGAGATATGCAGTAGGAAAGAAACACGAAAATGTCCGACAAATGCGTAACTATTTTGGAACGCATCCCGAAACCCGCCTATTCATGTGAGGTTTGTACCGCATCCATATTCCCGGAATGAAATTCTAATATTAAAATTGAATGGAGCGTCTGCTGCCTGTGTCCATACTGTCCATAACGAGTCGGTTTCGCACCCACTCAAAACTGTTATTCTCCAATACCTAATAGTGAGTAACTCACGTGAGAAAGATTAAAATGTGAGTGGGTACGAAACTGAAGAATGCAATACCTAGCTAGTTTGGAATTTGACCGTCTGTGAGTATCGCCTTTCCAAAAAAGAAAATATGCACAGATGGCCGACGGCAGAAATATGCAATATAACATAAGGAATAAAACCAACTTTGTTGTCTTTGTCTCATCAGACGCTTTCGAAGACAGGAGAGCGGCACGAAAACAGGTCAGAGAGGAAATTTCTTTTCTGACCTTCCTTTCGCTGAATTATAAGATACAATCATATATTTCTTTAGAGCATTTTAATTAATTCAATGAATCGTTATCATACTCATCACTAGAGAGTTATTTTATTCGAATAATCCCGTTTTCTATTCCATTTAGCTCTGCTAGAAGTTTCTAGTACAAGAAATTTGCCAAGAACATCATCTTATATTTAGTTGTCAGTCCTCCAATTTTATTCTTGATTAAAATTTCATCTACGTCTGCGCATTTTCCCTTATTCGGGACGGCAATGTGTGTTAACTCTTTCCACGCCATCTTTTTAACAATAGCTATGGTACTCCAGATATTTTATCTCTTTTCTTTATTTACTTTCTCATTATAATACCTAGACTATTATAAATAGAAGGTAGCAGGAATAAAATTTAGTACACTAGTGCAGTGAGATCATAGTATTGTAGAATATGCTCTCTGTAACGTTGTATCAATATTAATTAATTTCCACAGTACGTGCGAAGATTAAGACGTGATTACGTCACAGGAGGAAGTTATAGATCCTTACAAGATATTCTATGCTATACAAAATCTAAATATCATAGTTTTTCTGTTGTTATCAAAATATGATAGAAATATAGCAAGCTGCCAGCTACATAGACGATTAAAAAAAAGGTTGGTAACAAAATCTAATTCATATTATTATGAAATAGTTCAAAAATATAAAAAAATTAATTCATTATGAAATTTTCATAGGAATTAAGATTTTGTTACCAACCAATTTTTCTGATTCAGATATTCTAGCACCATATTTTTTACATCGATGTAAATATTGAAAACACTTAAGCAAATCTTAATCAGCAAACAAAGGCTAATGCATTTATAATATTAGCAGAGTTTACGCGAAATTTATTTATAGATTGTTGATATAACAAGACGCTAGCGCAACAGACCGGGACGAAACCTATCAGTGGTGCACAGCGCACAGCAAACATCTTGGAGAACGCGTCAAAGCGAGTCAAAGACGCTTGTGTCGAGATGCCCGCACATTGAGTTCGTCTCCTATGGTAAAACATAGTTATTTCTAATGGATTGGATTTAGTAGATCTTATAAAGCAGACCACTCTTGGAATTTCAAAAATAAATCACGGTCTAGGAGAACGCGAGTAAGTACTTAGTAGGAAGCTGATAATTTTGTATTTTTTTATGATATCGAAAAAATCTTTTAACGTTTTTAATAAATAGAAAACATCATAAAAATGGAATATCTTAATTGAAACGAGCTCATTCCAAATACTCGCCACAAACCACTCGATTTTAACGAATACAAATAAATGAAATATAATATCGACACATATTTGTTTATTTAACCGCTTATCTATGCTACAATGATAATGATAATACGCATAAATTAAAACAGACATATTTAAGTAGTTCGACAACGATTCTGAACTTGATTTAGATAATCAACTTTGTAGATATACAGTTTAGTAAACATCGATATTATTGATGAACAGCTCTATTTAGAATGCATTTAACGAACAAATACACCTACTCGTTTAAAGTAAAGAAGATATAAATGAGTACAATGGATTTTACAATGAAGACTTAAAAGAGGTATTGTATGAAAACAATTATTTATTTTACCATTATCAAACATCGTACTTTAATTAAAGAAACAATATTTTAGAAGTCAAAATAAAAAGCGAACTACACAACAATATCAATGAGAAATCTTTATTTAATAAACAATCGCAAATCAAATTATATCATTTAGAATCTGCCATACTTGAACTTTGTAACATAATACTCTGTTGGATGGTTGCTAGCAATTTTCGCAACTAATACATGGTACATACAGATGAATGTCGTCTGCTGTAATATTGAAATAGGTTAACACTCTGCAAAGCAAATCTGGCTAATTGAAGCTCAATAAAGAGCACACATGGACAGGCGTCAGTGCAATTGGTCAGCACATGACCCCTTTTAAAGTAGTGTCAGCCGAACTACAATAGATCGTCCATTGAGTTAGATTGACTTAAACGTTTGCTGATACACCGCACGATCTTATACTGTTCAAACGATCCTATAAACATATAGTATAATGGAAGTGTAGGTTATCTTATAGTCCGCGCATTACGGTATGATCTTCAGATTCAGAGGTACAATAGATTTTAAAAATGATTGTTAGATTGTAATAGGTGTTCCGGCTCTAAAATGAAATACATATCAATAGAAATAATAAATTGGCTAAGACGAGAGATTGGTTTTGTAAATGAGATAATGAAAAAAACAGCCAAGTGCGAGTCGGAGTCGCGCGAGGGTTCCGTACAAACCTGTAGGTATATAAGTAAAAAATATTTTTATTATATGATGTAACCAAAAATTTATGCTTTTCACAATTTTTCCTTTATTTGTACTATAAGACGTTGCTTTGTACCAAATTTCAAGATTCTTTCAAGATTTTCAAGAGTTTACGGGAAGTACCCTGTAGGTTTTGATTCTCTTGCGAGTGAAAATGCGGCATAAACGGCTGTATCTTTTGATTGCGTTGTTGGCTTAGAAGTTTGATTTTTTCCCAGCTCCTAGGGACAGTAGACCTGTATTTGATACTAGCTGACCCGTGCCCACTTCGTTGGGCATAATGTTAAAAGCCTTTTTATTTTTTGGTTTTTTATATAACCTATGACACTCAGCAATAATGTGGCTTTCTATTGGTGAAAGAATTTTTAAAATCAGTTCAGTAGATCCCGAGATTACCCCTTACAATTTAACAAATACACAAACTTTACCTCTTTATAATATTAGTATAGAAGAAGTATAGATGAATTTCAGCTTGATGCCTCCGTGCGTACCAGAGAAAAAGGTTTTGACAGACAGACAAACGGACAACAAAGTGATCTTATAACGGTACCATTCTTTCCTTTTGAGGTACGGAACACTAAAAAAGGACCTACGGGGCAACTCGAACACTTTTAAACAGACCCGTGTCCGAGTTTACTACTTTCAAATTTTGATGTAGGCAATTCGGACAATCAAGGATTATGTCAAAAATACTGCATTATAAAAAGAATCAAATTTAACAAAGATAATAATGAACCGAATGTATATAACTACATAATAAGATTAAATTTGTTCTTGATCCATTTCAATTTGTTAATAAATAACCTGTAATAAAATAATAAAATATGTGGAAAAAGATTTAATACAATTTTAATCCGATTAAATGGGTATTTAAATGTTATTTCATGTAATTGCTGCATGTGATATTTTTTATAATTATAAAGTAAATGTTATTATTGCAATAATGAAAATTTATATTCTTGATAAAAGATTTAAGCCAGGATGCTACATTTGCTAAACATATACCAGTTGATGATATACAGGCATATCCGGAAATGCCACAATGATCCTATTAGTCAACAAATGTCGTCTGAGAAGCCAGTGTTGATATGTAATCCGTTCGTTAATCCACACTATTGACATTGTTGCAGGCTTTATACGCCAATGCATGAAACAGACACAAACAACGTCTAACGAACGGGTACTCCGACTTATTGAATTAGGGTTCTCATTATCAGATCTAACGGCACACCGCACATGATGTGTCAAATGCATTTACTAAGCAATTAATGAAAACTGCTTAACAGCCATTTATGTCTCATTGCTGGAAAAAGGCGTCTCCTCCCCAACTATCCATTTCTGTTGTTTCTTCTTCCCAATTGCTTTTAAATTACTTTAGTTCATCTGAAAATCTCTTTCTTGGCCCACAGATTCATCCATTGAGATTTAATGATTTCCCTTAATGTTAGACAAACGTGATCTGACCTCACCGATCTTTAGACTTTTTAGAATACTCAAGAGTAGATATTTGTCTATATTGAAATCTTAATCAATATCACAAGACTCCTGGGAAGCGACGATCTATTTCCGCGTACAGAACTATAGCACAGTCGCTTATATTGTTTGCAAATGCAAATAAACATGTATAACAAGAATAGAATCTCGATCGCGCCCAACCATTGTTCTAGTTGACTTATGCCCCATCACAGTCAACCAAAAATCTATAGCATTGTCTAATAAGGCTATCATTTGTATTTTTATATTTGATGGCCAGATAACATCTGGCGTCAAGCTGGTACAGTTTCAAGAATCTTGTTTTGTAGTTATGTAATCGGTGGATAACAGGTAGCCTGAAGAGGTTGGACAAAAATGCGACTATTAATTTCAATACCCTGTAAAATCTAAAACGTATGCATTAGAAATCATTTTTTTTGTCTATGGCAATTTCAATATTATGTAGGTACTAGCGAACCGCCCCGGCGTCGCAGGGGTTTAAGTAAGATTTTTTTTAAATCCGGGGATAACGTACGGCGAAAGAATTTTTCAAATCGGTCCAGTAATTTTGGGGCCAACACAAACAAACAATCAAGTCTTTCCTCTTTATAATATGAGTAAAGATGACTTACTATGTACCTTTGTTGTACCGGTGACAAGAATACCTACCTATGTTGATTTATCTGATCTTATCCACCTTAGAATAGCTAATACTGATTTATCCTACAACAATCAACATTCTGCTCAAGCATCACAAGACTTATACGTAATGTCCGTAGCGGACCGACGACGTATAGCGCATAAAGAATTTATATCGATGATGGATGGACTTCCACAGAAAAATAAACATAATAGTTATAGGGCTAACAATTTTGCTACTTATCAGTCCCCTAGTCTTAAAATATCTATAGACATAGTGTTGGCGACTGACATAACAAATAGGGAATCTTGGCAATATTCTCTAAATAATCAGTACTTACTCTTTTTATATTTGTCATACTTTATTGTTTATATAAATATATATATATATGTCACTCTTTAAAAAAGCTTTCCGTTATAAAATAAATTTAATGTCAAACTACAACATAGAAACAAAAAAAATGTTGTGGTAAAATTCCTCAGAAAATTTAAACCAGAACACCAAGATTTTATACCACTCCGTGATATGCTTTAAGTGAGGAGCTCTATCACCTGATCCGTCCATTTCCTAGGAAATCCTAGATAACTTCGTTATTTAGATCGTGGTCTATTGTGTGAGTTGCCGTTCACTGCTTTTAAATGAATTTCATTCGATGAAAAGTGCACTTTTATATTTATTAAAGAAGATTTTATTTATCTTTCTCTTACTCATATTTGTTAGTTTTTTTATTGGATCAATGAAATCATAGTTGAGATCAGCGCACCTGCTCTCGTAACCTTTATCCATCGAGTACGTAGCCATTTCATCAAAATTAAGTTTCAATCTCAAGCGCCATTTTGCTCACACGAAATGTGAAAAAGATAGTGAGTGAGTTTGAAACGAGATTTAAACTGTTTTTGTTACGAGAATAAGCCAACTGAGATTTAAATTATTCACTTCAATTGTGTAGGATCAGTCCATCTCGACAGTATAATGCGCGAAGAACCATCGACCCATATAATCATGCCAGCCTGTTTCTCTATTTCACTCGCTTTAATTCGCCGGCCAAACAGGTTACGCACGCAGCACCGACTTAATTTGTTGCCCATAATCGCGTCTAGCTAGAACCTGTAATACACAGCTGAGGATACTTAAATACAAATAATTGTAAAGCTACTACAGAACATGGAAAAAATCCGATATATGATGTAACAGGCTTAAGTAACGGTGCTATTTATGAGTTATGACAAAATTCTCGGTCTCAGACACTACGCAAATGCCAAAGTTGAACATTGGATAGCAGGTAAAATTTCAGAAGGGTGTCGTAAGTTTCTCTGGACCGATCGAGTATTGGGAGTGAGCGGGCGAGTTTGCAGCAGAGTAGGTATCTCTCGGCCATCAGTCCAAATCCATAAATGGCAAGTAGTAGTTGCAAAACAAAACGCGCTCGGTGACTCACGTTGCTACGCAATATAATTAATATAACTACTAGTGAATGGGTATTAAAAGTCGACGAACAAAGTTAATATAAGTTGATATTGTAAAGGGTGATATATTTTTAACTAAATTATTCCTCCTGATAAATCTGCACCTGATTACGTACGTACGTACGTACGTAACTGGTAACTTTGCTTTCGCCATTTCTTTTTTAACAGTGGTCATTTTGCTTTTGTTTCCGAAATGGTAGTAGTATATAGAGTAGATTAATTTACTTATACAAATCATTTATTACAACTGTATACTCTGACAAAACGTGTTTGTGAAAACCTATTCTCTGAATAAAAGTTTTGAATTTGAATTTTGAACACTCACAAAAACTTCATTGTATTAAACGCATGAAATTGGATTACTAACTAAGCTTACAAAATGCAATTTAATAGATTAGGACCTAATTAACAGGATTGATCATCGGGCCTAGATTACGTCGGGTGAGATACAATCGCCCAAATCAATCAATGAACTGTGTTTCCATGATCCTATTAGCGACCTGATTACTGTGCTCACTGTACGTGTCAAAGCAGAACGATGACCCTAGCAACGATAGTATCCAAGTATTGACGTAATCCTAGTCAATACTTAAATGGGTTTAAAAATATTAAGCTCCTGGGCAGGGTGAGCTGTTGGTATTGGTTGTTTTCGATAGGTAATAAGTTAAGTCAGTGACCATAAAGTGATTTCAAAACTCTTACATCACTAATTGCGGGAAGCACACGAAAAGAAGAACGCTCTTCCAGTCATCGAACTGGTCATACATCAATCTAATGATTACTATATTTGAAACATCGACAACCGGCGGCATACGCATCTCTAATAGCGTTTGTTTATTTTTATGCCGTATGTGGGAGCGGACGTTTCGTCTACACATTCTTTTTATTCTACTCAAGAATATGAACGAATCTTGAGAAATACTTATGAAATTAGTAATTGAATAAACAGGTTCACCAATTGAGCAAATAGTGGATTTACTAAGCCTTTAAACAACCATTAACAGAACACTAAACGAATTTGTACAGCGCATTGTGTTAAGAACACGAATCGTTCGGTGCGTGTGAGTCACGATAGCTTATCTGTGGTTATTGGCGACGCACACACGCATATGCACGATAACTGAGTATTACAATTAGACAATATTATCGAATCGAGAGCAATACACCAGCAGATAACATTTAGTTCAAAGTAAAACGACCGTCGCTCAACAATTAGAGCAAACACAAACAATGGGTGGAAAGAAAGTGCGGGTCTCGCGGACAAGGCTCGCATTGGGGTTCATGCACCAACTGTTTAGGTGTTCGCTCATCGACTTTACCACTTCACGCGTAATTCAATCATCTGCCCGTATCCGTTCTGACCCCCATTGAGAGGACCACACCGCCCTGTTGCTTTAAAATGATCCAAATGCGGTGTCGGGACACTCGTAACAATATCACCGACAGCGTCGACATAACCTTTATTCGCACGTCAAGTTAAAATAATACATAAATGGTAATAATGAACGCTGTTATCGCTCGCCGCGTACGTGCATCGCTGCCCACTTAGTATTGTCTCGCTGGCTCCTCGATGAATATAAACACTACTTCATTTTCATAATAGACATATATAAAGCACTTAGTAATAACTTTAGTCATTCATAACAATGAAAAAAAACAAAAACATGTGGCACCGATTACTAAGAATTATAAACATTTAGGTTTACACTATGTGAGTAATCGCACGGTTCAGTGTTAGGTAGGAATGGTGCAAGAGTCCTCTATAAATAAAAATGTCACATCCGGTGAATTTCTTAGAGGAATCTTGTCTCCTTTTATAGATTTATAATGAAAATGGCTATCGTAGATGATATAACGAACTAATAATTGGTATTTAACTTCTGAACGTTTACCTAGCATGTTATTAATGATGTTTTTGTTCATTTCGTTGCAGGCCTTGTCGATGTATATTCGTGACGGGGACCTGCCTCCAGTTACAAGTAACCTAGTCATCAATGGGGCTCAAGTTGTTACATTTGAAGCCAACTCTCTCAGTGCACTAGAGGACGTTCGCAAAATTCACATCCAAGGATGCTCTACGGTGATTCTGAAGAAATCTGCTGCCGTGCGCTTAAACCTCCTACGTGGGCTACTCGATATCGAAAACTGCGAAGATGTTAGAATCGAGAATAACACCTTTGTCAACATCAAGGGTAAGTCTGATGGTTTTTTGTGTATTGATTAGCAAAGCGAATGATACTTGATGCGAAATTGCAGGTGCGAAATCTCGTGCAAGAGCAATGCGAAAGGTATCTATAGTAATCAATTTCACTGATTAAACTGAATCAGCTTAAAATATTATTTGTTTTTTTGCATCATTGAGTTTGTATCATTAAGTAATTTAACTGCTATGGCTTCGGGACAAGCCCGCCACACATTTTTTATTTTATTTTATTTATTTAGGCACACAATACAGATTACAGTCAACATGGTTATACATAAAAACAGTATTGGAACTAATCTAGACCATGATCCAATGACACGCGTGCACATCATGATTTTAACATGTAAACGATTTTGATTTTATAACTATTAAACAGTTTTAAGCAAATTTTGGTTTTAACAGCTATAAAAACGACTACAATATTTCCACCACTAGGTCTCTTTTATAGCCAGGATCAGCGGCGACCTCAGATCGACAATAAGCAATGAAGCTTATTGACGTCCCGGGGTAGAAACTACAGCTTGGAACTCACAACGAAATAATCAGAAAGATATACGGAGTAGTACTATTAAGTAACAATTCTGAGTTGTCAAAAATTCGATGTGTTCAATTCGGTCGTATACATGATATTTATATGGAGTTACGAAAGATGTCCGGCCACAATCTGGCTGGCCAGGCGCGTGACTTGCCTGTCTTATAGCTTTACGGACCTCATTGATGTCCATCCTTTCATTCAGGTCTCGTCTAATTTTTATCAACGGATATGATTATACTATTATTATACCTACTACGTCGAGTTTGTATTAGCCATATTAAACGTCAATCAACGTAACATAAAATCTCAACAAAGGCGGGAAAAGCTTAGTATCCCAGGCAAATTAAGCAGAATTTTGGCAATCTGGATAAATAATTCGTGTAGTTTTGAAAATTGGCACAGTTATACCTTATGGAGTCCAGAACAACATACTAAAAGTCCTCGAGGGTGGGGGCTCCGCTAACGGAGTAGGGGGGGTTCAAAGGTCCCATTTGACAGATTTTTGCTCATATCTGGAAAGTCTGTACAATTAGCATAATGATTGCTTCTGGCAAAAGTTTCTACATAAAATTTCCTACCGATTTAATCATTTTAGTTTAACTCTACAATCAATACTTTAGTAGCTACAGGCTGTTTAATTGATTAAAAAGAGATTTGAAAATTGTTTTTTTAATAAAAACCGGACAAGTGCGTTTCTGGCCACGCACTGTGTTGAGATCCGTATTTACTATGCTTTGCTTGCTGACAGATGAGTGAAATGAATTAAAAAAAAAATATCTCTTTGTCAATTTGAACAGCCTGTAGCTTCTAAAGTATTGATTGTAGAATTAAACTAAAATGGTTATATAGGTAGGAAAGCTCCCACCCTCGAGGAATCTCAGTATGTTGTTCTGGGGCCCAATTCTACTAACACAAATACACCAATGGACTCTCAATGGTGTCTCAATCGTGTCTCAAAAGAATGCCGATAGTGTATCAGTGGAATAGTTTTTAACATTTGTTATGAAATGAAATGAAAACATGAAATGAAATCGTTTATTTCAGAAATTAGACCTTCACAGGCACTTTGTTAATACGAATCTTGATAACATTCTTTAATATTGGCGATATCATCTATCGCCAATATTAAAGAATGTTATCAAGATTCGTCAAGAGCTTCCGGTGATTCTACGGTAATCAGATCCAATGTAAGAGTGTAGAGGCGATTACTTGGTTGCATGGAACCGGTTTTTGATCGGCAACGAGGCCGGCTGTCTTTACAGTCGACATCGGTCACCGGACGGGCCCGATTACCGTCCGTCGACGACTAGAGACTATAGTCGTCCGCTGCATCTAATCGGATTGTTTGATTACAAAAATATATATTGCCTTGAAAAGAAAGAGTAATACTATATTAACGATCGACTAAAGTTGAAGCAGATGTTGTTACATTTAGTTGTCTAAACTATAAGCAGTGAAACTTAAAATGAACACATACATTTAATGGTCACATATAACAAGGGCCGCGGGTTGGAA
Source organism: Endotricha flammealis (assembly GCA_905163395.2). Classification (NCBI taxonomy): domain Eukaryota; kingdom Metazoa; phylum Arthropoda; class Insecta; order Lepidoptera; family Pyralidae; genus Endotricha; species Endotricha flammealis. Next base: position 23,554,040 of record LR990852.1, read on the forward strand.
TCCTGCGCAAGGCAAACATTTGTGTGCATGAACATGTCTGTTTGCCTTGGTCTGGGTGTTTTCTATGTATAATAAGTATATATTTACAACAAAAAGTATTTAAGTATATTTATCAGCAATCTAGTACCCATAGTACAAGCTTAGTTGCTTAGTTAGAGACTAGATGGCGTTGTGTGATTCCTCCAAGAATATTTATTATTTATTCATTATTATTATTATACTGTACTTATTAACATAGGAGAAACAGAAAAAGCTTTGGGTGTAGATTTTAATAACAACATTGTAGGTTCTGATTATAATGGTTGTCACCAGTCCTATAAAATCAGAAGCAGAACGTGAACAATTGGACTAGAAAGTATGTAACAAATATTTAAAAAGGTATAGTACCTTTACCAAAGATATATATGTATAGAATATATTTTTCTATGTGTGAACAAGAGGGATTATTGTGAGATAACAATAAAGCCTAATTAGGTATTACTGCATGAAAATATAGTTTAGGACTAGATATAAAATTACATTAACAATGCTTCACCGACGAACCAAATCGCGCTATTGTGAGACCCGCATAGCACAAATCATGGTAACACGATACAGACATTGTAGCTATTAATGATGGTGCGTGGAGCATTACATCGATATCCCTTAATAATTTTAATTAACAAGAGGAAGTGAAATTGTCTCTGATGATTTAGTAATCCCTCAAACTAACACTGAAGTGAGAGCAGAACGTAACGTAATAGTGGCACACATGTGGACAGAAGCTGTGCAATGGCCAATGACGCACACTCGTCGAAACAAAACGACACTAAAACTGACAAACAAGCGCGACGCGGCGCATATATCGCCCAACAAACCTCGTTTGCATAAACATTCACGAATTCACACTATTAATATCTGTCATATTTTAACCTTCAGTTGACAACTCACTAGGTACATCAACCAAACAATAGCTATTTCATAATTTCAAGTTTCTTCTTCAAATCTTACAGTTTTTCTAAGTGTATTTATTTCATTAGATTCTTATATAATCATTTTAATAGCTAACGTATTTATGATCTTTGAAATCTCTATTATATTTCATTCATTTATCTCTTAATAATAAAACCTTCAAATTTTTTAAGTATTAAATGTAGCAAAGAATATCTACCGTAGTTGTATCGTAACATGTAACTACCCTGTAAAGTAATATTTATTTCAAATAAGAGTTCTAAAAGTAAAAATCTGTCTAATTACAACTTAAACGACTAGCTTCAAATGCTATACATTTAGCTCTGCTGTGTAAACAATTATAAACTCTATATCTAAGATTATAAAGTCAAAATTTAATGTAATGAAATGAAAGATTTCACTACTGATTTCAATTCGTTGTGGAGTATTGGATGACTAATTCTGTATACTATTTCTGTGTCCCCCGCCCTTGCTGAAATTTGCGTAGTCTCTTTCTGGCGCCAAAATATACCATGATTAGATATTTAGAAAAAGTTTTTGAAACTACACAGACAGGTAATACGTCTGAATCGTTTAAAACATTAATAAGGTAACATATTTCAAAATAAAACAGTTGGTTGCAAATCAACAAATGACGCAAACGTCACGTTTAAACCTGTTCCTTGCTATATGCTGTCGCTTCTCAATGAAGACAACCAGCGAACTAAGAACTGTCCACAACAAGATCTGGGAACAACTCCCGTTAATTTCAACATATAACTGCAGACCAAGCTATTTAGTCAATGCATGGATACACACTTATACTCATTCGACCGATATCATGGGCCGTTATTCGACTTGTTAATTTACCAATTACGCGGAGGTGAAAACAAGAAATATTGTTTAATATTTGACATTATAGGTTTTGCTATTTCCGTTATTTAATCAAAGCTTTACAACATTCTATATGAAGTTACGGAATATAGCACAAAGCTGTTTGCTCAGATTTATGAAAACGATCCTACATAATGAATGCAATGATCCGTTAATCATTCATCAAGAACAAGGACTAGAGTTGGTTAATTTTATTCCAAATTGAGGACATCTCTGTAGCGAGAGGTAGCCAACGCGGGTGACGGTGCGTCCGTCCGCGGATAGCCATCTAAAAATACTCGTTTCCCCGACTCGGCATTCGTGTTTTACAGGATAATGACTCATGAGACCAGAAAGCGTAATACAAAAGCATGAATGTATGTTAGACTGTTAGACAATAGGCGAGTGTTCCTCGCGTCAGCTACAGCCGCGAAAACAACGGCCTTTGTAAAGATTTTCGTTTTTAACACTTCCAAGATGCTAAAGGCACCAATGTTTTATCTACTCATTCTACTATGCTTTGATTTCTCCACTTCATATAAAATGCTTAAAAAAAGGGTTTTTGTTTTGTGCAATAATATTTATTTTTTGATATATTTTTTTAAAGATTATGTTGGCTTGTCTTTTTATTTTCAAATAGCCTGTAAAGTAGCGTATAATTTATTTCAGGACCACTGTCGGTGAATATAACGAATTGCAACCGAGCGTCCTTGGAAGGAGCAGCGTTCTCCTGGCTGCTCGAAATGAACATCAGCAATGTGAGAGAACTCAGCCTCGGGCCTGAGTCCTTTATGCGAGACATCACAGTAAACTCTGGTTCTAATGTACATGGACCAGATATGAAGGTTGGTATAAAGCTTAGCCAATTTCAACAATCTGTTGTAACTATATCAATTTACTTTGTGCTTTATGCGATTTCGTAATGTTAATCATAGCGAACTTTGAAAATACTAGAAGATGTAATAATACCCAAAAAATTAAAACGCTAACATAAGTAATGATCTGGTTTTTCTAACATCAAGTAATTGGCAACATTGTATTGAATGTCTCTAGCAGTGCGATATGAATAAAGGTGACGATAATGGACGGCAAAGCGAATAAATGGTTCACTGCATATCTTTCATAAAATATGTATAATCATTATCAGTTTAGCTTGTTGTTTATTGTTTAATCCAATGTGTACATATAGTACATTCTTATCTATTGCATGATCGTTATGTTAAAATATATTTCATTTACAGATAGAACTGAAGAATGTGACGATTCAGAAGATTCCTAGTCAGACATTTGGCCACTCAGCGGCCAAAATCTATATGGAATCAGTCAAAGTAGATAAGATATGCTCAGATGCTTTTTCTGGAAATACGCTGAGCAATGTAACTGCTACAGACTGCATTATTAAACGGATAGACGGAGAATCGTTCAGCGCAAAGACTCAAATCGACTACTTAAATTTTCAATCTTGTATGGTTCATGAGTTAGGATCAAAGGCACTATTGTCTGCTGTGACTAATCTGAATATTTCAGAATCTAGGTAAACAGCGATCACTATTTCTTTGCATAAAAGTTAATCTTAACAGGCACGAATATTATAACAAATATTTTTATGTTTCAGGTTTGATAAAGTCGAAACAGGGGCGATTAGTGCAACCGTTGTTTCGGTTGCTATGTTGGACAATCAATTCCATAAATTTAATGAAAACGGTTTTGAATTATCATCTTTAAATAAATTGCAAATGGAGAGGAACTCGTTCGACGAACTTCCACAAAATGCTATTGTGGCACCCGATGCTTCGATCGATATGTTATGGTTCGTCGACAACGAAATCGAAACAATTTACCCTGGAAGTTTGGGATTCATCGGCCAAGCTCGAAAGCATAATGATATCGTATATAAAAAAAATTACTTTGGACGAGCATGTTACTGCAACATCACTCAAGCTCTAGACAAAGCAATGAATATCGAAGATTCAGAGTTTTACTCGAAAGAGAGCTATTGTACAGTAGACGAATTTGTAGCACGATGTTTTAATGTCCTCGACCAAAACATGCAATTAAAAAGATTTATCGATGGAATGTGCGAAGCAGAAAATATCAAGTGTGAGAATTACGAGGCTAAGACAGAAGTAAAAAATCCACGTTTTCCCCATAAAACACCAGAAGATGAAGGGGTATCCGAACGAAACAAAAAAGTAATAGGGATAGTCATAGTAACCATACTAGGATGTGTAATAATAGTGATGTTTGTAAGCCTCATTAAATGGATGAGACGCAAGGGGTATTTCGAAAATATAAAGGACTTCTTGATTTCCTCAAATTCAACTTGCGGTGCATTTTGTGACCGAATTTGTGTTTGTCACTGGGATAACGATCTAGACAATGCCGGCTCCATTTCTCAGCTTTCGGTAAATGAATATTCAGAACGCCATCGTCTCAACGAACCTCGCCATGATATTCAAGAAACTGTCTTACCAGAAGCATACGCGGAAGTGCCATCGAATGCGGAGGACAAAACGACACAAACCCTGCCAGAGGAATTAACGAAAGAACTATTGGAAAATTTGAAAAATAAGTTGGAGGATCCTGAGAACTATGTAGAGGCACGTGAAATGATAGAGCATCTGTATGAACTGATTAAAGTGGAAGAAAGTTGCAATAACACTAATTCACGTAATAAAAAAACTGAAGAAAATATTTATGAATTGCCATTCCAAAATACGGCGCCTAGAATTGGACGAAATAAAAAAAAGATGGTCAGTGTCGGCACACGAACACCTTCGTTAGACAAACTATTACCGTTTTCGCCATATAATAGACAAACGGCACTGGCCCATGAATATTTCGAACCAAAAGACTTTGCTGTACATTTGTACGCTGAAATTGCTAATAGCGATAGAGAAAAGAGGACCTTACTTGGAGCCATACCCGACGTTGTAGCCGAGCAAGCCATTCCTCGAGGTCCTTATCTGCGGGCTGTTCGTGATAAGATGACTATTTCATCACCTAGTTCTTCCACAACGCCATACAGTGGATCTTCGTTCTCCCCTGCTTCCGTCAGTCCTATCGTAAGTCCTCACATGTCCATTAAATCAAATAAGTCGACCTCCTCGAACTCCTCATCGAAAATGGTCAATAGGCCATTGCCAGAGAAGCCAGCCAGCCTAGACCCGGGGGAAGGCCCGTCGTACCAGAGTGATTGAGGCTTGTACGACGCACTGGTGGTCAAGATCGAGCCAGACCGCCGTTGCAGCAAGAGACAGCTCGCGAGGCAAGAACGTCGCTTACGGAAGGCCAGGCAGTTGGCAGCGCAGTATCCTCCGCAAGAGTCAAAGTACATGCAACTTCTTGAAGATATATTCACTGTGATATTAATTTTTTTTTATTTGGCAATGTTACAAATGCCTAATAAATAGACGCTTTTAGTTATTATAATTTGTAAATAATTTTAATTTACGTTTCGCTATTGGCGAGATTTGCCCCATTATATTATGTGGATGACATTTATTATATTATTGAGTAATACTGTTTATTTGAAAAAATTGCATTTATTTTTGAGAACTTGTGTGATTTAATGTAATGTCACTATTTACGCCATGTCTTATTCATTCATCATTTTGTCGCTCATTAGTCAAATGTCTGCACATTGCTCATGAGGGGCAAAATGAACAGAGAAATGTCATCGAACTAGATGAAATTATTTTCTTGGGGTTTTTTGGGGCGATAAGTCGATGTAAGTTAAATGATGCCTGATTTATTCGACTCATCATCAGTTTGATCATTGAAACTATAGTGAGGTCCAAATAGCGGAGAATCGGTTGTTATATGATAACAACGTATTGTTTGCACGGAGTGCGGAGCCAGGAGCGCCGGGTGCTCTTGAATGTTGGCCGCTGCACCCGTCAGTGGTGTAATAATCATCTGGCTCTTTAATAAAATTGTGCAAGATTTTTTTTTATATTTTTGTGATCTGCAACAGTTAAAACTATGTATATATCCCCTAATGTTATTTTTATATTACTATCGACCCAAAGGTTAGTGAAAAAAATAATTTAATTTTAGGCAAACGTTACACGTTTCGTATTTCTTGAAGTATTTACAATCCAAATTTTATTAATATAAATAAAAAATAAATATATTTCGGTAAAATTAAAAAAATCATGACCTTGAGCTCAAACTGTGTATATTACACTGAATGCCATATTTAATGTATGTTAACGATGAATTAATTTATTTATAATGAGAAACAACTGACTTGTTTTTGGTGTGCAAAGTTACTATTTAGATATAATTTCTTATTTTAATCGAAATACAGTGACGGAGTTCGAAATTTCGTCAATGGACACACGGGATCTCCAACTGCAAGATTTATATTGCAGCTCGGTTCAAAAAATAGGCCGAATTTTACGTATTAAGAACACATTGTATTATTTGGTCAGAATATTCGTCATGATCAGCATTATCCATTGTGGCTGATTCCGGTGACAATTCTTCTTTCATTACACATTGTGCGTACATTTAAGTATATGTGAGTTTGCTTTAGATTGTAAAAGGTTGAATGCTTTAAATTTAGTTGGGATGTTTATTATTTTAACAAATCAAATTTATGTTGATGGAAACATTTTAATGTACATCAGTATGTAGTTGCACAATAGAAATCTTTACGATGTTAAACAATCAGTAAATATCATAGAGGTAATTGTCAGCTTAGGTCAGCACACCCCATGGGACTTCCCATTGTAGCCAATAGAATAGTAAACATGTAGATAATATTATTATAATCTTTATTAATGTAACATCTATGCAGAGGGTTGAAGTGATTGGGTTGGGAAAGAACCTTTCCTAACCGGAAAACGACTAAAATATTGCTGGTAATCACAACGTTTCATTGTTCGTGTCTGTTAAAGCTAGTAGATATAATTAAGGAAGTATTGGTAAAACAGCTTTAAAAAATAGATGCAGACGATGTCTGTCTATATGTTAATATTAAGGCAGCTATCATATTCCATCACAACACAATACTTGCTTCTAAAAGCAGTAACAGTTTTCTTGCGATCATAATCTTTGATTACCAACAATATGAAATTATTCTATTATAAGTACATTATAACCAGCTGGTTACAAGTGACAGGAACCATTGACAATATACCAATTCCAGCTAATTTCCTTAAGATAACGGTAGACTTCAAAGTCTATATCTAGATTTCTAGAACATCAGTGGCGTTATCTATTTAAAAATCCCTTGATATAATCATCCTTAGTAATATCAGAATTATTGTAGTGACATATAATCCATGTAGTAGATGTTGATTGTTAATCTTATTGTAATTGTATTCAGATGTCTAGATGTAGATATAGAATTTTAGGATTGTAGCTTACTCATCCTATGAACATTCATAGTATTATTTGCCTGATTTGCAGCAAAAGCACCTTGATTGCAAAGGCCACTAACCGCTATCACGCTGGCCTACCAAATGCCTTTTCAAGTTCTCCATGAAGGGTCAGATATTATTCGAAGATCGAATTTAATTTTGATGAATAAGGCAAGGAAGCAGAAGAGGCCTATGTCCAGTAGTGATGATGATGAATAAGGCAAAAAATGGGATGATTGATTAAAGGATCAGTTATGAACAATCCAATACTTTTCAAACTCCGTTATATTTATTGTACGTACTTTACATGTTGTTAAGTAGAATTTGAATTAGACAACTTTTTGCAGAGGTTCTCTGTTGAGGTATCTTCCAAAAAAATCCAATATATCATTCCGATTTAGCTCTCATGACTGTATCTGAAAATCAGTGTAACTGCCTTTTTGGTCCACAAACAGCATTAATCTAATATTGACAAATTCCTCAACGGAGCGCCATGTATGTAACCAAAGATTTTCTATAAGATGGTAACAGCAAATTAAAATTCTATGATAAAAGTGAAGTGAAAGATGATTCCATTCCAATAATAAACTACTTTTTAGCGTTATTCTATGACTAAGCCTAAATACTAAAATTGGGTGACGTATTTGTGCATTTATAGAAAATCTGTGGTGTTAATTCCGTAATTTGGTGTTAAATTGTAATTTTTATCTCTAAATGTTATCGTGTATTTATCGTTCAAATAGTAATTGTAATTCAGCCAACTAAATGAAGTCTGCAAAATATTTGCAAGCAAATACACATGACGAGTAATGTATAACCTTTAATGTAATAGTAGTGGAAATAAATGTTGAATGTGCACTGAACGCGTATCTTTTAATTGTAACATTATCCCAAAGATAACTAGATAAAGAGCTGTTACTAGATTAATAACTTAGAAAACCTACTCTCTCATATACAACCAACTAATTTTCATATTGAAATAAACATATAAGTTCCCAAAATTTACTTTGCGTAAAAGAGTAACTGCACTTACGTCTTTGTACCTACTTGTAGGTAAAAATAAAATAGTTCAAACCTAACAATGTACTATTATGTTAGTTTTTGTCTACTGTTCAGCATAGAATTCTTTTTTCTTCATCCTTTAACTCCACTGGAAAAACGAGTTGAAGAACCATCAAAAAATTCTGTAGTCTGTGCTTTCTGTAGGTAGTCGTGTCGTACGAGAGTGCTTCTATATTTAGTTCCAGGTTCTCCAAAAATAATGCTGCATTGTAGAATCATTCAAAATCAAAGTTTAAAAAAATAAATATTACTAGTGAAACCCGCGCAGCTTCGTTTGCGTGTATTTATTTATGCACATCTATATCAGAGTTTTGATGAAATCCTACGGGAATCGCTACTATACTAAACTCAACGATACTATATTTTATAACAAATACATATATATATAAACATTAAAGACCCAGGCCTATCAGAAAAAGTTAGTTTTTCATCATGACCCGACCGGGATTCGAACCTGGGTGGGGGCGATCTGGCATGGTAAGCATTACGCTACGGAAGTCTTCATCGTTTTGTGTGTATTCAATCAGGCTCCGAGTGAAACTTTGCGTCAAAATACCAAATAGACGTTCAATCCACGACTTATTATGAACATTGGTGAAGTTGATCGTTGTAAATTTTCACACTGTATCAACACCACAAAAGACACCACAAGGACAGTTAAAAGGTCTATAGTCACTGTTGTTGACCCAGTAACGTAATTGTAAATAAGTAATACATAATATTAATTAATTAATCTTTATTCAGATGACCATGATCCATTTTGTTAGTAACAATGTGACTTAAAAACTATGTTAGTATTCAGAATTACATTATTATTATAAACATTTATTTTACCGCCCCTATTAATAGTCTGCTCAAGAATAGTCCAGAATGACAGCGTAGGGCTATCATTCTTAGAACAAAATAGCCTCAACATAACATAAAATGATGTCATTTTTGGATCATCTTTGAAGACTGATGACGTCATTCGTTGATCAATGACCTGTCTGTGTGAATTTCGTACTAGCGGTCACATAGGTGGAGCACCACGTAGCATAGGTGGAGGTATAGATTAGAGAAAATTATTTATATCTGACAAGCTGAATATTAAAAGAAAATCAGTGTCTGTGATTTTATGTTAATCTCCACTATTCCCTGAATAACACGAACAGTAGCTCTATAGACAGAACTTTTACTAATCTAAAACACGCAAGCACAGAAGGTTAGTTAATTATTTAGAATCTCATAAAAGACATCGGAAAATAATTTGGCCATATTTGTTGACATTATTCAATGGTCATTCAAAATGCTAAAACCGAAATGATCGGAATCCTAGTCACATCTCCGTACACATGCCGAGAATGTAAATATTCTCTATGCACGGAATCGAGAAAGCTTGTTCAGTGTTTACACGGTGATTTCGTCACACAGCACTTGCATGCTGGACATCCATCCGTTCAATTACCAAAATTTTGTGGATATAATTCTACAAATAGACATGCAAATTATGCCGGCCACACACGTAACGATATATCGTAGCGATTTCAGTCTGTGCAGATAAATCGAACGTCCATAGTGACTAGACTACACACGTCTCCGATATCGACGTCGATCGTCAGTTCTCCGCAGAAGCTCACGCAAGAAACATGTCATCCACGATGGAAGATGATTTATTAAATGAGTTGAAATTCGCTCCAAAAGATTGGCATAATTATTTGAGGAATAGCGGCCCGCGGCTTCGCCCGCGTGGCCTACTATCAATTAGCATATTTTTCTTCAGAAACAAATTCCAGTCCGGTCCTGTCCGGATTTTATATACCTAATTACCTATATAGATGAATGAGAAGACATACTCAAACCTGCTGGCTTCAGTTAACTCCACTAATACAAAAACAAGATACTTTCATGAGAGAAGCATTAAGTCTGAACGATGGCCATCCAAACGCGACGATAAATCTGTGCAAACGCAATCGACAACGATTATTTAATAGAAATTGCAACTGCCACCGATGAACGATAATCTGCAACGATTTATCACACACGACACAATCGATAAATCTGCGAAAATCGGTTTAATCGTTACGTGTATCGTAACGTATGTGGCCCGCATTACGGTGCAGCCGCGGGCAGAAGCTAGTCCTCAAATAATTATGCCAATCTTTTGGAGCGAATTTCAACTCATTTAATAAATCATCTTCCGTCATAGATGACAATTTCTTGCGTGAGCTTCTGCGGAGAACTGACGATCGACGTCGATATCGGAGTCGTGTGTAGGCACTATCTGCACAGACTTAAATCGCTACGATATATCGTTACGTGTGTGGCCGGCATTACGGTTTGTGTTTGTACCTTTGTGCAGATTATTTCGCCTGCAAATTTTGGTTTGTTATTTCGGTGCCGGTAAATATAGGTTTTCATGTAAATCTAAATATCTTACATTTTCGTTTATCTCGGGTTTATCTATTTGTTCTTACAAATTGCAAATGCCTGATTGAGAATTTAATAATGCATTTGCCTCACAAAGATATTTATCAGCCACAAAATGTTTACATAGATTGCACATTGATTTTAACGTTACATTGAAATCATATAGAATAGCTGCGGCTTCGAACGCGTGGCCTACTAACAATTACCATATTTTTCTTCAGAAACAAATTCCGGTCCAGTCCGGTCCGGCACGGCCCGGTACGGTACGGTTCCATTCGGTCCGAACAGGTCCGATCCGTTTCGGTCCGGTCGGGTCAGTCCGGTCCGGTCGGTCCGTCCTTATTAAATTTGGCATGTAGGTTTTTAGGAACGTACATGCCAAATGTAGGTTCCTTACGACATCTGAGGGTGTACACCCTTAGACGTCGTAAGGAACCTACATTCTAAATTTGGAATCTCTAGACCCAGCGGTTTGGGTTGTGCGTTGATATATAATTAAGTCAATCAGGCAGGACTTTGAATTTTATATATATAGATTGTATTTTCATATTAATATGAACTTGCTTCCAGTTGTCCACTTCATTTCGTGTTCAGCATATTTCTCGTTTCAAAAACATTTATTTGAAAATTGACTAAAATTGATAACATAAATAAATATAATCAGATATATAACGACAATCAGGTAACCAGTAAGTACTAGGCAGATATAAGGTATAGAAGGTGTCTATACTGACTTAAATAACTTAACGCTATTTAATCTTTCATTCTTTACGGTTGTATTTAAGTAATCGTTGATGTAGTAAGATTTGTGCAATGCAAGCCGTATTTGCATTTACGCCACCCGCCCTTCTAGTATAATGCAAAGTTAGGACTGACAGTTGTACAACTCACCCAGGTCAGGAAAAGTTTAATTTGTAACCTAAGCGCCCGGACTGCGGAAGTAGCAAACAAGACGCTTACAACTTCGGAAATAATTACATAAACTTTTAAGCAGACGGTTACGTCTTTACAACGAATCAACGATACTAGTTTGTACTTCACGCGGATGAAGTCACGGGCACCACAATGAAGGAACCACAATGAATTTCGGGAAAAGCTAACCTATGTCACTCCCTGATAATGTAGCTTTCTACTGGTGAAAGAATTTTTGAAATCGGTCCAGTAGTTTCGGAGCCTATTCAAACAAACAAACAATCAAATCTTTCCTCTTTATAATATTAGTATAGAAGTATAGATAATAATTGTTATTATTTTGTTTCTACATAATCTTACTAACATTTTTCCTAATACATTTGTGTTGTAAAATAAACTAATTAATAGTTTATTGGTTCTAAGTTCTTAATGATATGGATGTTATTGTTTGTTAGAACTTCAATGTGGAGATATAACTATTGCGATTGAGATGACTAGATTATCCCAATTAATCGAATCCGATTTCAAAAGATTAAATTGACAATCTAGCGTGGATGATTTAATTACATCTGTGGGTCTAATCTCATAACCGTTTAAATCTCGTTTGAAACTCATTCACTATCTACTTCATTTCATATTTCGTGTGAGCAAGATGGCGCTCGAAATCGAAATTCAATTTTCACAATTTTAGTTACGAGAATAAGCCCGCAGACGCCTGCAGTTTTTATCTTGTCCTAATTCCCAAACTAGCATCAGTGATTATAGGTATCGGGACAATTCACACAGATTGAGCTAGCCCCAAACTAAGTTCGAAACTTGTGTTACAGGATACTAACTCAACGATATTATATTTTATAACAAATACATATATATAGATAAACATCCAAGAACCGAGGCCAATCAGAAAAAGTTTATTTTTCATCATAGCCCGACCGGGATTCGAACCTCCTGGGTGGCGGTCTGGCATGGTTACCATTATGTCACGGAGGTCGTCAAAACTATACTATGTTTAATCCAAGTCATAAATTACATATGAGGAACACCTTCAGCTTTTAGTCGGTTCCTTGTCTAGCCAGGTAGAGTGCCTGAGCCCATGTCAACCTTTAACGGGAAGAAAGAAGGAAATAGGGAGAAGAGGAGGGCTTCCAGATCTCTCACTCAACACTTCATGCCGCAATCAGGTATCATATTCTACATAATATTATTTCTCTTCTTCATTCCATTCCCTCTCTATCTCTTTTGATGTGATGTGACGGTAAAAATCGAACTAGCCCATTTCATAAATGCTCTAGCTCTCCAAATCAGGAGGAATTTATACAGGGTGTTTGGAAGCTGGGTGCAAAGCCTTAACTTAAAACATTTTTGAGTGATATTTGTCTTAACGAAAGTCTGATTGTTATTTTTTTAGGACAAATATGGGTCAAAATGTTCTTGATGGTCTATACTAACACCCCCTTAAGGCTTTGCACCCAGCTCCAAACACCCTGTATAATTGTAAATTGTACTTGAAGCAGTCAGGATGAACTGGCGTCAAGCTGCGACCGCATAGTGAACTACAGTTCTCTACATACACACATATACAAACCGCTCGACCATTTGCAACTGCTTCGGGCGGTCGTGCGGTCAAAGCTGCAAGCTGTTGGCTGTGACTGCAAGAGCGGTCCGTGGATGTTGGTCAATGACTTAACTGCTCGAGCAGACCGTGTATGTCGGCTCTAAGTGTTTCAGAAATATATTAAAGTAACTCGTGCCAGGTAGACTAAATTAAATAAACATATTCCGAGTAACGATAGTCTTATGTAAACTATCCTACAACACAATTATACTCTGTTGATAGGGAGCCTGCATAACGTCTCAGTTATAGAAAGTTATATTTATTGAATGTTTAACCTTATTAAACAAAATATAAGATTCAAGTTAGATTGAAATGTTAATTGTATTTGTATATGTGAAATTAAATAGAACTATGGAAAGATCTGGAATTTTGTATTGATTGCTGCTTAGGTAGAGATGGGAGATTTTGATCGAATTGAATCTATTCGTCTTCCTGAGAACTTTATGGCCATTGACGATATATCTGACCTCGTGGAATCAGTCTATCATCACCATTCTATCATTCAAAAGTGCAAAGAGATTTACTGAAAAGTTAAAATATGATGGCTGTATGTGGAACGAATGACCCTTTTTTGGAATAAGTACAAAGATCGTCTGATTATCGGTAGCGGAGCCCCACAATAATAGACTATACGACATTACGCTATGAAAATAGCTGAAATACACTCTCGCCGTTCCAACATCAGAAACTACCTAATTTTCCTAACAGCATACGCAACTGAACTAAGTCTTCCTGTCAAAGTAATTGTGGGTCCCATTCCATTGCAGTTTTGAATCCACGGTAAAGTCATTCTTCTTCAATATTAGATAATATTTTTTAAAGCAAAATATTATCAAAATCCATCTTCGAAATTCTATAGAGACCGCCCTGACCTAGGATAAGCGACATTGACCCTGACATAAGTATTATAAGTTCAAAGAACGGGGATGAAGACCCGCGGCCGTCTAGTGACCTTATTTTTATCAGCGTAGAGTTCAAAATTGTAACTCTGTCGGGCTTTTGTACCGCCTTATCTGTCTGGGCTAAGGGTGAATTCCTTCATATTCCACATTCTACGTTTGTTTTTCTATTTATCCCTTAACTGCTAAACCACACGAGTAGGTATCGCAGCGGTTGAAAACCGCTGAATATTGATGTCAGTCAAATCTTTTTCGAGGATGGTTTACAAAATGGCACAAAGTTTTGTGAAACCTACTGTAGGTATCATACAATTTTTGTTAATAGACAGATTGTCTAATATAGTAAATTTTAAGTGCTAATCATGCAGAGGGGCGTTAATAACTCAATACATTTTTAACTAATGAATAGTCAATTCTGGCTGGAGTTAGAATTTGGACCTATAGTGCAAAATAAAAGAATATTTCGTAGGTAAATCAGCATGTTCAAAAAAAATTTTTTTTTTTCGGAAGACATTTTAGCTTGACCTCAATGATGGATGGATGATTCCGTGTAAAAAAAATCCGAACCATTGCTAAATCCTTACGCTTATGTGGACTCTGCAAATCCTACTGAATTAAGAAGCGTAATGCACAATTTGTCACCAAGGAAATAGTATCATAACACAACAAAAGAATGATACAAAAGTATAAAATGTACAGCTTGATGTCCATACATGTAAATATTGTAAAGACTATGCAATAAGGTAATATACATTGCGAAATAACTGTATATTCGTGACGCACGAAATAAGCATTACAAATGCTCATATTCCAATAGAACTTGGAAAAGGTAACTTGTGGTAAATTGCTCAATAACATTTTCTAAGTACAGATTAAGACCTATTCAATGTTTGTACTATTCAATGTTTAAATACCAAAAATGATAAATGTAATTTATAGCTCCCCAAGATGTATGGTCTAACTCAGAACAAAGTTAAGTAAAGTTATACTTAGTTAATGTGCTTCTGCGATTGGTGTCAACTGCAGATTAGTTGGGATTGTTATAAGGTCACCTGACCGTCACTATCTTGGATTAACGAACAATATCAATTTGCTATCTATCGACTACAAACAGCTTATCGGATTCTCCAAAGTCCGAAGATACTCAAGATATTTAAGCCCATTCAAAAATTTACCGGGATATGTTGCATAACTTGCGTATTGAACTCGATTTCAGAATCAAGTGTTATTTATAAATTTTAATTTAACGACATATTTGGATACTAAACGGACATATTCAAGTATCAAGGGCATCTAGCGAGATACATCTGACTCTACAGATGATAATTAGCTTGCAGTTCAAAACATCACAATTTTATTTCACCTTGTAGATGTATCGTAATACTCATAGTTAGCAAGGTCCGAGTTAAAACACGCCAATTTAGATACAAAGCAAACAGGACATATAGTGGAATATTTGTACGGAATAAGCCAGGCATTGATAAACAGGCGACTTGAGGCGACAGGAAGCTGCAACAGTGACGCCCGAATTCCCATCAAATTAATAGAGATTTAAACTTCGTGTCGCACGTACGAATCACAATATTGGACATCACAATCACAATATTGGACATCACAATATTGGACTCTGAAAGGGCAGCATGTCAAAGGAATACATCCAATAAAGCCTCGACTAGTGTATTGGACATCGGAAGTAACAAAGGGATTCGGGAATTAACAAAACTGCAATTTGACGTTTCGTTTCTATAGGGGATTTTAAACTATATGAGTAGAACGAATAATTTATAGGTATTTCACAAAGGGTAAAAAGTGAAAAATATCCGCAATTTCAAATCGCATACGCCCCGTAGAATTTCGCTATATTTATGTAACCACTCCAATGTAACTTTGATTAAAAAAATAAAAATATGCTGAAACGCATATTTTTAATGCAATTTTTTTTTTTCTATTTAGGACAGAATGTTTGGATAGATAAAAGTTCGGTGGCGGTTTGATTAACAACTATAACTTTAAGCCTTATGGTAGATCGGTTTCTTTAAATAATAATGTATTTATCTACATAAAGTATGCTATGTAGTTGAGACTACCTTGCATAATGGTGCATACGGTACAACAGACATTGTGAATGCTTAGAGAAGAAATAATATTTTTACCAAACCTACATAAGACTGATTAAAAACTGTGAGTTGAATATCACACAAATTAACTCTTACGCATTATTTGTTACAGTTTGTTATTCTATTCTGAGTAGATGCAGCTCGTATGCCGCGAAGGTCGCCTGCGCTGGCCCGCCGGAGCAGGCTCGCGGCTCGCGCCAGTCCACCGCGAGTGCCGAGATAGAACGACGCGTACGCAACTTGCTAAACATTTGGCATACAACCATACAACACGTAAACAAAAAGTGTTTTTTTTGTGAGTGGAATGGACTGTGCTAATCTCAGTAAAGGGTGTCCTAACCAAAGTGATGTGAGTACATTTTATAAAATATTATTTGTTTCTTTAATACTTGATAACAGTGATAAGATACTGTGACAATATTTCGTACTTATATTGCAAGTTTGGTAAACATTATCTTGGTGGTAAATTATCTTCGCTTTTATACATTGTGATAATTTTCTAAATTTAATATTTAATTCTTGGAAAAAGATTAGTTGGCGTGTTGAACTAGTCTCATATCTTTGGTGTGTTTATGACAGCAGCTGAATATTTTGAAATTGCAATTAATACCGGTAATGACTTTTTTGGATAACCTATTCAAACATAAACTCTAAAATCAATCATTGAAACTACTATAAATTTCTGCACTCTCAATGGTAGAGAATGCACTTAGCATAGTCCACCTGTTGTGTCAGAACTTTGTGTATTGTGGTCAATAAAGATTTTTAAATAAATACTATGTACACTCGTGAAAATCTCTGACCGTGAGTATGAGTTTCTTTAATATTAAAAACGTCATAAGTGCACCGTGCCCGCTAGAGATGAAAATCTATTTTGACCAAATGAATAATTATTACCAAAGTGAGTCGTGATTCAATTTGTACGATTGTTGGTACATTATAACCAGTCAGGAGCTCAGAAGTACACTGGCATGATTAGCGGAACATTGATCAATTTCTATAAAAATTTGCATTTTCAACAAGAACTTATAATCTGTTGCACAAAGAAAAAAATTGACACATTATTGTCGTTACAGCATCTTAACTGACATTAGATGTGACTAAATGAATACTTTCTTAGCTTCCCGTTTTGCTCGCGATTTTACGAAGTCAACTAAAAATAAAAAATGATTATGCAATTAAATCTCCATTTAATTATAATACGATAACAACGTTGTCAAAGGTCCAGATTAAAATTACGTCGATATTTTCGAATGTTTTCATTTGGCATAATTAATGTTTCCGCTAAATACACCGGCCGGTGCAGCGGTGTGTATATTTCAAAAGCATTTCAGTGATTGAAAACATATCGAGCTTATGGTTCAATAGTTCTGTTTTGATTAAAACTATATAGTAGCTGCTGCCCGCGGTGTTACCCGCGTTTAATTTTATGCACAGTAGCGTCACCTACTTTATAAAGCGCTTGCCTATCAGACTTTTGACCATATGATACGTGAATCGCGTACTTTTCGCCTATGTTTTAATCCAAGTTATCAGCTACCTACATACCAAATATCATAAAAATTGGCCCAGCCATTTGAGGGTGTATAGGTAACAAACATACATACAAACTTTCGCCTTTAAAATACCAGTGGGATGAGTGAGATGAACAATATTACAGGAATTATTTCAGTGATTCATTGCAATGGCAGGCAATCCATCTACTGGGATAAACAATTAACGAATTTAATGCAATGATATAAATAATAACTCGTCGTCTTAACTTCTCATACAATTTCAATCCTCATGCTTGTGAAGGGAACTATCTTATAATTATCTATCTACATCTTATTGTTCGGTTTCTTAGTACTTGTACTTATGTATAATATCATATAAACATTGATAAATAAATAGCGCGGAGGGAGGTGTCCTGTTAATATAGGTAGGTGTAACCCACCCAGTACAGGCACCCTACACCTAGGTATATAAGTGATGTATAAACTTATGTATTTGATATTGTGACCTGTGGAGAGAGAAAATAAATAATAATTCTACTATTCTAACATTTTTTTAATAGATTGATAAGCAGAGATGATCTCAAGGGGTCACGCAAACTTAAAAAATGCCTATTCACTCTTGCCTTGAAAATCCCTAAATCGTAAACTGGATCAAAACGAAAACTAATATTAATACGGAACCCTAAACATGGCACCCAAAATAGAAGCGTTACCTCGCTGAATGGTTATCATTACCTCACTGAATGGTTATTTTTTGCAAATATTATTTCGGTAGTTTTTAAAATAATCCCTTGAGCTGGTCAAAAGCAAAAAATTCCCAGAATGTCCTTTGATGTTACTCACTAAAAATTCGGTGTAGCAACTCGTTTGACTCGTGTAACATCATCATGTGTACATTCATTCAGCCTTTATGGAAAAAAATTGCGAGCGATTTAGTAAAAAATCTGTTAAAAAGAAAATTTTTTTTTTCTTTTTTATACCACAAACTTGGCAAATAAGCATACGCCATGCCTGATGCTAAGCATCACCGCTGCCTATAGACGCTTGCAATATCGGGGGTATCACTCACGCGTTGCCAACCCTCCCAACCCCAAGTGGAGCTCTGGAGACCTTACTTTCCGCTGTCCCCTACCTCTCTTAAAATATATTTGCTATCCATAATAGAATGAGAATAGGAAAGTAGAGAAACAAGTTTGAAATATATCAGATAAATTATTATGATTTTTTATTAATAGATATATTTTTATCAAGACACATTGAAACTGACTCTTAGTACAGAATGGGTGCATATAGCAACAGAGGTTTTATATTACGCTATTATTTATAAACAAAGCTATATTTCTTCAAACGTCATACGACTCCTTCGACACAACGAAGCCACTTAATATATTCTGTTTATACGCAATATAAACACATATGTATTAAAAAGAATAGGATATTAGATATACACATATAACATTAGCAAAATTAAAATAAGACAAATTAAAAAGTATCCTCATAGAGGTAGGTAGATAAACTTGAATTTAGTTGATTTCAGTGGCAACCATTAAATCTTGTTTCAAACTCTCTCACTGTCTCCTTCATTTCATATATCGCGTGAACGAGCTGGCGCTTATGATTGTAACTTAATTTTGACTATTTAGTTACGATAAAAGGTCCGTAGATTTCTGTTTTTATTACAAAAATAATGCGCTCGATGGCGTCGCTGTGTGTCGCACTCTTATATGAACACGCAAGTTAAGCGACGTCAAGCCAGCGTTTGGATGGGTTTAGTTTAGCTTCTCCGTGCTTTAGAGGGCACGTTAATCCGTCGGTCCCGGCTGTTGTCGAAAGATGACAGTTGTTAGTCAAGTCGGTGGCCTTCAGGCGGCTTGAAAACACCGGCCTCTGTCAATCCGCATTGGAGCAGCGTGGCCGAGTACGCTCTAATCACCTTAGATTGAAGGGAGACCCGTTAACATGCAATGGGTGTTATGATATATGACATGAATTACGAAAACAGAGCCATTGGTCCACGGGGAAAATAACAGGAATCTAATTCCTCAATTAAGATTTTGATTGCAGTAACTCAGATCCACGAGATCTATTGCTCAAACGTTGTGACATCGAGCATAACGTCTTATTATGAAAATTTGTACACAAGTAACGGTAGATCTTAATAGGCATGTGAACGTACTAAAGCTTCACGTAAACACACGCCAGTCCCGCCCGAGCAGTTTTGAGAAGTGCGCATATAAACAAACAATCAAATTGGATGAGAGGAATTCATTATGATTGTAAAGGTTGGTTTGGACTGTGTTATTGTTGTTGAAAATATTATTTTAACTCATAACTTTGACATGATTAATTTTAATAAAACAACGGGAACTATACTAGTATTAATAAATTAACTAAAAACTAAAGAAACTCGTAGTGTTAAGCGTCTCGGCACTGCATACGGACAGACGGACATGGCAAAACTATAAAGTTTCTTGTTAGTTTACTAAACCCAAAAAGATTAGCTTTTAATGATCGGTAGTCTTTAAAAAATAAACCAAGTCAAATCAATTCATTAATAAATATCAATTTATTTTAATGTGAACAAACCAAAGAGGAGAAATTTTCACCAAAAAGTGAGCGAAGTCCCCTCAGTAAAGCACTACTGCACAAAAACTATATTGATGGCTAGTTACTAGCTGATGCCCGAGGTTTTTACCCGAAATCCCGTTGACTCCATTACGGGACTGATATCCGGATAAAAACAATATCTCTGGAACTGCTCACTTTCTAATTTGCTGCACATGACCTCTAGTTTAACTGAACCAAAAACCTGTCACGCTGTATTTTACATTTTCAGTAGTTATCATCACCATCACAATTGTATTACAGAGATCATTACAGTCTCCAGAAGTTACACTGTAACGCCATTTCTATTACATTTTAGATTCTCAAGTCCACAAAAAAACCACAAGTAACTCTTTTCTCGTCAACTTTACGTGTATGATACTCGTACGCTTTGTGTAACGGTCTCAGCACGTGACGCGGCCAACTCAGATTTAACAGTAAATTATTTTTTTCAAGAAATAGTTGATGTAAATGAGAACGTATCAGCTGACACGATACAAAACACGATAAAGAGCAACTACAGTCACGTGCAATGAAACATGTAGATACAAAAGTCCGCCGCTTTTGAATGTATTCAAATTAACCCCCGTCCCATCCCATCAAAATTTTGCGGTGAAGACAGTCGACGGAAGAGGCATTTTGTTTTAATGAATACGTCATGCATTTTGACGACACGAAATCGAATGGACAAAACCGCATTCAAAATAGCGAAATAATAATTGGGTCATCATTCGGGTATTCACGCTTTCCCGTATACGCTGACCGCTGAATTCAGCAGCATAGCGTAATAATTGGCTATTCAACCACTGTATTCAAACCGAGCGTGATAGTTTTAATTAAGGTGCACTTCATTCAAAAACAAAGAAAATAAAATAGAACATTGTTCACTAAAAGTAGTATGTGTCGAATGCATTAATGGATTTTCATGCATTTTCCGTACGCTTATTCTAGAAAAGGAATCGCGTACTTTCCCGCCACTTTTGAATGAAAAAAAGACTTTCCGAGCAGGTGTGGTATAAAAAATAAACTAGGAAAAGAAGTGGACAAAAGGATTTCTGAATCACTTAATGTTCTTGCTCAATATAGATAGATAGAATATACTTTATTTACAATAAACAACAAAAGATTTAATACAGTCACTATTGACAACTTACAGACTAGTGTAATAACAACAAAACAGCCTGATTGCTAATAACAACCATTTCAATTTCAAGGCAACCTCAGAGTAACGAAATTTGTAAGGGTGGGGTAAAATCACGACACAAAAGCTTAATTAAGGAAATAGTGCAAGCTTATCACACAAATAGATCCCATCTAATTCACATACAAGCGTTGAAATAGTATAGTCAAAGCTTGGTCTTAGCAGCGTGTCAAAGGGTAAGCTGATACATACAGATAGAGTCACATTGTACAGGCTTTAGGACAAAGGCAATCAGGATGCTGACAGTTAGCGGTAATTCAATAATGGGCACACTTGACTCACAATATGAGATGATAATACAAGAACAAAAATGTAATGTCCTCATAATATTAAATTTAAAAAAGTTTATATGGAACGGCAGAAATTGAGTGGACATTGTGTGAATATCATTGGACGTCGGGATTATCGAATAATCGAATCTTTTCCGAGTGTGTACAATTCGATAATTGGTATGCTCTGTAGTGCGACTAAGGTTAATAACGTGTAAGCCGAATATCAAACATTACTGAGAAAATATTAAATTTATGCAGGAACTAAGATAAAGCTCATCAAAGACATGTGAATAAGCTTATTTAATGCATCAAGGAACTTTAGGAGTGCATAACGACAATAAACTTTTATTTAGACTTAATTTAATAAGCTTATCATAAAGGTAATTAAATTGAGCCCATGGGCCGTGATATAAATATTAATTACTAGCTTCGCACAGGTTGCCGTGAATAACCTATCTTTTTTTTAAAATATAATATTGGCAATGTCAATGTGCCAGTGTCAAAGAACTTTTCAAATCGGTCGTAGTTTCGGAGCCTATCCAATGCAAACAAACAATCAAATTATTCCTCTTTATAATATTAATATAGATAATTGATGTCAATTAATGGTAATAGGTAATGAATGGTTTCAATACCTACAATTTGCAACTATAGTGCAAATCAATCCGTATGGAAGCAATACGCTATTAATGCAATAATTTGGTCATCAATCACCGTGCACAAATTCAGGCCATCGGAATTGCATGTTGTATATTTTGACATGTAAGTGTTGAACAGGTAATTCGTTTTCTGTGTTCAATTAATGCTTACCAACAAATATTAAATTTCGTACGCCCGTTTCCACCAACAATTCCTAAAATTTAAGTCTCCTAACAGTTTTTTCTATGTCTTGTTTTTACATATAAAGTACAAAAACGGTTTTTAAAAATCGATGACAATTTTTTTTTATATTTAGAATTTATAATATTTTCATATTTCAATATTGCAGAACATTCGTACATGTCTTTCGCCGTGTACATTACAAGTATCGCTGTAATTGCCATTGTGAGTGAGACATACCTACATAACTTTCACATTTATGAGATTGACATCACCGAGTGCTTTTATAAGTTCGTCATTTACAAATTCTAGTGCGTCCGCTCCACAAAAGGCACTGTTAGTTGAACTTGACCCTTGCGGAGAACCGTTTTTATGTGTTTATTTTGAGCAGGTAGCAAAATTTTACATAACCCTCTCGTTCAAATAGCATTCTAATCCCGAACGAAAGAGTTGAAAAAGTTGGGGTTTTATGTCTTAGCCAGAATTAAAGTAATTATTATTTATAGGTAGGTACTATTATAGTAGAAGGTAGAAGAGTGTTGTATGTTAATCAAAATTAAAATTCGAAAGTAACGAATGGATTGACATGTTTTTATTGGGATAGTTTAAGGATTTGTGCCATATGCAAATTTTTATCCCGAAAGAACATCCTATTCCCACGTGAAAAAGTAAGTTTATTATTATTGACCACGCCGTCGAAGGCGCGGGTAACAGCTAGGTATAATGTTAAATATCGGGTCTATAAAGTCTACACCTTAAGTTAGAATAACTTATTAATAAATTGTGGTGTAAAAATGTTGGTAGGCCTAATAAATAAATAAAATAAATATAATGTTAAAAACGTTTCAAACTTTCGCATACTAATTAAACAGAACCTGTTTCCATTAGCGAAAAAACACACATTGATGATTTTTATCTGGACGTGAACTGGTGGACTAAACAGGTTGGCCTCGGGGATGAGCAAAATCAGTGCCTAGACATCAATTCGTGTGTGGTCATCATTTTTAAATTTTAAACAAATAAACAGTAATCTTAAACGCTGGAATCGTTTGGAGGAGGCTAATGTCCATCAGTGGACTTCATGAGGCTGACAGAACAGAGATCTAGATGCACAAAACGTTTATAAACATACAAAACTAGCTATTCAGTATAATATTTAAATGGCGACTTATTCAGACGTAGTCTACTGCAGCAGCTAAAATTATCGTTGTATTTCTGAACTTCTAATGCATAAACAATGTTAGTTTACCAAAATAAAGAATAAAGACCACGTTCGCCCTCGATCCCCATCACCATCCTACTAAGTAGTAATAGGACAAAATAGGACCACAAAAAACTGAGGAATAATGTTGAATTCAATTCGCCTAACGCATTCTTCTAATTGTTTTATGACCTGTGATTTGGAGACAAACAAATCACAAAGAATGCAAAATAACAAAAAGAGAGTCCCAAAAACAGTTTCTAAACTAAACATCCTGTAATATAATGCGCTGTGAGCCTGTCTAACTTATTAATCAGCTCGGAATGGATGTTAAAATAGATTTTCCAATTTATGGTACAGTTGAAAACATCCGGCCCTACACACCGCTGCATAGCTCAAAACGGTGCAGCTTCGTCCTAAATTGGCTGGTCAAAACAAAATATTTACCCATTCACTCCGAAACAGATACATACAGAACATTAAATATACGTTACATACATAGAGGAAAGAGCCAGACAGACCCCCGTCTCCCCAAGCGACGGGACATGCAGTAATGCATTTTCCTGACTAAAAACAAAACAAAGTTTGATTTAAATTTTCTTTGTAATACTGATACAGTACTGAGGACTTTTTGCGCTTGCCGTGTCTCGCGGATTGTTTACTACAGTCCGAAAGTTCCAGAACACTTTTTTTATAACATGAAAAAACACATTATTCTTAACGAACTAATTTAAATAAAGCGGCAGTCTGGATCGACAAAGCACCATAGCCCGATCATTCTCATGTGACTGAATATTTTGATTTATTACTTGCTAGTTGTTACACGCCGCTTTGCACGCGTTTTCAAACGGAAGTACCAATGAATGGTATTTTTTTACGTAGGAATTCATCCCGTAGGAATAACATATTTTAACTTGATAAAAAATTGTCGCTCTTTGAACCTTATACTTTTGACGTGAAAGGAGAAACAAATATTATTGTTACGACTAGCTTTTAGAGTATATCGTTTATATTTTTTATAATTTTCCTATATTTTTCATCACTGCCTTTTATTTTTTAATTATGTCTGTGTCCAGAAAATAAAATAGTGTCTTTCTATTTTACTTTGAGCTGTCATGATTTCCCTTTTCTCGCTTTACCTTCATCCTTTACAATTATTATATTAGTTTGGATTGACAAAAGAATCAACGTGATCTATACAAATATGAAAATAATAGATGGCTATATTTCGAAGCTTTAATGAAAACTTCGAAACTGCCAAATGATGCTTTAATGAACTTTTATATTTTAGACACCAAGTTAGTAAGTTAGCATTTTTAACGTTCAGTTTTTGTAAAGGGAAAAAAATTATTAGCATTACAACACCATACAGATATAATTTGTCACTGTAAACTTGGAAGGTATTAGTTCGAGAGAACGTTAAGCTGTCAGTCCTGATTGTTGACGGTGGATAACAGTAAGTGGCCTTCAGGCGGCTTCAAAACAACGTGGCAGAGTACGCTCTAATCCCCTTCGATTGAAGGGAGATCTGTATCCCTGCATTGGGATGATTTATAAATTGATATTGCTGATACTTTAAATATAAAGGTACAAATTTTTTATACCGTCGAGAGGAATTTAAAAATAACAGACAGACATATCAATTACTTTCATATGCATGTTTGGTTGAGGATTGCCATTTTTTGACGTGAATTTTTAACAAATCGATCATCAATTACAGTAATGACCCAAAAACCGGTATCGAAAAGACATGCTTTACGAGTTTATGTATCCGCGTAACCGCGAGGAGAAAGGGTACAAGCAACACTAATTAGCGCGTACACAACTCGTGCTCAATCTCAGTCATGGCCTCTTATCGGATGGGAATTAATTCATAAATGATAAGAATATATTGTAACTGGCTCCCCGCCCCGGCTTCGGACGGGTTTACGTAAGGATTTATGAAAATATAATATAGCCTATGGACCTGGGGTTTAGCTTCCGAACGGGGAAAGAATTTTCCAAATCGATTCAATGCAAACAAACAAACAATCGAATCTTTCCTCTTTATAATATTGGTATAGTAATACCCAACGTACTGATAAAATTAAATTAATGCAAATTGCATTATCTACCAGGCAACCATTGGAAGTGCAGAAATTCACGACATAATATAATGATAAGAATACAATATAATGAGATAGCGGAAAAGTTTGAATGTCTGCCTTAGAGTAGAAGGTAACCAAAGTAAAAGGACATTAGAGACATGATAATAAAATAGTATGCAATAAAATATGTTATCATCATCCAATCTATACCAATCCCAATGCTTTCCACTAAATGCGACCCTCCGCCTTTCACATCCATTCGCCTCCATCCGTTTTTTTTAGGTCGCCTATCCTTTTAGCATGAAAAAGTAACATACAGCTGCTTTCGTTTTTTAATATTTGTATGGATAGCAAGAACTGTTCTTCTGCCGCCGCCTACGCCTACTACAAAATTGAGATAATTCGTTCACATTGACGTGATTAAGCAAATTAGGCCGAGTCTGGTCAATTGACCCCTTGCATCAGGACAATTAAATGCACAGTATTTTGTACCTGTCTTATTATTTTTGTCTAGATTTATTGTTAAATATAAGTTTGCTCCACGTCTGCTCTCTAATGCATCCTATTATAACGTTATATTTAAACGATATTATAAATGTCAAAAAGCAAAAATAAAGGTTCGGCCTAGTTTAGACACTAGTGTGATGGACTCGTTTAAATGAGTGAGTCATTACAGTTATTACGTATACTAGTGTAAGTACATGTAAGTCCAAAATTTTATGCTTTTTATGAAAGAAAGTAATTATTAAATGTTGGTGAAAATTTACATTCAATCAGCTCTATTCAAAGGAATTTTTGGCCCAGACAGTTTGCAAATTACATGGCACACATTTATACAGTTTCCATGTAAAGTATTTACGGATGAATCCGCTGGCAATAGTAGAGAATAAATTTAATTGATGAAAAAGATAATAGGTAAATTAAAATAGCGACGAGACGATCATCTTTATTATCAAGATGTACCTGTAACTATATATTGTCTATATTTTTTCTCAACGTTCTGCATTTTTGAATATTTTGGAATGGTTAATGAATCTTACGCTTTTTCGATCAGGCTACGGATCTGACGAGAAAAAGTGCCAAGCGCCGCTAAAGAAGTTTTCACTTCAAAAAAATTGGATTCCTTACTAATACCCGTGCGAAACCGGTGCGACGCTAGTAACAATATTTATTAGGTGCCAGTGAAACCCGCGAAACTTCGTTTGCGTGTGTCCCGCTTCCCCATGGGCACTTCTGAAAATCCTTGTATGTACACATAACCTTCCTCCTGAATCACTCCATCTATTTAAAAATACCGCATCAAAATCCGTCCAAGCATACATAAGGGCAGACAGACAGCGAAAACGTCTTCATTTTATATTATGTAAAGATACCGCTGTTGTTTAGCTTGAAAGTATTTTTCATATGTGATGACGTATTCAGGGCTCAAAAGGGCTGAGTAGTCATTGTGGCATGCAACGGAGGTGAGGTAAAATACGATCTAAGATTGACTGACTCATCCCAAATTCCTTCAAGTATAACCGGCCTCCACACATGCTTCGTGTCGACGTTATTACACATGCTGTTTGCGAATTATTGCTTTATGATAAATCATAAGCGGCTTCAGTGGTCGAGTGGATAAATAGGTTTTTCAGACATCAATTACTTTTGATTAAATATTTTTATTAACTTTCAAATTATCTAATAGTTTTCTTTACTAATAATAATGGGAAAGTGTGTTTATTTCTCCTTCTTTCACGTAGAAAGTAACGAACGGGTTGACATGATTTAATTTTCTGGAGATAGGTTAAGGTCTAGATAGTGACATAGGCTACTTTTTATCCCGGAAAAACATCTTATTCCCACGGGAAAAAAGAAAGTAATATTATTTATCAGATCCTCTGGACCACGCGGCCAAAGCCGCGGATAGCAGCTTATAATATAATAAATACAAAATTAACTGTAACTTTATTTATTAACACATTTTAGATGTTGGTTATACATACTCGCTGTTTGGTATACAGGGTGACAGTCAGAAACATTGCTGAGGAGCGAGGTTTGTACGAGTCCATAATAACGTCTTTATGTTTTATTGAGACACCCAAGACTATTCATGCCTTAATGTAGGTTACAAAAGGTTAACATAGAGAGCTGCATTGCGGTATGACCAATCATAATATTTTATTTACCTAAGTTGCCTCGAAAGGTGCGCCGAACCGTTCCGTTTTCAATTCCCACGGAGGCTTGTATAGGCTTTTTACACACGCATGATATCGGGCGGGACAAGTCCACCACACATTCCCACCGCTGTGTCTTCTGTATGGCCAGGAACAACAACGACGACCTCAGATTGACAATTAGCAATGAACTTATTGACGTCTCGGGGCAGACACTTACAGCTGTCTTGGAACTCACAACGAATTTAATCAGATAAAATAGAGGGAATAGGAAGTTTTGAGGGGACTTCCCTCCTTAGCAACTACGCGAGAGACAGCAATTTGAAACAAAAGGCATTAAGGCTTAGAGAAATGGCAACTCAATTGACGTTTAATTGCCGAGCACCAGTCTCGGCTCGAGATTGTTTCATTACACGCATTTATAGTACTTCATCGGAGCCCGACCGGGGCGGAGATATGCAAGCAATTATTAGAAATAGTATTAGCTTTGATGAATGCCAGTATTCGACATTATAATCCTCATATTTTTTTTGTAAACTCGCATCGTAAAATTGTTCAATTTAACTATGAATGACTGATGATTGACGGATCAACGCATAGCCAAACCGCTGATTGTAGAGATCTGAAATTTGGGGGTGTTCTTTCTTTGTATAACATAGACACTCGATAAGAAAGGATTTTTCGAAATTCCCACGTGAAACCGGAAGAAACGCAAACGAAGTTGTGCGGGCTTCACTAGTGTGTGATAGTGGATTTTGTCATCGATTGAAGACCGATTTTAACATATTGCAATAGTCTATCGCGGCCTTATGATAAGCGTTGGGCCCCGCGGACTTCAAGGTCCAAGTTTTACTATAGAATATTTATTTACGATCCAACAATATAGGCACGTATTGTGTTTCAATGATTGTGTATTTTCTTATATCGCAGAGAATGAAATAATGGGATACGGTTGCTATAAAACTTTAAATATTTGCATATTATTTCTTCATACCAACAGATTGAGCGGTTCGTATTTGAAAATGTATTGACGCATGTAGATCGCTCGATATCGATTATTTGCCTGTCCATTCAAAGTTAGAAAAGTGACTGTGCCAGAATCGACCATTTGAAGTGGATCAATTTGGGTGGTCAAAGCCGTCTGTCTCTTATAAGTTAAAAGTTAGTAAGAAGTTATTTTTTTGTACCACTAAGGTGGCAAACAAGTAATCGCCGTAGCTATTGACGATACCAATCCGACCCTGTAAAACGTGGAGCTCTGGAGACCTTACCCACCGTAGGAACACAACATGGCCGAGACCAATGTTATTTAGTTATCTGCTAAATAAATATAAATAGCATGCACCCACCACGCTGGGAGCATCAACATCAATCAACTGGGTGGTAGAAGACGATATCATATAATTAAAATCAATTTTAATAACAAATACATTATTATACTTTAATCCCGGTAATTAATTTAAATGTATGATAACCTAAAGTCATTATGGTTATGGTTTATGTAAACATGGTGAGATTGGGATTGGGTGCGCACACATACGTCACAAAGTCACAATGCATAATCTTTGTTATGCAAGACGTGTGAAAATATGCGACACGTTTGATCAACTTGTTATACAGACATGCCATGACAATGCAACTACACACTGACATTCTTAACGAATTTTTCGGTATCATCCACACAGTCCCGTTACTCATTATTCCCATAAAAAATTTGAACTTCCGAAAACAAAAACCACATCAAAAAATTATGTGATAGGACATTTTATGATATAACTAGAAAAGTATTTAATACCCACTCAAATAATATCCAGAAAGACCACACCCACATTACGAATTAGTTTTATCTGTGGTTATAGCCTTATTATTATGATTCGGACACGATATCGAGATAAAAGCTTGTTAAAATACAATGAAATAACCTCAGAGCAACGCAACAGGTGCACAGAAATCGCAATAAACTATTAAAATGCTGGTTAAATCGACCGGTAGAAGTGAGCGTGCTTCGGTACTCGCGTCTCGCATTTAATTCGTTATACATGGACTCGAAATGGGTTAAAGTATGGTTAAACTTGATGCGATATTTAATGAAGCTGGACGTTTTAATGCAAATAGAACCAAATAGGAAACTTTGTTTAAACATTATAAGATCCAACTTTAAGGCTGAGTTGCACCATATTAGAAGTCATAGTAAAGGTTTGTGTTAAATTTGACACTAACAGTAACGATGACTTTAACGGTTACAGCAAAATGTGTTGCACCGGCGAATTCATTAGCTTTGTTAAAGTTAAAAGTGTTGCAAGTCAAATGAGGTGTGATTTACCCCAAATTCGATGGGGTTAACATTTTTAAATATAGCATCATCATCTAGCTTCGTCCAATAGTGTCAATTTTTTTACAGTTCGGTGTGTTTATTTTATTTCAACACGTTTGACAGCTTGACAGATAATTTAACACAAACTATAGCACTAACCAACGAAAAGGGAGCGGTTACGGTTAATGTTAAAGTTATGACGTCATTTAACTATTTGTCAACTGGTGCAACTCATTTTTAGCCTAACCGGTACTTTAACTGAAGTTTCGTTGTTTGTTACTGTTAAAGTAAGATGGTGCAACTCAGCCTAAGTTTTTTACGATTCCGTAATCCGCTCGTCATTATTAAAACGTACCTACAAATGTCATAAAGTATGACATTGTACTCATCTGGATGCATGGAACCCTATACTGATTATACGGACAGACGGGCAGCGGAGGCTTAGTAGATTAATACTAGGGTCACCTGGCTGGCACTATTTGAGTACGGAACCCTAAAAAAGAAAACTAAAGACGAAATGTAGTATACTTTTCCTAATGCCGGCTGCGTTAGGAAAAGTATGAATAACTACTAACCACAATAAGACGTATTTTTATCAACAAAACGAACATTTCAATCTGTTGTGCATCGCAGACTTTCAGACGAAAATAGTTCTTATGTCATAGTGATGTAATAGCAAACCTTGAAGACTATCGTTTACACAAAATACTAAAATAAGGTGGTCTCAAAACTTCACACAGATTGTTAGCGTTTATATTATGTAAGTTGTTGTTTTGCAAAAAATTTAGATATATTTTTTTAAACATAATATTACACTTGGAATGTTTATAAGTCAAAATAGAATTATTGAATCTTGTCAAAATATATTTTTTTTTACATATGTAATGGTAACTTTACTAAGAAGCAAATACATTTTTTTCTCTGTTTGTTCCGGCAATACTTCTTTACGGAACTTAAATAAATATTTCGAAGATTTTTCTTAAACAAACTTGTTCATATTACCAAGTTTCTTTCGAATGTGTGAATAACCAATACGTTTTATCAAAAAACGTATCATTATTTACTAAGTGTCGTGTGAATTAGATATGTATTACAATTTATATCTTAAATAAATAACAAATGAGCAGATTATATTATACTTCATCATCAATCCGTAATCATCCGCTGAACTTGCCTTCCTAATCACGGAGCTCGAGATTACGAAAGCCATCCAAACACTGGCTGGGGTCGAGTTTGCTTAATTTGTGTGTTCGTTTTAGAGTGCGATTTGAATGTTTATTTGTTTAAAAGGTTACTTTGTTATTGTAAGTAGTGTTATTATGATCCATGTAAATTCGTTCAGCTGTTTAAAGTTCATCATCTCTTTTCTAATTGTTACTAAAAAAAGGAGGAGATTTGCTTTTATTTAATTCCTTTTAATTAAGTTATATCAATTTCAAAAGTACTTGTAGTTGTAAGGCAAAATAATTCTTTCATTCAACAGCATTCGGGGTCAAGCACAGCCTATTGACGCGAAGTATCAGGTTTCATTCATATTGTTCAACACCGTACACATTCTCGAGATAGTCTAGGGTTGCCAATTTTACATTTATTTAGAACAAACATTTTGATTTGCAACACTATTCTACAGTTTAAACTGAAATTCACTTAAATCTAAATAGAGTGTGTCCAAATCGGTCTCCAATCAGCATAAATGCCGTAACAAATTACAATCAATCTTTACTAATATTATAAAGCGGAATTATTTGTATTTTTGTTTGTGTAAACTGAAAAACGACTTAACGGATTTCAAAAATGATCTCACCGTTGGCAAGGTGCATTATCCCCGCATCTGCAAAATAAGCTATAATATTATGTTTTCAAAAAATAGGATCGTTAGTAAATCCAGTGCGAAGCTGTAAGTTGTTTAAGGTAACTCTAAGATTTCATGTTTATTAATTTTCGTTTAAATACATTGAGTTACATGACAAAACTTAATTCTTCCTTAGTTTGGGAGGTCAGATTTGTCTGCAGCTGTCTGCACAATAATACAGTCTCACATGTTGAAGTATGTAGTAGGATTACGAATGGCTTTTGCAAAATAACATTTGTGTACAGCCCTAATGATCGTAGCCGCACCGCACCTATGAATAGCGAAGCTTATCAAGCTGCGCGCTTCGGCCGCTTTTAATTACCGCCAGCGATCGTAAATTCAGCGTTTGTTGTTAAGAGGAAGTCCACGGTGGAACTTGAGTGAAGCGTCACTACCACATCAATGAAACGACGTTTAAAACAGTGATACTAACGTAACAATAGACCGTGGTGCTCGGCATTCGAGCTTTACTTGATTTGACATCTCTCGGTATAATGCCTTTTGTTTCATATTGCTGTCTCTGACGTAGTTGTTCACGAGGAAAGTCCTTTCAATACTTCCTGCTCTGTCTAAAGTCTTTTAGATTAAATTCGTTGTGTTACTATTAATTGTTCTTTATTATTTTAAAATTGCAGTTTTATTTTTGTTTTTATTAATTTCTAAATGTTTACTTTTATTTATGACGACCTCCGTGGCGTAATGGTTACCATGCCAGACCGCCACCCAGGAGGTCCCGGGTTCGATCCCCGGTCGGGTCATGATGAAAAACGATCTTTATCTGATTGGCCTCGGGTCTTGGATGTTTATCTATATATGTATTTGTTATAAAATATAATATCGTTGAGTTAGTATCCCATAACACAAGTTTCGAACAAACTTACTTTGGGGCTAGCTCAATCTGTATGAATTGTCCCTGTGTATTTATTTATTTATCGTAATTGTAACTTATGTCATTACCATTTTAAAAGAGCAAGTGCCAAGTTTCTTGCCGGTTCTTCTTAGCACAAATCTGCCGTCTGAACTGGTGGTAGGGAAAAAAGTGACGATACGAAAGTGTTTGTAATATGCCTATTTGAATAAAAATATATTGATTCAACTAGGCATATTACAAACACGTCAGTTTTACAACTGGCGGACATTCCTAGTAGTAGTAGGTCTACGAGGGAGAACTGTTTCTCGTGGTCCTACTATTTTTAAATCATAATATGAACCTTCTCTATAGCTTTTATGATTTATTTGCAATGTTTTAAGGATAAAACGGCGAAAGCAAACGTATAATACGTAAAGTTCAAACTTCTTTAGACGATAAACAATCCTATCATACCAGTCTGTATTGTGAAAATTTTGCGTGCGTCTTATGGTATGCACAATGCACTTTGCACATACTGAGATGCATTTGAATGCACTCTACTCGTATTCTAGTAAATGCAACGATTTTAGAATAGGGATAGCACAGATGGCACGCAGGCGTTATTTCATAATTCACAATAGGTATTCGGAATTGGAATTTTCAATATTGAAAATTACCCAATCAGCATCTTCATCATTTATATTTTTGTTTGTAACGAATAAAGTCAAAAACGACTGAACCGACATTAAAAATTCTTTCACCGTTGGGTTACACTATTCCCGAGTACATTATTTTATTTTATTTTAAATAGGGATCCCTACTAAAACCCGGGGCTCTAGTTTATTATAAACACTATCTAAAAGTTTAGAGAATTGAATAGCGGTAAAGTATTGACTGTGAAAGCGAGGAGCTCGATGGCGTCGCTGTGTGTCGCACTCTAATATGAACGCGCAAGTTAAGCGACGTCGACCCTAGACAGCGTTTGGATGGGTTTCGTTATCTCGAGCTACTCCGTACTTCGGAGGGCACGTTAAGCCGTCGGTGGCCTTAGGGCGTTGCGGTTTGAAAACACCGGTCTCTGCCATTCCGCATTGGCGCAGCGTGGCAGAGTACGCTCTAATCAGCTTCGATGATTATGGGTTGATATGATGATTGACTGTGAAAACGGACCGTTTACATGTTATACATTTACAGAAAGTAACGTAACTGGTAATAGAAAAAGCGCTAGGAAATCAATCTAAAGAGTAGGAGCAACCAGTTACTTTCTGACACGCAAATGAATTTCAATTCCACATTGTCTCAAGCTATCTCATTTTTATTCTATAGTTGGACAGTGACAGCTATAATTATTGAATACGCGTTTACGAATATTATTTTCCTAAATTTTCAAGGTAAATCAAAAACATCTTGGTACCTGATAACTTCAATTGTGTATTTGGACTAAATAAGAACAGCATTGAGAAACAATGAACCCAATAGACATTCATGAGCCAAGGCCAAATATTTGTAATCAACGTAACACAAATAAATAAAATTGATTGAATAAATGATGACCTCCGTGGCGTAATGGTTACAATGCCGGACCACCACCCAGGAGGTCCCCAGTTCGAATCCCGGTCGATTCAAGATGAAAAACGAACTTTTCTGATTGGCCTGGCTCTTGAATGTTTATCCATATATGTATTATTTATAAAATATAGTTTAGTTTTAATAGTATCCCATAACACAAATCTCTAACTTACTTTGAGGGTAGCTCAATCTGTGTGATTCGTCTTATATATTTATTTATTGAAAAATGTTTCATGAATTGGGACCAACTTACTACACGTTCCCATGTCTGTATGAGAATAACGGAAATAACAAATTTACGATGACCAATGCCGGTCGTCATCCCGTGGGAGCTCCCAAAGCTGTCTTTAAACTAACAATGAACTTAATTCTACTACAGTTTCCTCAACATCATCTGGATGAGTGGAGCTGTGCGATTCCGGCTACTTGTAATATGGTTAAAGGAATTTAAGGTCGATAATTAAGGGAGACTGAGCAAAAAACCAGCAAAAATAATCACGTTTTGTTTTATACTATTCTCATTTGCTATTGTAGCGGTAACACAATACATCATCAGTGAAAATTTCGAACTCGGTTATTGAGATACAGACTGGTGACAGACGGACAAACAGACAGCGGAGGGCGCGGAGGCTTAATAATAGGGTTCCCTTGGCATTGGCATCCTTTGGGTAAGTAGGTACGAAACCCTAAAAATAATTATCTATAGATTTCATGTGGTATTATGCCTAAAATATGTTTGTGCAACGCTATAAATATAATATCCCGTGAGAAACCACAGCAAGTTTAAAAGTAAATAAATAATATTTCAACATAGTTGCAAATACATTGAGATACCATTAATGCATTACTAAAATAGACTGGTACAGGCATAATCTTTTGAACTGTAAATAACTCCGGAATCGCAATTAGCATTCCGGCTATAGGTATTACGTGCGGTGGATACTTTCGGCACTAGAAGCGCGTGTTCGAATCCCACTCGGGGAAAACATACATAATATGAATTGATAGGAAAATTAAACCCCGTTTCCCACATGGACCAACTGATTCCAAATCACTATATTGCGATAAAGCCTATGTTACCACAATAAGGTTATGACAAGCTAATTCAAACACAATCGTTGAATTTCACTGGAAATCTTGTGCCAAGTATATGAGAATGGAATCCTTAATAATGAAATGAAATGAAATGAAATGGACCGCCGCATCAGTTAGTATACCATAAACAATAAGTTCAATATCCAAGTTATCGATACTTAAACGTTTACCGTTCCCTATCGCCCGATAGCCTTGCTAAAAACCACCGCGATTCGTAAGTCGACCACGTTTTATCTGATAATTTAATGATAAGCCGATAACGGCACTGACTCAGACTGAAGCCATAGTTTACTCTATATACTCGTGTTTAGTGGAAATTGTGAAAATTATACATTTACTTGTAAATACGTGTTGTGTAGATGACTGTTGATGCTGCTGCAACCACAAATTGCGCAAATAAAGGAATGTAGAATAAAAAATATAGTCAACGGATTAAGGAAAGAAAACGACATTAATGTGAGCGAAACTTGGAGAAAACTTAGAATATAGTCCACTTATAAGACTCTACAATACTAAAAAGTGTAATGAAATAATATTTTCTTTTCCAGGCTTTGATCGAAGTGCGATGGTGACGTAAAGCATGCATTGGCCAGTGTGGTGGCACATGTTGTTGGCGCTGCACGCGGGTGCGCTCGCGCAGGGCGTCGTGCCTACCATCTGCGCAGAGGAGTTTTGCCGCTGCGACTCCTTCACCAGGGTCATTTGTAACTGTACAGCCAATGAGGTACGTAATTTCGGCTATTAATTGTAGCCTTAGATCCTGCATAATATTAATAACAACACAGACTACAAATCACACCATGAATCACCAGATCTAGCTGTGTACTTTTGATAATAAAATTTCTGCATGACTATTTAGTAGAAATAACTAACAACGATCGAAAGTAAATTTAATAAAATCCTTACAGTATTACACAATGTAACTCAATAAAAGTTTTGATAATATCGTTACAGCATTAGACAATGTAATTCAATAATATTCCTTGCCCACAGGAGGTGATACTGAGGCCAGACGGACCCTACAGGGTACCGTCATCAACTACAGGCATTATCGTCGACGGATGCCAACGCGTTCAGTTCCTCTCAGACACCGCAAGAAATCTGACACAACTGAGAAACGTTGAAGTCAGAAATTCTAACCATGTTGTCATAAACGACCGCGCCATTGCGTGGTCTCCATTCTCCCGGGATACAGACATGAATCCTGGAATTCGGATCGTGATCCACAACAGCACCGTCAACGAAATCTCGTCACACGCGATCCAGGGACGAGTGAACGACGTATTCATAACCAGTAGCAGAATAAATAATATTAAACCATTTGCATTTTCTAGTCTAACTGCTGTCAATAACATAGAATTGACGGACAATGTATTTGATAATATAGACATACAGGCGTTCAAGAAATTCACGACGGTGAATTTCCAATTGCGCGGTGGTATAATTAGGACACTGCCAAGTAGGTTCCTCTCTGACGTAGAAGTGACTAATCTGTTTAGAATGGAAGGAGTCACCGTCACGAGTCTAAATAGTTTAACGTTTCTCGTCAATTTACCAAAGAAAGTCACCATCGAGAACAATGTGATAGATACGATGGAGAGCGACGCGTTCCACATAAGCACAAGGGGGCCGATCACTTTCAGAAACAACAGCGTACTCAATATGAGAAAAGGGGCACTCTTCGGTTTCACGGTAGACCGCAGCACGTTCTCAGTTTTAGGGCCTCAGGAACTGTTGATAGATAACAATACAGTGACCGTCCTGACGCCGTCTTCTCTCATGTACAACAGGACAACGTTGACATTGCGCGTGGACGGTCTAAGCCTGAACAGGTCTTGCTCATGCGAATTAACTGAAGAGTGGCGAACAGTCCTCAGCGAGCAGGGAGGTATAATCTCCTGCTGGTATCACTTGGAGAATCATTTCGTTTCGTTGCCTACATACGCTAACAGCAGATGCGGGACGTTCAAGCAAACATTTTGGATTTACATAGTGATAGGTTTAATTTTGGTGATCGTGATAGTCTCTATCGTGATTTGCTGTATAGTGAGACGGGAGAATGAGAAGAAGAAGAATAAGGTGCAGATAGTGATGCCCGATGGGAAAACGTACAGAGAGACAGAGTACATTATAATGGAGAGAGCTGAACTGCTTACGACTGATTTGTGATTATGGTGACTTTTAGTGAATTGATCTCTCGAGTCCCGTGCACGAAATGACATTCCGATGATAGAGGCGAACATTCCGCGAGTGAGTTTGTGTACTACCTCAGCGTTCTGTACAATGGTGCCGTCGTCAGTATTACAGAGCCCGGTGCGTCCGACGAGGACGTCGTTACCTAATGTTAAATTATTCAGTGTAAAATAAAGTAAACAAGCTACGCCTGTGTTTTATTGCGGTGAATATTTCGCTTCTGATATCATACATGAGTCAATGCTATGCGAATGTAATTCAATATTTTGTGATTTTATTCCGCTTTTGCTGTGTTCACAGTTTAATCTATTACATTTTTATTTTTTTATTTGAGGTTATAATACAACAAAGCTCCATCTTCAGCTTCCTGGTATAGCAGTTATTTTTATTTTATATTTTACAAGCAAATTCGAAGAATAATCTATATAGTTCTTAAGTTCTCGAGCAATGGCGAATGACTCAGAATTTAGCGTGTTATGGAAATAATGTAACCAGTTGCTCATCTATTAATAAGCATTTTGCATAAAGATTAGCGCAGCGAAGTAAACCATATTAACATTACGGCAAATGTTATAAATTAAAATTGAAAATATCGTAGTGAGGTATCAATTGTAAATTACTAATTGAACAATGTTTATAATTTAAAGACGGGCCTGGTGGTGGAGTGGCTAGCAATGGTCACATTATCCCAAGAGTCGCGAGATCGAATGCTGCGCAACGCAAACATTTGTGTGCATTTACATGTCTGTTTGCTTTGGTCGGGATTTTTCTATGTTTAATAAGTCCTCATTTACAAAAAAGTATTTAAGAGCATTTATCAGCAATCTAGTACAAACTTAGTTGCTTTTGAAACTAAATGGCGTTGTGTGTTTGTGCAAGAATATTTATTTATTTAATTAAGAGCCAGTGGTTAAGAAACCAGCATAATTTTACATTTTTAAACATTTATTTGGAGAGAAGGTCTCCACAGACACTTTCTCTTGTCAAAGAGTACGTACGTACATACAGTAATAAATTATTTGTGCAATTAATCTACTCCATCATACCACTAGTAAAAGAAATGGCGAAAGCAGATTGATCCTTAGTTAGAATGCTAGTGGCATATATACCTCTAAATTAGAGTTATCAGATTTACATATATTATTATGTAGTTTTCTAATTTCTCAGGGGCAAAGAAAAATATCGTGAGATAATTGACAAGACCAGGAAATTACAATCCGAAGGACGTGCGATCTAACCTAAAATAGGTACCTCTTGACTGTGTACATTTGCAGGTCATCGCACCAAAAAAATCAGTACCTACACCAACCCCTTAGGTCATCATATCAATCCATAATACTCCCACTGTAGGGATACGGGTCTCCCTTCAATCGAAAGTGATTAGAGCGTACACTGTCGTTATTGGAGTAGCTATCAAATTTTAAAACCGAATGTACAATATTGCTATAATAAGCTCTTTATGCTCAAGCGACTGAGAAGTTTTATTTATTCAAATTATTATAATTACGCTTACAACGTTGAACAAAGACTCGTAAAACTGTTTACATTCCATACAATATTATTACATTATATTTATGGCTTTAGCTGGCTACATTTATAAATTATAATTCATACTAATATTACAAATGCGAAAGTATGTTTGTTTGTTTGTCCTTCTTTCACGTCGAAAGTAACGAACAGATTGACATGTTTTTGGGATATATTTTATCTCGCAAAAACATTTCATTTCCACGGGAAAAATAAAATATTTCAGATCCTCTGGATGAATTAGTGTAAACTGCGGGTAGCTGGTGTCAGTGTTTTTCATGTCACCTATTGGTCACTGACTTGACAACTGTTACCTATCAATAACAGTCGGGACCGACAGCTTAACGTGCCCTTCAAAGCACGGAGCTCGAGATTTTTTAAACCCATCCAAGTATTGACTAGGGTTGTCATTGCTTAACTTGCATGATCGTTCCACTTTGACACGCACAACGACGATATTGAGCTCATGTGTGACGATATGAACTATCCCCCACCAACTATGAACCCATCGCCTACAACATGCAATGTTTAGTGCAAGCCCCATACGCGCAAGTCGCCATGCGTCGCGCCCTAGGATCCTGTACCTACCCATGTACGCGCGTTGGCGTCGCGTTTCGTGCTACAATGAGCTTTTTGTATGTTAGAGCTCACGATGAAATGATTGCAACTCCGCAATGGATAATGATACGCGACCAAAACATGCGGCGAATTTGAATTTACTGGATAAGTTAAGTGTTGTATGAAAGATTCTGCGGGCGCATCCGCAAAGTGACGCGCGCACATGTGAACTCACACTTATTTGATAGTCCTGGTGGTAGAGGCCTAAGGTAAGGTTAGATGCTCAAAGGTCGTAGGTTCGAATCCCGCACAAAACAATTGTTAATGTGTGCATAAACGTGGCCATTTCTCTTGGCTAAACTGTTACCTTCGTAAAACGCATACTTACCTTTTTCTTTCTTTTCTTGGCCTTCTATCTTCTTTGACTTGACAATAAGAAAAGTGTGTCGCAATCTTGCT
This sequence comes from Endotricha flammealis, assembly GCA_905163395.2. Classification (NCBI taxonomy): domain Eukaryota; kingdom Metazoa; phylum Arthropoda; class Insecta; order Lepidoptera; family Pyralidae; genus Endotricha; species Endotricha flammealis. Next base: position 23,594,476 of record LR990852.1, read on the forward strand.
GTTAATATACATACTTATAAAATGGGTACAACATAATATAATACAATACTGCTTCAAGAAAGGTCTAAGATAGGATGTATACATTTTATTGCACCATTCCTATTGGATAACACCACCTACTAGGTGGTCAGACGACCTAAACAAAGTCCCAGGAAGCCGCTGGATGTAGGCCGCTGCCAGCAGGTCGTATTGGAGGTGTCCAGCAGTGGACTTCTTATGGCTGAGATGATGATGATGATTCTTATTGGAAACGCATAGTACATCCAATGAAAGAGATGAGCAGGGCCCTAAATATGATTCAAGTTTTCTAAATATTGCGTGAAGGGATTTACTGGAATTTTTGTTTAATAGTATTCATATCTTACTATGCAATGTAATTGCAAACTAATGCATCAACATCTTTGTTGTGACACTGGTCTCCTCTTTCATTGGTTGTACTAATCATAGAATTCAAGAACTTACCGCAGAAGAGGCTGGCCATCTAACACCTGATGTATAGTCGGTGGAGATGAGATCTCCAACCCTCGACTCAATAGTAGGGATTCGCTGCCATCCTGGTTTGTCTCGCCCTCTGTTGCTATGTAACTGGTTCCAATCATAGCAAGCACTTGGACTTCCACTATCGTAGCTACAAATATTGAAAAGTGTTAATATTTTGTGAATGACAATATATTGCAATTACACTATAGACTTTCTATTTCTTAATATTTTACATATAGGTGTGCATATGAAGATCTATAATTAATAACAGGCAACCACAGACAAAAAACTCAACACTTCATAGGCGTTTTTGAAGTGAAGGGACATGTTTTTTAACCACGATCATCAAAGTATATATTAAATATTTTCATTTAATTTACTTATTATGACATTGTACACATATTAAAATAAGTAATTAAAGTTAAATATTTAAAAAAAAATAGAATATGTTATAAAAATGGTTTATTTTATTACAAAAAATTACATTTAAACGCTTGTGTATTTCTATAAAACAAATATGTTGAGCAAAAATGAAATACTTATCAAAGTGTTTTAGGAAATATAATCAGTAACGGCACATCACTAATGAAGCTATAATTGAACTGTCAAATATTAAATAAACAAATGGAAAGCCTTTAGTCTGTAAAATTGTTTTTTTTTTCCTGAGTATATTGCAAATAAAGCATTTTCTATCTATCTACTTGTTAATAATACTTGTATATTTTTTTATTTTTTTTAATGGAACAAAATAGATGTAAAAGTATCTGTGTCGTTAGATAGGTCTCTTAGACCATTGAGGGTGTGGAAAGATTATTTGATAGAATGATCCATTTGCGAATTATTTATAATATATTTAACGTGCCAAATTTCTGTTTAACATGGTGGTGTTCTTTCTAATTAGAAATCTGAAAAAAATTGTTGTAGCAGTCCATATGGTGATCCTACAAGGAAATCTATTACAGTTAAGTAGGCTCTACTAGTTACGGAGTTATAGCCAATAAACATAAAATTTATGTGAACTTTTTTTCACCTCAAAAATAACAACGGCGGGACCGGTCATTTTTTCAGTTAATCCTTGGTTTATTTTGTTTATTAACAAGGAAAGAACAAGAAAGAAAATGGTTTGATTATTGTCTTACTAAATTACAATAAACAATGTTGATAAGACAACAAATAGGCATCTACTCAGCATAAACCTTAAGGTCCATGGCGCTGGTCTTCCGCACGATTATAGGGACCATTATTTAGTGAAAAATGTCACCTGTAGTAACATTAAAGGATATTGTTATTCCGATCTTGGATATATCACATCCCCAGTGCAGGTGTTCAAAGAGCTATTCTAGTCACGGTGCGGACCATCCAGCGGGATGGACAAATATAAACAATGGATCATTATATCAAAATTGCTAGTCTGTCCGACCTATTAGTTGGCTTGTAATGTTTTATTTATATAAAAATACCCATAGTTCACCAAAGTGAAGATTGCCGGTGAGGAGTTTTGTAAATAACTAATCAGATATCGTGCAGCTCAATGGCTGTGTGTCGCACTCTAAAACAAACACGCGAGACAAGCAGCTTGTTTTCTTTCATAGTTGTACGAAGCCCTCCATAAATGTATATTTTTATTCTATTTTTATTTGCTGTTATAGCGGCAACAGAAGTAAAGTGTGATCCATTTCGAGGTTCCTAACTTATATATATTTTTTAAATACACAAAATGTAACATTATTCATTAACTATGAAAAATGATGACTAAATATTCGATTAAATAAAAAATAATTAAGATATTGTTACATATTGTGATTTTTTTTTAAATATAAGTTTGGAACATCGAAATGGATCACTCTTTACATTATATGTATAATTTCGATTGTCTAACTATCACAGTTCATGATATACAGCCTGGTGACAGACAGACGGACGGATAGCGGAGACTTAGTAATATCCGTTGAGACCCTTTGGGTACGGAACCCTAAAAATTACGATAAACCCCTAAAACATGTTTTAGCGCAGAAACATTAAGCTTATCGCCAGTCACAAAATATTTGCAAACACTTGAAGTAAGAGTCAATATTATTGCAGCAAATCAAGCGCTGTGAAGTCCACATAACATCATGCGGTGTTCAAACCATGTCGTGTTCGCTTTGCTCGTGTTACACGTGACAGCAGTTAAAGTCAAAGTTAAAGTTGACTTGAATACTGACGGTCAGTCAAAATTGGAAGTGAAAAGACCGAACTCTATAGTAGAAGGTGATATAAAATTGAATGAAATCACATTATTGCCATTCTTGAGAAGCCCTGAGAATATACGAAAGTGGGCGCGCAAGAAGAAGGAAGAAGAACAAGAAAATAACATTATAGAAGAAGATAATTCCAAAAGAGATACAAATTATTATTGACGTTGTTAGGTGTCCAAATGACGATTGTAAAATAGTTGTAAGACTATATTTTATAAGTACAGAGACGCGAAGTCAAAGTGACAGTTTTCAAATGAGACCTTTTATTTAGCACATGTGTACAGATTCGTCAATGTTACAGGGGGTTACTGTAACCATGTGGTAAGCCATTAAATGAATTGAATTGAAAATGTTATTACCAGAGAAACACGCCCACATTGTGTATCTTTAAGTTTATTTTATCTGTGAGGGTTTTTGCCCTGCAATGGGGCGATATAGACTCACATTTTTTTTTGAAAAGATGCTCAACGTATGTAGCGGCATTAAAAGATTTTTAGAGGGTGGGCAACGCGCCAGTGATACTCCCGGTGTTGAAAGGGTCCATAGGCTACGGTGATCGCTTACCATCAGGCGGGCCGTATGCTTGTTTGCCACCTTAGTGGTATAAAAAAACGTGTACTCACCGAAGGTCAAAGGAGGTATGTCCAAATCCGGCGAAAGAAGCCTGGAAGCGCATGCAGCGCCAGCATAAACCAACTCCATCTCGAGGGTGACTAGCCCTTGTCGTTGAGATGTGAAATGAGATTCCTCGTAGCCGATACATAGACATTTATAGCCGAAATGGTTTTCCTCGCTGAAAAAGAGAAAAATATTTTAACTGTTCGTCCATGAAGTTTCAATATGTATACACATGCTTAAAATGTAGACCTTACTATAAAAATAAAAAATAATTTATTTCAAGCATTATGGGCTCATGCCGTTTTAGTATTAATAACAATTTTTCTTACTATCTATATTAGTAATATTATTACTATACTACTATCAAAGACTCGTGGCTAACGGTGCCTCGGCGGCAATTTTGCAAATAGAGATTTCAATTTACTCGTCTGTCGACAAAATTGTATTAGTAAATGTCATATGTCTATCCCATTTAAAACTACTTATTATCGATAAACATACGCATCTCTAAATATATGGACATCACCCATAAACTGTGTAAGTATTTTATATTTTATTGCACCGCCTGCCGAATCTTTGTTAGTACGACAATCAATTGACTTACCTCTCCCTTTTGTTAAACTCACTGAGGTAATCTGACGCTGTCTCCAGTGAAAATATAACCTCGTTGCCAGGAACTATAAGTGCCCTTTGTGGCCAGTCCGTAGGGCTGCAAAAATGTACACAATTCACACATACTCACAATTAGGAGCAACACCACAGTCGTATATATGTACCGCTGTCTCCTGTGTAGCCAGGATCAACAACGGCGATCTCAGATTGACAATAAGCGATGAAGCTTAATGACGTCCCGGGGGAGGAACTACAGCTGTCTTGGAACTCGCAACGAATTTAATCAGAAAGATATTAGACTAGCTGATGTTCGCGGTTTTATCCGCGAAATCCTGTTATTCCCGTTTTTGGACTGATATTCGGGATTAAAACCATCCTATGTGTTACTCCAAGTTGAGCTTTACACTTGCAGTACAAATTTGGCTCTTATGACATTGTTCTTAAGAATGGAACAAAGTCCAATATGTAAAGGTTGACATGCTCTTGACTGTACCAAATTTCGAGCAAATCTATCAAGCTTTTTTTATGTGAAAGGGTAACAAATCCATACATCCTTACAAACTTCGTGTTTATATTAACTAAGAGAGGTAGGGCACTGCGGTTAATCGGCTCCGCATCTGTCTTGTACGTCTGGGGAAGGTACCTTCACCTTACATCGTATCGTAGCCCCCGGTACTGCAAGTGTCTATAGGTTACGATGATGCTTACCATCAGGCGGGCCGTATGCTTGTTTGCCAACTTTGTGGTATAAAAAAAGCAGAAGGTATAGAAAGGGTTCAGTACTCACACGTTGGCAAGCTTGGAAGTAACACTGACGTAAGTGCAGTTATAGTGCATGCACGGTACTTCGGCTTCACCCTCGTCAACGACGTCCTCAACATCATTTTCAGATGACAACTGGATCAGTCGCTGAAAACAAGACATTAATTTATTTATTATAATATCAAGCTGATCGCCAACTTTCAGTAATTGGAAAGACGCCACAAGAAGGACAATTTAAATTTTAGTTAAACGAAGCTAAATTCGACTGCAGAGGCATAGTTTTATTAGAATGATCCATGGCTACCTTCAGACTAGGCCCATGCCCATGCAAGCATTTTCACAGTCAAAGCGTTAAATACATTGAAATAATTATTTCGCTTGCTCGCAGATGCGCTTGGATTGCTATTCATTTTAGATATTCGCTTCGCCAGATGTGTGTTATGGTTTGAAGGTTTTATTTTACCAATTTTTTGTGTTTATTTCTTTTTTTTAAGTACAAATCACACAGATTGAGCTAATCCCAAAGTAAGTTCGAGATATATATATATATATAAAGATAAACATCCAAGCCAATCAGAAAAAGTTTGTTTTTCATCATGACCCGACAGGGATTCGAACCCGGAACCTCCTGAGTGGCGAACCGGCATGATAATCATTACGCCACGGAGGTCGCCAAATTTTTAGATTGCAACGATTAATCAAATGTTTAATAATGGCTGATTCCACATCATTACAAAGTAAATTATGGATAGAAAAAATCTCTAGGATTGTGCATTCACTTTCGTAAATTCTCTACCACTAAAATAGTGTTTTCACTTCTCATGCTCTGAAATTGCTTATTTGTGCAGGATATAGGCTGCACAAAATCGATTTTTGTGCACAAGTGCATAAACGTCTACTTATAAATGTATCTGATATTAGGACAAAGAAAATGAGCCATACACAATAAAAAGTTCGATTGTTGTATTTAATTATATTGATATGCGTTTATGGAGCTTATACAACCGTGAATAGCACAACACACGCCCATCGCCCATTACAACTGCGCAGCGCGTCCTTGTCAATCGGTAACTGTGAAGTAACCGAGCGCGGGGCGAAGCGTATTCAGCGGGAGGCAGGGAATGTCCATATTGTACGCTAGTACTATTTATTTCATTACTATCAGTCTCGGATAAAATGGTTCGTTTTGTGCACTTGTTGTAAAATCTACTATTTATGTTCTCTTACCTTACGGAACGGTGGCTCCAGTATGAATGGGTCATAACGTTTGTGACACTTGACTTTTGGTACTCCGGCCATCGCGTAAACTGTGACACTATCCTCCGGCTGAGCTGTCACGCTGCGGGGATCGAACTCCAATACCATCCATGATACGCTGGCGGGGAACAATACCCTACACACAAAATATTTTACTAAAAATAATGAAATTCAAATTGTAGGTATGTACTGAAAACTTGGAAAATAATAGTAAATTACCTCACATAAGCTAAAATTTACTTTTAATATACATATTTACGCTTATGTCTATAGCTATGTATGAATTGGTACAGTTGACCAATGAAATGGGTAACCAGGGCAGGGTAGAGGACTAAGAACAAAGATTTTTATGCTAATAACGTAAACGTCGTCTTTTTAATTACATAGAACAATATGAATACTATTGATAAATAAAATTGGAGCAAATCCCTTCACGCAATATTTAGAAAACTCGAATCATGTTTACGGCCTCTTTCATTGGCGGCCTGTACTTCAGTTGGAGGAGCACTCGGCCAGATTTCAAAAGATCGTGAGTTCAAAACCCACCTGGGTGAATTTTTTCTTAATAAGCTTACCTTATATTAGACACACAGGCGGGTTTGTATGGATGGTCACTCTCGACCCAAGTGTAGAAGTGCGTAGTACTGGCTGAAGGCTCATCAACAGGCAGTAGCAGGTTCATGGCTGCCACATGCGGAAGCAACTTGTGTATCATCTCCAACTCTTTTATCACACTCTGGAAAAATACAGGAGAAATTGACAGGATTCTCTGGGATGCTGAGAATTTCTTGGGTACGTGTATGAAATATTTCTTTTCTAAAAAAGATGAGTAAAAATACAGAGATCCAGTAACTCCTTTTCCTATTCCTATTGTGAAATTTTGAGGAACTAAATTTTCATTACGAAAGGCGACTTTGTCCACGTAAATGAAGATAACTTGTTTCCTGATATCCGATTTAAATTAAATAAAGCCTATATTTTTCTCCAAATCAAGCTCTATCTTCCTGTGTAAACAGCATTAAAATCCGTTCAATAAGTACGAAGATTTTAGTAGTTAGAACGGGAAACCGGCAAGTTTAGTAATGGTGGTTAAATTCTCATTCCGTTTAACTGCGCGAGTCGCAGTGCACGCACGCCGTCTACCTGATAGTTTTACAATCAAGCAGGCATTTCTGTTTTTGTGTGCCTTGGAGACACAAATCTATCTATAAATCAAAAAGTATTTATAAATATTTATCAGCTATCTAGTATCCATAGTACAAGCTTTGCTTAGTTGGGACTTGATGGCGTTGTGTGATTTCTCCAAGAATATTTATTATTTATCTATATCTATCATGATGATTAGTTGTATTTACCTTAGAATCGTCCAGTCCTTCAAGGCTGGCAAGGGTGTAAGGCAGTAGGGTATTAATTACTGGTGAATGCTGTAGCACTGCCGCATTCCTCCTCAGGTCTTCAGCTGTCAGCTCGTTGCGAAGACCACAGAAGAGATCAGCTCCTCGTTCCATCACCGTTGAAGCCACTCTCAAGGTCATTGCTCTTAATGTCGAGATGAGAGTATCGGGACTCTCTAGAGGATTCTGGAGTTTTGTTGAGCTGAAATAAGTTTAGTATAGAATAAATAAGTAATATAATAAATTAATTTATTGTACACAATTTGCACTGCGCCACCTGGTCCCAGAGTAAGCTAGGCCCAACCTGCTTGTGTTATGGGTGTGTATTATTATTGTAAATATATACTTTTAATACATAGAAAACACCCAGACTCGAGAAGAAACATAAATGCCATCACATAAATGTTTGCCCTGATCGGGAATCGAATCTGCGAATCTGCTCTGGTGCCGAAGGTAGGATCACTACCAACGCACCGTCAAATATAATATAATATGTGATATCAAAGCAACCATGGTTTATGAGGGAGCGCAATGGCGTCGTTATAAGTCAAAGCTGAAGACGCAAATTGTGCAACAACGATTCTAACTTGTATTTTGTTGGGCATAAATAAGTACTCCCCTCTCGATAGCGTTGTTTGACTATTTGCCACATTAATTTGAACCTTATTCTGCAGACATAGAGTTCAAAACGATGTGGAAATTAAAACTACTCACCCATAGTATATAAGGCATGGTATCTGTCCCCTTGCTAGGGTGGTACCGTTGAAACTAAGAGAACAGGAGGAAAACTTGAAGGTAGTTCCATCGGGACCCTTCACAGATGGCAGACCGCAGTCACCGTTTGCCGTCCGACCCCCTTGGTTGCACAGGCGAATAGCATATCGGAGGTCCTCCTGTAACAGAAGCAGGATTATTAATAAACTAATCAGAAAATAAAATGAAATAAAATTCGCAATTTTTCCTTTATCTTTACTTTAAGACGTTGCTTTGTACCAAATTTCACGTTTCTGAGTTTACGGGAAGTACCCTGTAGGTTTTAATTCCCTTGCGAGTGTCGAAAATGCGGAATAAACGGCTGTATCTTTTGATTGCGTTGGCTTAGAAGTTTTTTTTTTTTCACAGCTCCTAGAGATAGTAGACCTGAGTATTTGATATGAATTTCAACTTTATACCTCCATGCGTTCCAGAGAAAAAGGGTCATGACAGACAGACGGACAACAACGTGATCTTATAAGGGTTCCGTTTTTTCCTTTTGAGGTACGGAACCCTAAAAATAAAGTCATCATCAAACATCAAAGTTTGAATAATATGATTAATGCATACTTACAAACTATATGTGAAAATGGTGCAAACTGTATTTATTTCAATAAATAAAATACTTGGAGAGAACTGGTGCCCGTGATAAGATAAATACCACCTGTATTACAGGTCACAACAGGAAAATTTTACAAAACTTAAAAAAAAAATACAAATCCAGGTAGGTACAAGGTATACATACAAAAATTAAGTACTAAACGCGGAATGTCAACTCAAATAGCGCTCGATAGGTACAACACAACATTATAATCAAGTCTTAAATGTAAAATAGGTTGGTGTTGATGAAACGCAGACCACTTCCCCAAGACATTCAAGATGTGACTCAATGACAATAAAGATAGTAAATTTTTTGGCACAAAACATAACAACTGCATTAAACTGTTTGTAACAGTTATAAACTTCGGAGCACCTTTAAAGTACTGAGATTACTGACCTTCAATGCCACGGGTCTCTCGAACTTGATCTGCACCATGTCGTGCTGGCAGTCGATAGAACTGAAGGTACCATGTGCTACTTCAACGCTGACCCAGCAGTGACCCGGGTCAGCCTCCTCGCATGTCGGACGAAGCTGATGATCACAATTTTTGTTTTTTTTAAAATGTCGCAAACAGTAAGTCTACAATTTGACTCCTTTGGATAAATGACACAATAGACTGTGGGGACTGAAATAGACTTACAAATAAGTCTTCTTCCTTTCGAGTGCTTCCCGCAATAAGTGTCAACTGAGGGTAGCTGGTCACTGACTTTACGACTGCTATCTATTGACAACAGTCGAGTCCGACAGCTTAACGAACTTAAGTACGAACTTACGTACTAACGTCTTTGGCCAGGTTTATAATAATAATAATAATAATAAAATAATAATAAAAACGTTTATTTTCTCTCCACAATCATAGGCTTAGGTGGTAATTTAACAAGACATATAAAACAGTTATTAGACAGGGAGAGACTGGAGCCTGAACTAAGCCGAGGCCTGTATCTCAGGGCACCAGGACCCCCCTCCTCGAAAAAGGATAATACATAAATAGTAGTACTTATTGTTAGATGGCAAGTACATAACCAAGTACGTTTATATTAACACTACTTAGAGAGTTTTAATTTTAATTTTGATAAACAATAAATTAAACTAATAAACAAAACCAAAGAAATAAAAAATAAAAAATAAAATAAAAATAAAACATTCTTAATAGGGATGTTTCCTACTATGGGTTTGTGAGTGTGTGTGTGTGTGTTTGTGTGTGTGTGTGTGTGTATGTGTGAGTGTACGACTGTGTGTGTGTGTGTGAATACAAAATTGAGTGATAGTACTGCATTAGCATGAATAATTGTTCTATTGGGAGAAGATATAATATCAATATCAATATCAATACTATGTTATTGGCAGGATTAGGTTTTCGGTATCAATATAGTTTAGGTTCTGAAGATATGCACTGACCTTTCGTTTACAGACATACTTGGTGAATGGGAATAGATCAAGGGTTTTATGTAATTTATTGTAAGTAAACGGACCGATGAAACAGAAAAAACGATGAGAGAATTTGGTTTTGAGTGGGGTAGTAGGGATAACAAGGTGATTGCGTCGAGTGACGGCTAAGGAGGGGATGTATTTTGTTGAGGAATGTTGTTTAATAATGGTATAAAGAATGAACAGTTGGCGAACAGATAGAACTTGGCAGTACTGGTAAAGGTCAAAGGTGGGAAAAAGGAAAGGTTTCGAAGAGCACACCTTTAATAGGGCCCTCTGTGCTCGTTCTAATTTTATGAGGGTAGATTTGGCACAACCTGCCCAGGAAGTTATGCAGTAGATTAGGATAGACTGACACAAAGCTACATATAACATCTTAATTATGTGAGGTGAAGCAACGGAACGCAGTTTTCTGAACACAAACATGAGCTTTCTGATCCTTACGGCAGTATTGCTGATATGCTGCTGAAAGTTCAACCGGTTATCAATAGTCACTCCCAAATACTGATAGGAAGAGGAAGAAGATAGGGTAGGGCAGGAACAAGAAGTAGAATTGATACTACCATGGTTGTGAGCAATAAGTGACTGTGCGGGTGATAAATTTAGGGGGAGATTGTAGATGGAAAATACCATATATTTTGTTTTTATAGGATTAAGCGTCAGGAGGTTTTGTCGTAGCCAGCCAGAGACTGTATCGAGACCAGATTGCGCGAGGGAAAATGTCTTTTCCCATGTATTAGCAGAAAAGGTAAGGGAGGTATCGTCCGCGTACGATATTATTTTACAACTGGGAAGTTTTAGGGAGCAAAGGTCATTAATGTTACACCAGGAAGAGAGAGGGTCCCAGAATACTTCCCTGGGGAACTCCGTATTCGAGCCTAAGGAAGGAACTACGTATGCCGTCAACCACCACACATTGACTACGCTCAGTTAGGTAACTACGAAATAAAGATAACTGATTTCCACGCACTCCTATGGTCTCCAGCTTGGCCAAAAGGATGGGAATGGAGACCGTGTCGAACGCTTTCGCTAGGTCCAGAAAGATCGATAGACATTTGCTCCCCCCGTCCAAACCCCTGACCACATGATCGGTCAGTTCATGTACAGCATCGGCCGTAGAGCGACGGGATCTAAATCCATACTGACCAGGGGACAGTATGGACTTATCCTCAAGATATTTGACAAGCCTTTTATTTATAAGACGTTCAAGGATCTTGGACAGGGAGGAGAGGACAGAAATAGGGCGGTAGTCGTTTGCACAGGCACGGTCCCCAGCCTTGAATACCGGGTGCACCAGAGCCTTTTTAAAGGAGGACGGAAAGCAGCCGCTAGCCATGCTCATATTGCAGACGTGAGTGATGGGACCACTTAGGATCTTTAAATTTCGTTTGAGAAGAGAGGAGGGGATATTGTCCCAACCCACCGCACAATCATCTCTTAATGAAGCAATTATTGACTCGACCTCGTCGACGGTAGTCTCGAAGAGGACAAATGAGTACGGAACTGCATTGGGAGGAGAGGAGTTTATGTTAGTAGGAGTAGTAGTAGAGGAAGGGTTTGGGGAGGGTGTATTAGCACGTAGGACTTCTGCATAGGACTTCCCTATTGTAGCAAAGAAAGAGTTAACATGCTCAACCGATTTCTGGGGCGTATCCTTAGATATTAAAAGGTCCTTATTAGACGAAGCATTTTTGTTTAGGTTGCCAATATCCTTAATAGCGTCCCATATCCTTTTTGAGTTGGTGCCAGCCAGAGAAAGCAAATTGGTACAGTATTGTTTTTTTATCTTTTTTAACAGAGAATTACAAAAGTTCCTATATCTAAAATAGGTTGTACGGAGCATATCGTTTTCGGGGTTGTTTTTTAATCTCTTATGCATCTTGTCTCTGTTGTGTATACATCTTAAAAGTCCAGGGGTGATCCAAGGTCTAGAAATTTTGCGGCGACGAGAAGGAGAAAACTGCTTGGAGTTCAAAGAGATTGCAGTTTGAAGCATAGTGATTAAATTATCAGCGGCAGATTCAGTGTCAGTAGCTGTGTATATGTCAGAGAAGTCAGAACTTTTTAGTGTTAGTGAGAGACCTTCATAATCGATTCTGGAAACTATACAACGGGGAGCCATAGGTTTTTTTAGGTCTAGAGAGAGAAGCACTGAATTGTGGTCAGTTACACTGGATGATAGGACAAAGGTTTGGGCAGAGAGAGGTGACTTCATTAAGACATGGTCAAGACAAGAGGAGTTGCGAGTAGGAAGAGAGTGGGCTGGAAGAAGGCCATGAAATGCAGTGGTGTTTAGGTAATCTTCAGCAGCCGGGTCTGTGTTATCAGGGGAAATATCGATGTTTATATCACCCATTATTATCAGATTAGTGTAGGACTGGAGTGAGTCGAGTAATGTGTTTAAGGACATGGTAAACGTAGAAGGATTACGAAAGGCACAAGGACGATAAACAGCAAGTATGGCAGTGTCATTATTAATTTTAATCAACAAACAACTAGCGTCAGAGACGTTAGGTTCGGACACTGATACTCCAATAAGAGAATTGTGATAGTACACAACAACACCGTCATTCTGATTAGAGGGGTTAGACGAAGAGGCAAGGCAATAACCAGGTAATATTGGGATAGTTGGGTTGCGCTGCAGCCAGCATTCTGTTACTATAATAACGTCGGGTATCACTGTTAAGTTACTAAGGAGTATATTAAAGCTATCAAAGTTAGCGGAAAGGCTCCGAATATTTTGTGTAAGAATAATAAAAGATTTCTTGTGCGCTGAAAGGTAGCCGCTCACAGCACCCGGGTCACAAGATAAGGAGCTCGAACTCGACACACTGTCGATGTTGTGCAATAATGAATCGTTACAATTGAATTTTGAATTGTGTAAAATTACGTATCAGGGTAAAGTACAGATAATAACATGTAAATTGAGTGAGCCTATAGGAAGGGGAAACCGGAGTTATAGCTAAACTTGACGTTAGGATGGGAGTTCGGGCAGGGAAAAGTGAGCCTGAGGGAAGCAGTAGGAGAAATGTGATTGTGAAAAAGAGATGCCATGGGGAGATATATATATATCCAGTAAACGCATACGCAGTTTTTGTACGCATACGAGTGAGGGGGTAGAAAAGAAATATAATGCGTAATAAATGTGTATAGAGAGGGGACTGTGTGTTATGTGTGTAATAATGTGTGTATTTGTATAGAAAAACTATTGTGTTCATGGTGAATGTAAAAGTGTAAAATATGTAAGAAGACCCATTATAATTATAATTACTATGTTTTACCTTACTATATAAATAAATGAAATTAAAATAACAAAAAGACTTCAGTTTTTTGAGACAAGTCCCGACAATTGCTCCTCAGAGGTAACCACAACAAACTTCTCATTATCGGCCTTACGCAGCAGCACACGTCCGTTGGCCGTCCAGCAATGCTTATAGTTTTCCGCCTTAGCGAATTCCCGTGCCAGGTAGTAGAGGTGACGGGCATGCCTGGTGAGGTGTTCCGCGATATATATAGGCTGTGATTGGCTGCCCCCATCCGGACCCAATACACTGGATGAGAGTTTATTTTTACTCCGCCTGTTGTAGTCTCTAAAGGCCTTCAAAACTTTGTTCTTCAGTAGGACGGAGTTGAGGGTGACAATGATTGTTTTGGTGTTGGGTTTCGACGAGACGCACCGAATATCGTAGAAATTAGCAGAAGAAACATCAACATCGAGCTCCTTGAACACTAGGGAGCTCGCTAATAGTAGATTGTCTTGTGACTGGTTTATTAACGGGATGTTACGTAATTCCAAAGTGCTTGAGCGAGAAAATCGACTCAGTTCCTCCTTTTCTGCGTCAATTTTAGATAATCGCTCCATACAGTCTTTACTTTTTGTCTCTAAATTGTTGAACTGCACCGTTAAGTCGTCATATTTCTCGGAGAGGAATATAATTGATTTTTCCATCTCAGTGTTTGATGCGATAATATCATGGTTTTGCTTCATGATATCCATCATGGAGGCATGGATACTGGATAATTTGGAGTCAGTTTCGTTTCTCCACTCCGATAAGGAATTTATAAAAGTATCTAACTTAGATTCAATCGAAGTCTCATTTACACCGCCGCATTCACATCGACGACGTTTATTATTGCGATGAATAATATTTAAGTCTATTTCCGAAGGGCTATTATTGTCTGTACTTGTACTTAAATTCGGTACTGATCCATATTGTGACTTTTTAGGAGTATGTGTCATCATTATTACAGCGAGAAAAAAATATAGATAAAGAGCGTAGGCCTATTTATTCCGTCGGCAACCGAGTTAAACTTGAGACAGCCTTAGTTGAGTGAGGGAGATAGGCCTAGTATATCGCTGCGTCTGCGCCGGGCGGGACCGGAGCGCCAGGTAACAGGTAGGAGGCGTACAAGTTAGTGTGAAGCGTAGAACCGTATAACTATCCCGCTCACTCACATATGATGCCTCACTATCTCACTCGATACTGGTTCGTTGATGTCTTGTTAGGGTATGCTCGCCTGGTACTTCAACACTATTTGTTCACAACCGAATTTTTAGAATAATATAGATTTAATTTAATTAGTTAAAGCACAAAACACGTCCGACCGTACAAAAATCCGAGGGGGGAAGCTAACACAACAAAAACTGATGGTAGGAAAAAATTGTGACGATTCGAAATAACTTGTAATATGCCTATTAGAACAAAAATATTTAAATTTTACTTTAGAGCCATCAAAAATGGTAAAACTCACCCGAAGATCTTGAAGCAGCTCCAAAGTGTATTCATAATTCCCCAATCCACTATACACTGCAGCTCCGACCAGCATAACACCAGCTCGATCCACAGTGAAGCATATAGCGTCAGGGCTACCATTTCCAGTGTTCCAGGCACGCTGTTGATTGACCCTCATGAACCGCGATGGAGTCACCAAATGCTTTACTGTGTTCGCATCTGAATCCTCCTGCGTATAAGAACAAAACTTTGAAAGACAAGTCATGGTGATAAATCGCGCTTCTTATTCTCATGTTAGAGTAAAATCTACAATTTACGAGGAGTAACAAATACGCTCAAATAGCTACGTTAATAAATAAATAAATTCTACACAACTCACACAGCGTCACCTGGTCCCAAATTAAGCTAGGCTGAACCCGCTTGTGTTACGGGTACACCCAAACTCGAGAACAAACACAGTTGCATCACATAAATGTTTGCCGAGAGTGGGAATCGAACGACCAACGCACCACCGGGCTGTCAAATTAATCGTTAATATTGCTTTTCAGAAGTCCCTTACCTTTACGTTGGTAGCGCTGTAAGACAACTCAGCAATAACTCTAGCAGTTAACTTGCAACAGAACTCTGCCAATTTATCGTTTTGTTGGATCTCGCCATGGTCGTGGGGTTGGCCACACTGCCTTGTCATCATCTGCTGCTTTATTGGGATCATCACGATGTCCAGAAGCTTGGGGATCACGTCTAGGAGATGCCAATCCATGTGGCTTGATTTGTCTGTTGCCTGTGTGGGGATTTTTAACGTTTGTTTAGAATTTTAAGGAACATAAAGTGAGTGGCAGAATAGCAATTTTAAAGTTAATGACATATTTAAATTTTAGCTGTCATTATCAAAATAAAGCATATAAAAATGAGGCTATTTATCTAAGGTACCTACAATGAAATTACAAGATGAACGCACGCTGCAGACTGCAAAGTGCCACCGACTGCAGTGTTTGCGCTTGGAATCACTTTCATAGTGATTCATAGAAACTAGTATGTCGCTTGCAGTCTGCAGCGTGCGGTCCGTCTTGGAAGTCACCTTTAAGTGTTATTCGTTTGTGTAATTGCCAATAGAGAACATTACTTCATTCAATAAAGCCTTTCGATTTATTCTGTATTCTGAGTATGTATTCTTATAAAATATGATTGGTGCTGGATAAGTGATATATAGCTGAATGTATACGATGAATAGCGATGGATACGGACCCTTTGAGCATCTCTATGGTTGGCGCGGGGCGGGATAGGAGGCGGCTTCTGATGGGACGAACGGGGAACTGTCGCCGACTTGGATGGTACATCCTTCATCACCTTTATAGCAATAATAAATATTTTTAAATGACTATAAAATTAAGCCGGCTTAACAATTGTATGATTGCGTGTGGCACGGGAGTTTGAAAATACTTTGTACCTTCTTCATACCTTTCAATAAACTCTACAAAAGAAACGCTCCTTTTTCTTCTTCTTTTCGAGTCAATGACACTCACATTTTATATTCAAATTGACCAGTACTTGGTTACGGCAACATTTTTGTCTGTTGGGCACAGTGGGCAAGAGAAGCGCACAAATATTTGAAACTGAGTATAATATTTGAGACTGAAATTTTCTAAAGAGATTTGTTTTGTGTAGGTTTTGAGGCAGTGTTTTTTTATTATGGCCACTAACGGTGCTCTCAACAACAACAGAATAATTTATTCCAACATACTAGCGTGACAACAAAAATGTAAGAAATCACGGTCCACGGTATAAAGTGACTATTGCTAGTCACTCATCCACCATGCCTATCAAACATAATAGTTTCTACTTCTTTAAGAGTTCTGATTATTGATCTACGCATGCTGCGTTTGCCTTTATTTGGGTCTATATTCTATTTTCAATTTGTTGCTTGTTATTATTATGTATAGAGACCTGTTGGCAAACCATAATAAATAAATAAAATAATGATTACCTTGCTGTCTGGTCGTCTGTTTTCGTTCATTATAATGTGATTCTGCGTCACCGGTACCACATATTGTAACACGTCTCTTAAACTTTTGGACGCGCACATTGCCGCGCAGACCGCCGTCAACTCGCGAACTTGCGATGGGGGAACAATACCGTCCTGATGATTACAATACAAAATAGGGATTTTATAAGGTAAAATAAATAATATCATAAACCCAATTAAATCTTGAAATTAAAAAAATTTAAAATGTATTTTATCTAAATTTCTATTAATTCTCAAAGGATTATAATATATTTTATAATATGTAAAGATAAGTCGGGATTAACTATACCTTAACATTGAACAACAAGAAGCATAGATGATTCCATTTGAGAGTAGGCGTCGGGAAGAAAGCATGAAAACACGTAGTTATTGTATCGTGTGCTTCTTTCAAAATGGCGTTTGTCATCTCCAATGCAAATTGCACGTAGCATATTCTTTGCGCTTTAGTTTTACCAGGTTTGCGCGGCAACATTGCGCAAGTAGGCGTGGCCTCCGCCATTATACTTTGTATGAAGTTCCTGGTCTCGGCTATAGTATCAAAATATGACATGTATTCGTGGGAATTCCTTCTCTTATTCTGTTGAGGGTATACCTCAATAATATAGGACTTAACGAGTCTCAAGCTAGCTCTGATAACATATACCAAACGCTTTTGATGCTTCATAGTTGTTAGTTTTTGATAATTTATTGGTATTTGTCCGTTTGTATCTAATAATATTTCTTTGAATGTCTGCCAGCTCCATTGGAGAAGAGTTATCAGGGATTTGAAGCATTGCACAGAGACCTTTCTGGATAGATTACTTGATAGATTGAAAACTGGTTCTCCGTAATCTACGCATCGGATGGTGACTGCGTGTTCAGAGCCCACTAGGTTGTATAATAAGCACGGTATTTGGCCAGCGTTGACGTCAGTGCCATTGTTAGATTTCTTTGAGGTCTTGAAGTGGAATCCGACCTCCTCGTTGATCACCATAGGTTGGCCAGAGGAGCCGCAGTCCGATGATGGCCCGTTGATGCATGCCCATGCTACATACCATCTATTAGCCTGGAAAAAATAATTACAGTTTGACTAAACGTTTACTTCTTACTCAGTCTAATATCTGATTAATAACAGTGGAAGAGTCTAGCTACTACTATGAACTAGTCGTGGCTCGTGAATTGATGGGTTGGCTCGCGCCAGACATATGGCGCTATGCATTATACAATGAGTGACAGAGCCTAATACCCATTCTGCTTCGTATTCCTTTCTTTCTTTTTCATCCCTTCATAGGTGGATAACGTATCCTATTATCATCGTGGATGGCCTTGTGCAGCGGTGACTACTTATCACCAGGTGACCAACCAGCTCATTTGTGTTGCTGTCATAAAAAAAAAACAATCTCAATGTCACTCCCGCTCAATTCCTATTTTGTATGAGTGAGACAGCGATTAAGATTGACTCGTGTCAACTTACTTACTAACTTGAACAAATTTTCTTACAATTTTTTGTACTATGCGTGTGTGAGTGAAGTAACAAATAAATGTTTTATCTATCTAAACACATTATAAAATGGATAATAATAATAATAAACTTACCGCAAGTGGTATAGCGGTTTCAAACAGCACAGGGAAGCGATCCCTTGGCGCGCATTCAAAAACGACCTCTTCACTCTCCGCCAATAGTTCCCCGTCGCCTTCTTGGTCGCCGCCTTCAGTGCCGATGTCGAATAGCTTGATCTTAGCCGTATAGTCACCGCGACCACCAAACAAGCCATAACCACCTTGGAAACATACGTTATTTAATACTACAAAATTTAAAGCTCATCACTTTACTAAACTTTCGTGTAAAAAAAAACTGTTAAGTGTATGTCGGGCCACACACAGTGAAGGGTTTCGTATTTGATATGCTTCGCTTGCTTGCAAATAAGTCCAATATCATATTTCATGACATTTATAAGTTCAGCATACTACTACCATGATTTTTCAAATTTTCTAAACAACAGACTTTCGAAGAATGAAGGGGTTCACAATAAATGTAAATAATTCCGAAACGAATCATTGTATCGAAAAATTATCTTCCCACACCCTCGATGTTTTAAAGGCCTTGTAGCGGGAGCGATGGCGATGTGCTCGACCGCCACAAAGGGAAGATCTTCCGGCCAGGCTGGGTGTCATGCCTGGGGAACCGCGGCTCCGACAATGTATGTGTCGGAGGTTGTATATGTATCTCCATATCGTAGAAACTTCGATAGCGCGATTCAGGATTTCTAAGTGTCGTCGTATATGACGTCATGTGTTCGCATTGTGAACTTTTTCTTCACTCTGTAGTTCTTCTGTATGGCGATAGATGTCGCCACAGCCTATCTAACGATACCGCACAACATATAGGGGAGGCACCGAAAAATTTGTTTTTTTTAAATTTGGTTGCAGCACTTTGTTGGCATTATTAATAAGAGTAGTGCATACATACCAAATTACAGCTCACAGTATGTTTTTTGACCCAAAAAACGGACATCTTAATTTTAAACGCTTATTCGATAGAACAAATCATTTTAAAACTACGAGTAAAACTCCCGTGTTCCAAAACTACATACATTTTGAGTAATAATAAAAGAGATTTTCTGGGAAATTTTTAAAATATTTATGGACAATTCATACAGATTGAGCTAGCCCCAAAGTAAGTTCGAAATTTGTGTTATGGGATACTAACTCAACGATATTATATTTTATAACAAATACATATATAGATAAACATCCAACTGACTGACTGACTGACATCGTAATGTTTTGCCGGGCAGTGATTTTCATACATTTTAGGAAGGAAATGAAATGAAACCGTTTATTCAGAAATTAGATCTTCACAGGCACTTTTTCTTGTCATCTACAACTTGTACATTGGAATCGCTGCTTTTGAAGGAAAACAGGCGGTACTTTCCAAGCAGGTGTAGCACAAAGCACTATTATAATTAGGTATTTAAGAATTACCTAGAATGATATCCGTGTCGCTCATAAATCGTATGGCTTCCACCGAATGTCCGGAGTAGCCCCATCCGCCGCCGTGACTGTCGAATCGATTCACAGTCAAATATTCATCTTTGAGAGGCGCCATCGACGAGCTATGGTCCCTCTTGCCATCAGCCTGACTTAGCCTAGAAAAAAAAGGTTAGAAATAACTAGAGAAACTGCAATTTTACCTGAGTACCATAATATAATATGGATGGATGACAGTCGTTAAGCCAAGTCGGTGGCCTTAGGGCGGTTTGAAAACAGCGGCCTCTGCCAATCCGCATTGGAGCAGCGTGGCAGAGTACGCTCTAATCACCTTCGATTGAAGGGAGACCCGTATCCCAGCAGTGGGATGATTATGGGTTGATATGATGATGATAATGATAATATAATATGGCTTATGGCTATTTTATATGTGTAACATATAGAACTCAGAAATCTGCAGAAATAGGGTTGAAAATCCCGAAGTTCTATTTTAAAATAATCATTCATATAACATGTATGGGAAACATTTCTTAGTTCCCAGATGTATACATACTTCCACACTAGCACCCTATCCCGGCATAGCGCGGGTTTAAAAAAAAAAACATATTATAGCCTGTGTCACCAGGGGATAGTTTATGTCATACTATACTATACCCAACGGTAAAAGAATTTTTCAAATCCCTCCAGTAATGAAATGAAATTAAATCGTTTATTTCAGAAATTAGACCTTCACAGGCACTTTTTCTTGTCATTTACAATTTGTATATATGTATTAAGAAAATAAACTACGTTATATACTATCACCATTTCGGACTCAAGCAAAATGGCCACCGGTAAAAGAAATGGCGATAGAAACCCGGTTATGGCCTTTTTTGTCATTTAGCATTTTTTTTCTTTCACTCGTTTGTTACAATGTATAAGTACATTTATAAGAATAAATAAAATACAGATCCATGTACATACAGAAATCAAGCACTCAACGCGGGACGTCGATCCAAATAGCGCTATGGTCAAATCCTAAATATGTCGAATATGTAGATGTTAATAAAGCGAGCAGACCAGTCCCCCAAGATGACAACCACAACTGAGTATTAGTAGTAGTATTAGTAATTTCGGAGCCTATTCAATTCAAACAAACAATCAAATCTTTCTTCTTTATTACCCTATGCTATACTATTAGTACTTATAGACAGAGTTTTAACATTTGACAATTCTTAATAGAATATTTCATTAAAAACAGAAGCTAAAATACGTTACTTACTCATGTGCGTAGTTCAGCGAATCGAGGCATCCCAATAAATGCAAGGCCGCGTGCATCCTAGTGACCGAGTGGCCCGGTGTAATCGGGATCGCCAGTTCTTGGTTCAAAACCGACATGTTGGACAAGGCCACTGAGTCAGCCGGCTTCTCATTGTTCATCTGGAAGTAAAGTTGGCACTATTTTTTCATTTATTTACTAAAAATACATTTAACAAAATGAACAAATTTTAATTATCACAAAAACCCTTAGGTCCTGCTTTGATAATAAAGGGGATAGTTGGGATCAATCCAAACATGACCCCCTAAAGACACAATCACACAGCGCCACCTGGTGCCAAAGTAAGTTATGATATGGGTACCAGACGCGGATATATTATTGTAGATATATAGATGATACATAGCTTCATTAATTCTATGACATACCTTCAAGTCCAACGTCTCCATATTCTTGAAATCTTCCAAACGCTTCATACATCCATAATTGGGATACTCATACTCAGCTTCCAAGGAATACATGTCAGGTTTACACTTTTGTTGTTTATTAGAATCAAATGTCAGTATATTGTAACATTTCATTACTCGCATCTGCGGTGAGAAGCACCATAACACGTCATAGTGCGGGTCGAGACAGGTGAGTGTGTTCACGAAGTCAACCTGTTCGGATCCCGTCCATGGAGTGCAATTGCCGTCGTTCTTGTTCACCGTTATGCATTTAAACGTGTGCTCTGGTCGGTTTGGTAGGATCACTGGAAAGATAAATTAGGTATCATTATTTCTTAAATTTTAACACTTTAGACGCTGTTGTAACACCTGTGTTAGCATCATAAGGTTCTCCAAATATAATCTTTCACTACTAACAGGGACTACTAACAAGAAATGTATACTTACCAATACTATTCGCATTTGCCATAATAGTGGAGCTGAAGAGGAATTCCGGTTTTATCACCGCCTGAGAGACTTGGATGAACGTCTGGTCCCCAGTTGCCATCACACCGGTAGCTGCAAAACAAATAAATGGATAGCGCTGTATTTAGTTAAGTAGATACTTAAAAAGTTTTTTTTTTTATTTATTACTAAGGTGGCAAAAAAGCTTACGGCCCGCCTGATGGTAAGCGGTCACCATAGCCTATGGACGCTTGCATCACCGGGGGCACTACTCGCGCTTTGCCGATCCTGTAAAAATCTTTTTGCCCCTTTTGAAGAACCCCATTTTACAGTCCAAAGAAAAGACCTCGATATTTACATATTTACAAGTCTTGGTTTTACCTAAGATCTCACGGCTTTTTGTAGTGGAAGGATTGTGTTACATTTCAATATTTTTGATGGTATTATAATTTCAAAAGAGCAAGTGCTAAGTTCCTTCCATTTTCTCTAAGTAGAAATCTGCCGTCTGAACTGGTGATAGGAGAATGTTGTGACAGATTCGGAAGACTTTAACATATATAATATAAAATTTTCTAAGTCAAAGTTAGCTCGATGGCGTCGCTGTGTGTCGCGGTCTAAAACGAACAAGTTAATCAGCGTCGACCCTACTCAATGTTTGGATAGGTTTCGTTATCGCGCTTCTGAGTGCTTCGGAAGACTACTTAAGACGTCGGACAAGTAGAATTTCAGCTGTACCGATGATGGGCTAAGATTATGTAGTTTTTAGACTAAAAGAGGCAAACCTTTGGAGGCGTGTCGTGGGCCAAGGCAAGCCACGCGCTGCGGCGTCGCGTGCCAGATTAGTGACCGCTCGTTGCGCGATATTTCTTCGCTACGTGGACGACCAAGTGCCCCTTTCTGTTGACAAAAACATGTTTTTTAATACTAATAAGTATATAATCAAAATATTTTTTTTTTCATAAATAAAACACTTACAATTTTAAATTACTATATATTAGGGGGAAACCCCAGAGTATTCCATCTTATCAGCAGCATTATTTATGTCTCGGGAGGTGTACGACGCCATCTGTCGTTCAAATTTGGGAGCATCGAACTGTCCTCGAAGTTTTTTTTTCGACCCTGCATTGAGTGGGTAGGTAGGCCCTCGCGAGCACTTAGACACGTCACTTACAATGAATCTGTATCAAGGTGGTACGTTTTGGTCCGGGCGGGAAATTAAAATTTTTTGTGGGATTTTACAAATTGTATCTCAATCATTTCGTGAAAATTGGTTTGGCGACAACAAATACAATATATCTACTGAATAACCATCATATAAATTATAAATATTGGCTCTTCTCATTATGAATGTGCATAATGCACGTTTACAGGGGAAAAGATGCATCGTGGACATTCATAATAAGAAGAGCTAATATTAATAATTTATTTGATAATTATTCAGTAGAAAAAACATAGGAACATAATTAAAAGAAATAAAACTCAACTACTATTTACAAATAAAAAACTTGACCCAGATCCCTCGAAAACGGAAGCGTTCCCAGAAGGCTGGCAGAGTTACCCCGCTGTATTGCGAGGCTAATCCTTTGCGCAACAGCGTACGTAACCTGCATTTGATGTAAATTGTATGAGCTTAAAAATTCATAATTTCTAATTTAGTGTGATCTATGAAACGGATACTATGTCCCACTTCAATATACAACCTATAATTCAAGAACACCCTATATATCTAACCTGATAAGCGCCAAAAGTGAATAGTTCGCCGTCTTTCGTTATAGCAGCAGTGTGGTTGCTGCCCGTCGCAATGGCGATGCATCGCGGCAACCGCGCTTTGACGATGCGATGGTGTGCCGATACATCACCAGCGCCCAATTGCCCCAATTGGTTTGAGCCGAATGTCAACACTTCGCCTGGAATATAAGTCATGAATACTTACTAATATCTTAAATGCGAGTTTGTGAGAAACCTGATCCCAAAAAAAAAAGTTTTTTTAGGTAACTCTAAAATTTCATCGATTACTAGATGTAATCGAAATGTAAATTTTATTGAATTAAATGAGAAAACTTAATTCATTTAGTTTTGGGCGTCAAGTTTCTCTACAGCTGTCTGTATGTGTGGATGTTTGTAACATTTTCACGTAAAAACGACCGGACAGATTTGACTGAAATTTGGCATACATGTAGTTTATACGTGGGTATCACGGGTTCGAATTCCACCTGGGGCGGGGAAATGAAATTTTTATTTTAAAAAAAATACTCACCATGTTCAGTAAGTAAGACGGTGTGATGTAGACCGCAGGCGATCGCTTGTACTCTATGGCCTCCAGGTACGGCGAGGCGAGCCGGGGGCAGCGTGCTAACTTTGAGACTTGACTCACGGTCGTCTGGACCAGGCTGGGTGTCGTAATGGTGGCAACGGACATTCTCTTTATCTGTTCAACAATAAATAAATAAATAAATATATAGGGACAATTCACACAGATTGAGCTAGCCCCAAAGTAAGTTCGAAACTTGTGTTATGGGATACTAACTCAACGATATTTTATAACAAATACATTTATAGATAAACATCCAAGACCCGAGGCCAATCAGAAAAAGTTCGTTTTTCATCATGACCCGACCGGGGATCGAACCCGGGACCTCCTGTGTGGCGGTCTGGCGTGGTAACCATTACGCCACGGAGGTCGTCATAATATCTTATTAAAACGAAAACATATAAGTGGTCTATAGTTTTCTTACATGATTACTTTTAATTCGACTCTTTTATCGCTGAACTTCGCTCATACATTGGGGTTGTTCATTTTGTTGCTTTTGAGCCTTTCGATACGTTCCGCATGTTCCGGATATACGACAAATTACAATATCGGAAAACGAACAGTACTTATAAGACTACTCTCGTATTACGTACAGTAAAATAAAAGTAACAAAATAGAAAATACACTTTGGTGAAACTAGAAGACTATCTCGTGAATGAGACCTGCCTGCTTATTCTTACCGATAAGGATTTTTCATTTTTCTTTAACACAACACTCATAATTATAGAGTAGGTAGATTTATTTATACAAATCAATGTTATTTGTATACTTGGACAAGAGAAAGTGTCCATGAGGGCTATTCTGAATAAATAATTGTGTCAATGACAAATTTAAAAAATATACAGAGAAATTAAAAACAAACAATACGTATTATAGTAATTTACTAACCACAATTATTAGATTGCGACGCATCAGCATCATCGTCAAGGTCAGTAACCAGTGCAGAACGTTCGGCGCGAATGTTCGCCGCGAACCCTTCGACACAGCGACGGCAAACGCCGCACATGCCGCAACCGCTGTCGCCTTCGCCGCACCCACACTTACTATAAAATTCAATTATATTTATTAAAGCAATATATTCTTTTAAAAATATTTTTAACATAAAAATGGTACATACAATGCAAAAATGTTACTTATCTCATTGTTTTTGCAATGTATACTTGAACCGAAATAAACATTAAAACCATAGGTGAAATGAAAGAAACTAATAAATAGGTAATGTGGGCGACATCTCTCCGTACGTCTTATTTGAAAACTGCCACTTTGACATGAACCCTTGCTTATTTGTCACTAGCTTTCTTTCCCGCGACTTCGTCCGCGTGAAGTTCCGGACCCATTCCCGTGAGAACCACATTGAATTTCGGGAAAAGCCTATGTCACTGATAATGTAGCTTTCTACTGATGAAAGAATTTTTGAAATCGGTCCAGTAGTTTCGGAGCCTATTCGATGCAAACAAACAAACAATCAAATCTTTCCTTTTTATAATATTAATATAGATAGATATAGATAGAAAACATACTGCCAATCAAAGAATTCGGTTCTCTTGGTGGCGTGGTACTTTGACGTTTAACTTACAGACTTTACGAGGGAGTAACTCCACGGTCCCAGTTCTGTGATTAAAACAATCAAAGACTATAGTAACATCATAAAAAAACTCACTCTCCCGGCATTCGGTTGGGAAGCTGCGCCAAGCTGCACGAGCTGGAGAAGCCAGTGCACTCTCTGCATATGGTGCAAATGCGGCAATAGTCAGACGCCCATACATGCGCCGAAGAGCAGAGACGCACATCCTCCTTGCCGCCATGACGACGCGAGTATGATTCTAGAAAACATTTACAATTAGAAAGTTAGAAAAAAATTACAAAAACTAAACTAAAATCCTAACAAAAAGGTTCATGTTTAGCTATTGCCGCAGAGGGAGCCACTGCGCTGGAATATTTGTTGTTATTGTGATATATGCTACAAGTTCCATGATTTCTAAAGGTTTCTGCCCACTACACAATATCATACTATGACCGTGTCAGGCAAAAAAATATTATTTGTATTAAAAAGTATGAAACATTGCCCACTAGTCCATTCCGTCACCGACCAGCATCGACGACCTCCGTGGCGTAATGGTTACCACGCCGGACCGCCACCCAGGAGGTCCCGGGTTCGAATCCCGGTCGGGTCCTGATGAAAAACGCACTTTTTCTGATTGGCTTCGGGTCTAGGATGTTTATCTATATATGTATTTGTTATAAAATATTATCGTTCAGTTAGTATCCCATAACACAAGTTTCGAACTTACTTTGGGGCTAGCTCAATATGTATGACTAGAACTGTCAGTTTATTTGACGATTAAGCTATTCGGGAGTGGTGAAACTATTCATATGTGTCATTATCCAACTTTTGGTTGATTGGAAGTAGCATTCTGGATTTCATCATAAAATTCTAATCCTTTTTTAATACAGGCGTTCGTAAGAAACGCTTTCATTCGACCGTTTTTTCTCCGATTTACTTTGCAAAACCGACTACCACGTAAAAGCCTTTTTATTTTTCGGTTTTTTATATAACCTATGACACTCAGCAATAATGGCTTTCTATTGCTGAAAGAATTTTTAAAATCGGTTCAGTAGATCCCGAGATTACCCCTTACAATTTAACAAATATACAAACACACAAACTTTACTTCTTTATAATATTAGTATGGATATAGATAAAAAAAACTACAAGGGCGACAAAAGGGATCACTCGGATATGGCACTCGGATGATACGGAGATGATATGCGGACGCTCCCGTCACTTAAATTCCGTGCGTAGCAATTTTATGACACTCCCATCATTAAAGCCGATACATACGACTTTAATACGTAATTGATACGCTCTATAGTAGCGGCACGCTATGATGGCCGTTTTGACATTTGTCCACTCATGAAGTTTCGTATTAATTAATAATTACATTTGAAGGAGCAAATTGCTGTTTTTTATTGTCAATAGTGACGTTCAATATATGATTTTAGGACACAATTTATTTATTTGCATTTGTTTTTCGAAATTCAAAGTGTGCATGTATTTATTTTCATTCCAATATTCAGTTCGTTCAAATATATTAAGTAAACATTTATATTTTTGTTTTATTAGACCTTTTTAATCAGATACATACTAGTTGCAACAAAAACTTATAGATTTGATTATTTTTCGAGAATAAATTGACATTTCACATCACTATTGTAATATGTCAAAACGGCCATCATAGCATGCCGCTACTATAGTGGGCATAGTAGAGCGTATCGTGTTGCTTGTCGTGTCTGATACGTTCATAGCACGGTCATGGTATGATACGTTGTAGCAGAGACCATTATGCTATAGTAGCATATTAGATGACTCTTGTCGCGTTGGTGTGTTATAAACATCGTGCGCGATGTTCTCGTCTTTACCCTCAAGTGTTGCAAAAGCACACTTCGTTCGTTGACTTACTCTCGCCTAATCTAATTTCCAACACTTTTACTCCACGTTTTAGTGAATTATGTCCCATCAAAAACATGAATGTAACAAAAGAGCGCACTTTAATTCAACAATTTTACGCTTTTATTATATTTCTTTTATTGTTCCCTATCCATTTTTGCCAAATATCTTCAATGTACAGACAGACATATCGAGGTTTACTGTTTTATTAAATGGACATTAAAGTTGAACCACCTTTATACTTATAGTAATATTTGTAAATCAGTTACAGAAGATAATTTTAATTCCACATTAAGTTTCAAGCTCCTTTTTTTTCTTACTTCGTTTGACTGTGACATCAATAATTTAATGTTCCATTAACTTTAAAACAGCTTTGTGCAACTCATCAATAATCTCTAAAAGCTACTAACCAACCACAGTGATTGCCAAACGAAGAAAAGTTAAAGCTATAATTTTATTAGGCAAATGGGGTGTCCATTTGCCCCATTCCATTACAATAAACTATGTAGATAATAAGCAATCGGAACACAAAAGGGTTCCGATTTTCAAAAATAATAATATATATCTGTTAATTCTTCATCAATGACTGAAGGCACACGGAAATATAAGAGGCGACGGCGATAACGAAACCATAGCGCGATTCAGGAATGTAACAGCGCCATCTGTGTTTAGCAATGGGAACTAATAATAATAATAATAGTCATTTATTTCAGGCAACAAATAATTTTTTACAAATTATCGGCCCATATAATATATACCTTACAGACTAACATATATACAATAATATAAACACTATAACTATTTCACATGTGATGTCGGCGACATGTAACGCGCATTCTCCGTAGGTAGTCGCCCGCGGAATCTCCGAAACACGACGCCCTGCGGCCAGAAATCCTCCTTCATAAAGGTCGCTAGATGGTAAGTCGGAACTCTCACCACATAAGAATTGAAATTCACTTTGTGGCGGGATTCCAACCGTTCGACCCTTAAGGTGAAGTTGGACTTCTTCCTGACATAATCTACAACCTCCTCTACCGTTGTAGACCAGTGCAATCTGGAAACATACACCTGCGTCGACGGTGTCGCTGGACGCAAAAGGTGGTTTGCTCCGGTCGGTGCTGTGCCGCACTGGTTGCGACTGGTGGGCTTCCTTTTCTTCTTTTCCACCTTGGTGAAGCCCTCCTCGTCGCACTGGTTCTTCTTTGGAACAGCCTTACGTTGGACCCGTTGTATGTAATGTTAATAAATTATTTATGAAACGAATAAAGCAGTAATAAATAGCACGTTACCAAAAAAATTTTACAGAAACGCCGAAAAACACTAAAATTGTCTTTACGCCTTTTATAGTTGAGCAATTATAATTTAAATGGTGTCGTTGTGTGGGGGGAAAAAATGTGCTTTAATATGTTATATGTAATATTGAAAAATATAAAATAATAATTTCAATAAACACGAAATACTAAAATACTTTTATAATCGTCTAAATTTATTTATTTGATTTTTTTTTTAGTCTTTACTTGTGGCTTTATTCTTCTGAAATGTTAGCAAGGTGCTGTTTGTAATAAATTAATAATCTTGGAAGTATTCAAATATGATATCACAAAATGTTATATTGTTATATTTATTTGTCCAAAAACAAAAAAACGCCGCCAAAACCCGCTAAAATTGAAACTAAACATAAATTACTCATAAATTAGGTACTTATTTTTCATGAAAACATAAATTTTTCACATTTTAATAGAAAAAAAGTATTATAATAAACTATTATATAAAAGTTTTATTAGATAGCTTATATTTTAAATAGGGTAAGTTTAAGAAGTTTAATCAACAACTTTTTTGGTCCCTAATTTGTCAATGAATTAAAGCTCAACTTTATTATATTACACTAGCTGTAGGCACCCGCGACTTCGTCTGCTCAGAATTAGTACTTTGAGTAGTTTCTTAACATTAAATTCTATACTTGCCATTATCTAGGAAGCTACGGCCCGTGGCGGGGTGACGCATTTACTATTATATTTAATTTAAAGAGAAAGCATTAAAAAATGGTTGGATCATCGTATACACTGAAACATTGATTTGTTTAAACAAAAAGTTATATGATTTAAAGCGATCGTTTAGAAGTAAAACATGTAACATAAAATTGTACCTTTACAATCACTTACTCTCTTTTGTGTATCCAAACTCCCTTCCGCACTGTCCTTTGTTGTTTATACCGAATGTGTAAACAAGGCCAAAGTGCGTCAACGCCGCCGCGTGAGCCTTCCCAAGCGCCACCTATACATAAACACTTGTAAACTATCCGTGTTTAAAAAAATATATATATAGTCTACTAGCCGCTACTCGCGGTGTTACGCGCGTTTAATTTAATGCACAGCAGCGCCATCTATAACAGACATCTAAGCTTAAATTATGTAAAGACAAGTCCGGTGCAGAGATTTTGCGGTATTGCGATGGTGCACATGCACACCATCACCCTTCATTCAGTTGCGAGCAAGCGCCAGAAGCAATGGTTAGAACACAAAATATTTTAAAATTATGTACTGAGCGAGCAACTATTTGATACTATGTTTACAGAAGAAGCGCACTCTAGCGAAAAAAAAGGCAAAAGTTAAGGGATTCATTTATGGTATGTATGTATGTATGTATATGTGGTATCTGCTCGAACCAGGATGTAAATAAAGTGACCTTACTGAATTTTAATTGTTATAATTCAGGTTAGTACCCGTGGTATGGTATAGTGTAGTTACTACCAATGCGTTTATGGTTCTATATAATTTCACTTACCTTTGATATTCTCTCGTGTTTCAAACCGACGACCACTCCGCCCGCGTCGCAGTGCTGCGTGTCCTTCCCGAACATGAGGAGCAGACCTTGCTTGGTGACGAGCGCAGTGGAACCGTAGTTGCATGCTGCATACACTATATGGTGACCTTCCGCCTGTAATTATTTATTTATATCATTAGACGAATGATTGACTCTCAGATTCACTTATTTTATAAAACGCCATTGAGTATCAGACTACTGACCAAATGCGTACTTTTCGCAATAAAAATTACCTTATGTGTTAATCTAAGGAAGATATCAGGTATCTATATACCAAATATCATAAAAATTGGCCCAGTCATTTGAGAGTGAATAAGTAACAAACATAAATACAAACTTTCGCCTTTATAATATTAGTAAGATTGTATATAAGTTATACACAATTCACACAGAACCATATAATTACAAAGTAAGCTAGGCTTAGATTTGCGTGTTTTGTGTTGCTTATAAAACACACAACAATACCTCCATTATATTGTTTCGTTACTCGTATAGTTCTCGAAGGGTTTGGTTGGGCAGCAATTTGGCTTTCGAGTTTATACTTTGTTTTATAATACGTAAGTATAGAAAACGCCCAGATCAAGGCAAACAGACATGTTACACTTGTGCAGGATTCAAACCCGCGGCCCGCAGGATAAAGTGACCTTTATTAGTCACTAAGAGGTCTTTTGTTTTTAAGTCAGAAAAATGCATTACTGCTGCCGGTCTCTCTCCTTCTAAGGCCACGTACCGACTAAAAACCTAACTGGCTATCACTACTTCTACCATATGAGTGGCGGGGTCGCGGGAACTGCGAAACTTTCGCAACTCCAATGGCGGCGACCAAGAGGACACAAGACCTGTCATTAAATAATCGCTTCGGGACAAGCTCAACAACGGCGACCTTAGATTGACAATAGGCAATGAAGCTTATTGACGTCCCGGGGGTGAAACTACAGCTGTTTTGGAACTCACAACGAAAATAAATAGACGGAGTAGGAAGTATTGATAGGACTTCCCTCCTTAACAACTACGTTAAAGACAGCAATTTATAACAAAAGGCATTAGAGCCTAGTCTATTGTAACATTATTATTGGGACCAAATGCAGCGAGCTGTTGTTCAATAATAGCTTCTATAAAAAGAAATAGTATTGAACAAACCTTCAATATTTTCTTAGGCTTGGTCGGTTTGGGCGTCCGTCGATGTTTGCTGATGTCGCCATCCTCACCGCGACGGGCCACGCCAGTGAATAATGCAACACCATTGTCCATAACCAGAATCGCGTGGGCACCCTCGTGACCGACTGCCACCTATATCAGAATTAGTAAGCATAATCGTCACATAACTGAATGTATCACGCAATGAAAGAATTTTCCGTCCATATTATCGCTATGTAACAGAATTCACATGAAGATAACAAATGCGAGTAGAATCGGTTCGTGTGCGCGCTGCGTCATCTCGATATCTGCTCTGTGCATCGGAGGGCATGCTAAGATTATGGGTTGATATGGTGATTTGCCCCACGGGAAATGTAATTTAATGCTTGCTAGCCCTGCCCACTCCATACAGAAATTGGTTACCCTATGGTTGCCATGAAAAGATTGTTCTTAGCAATGAGGCCAGCCTGTTGCGTATACACAAGTCTGAAACTTTCACTACATTGCAACTGAAGTATATTCTATCTATCTAAATCATAGACAAAAAAATGTAAAAACAAGCTGTCCGGTACTGAGATTTTGTGCCATTGCGATGGTGCAAATTGACACCAACCTTCAGTCAGTTGCGAGCGAGCGACAGAAGCAGTGGTGTCCAATTGACAAAAAACGATCTGTTTAAAAAAAGGCAATTGGACTATGTCGCTCGCTCGCAACTGACTGAAGTGTGGTGGTATACATGTGCACCATCGCAATGCACCGAATCTCAGTACCGTAAATGTATAGATTCGTCACATTACCTGCGTAACCCTCCCGTTCTTGACTTCGGGCACTTCGTTCCTGGTGAACACCGTCTCCTTTATCAGAGTCCAGCGGTTGTTGACCGGGGATGCGGTTTTGTAGCCCAAACTGCTACCCTTGCCAGTATAGTATACCTGAGCATAAAAATATAATTTAATTTGGTAACTATTGATAATTTCTTATACTATTATTTTTTATAAATTTTTTAAATATTTTCATTAAAAAATTTGGCTTCTCTTAGATAGAGATTTCAGGTAAACCCATAGCCATTATTTTTAAAAAAACATCTATATTTTTAAATGAAAAAGGCTGGAAAACTATAATAAACAGACAGATTTTTGACAACTCTATGATTTTGTTAGTATGTTACAGATTTTACCTGAAAAATACACTACACTAGTCGCCAACACGGCTGGCCCGCGTAGACGTAAAGCGAAGTTCGAACATAATACTCAGTGCATAACGAACGACAATCGATTTTTAATTGTTTTATAAATTGTAAGTCCAAATTTTGGCGCGTACTATAATACGATATCACCAAATAGGTTCTCATAATATTTTAAAGACATTACCCTTCCAGACATAGTGTTGAGGAGACAGAAGTCCTGTCCTACACATATCCCCATCAGAGGGTCGTCTTCATCGTCCTCCATCTGCACAGCCATTGGCACATCCACCTCCATTCTACGCCTTGAGAAGCCATCGTCGAAGGGAGACCTGGAATGTGATGAAATTTCTAATCAATTTAAATCAATCTAATTTACGCAGGATAAGATGTAATAAAGTAAACCATAGAAAATACCCAGGCGCAAGTGCTAAGTTCTTGCCAGTTCTTCTTAGTACAAATCTGCCGTCTGAACTGGTGGTATGAAGATTCGAAAGAGCTTGTATTCGGCCTATTTGAATAAAAATATTTGTCTTTAACAAGACACATTTGGCAATGCAGGAGTCATAACCAGAAGCTTCTTAAAAAATTGTTACTTGTCACTAAGAAACAATTTTTTACGAAATAATAATAAAACTTGTAGCTAAAATAAACATTTGATAAAATATCATCATGAACCAATAACCATCCCACTGCAGGGATACGGGTCTCCCTTCAATCGAAGGGGATTAGAGCGTACTCTGCCACGCTGCTCCAATGCGGATTGGCAGAGGCCAGTCTCTTCTAGTCGCCTGATGGCTACCGCAGCCGGAGGAACCGACGCGACGGCTTAACGTTCCCTTCGAAGCACGGATGATACTAAGGTAAAATTAAAACATATGCCCGAGCTAAGAGATTCCTGTGTTTGGGGAATGAAATAAGTTGGCAAATGGCCATGACCCGCATGACCTGATGATGCAAAGACACCAAGGGAGTCCTGAGCCGTTAAAGACCTCTAACACAGGAAGTAATGAAGGTTTTTTTTAGCAGCCATTAGTGTCCTACTCCCCCCAACGTATACAATTTTCTCTCAATTAGGCCTTTTCCGGGCCAATCATCCAGAAAAGCATCCAGCTCATCCTGCCATCGCCTTTTTGGTCTTCCGCGACAACGTTTAAGGGATTGGGGCGTCCAGTGGGTTGTGATGCGAGCGAGCTTGTGAGAGATTATGGAGTAAATTATGATATTACCTTCCAAATATGAGAGTGTGTCGCCTCAAAAGCTGTACTGACAGCTTGTCTGCTGACGTCAGTATGGTTGGAGTGCCTTCAATCCGCTCTTTAACTTGTTCGGGGTCGTACATACGCACTATTAGACTCTCCTGTAAAGTTTAGATTTTATATTTAATTCTTTAGAATTCTAATATTATATATATATTCGGATCAAGTAGAAAATTCACACAGCGCTACCTGGTCTTTGGGATCAAGCTAGCTTGTGTTATGGGCACGATAACGGATATATTATTGTAAATATATACTTAATTCATACATACAAAACAAGATCGAGCTTGGGGCTCGAGAACAAACACAATTGCCATTAGATAAATGTTTGTTCCGGGCGGCAAACTGAAACCGCGCCATCTAGTGCCGAATTTAGGATCACTACCGAAGCACCAGCGGCTCCCAAAGTTACATATAAGCATTAAAATGTACAATAGACTGCCACAAAGTTTTAAACGAAAAGTTTTAAAAATTTAAATCCACGATTAAAGGTCGCTTGATGAAAAAGGGTTATTATAAAGTGGAAGATTATTTTAAAGATAAAAATTTGTGGTCACTATAATTTTCTTTTCATAAATATTTTTTTAAAATGTTTAAGTAATTAAAAAAAAAATGGCTTTTAAAAAAAGGCTATAGTTGAGTTTCTTGCGGCACTTCTTCTCAACAGGCCATTCACGTCTGAAGTGCTAGTAGGATAAAATAAAATAAAATTTGACGTGTAAAAGTATTTCTTGTAAATCTACTTGCAAAATAAATGATTTTATTTTTTATTTTTTTATTTTACAGGCAACTTTGCCAGCTATTAGCAATTTAGAACATAATGGTGGTGGTTTTCAGAGTGATTGCAATTATTATGAAATGGGCTTGCTCGACCGGGGAAGTACCACCCTCTCGCAGAATATCGACGTGAAGCAGCAATTTGTTTCATTCGGTGAGTGAGAGATCCGGAAGCCCAACTCCTTCCCTATCCCCTCTTTACCCTTCCTTATTTCCCTTCCCTTCTTCCTTCCTCCAACCTCCTTGGTGGAAAACGCATTGGTAGCGCCCCTGGTGTTACTGATGTCCATAGGCGGCGGTGACCGCTTTCCATCAGGTGGTCCGCTTGCTTGTTTGTCTACTGTATGAAATAAATAAAAATAAAAGATGGAGTTTTGATATTTATGAAAGATTATTATTTATCATAACATCGAATCCTTGTTCCCTAAAATCCGAAAGAAAATGATGATATGTGTTCTATCAGTAGGCGAGTCCCACGGCTACCCATTTACTTATTTATATTTTAGGGTTCCGTACCTCAAAAGGAAAAAACGGAACCCTTATAAGACCACTTTGTTGTCCGTCTGTCTGTCTGTCAAGACCCCTTTTCTCTGGAACGCATGGAGAACGCACGCCGGTTTTTTAATTTATATTTACTGAACCCAAGGTTAACATTTCACTCACATAAGTAGTAAGAAAAATCAGTCCCAATTCGTTGCCGTCAGTGAATACCGCTGTCTTGGCTTCCACGACACAGGCCGGCAGACCGGATTCCATACGCAGCACACCCTTCACTTCCAACGTCTCCTTGTCCACCTCATACACCTCAGTTTTCTTTCTACCAATCCTTACGTACAGTTTATTCTGCAAAGATATCAATCAATAAACATCAAGCAAGCAGGTCTCGGCCATGTTGTTCCTACTGTGAGTAAGGTCTCCAGAGCTCCACTTTCTACAGGGTCGGCAACGCGCGAGTGATACCCCAGGTATTGCAAGCGCCCATAGGCTTACGGTGACTGCTTACCATCAGGCGGGCCGCGTGCTTGTTTGCCACCTTCGTGGTTTAAAGAAATACATATAATAAACGGGTCGCTATATGTGCACGCTAATCTCAGAAATGGCTTAACCGATTTGAATACGGTTTTCACTAATGCGTTGCGGTTTTCTCCATTTAACAATTACTATTCGTTTCATTTCAATTTGTTCATAATTGAAAAAGTCATATCTATCTAAAGGCCAAGATAAGATACCTTACATACTAATGTATTAGTAACAAGGCGGAATGTAATTGTGAAGAGAATAAATAAAGAAATTAGAAGAAAAATGGATGAATAGACAGAATATGCATATCACAATCAGGATACAATACATTAAGCACGATTGATTTCTCTTACCTTACAATATCCTAACCACCCATGCCGTTCGGTGGGGAAGAAATCAGGCTTGTACATATAAACATGTTGCCTTATAGAGCTGCCATATCCAGAACCAATCTTCAACAAACCCCTTGAGGTATACACATAGAGATAACAACCGTCTGAGGCTAGTGATCGGACTATCAGCTCACTGGAACCAGAGGTTAGCTGCATCGGCAGGTCCACAGGGAAACAGGTCACGAGGGATTGGAGAGGCACTCCGAAGTTCATCCATTGGTTGCGAGATGGTTTGCCTAGGACGACGGATTGTACGCTTCTTTGCAATACTGTTAAGTTCGTTGGCACCTACAAAAAGATATAAGGTTATTATTTGCACAGATAAAAGAAACTAAGGCCTCCAACTGGATGCCCGCGACAAGCGACAAGCGGGGCGACAACGACATGACCTAACGCATACATTCGTATTGAAGTGAACTGGATGGCAGCGACGCGACACCATCACCGCGACGCAGCGAGGCTTGTCGCGTTTGAGGCCGAATAGATAGGCAATGTGGGCTTAGTCTTTTAGGTCATGATGAAGCTGTACATAATATTATGTGCGCTAAACTTGTGCCAAATGAACGTCTCATTTGAAAACTGTCACTTTGACTTCGTTCGCGCCAATTAATGGTTTCGGTTCTTTGAGGGCGTGGTTCTTTGACGTTTAACTTTAGAGACATGGTTCATATGTGCAATGCAATTTGTAGCCATGGGGTTCATTGTTGTGATTGTATTTGAGTCTATGAAACTCATCTAGACCATGGCTAGAGCCGACTTTGCTAAACTTGAGTGTTTTAGAGTGCGACACATACCGACGGCGTCGAGTTCCTCCATGATATATTGGTACGATTAAATTATAAATATTCATCATATACCTGCACATATTGTTCAGCTAACACAGGAGTAGACATGATAAGGGAGGCAGCAGCATTAAGGATCAGCTCAGCTTCACCCCTCGCCACGGTCAGGGCGATAAGACAAGAGCTGCTCAGGGCAGTTAGGTTCGATGGTGTCTCGGAGTGACCACCGGGCACATAACCACTTGCCACATCTACCAGCATCGTGTGAAGACTTGATATTACCTGAAAATGGACGCTTAGTGAATTGAAAACTTGAAAGCACTCTATGTGTGTGCACATTAATTAGATTGCAAATTACGTCATCCAATCTACTGACTAGACGGCTGGCTTTCTTGAATGGGTTCCGACTGCTACAACATGGATTTGACACTTATAAACATCGCCTTAGCAACTTTGGCGATTCTTAAGTTAAGTGCAAAGGGGTATGACGACTTTCTTGTTTTAGGGTTTTTTCATTTCCAAATTACACAGAAACGCAGTCGCGTTTTTTAGTTTTTTAAATTACCGTTTTTATTTCCGGCTTTTTAGTTTGGAGTTTTCAAATCTTATGGTAGATGTTGAAGCTCATTTAAAGAGTTGTCATCCTCTCCCTTTTCTAAATAGTACCTCGACTTTCACTTTTTTCTTTTTCACAATATGGCGCCTGGTTGACGTCATATTGAATTTTGATAACTGTCATGTCTTTAGTGACACTCGCAAGTTTGAGACAAATCGATTGACGTAAGAGTCATCAAAATCGGCCCACGCGTTTGGTCTCTTCTCTAGAGTGCCACAAAGGAACAAACATACATACATACATATATAGGCTGATAAACATATAACCCTTGCGCAGTCGGGTAAAAAGAAGGCAGTAATGTATTTTCATATATTTTTCCTCCCAGGTGGTCGACGATGACGTCATCAATTACAGAAACCAGTGAATATCGCGTTGAATTCCTCTCCGTCCTTTCCTTGCAGGTGTAGTATAAAGTTCTATGTAACCCTCAGGAATAAAGTGCGATTTTTCCTCAGTTTACTCCCTTGGTGAACAATGTACTATTATTCTAATAATGAAAGAATCATTATGAAACTTTGTAATTATATAGTACACGATATGAATACTATTGATAAATGAAAATTTGAGTAAATCCCTTCAATAATTTTTTATGTCCTGCTCACCTATTTCATTGGCTGACTGTACTAGTGCACATCAAGTGCTATTTCGCTCCTTATATACATATATTGTATGAGCAAGATAGCGCATAAGACTAGCGGGTCTATTCTGGTAACGAGCGACATGGCACTAGAGAATGAGACTAGATTTTAACTATTTTTTATTACTAGAATAGAATTATCAAATAATAAATATAACCTGTTTATCTATACTAATGTTATAAAGAGGAAAGATTTGATTGTTTGTTTGATTGCATGACTGAGCTCCAAGGACAGATTTGAAATTTTTTTTCACCGTTGGTAAGAGCTACACTATCTATTACATAGGAAATATTATAGAGAAATTAGGCAGCGAGTATAAACATACCTCAATAGGTTCCTGATACAGATCTTCAGGTGAATGTCCTTGCAGGACGTCGAGCAATGCCCTCAAGGCCTGTTCACAAAACTGGACATCACTGAACCTAGCTTTTGCGACAAGGGCGAATACCGTTCGCAGACCAATGCCTGTCACCTGAAAAAAATACATGGTTGAGTCACTTAATATATTACATAAGCAACCTGTGAAACAAACTGTATATCAATACTAAAATCATAGAGAAAGATTTGTTTGCTTGCATTGAATCCGAAACTAATCAGTAACTATTTAGTAATCTGTGTCGAAACTACTTAACCGATTTGAAAAATTCTTTCACTGTTTGGAAGCTACACTATGCCCAAGTGACATTGGCTATATTATATATATTTTTTAATTAGGGATCCTTACTTATACCCGTGGGAAACCGCGCGTTCCGCTAGTTGTAAATATATAAAACAACAAAAATATATCAATACCTTAGGCAACTTGGGATAAGGCAAAAGTGAAGAAGAATCTTCATTGTCGCTATCATCAGAAAACTCCGAGATGCCTCCCTGTAGATACCTCCACCGATTAAGAATGGATTTGCGGATAGTAGCAAACACTGCGAACTCAGATGGATTTCCAAGTAGCAATGGGGCATAACACATAGGAATTGCAGCTGCGGCCTTTTGCCTTCGTAGCTTCTCTTTCTTTCCTAACTTCTTCGAAATTCTCTTATCATGTCTCCTGTAATGAAAATTTATGACATGTTTACTTTATGAGTAACAGATCTCTATGTCCACATAATTTAAAAGTCTAATCATAGTATCATGTCACCAGGAAAGTGACTTGGCAGTGACGTAATGGTATTGGTAGGTTCTATCATTGCTTACCGCTCAGCCACCTAGCACATCTATACAATATAAAATGCTTTGTCCTGACTGACTGACTGACTGACTTACTGAGAATCAACGAACAGCTTAAACTGCTCATCGTAAAAATCTGTGGCAGGTGGAACTATTATATGACGTAGGCGTCCGATAAGAAAGGATTTTTCGAAATTCGAACTCTAAGGGGGTAAAAATGGGAATTTTGAAAAATCCTTTCTTAGTACATCCCTAGACGACGTCGTAAGGAACCTACATGCCAAATTTTGAATCTCTAGACCCAGCGGTTTGGGCTGTGCGTTGATATACCCTCGCAACTTCGTTTGCGTATATCTCGGTTTCCCGCAGGAATTTTGAAAAATCCTTTCTTAGTACACCCCTAGACGTCGTAAGGAACCTACAGTCCAATTTTGGAATCTCTAGACCCACCGGTTTGGGCTGTGCGTTGATATATAGTTAAGTCAGTCAGTCAGTCAGGACTTTGAATTATATATATATAGATTGATGGAAGACGTGATTCTTATTTTATTGAAATTCTTGAAAAAAATGTATTTTGTTGGTAATTTTCTTCGAGTTGATATCAATACTGAAATGTAATTGAAATCAAAAACACTAAGGAGTATGAACTCCTTAGTGTTTTTGATTTCAATTACATTTCATTTTGACACATCCGTGAAGTGAAGGGTGTCATCTGTCATGTAATATTTTTATAAATTGTTAATATTCAAACAAAATGATTTCATAATGTTTACTTACTATTTATTCTGTTTGTGATCTCGGAAAAACAGCTAAAATTCTACCTACCTATGTATAAAGCGGACTGAATCATATTCATCGATAATAAACAGTAAGTAATTAAATATTAAATTTTATAATATTTGACAGGGTTCAAGTTTAATTGGTCAATAGTTAAATGGCATATTGATATTGTCTCTTTCTCACTTATAGGAAATCTCATTACGTCGACTCACTCTAATATTTCGTAGTGTTGTTGTAGGGATGGTTGTAGGCTGAGGTTGCAGGTATTGAAATACCGATATACTTTTATATTTTTTTTACGGAATTCGTTGGAAAACAAGCTCAGGAATATCGATAATTTGATATTAGGTGATTACCGTCGACTATGGAGCACATAGATTCTAGGGTCCCTGACCCGTTACACCTATAACCCACAGGAAAAACAAGAAAAAACAATATATATAAATAAAGACGGAAATAGTATAAATACGGAGTTAGATTTTGGGTGTGTTCTGAAAAGTGTGGTGTATGATGTAGCAACCAATAAGAAAGCATTTTTTGGAATTCCCACGGTAAAGCAGGACAAACGCAAACGAAGTTGCGCGGGTTTCTCTAGACTTCTATATACAGGGAGACTTTTCAAGGGGTTGCCATTTTTTTTAAATAAGCTCTTTAGAACAATATAAAAATATGACTATCGTAAAAATATTTATTCGTAGTATTTTTTCAAAAACATTTACTTGAAAACAGTGGCGGTCCTTCCAATATTAATTAGTTATTTAATTAGTTTAAATATATGAAAGGATGTTAATGTGTACAGGCATGTCATGCTCACAAATTATCCAAACTGGCGGTGGCGTTGGGGGTCGAGTTACTGTTGTTCCCTACAATATTGTTCATAATATTGTTGCTGGTGAGCCCAGTAATGGAGGCTGGTAGGCCGACTCTCACGTCAACTCGAAAATACACGAGAACGATTGCTGCCTTGTGCCGGCGGTCTGCTCCTGTCTTTAACACCGATTTAGCATTTTAGATTTAATTTTATGTTGAGACAAATTAATGGCACTATTTATTGACATTCCGCGTACGTAATGTTGTATGTATGTACCTAGTTTCAAATTTTATGTTAAAAAAGAAAAGTACGATATATTTTTTAATGACAATAAATTAAAAGTAAAAAAATATATTTAAAAACAAGTTTTTAAAGAATAAAATTCACTTTTCTTTTAAAACTTTTACTATCAACTTATAACGTCATTCATTACACAATTTATATGACATAAAAGCTTGCAGCGAGATTTAATTACTAACATTTACTCGTACTAAGTTTGATAAATATGTTTTATAAGACAGGTAAATCTCACAACAAGCTTTTATGTCATACTAGCTGTGCCCGCGGCTTCGCCCGCGTGGAATTGGACTTGTGACTTTGTGACTAATTAAATCGTATAGACGGATTTAACAGTCTCCTATTACTGTAGTCTTCCCCGAGACGTCAGTGTTCTTCATTGCTCATTGTCTATTTGCTCGCCGCTGTTTGGCTACCTACTGTGTACAAAATCCTGTTGTTTTATTATTTTAATAGCTGTTACCCGCGGCTCCGCCCGCGTGGTCAAGCGAAAATGCCAATAATTTCGTTCCCGTGGGAATTAAAAAAAACCCCAACTTTATCCTTGTCAACATCATAAAGGGAACCTCTATACAAAATTTCAGCTTTCTAGGTTGAGCGCCTGCGAAAATACACTTGCAGTCCTATTTCTCCCTTTCCCGTGAGAATGTAAAAAAATCCTTTCTTAGTGAGCACCTACGCCCGAAAAGGAACCCCCATGCAAAATTTGAGACTCCTGGCACGTAGTTTTTGAGATGTCGTGATGAATCAGTCAGTGATTTTCTCTTTTATATACTAACTTTGCATCCTCGTTTTACCGCCCTTACTGGATGATTTTTGTGAAAAATATTTTACTCATGTTTCATGCCTTTCAGCAAAGAACCTTCGGCAAAGAACCTTCGGCAAAACGGCAAAGTTTCATACTAACTTTGCGCCCCCGTTTAACCCCATAGGGGATGTTTTTTGAGAAAAATATTTTACTCGTGTTTCATGCCTTTCAATAACGAACCTTCATGCTGAATTTCATTCGAATAACTTCAAAAACGGCAAAATTTCATACTATCTTTGCACCCCCGTTTAACCCCCTAAGGGATGAATTTTGAAAAAAATATTTTACTTATGTTTCATGCTTTTCAGTAAATAACATTCATGCTGAATTTCATTCGAATAACTTCAAAAACGGCAAAATTTTATACTATCTTTGCACCCCCGTTTTACCTCCTTAGGGGATGAATTTCCAAAAATCCTTTCTTAGTGAGCACCTACGGGAACCCCCATGCAAAATTTGAGACTCCTGGCACTTGTAGTTTCGCAGATTTCGTGATGAATCAGTCAGTGATTTTCTCTTTTATATATATAGACTAGAGAAACCCGCGCAACTTCGTTTGCGTTTATCCCGCTTTTCCGTGGGAATTTCAAAAAATCCTTTCATAACGGTTGCCTACATCACACACCCAAATTTCAGGTCTCTACGGTCAAGACAAAACATTTTCATATGTATACATGATTATTTTTCTATTTAAATACTTCTCATTACAATCTTTGGAGTGGGCGTTTATGAAATAGGCTAGCCCGACCGGTGAAGTACCACCCTTATACAGAATATTGACGTGAAGCAGTAATGCGTTTCGTTCGGAGAGTGAAATATCCGAAATTCTTGTTTGCCACCTTTGTTGTATAAAAAAAATCTAACTCCTTCCTTATACTATTTCTCGCTATATATCCTGTCTTTTCCTGTTATAGGTCGGCAACGGGTCAGGGACCCTAGAATCTATGTGCTCCATAGTCTACGGTAATCACCTAATATCAAATGATCCATATTCCTGAGCTTGTTTTCCAACCACTTCCGTAAAAAAAATGTATAAATCAGCTCAGCCTACAACCATCCATAAAACAACACTACGAAATAATAGAGCGAGTCTACGTAATGATATTTCCTATAAGTGTGAAAGAGACAATATCAATATGCCATTTAACCATTGACCAATTTAACTTGACCCCTGTCAAATATTATAAAATGTAATATTTAATTACTTACTGTTTATTATCGATGAATATGATTCAGTCCGCTTTATACATAGTTAGAATTTTAGCTGTTTTTCCGAGATCACAAACAGAATAAATAGTACGAAGACCTACGACGACATTATGAAATCATTTTGTTTGAATATTCACAATTTATAAAAATATTACATGACAGATGACATACTTCACTTCACGAATGTGTCAAAATGAAATGTAATTGAAATCAAAAGCACTAAGGAGTATGAGTATTGATATCAAATCGAAGAAAACTACCCACAAAATACATATTTTTCAAGAATTTCAATAAAATAAGAATCACGTCTTCCATCAATTCTCTTAAACAATTTTTATGCAAAATTTGAAGTAGATTGGACCAAGGAATCAAGTTGTCCTATAGTAACTTTACCCCCCTTTTTTACCCCCTTAGAGTTTGAATTTCG
Source organism: Endotricha flammealis (assembly GCA_905163395.2). Lineage (NCBI taxonomy): Eukaryota > Metazoa > Arthropoda > Insecta > Lepidoptera > Pyralidae > Endotricha > Endotricha flammealis. The sequence goes on from LR990852.1 coordinate 23,638,371, forward strand.
AAAAATCCTTTCTTATCGGACGCCTACGTCTTATAATAGTTCTATCTGCCAAATTTCAGATTTTTACGATGAGCGGTTTAGGCTGTGCGTTGATTCTCAGTCAGTCAGTCAGTCAGTCAGTCAGTCAGTCAGTCAGTCAGGACAAAGCATTTTATAAATATAGATAAATTGTGTAATGACGTTATAAGTTGATAGTAAAAGTATACTCTGACAAGAGAACGTGTTTGTGAAAACCTATTCTCTGAATAAAAGTTTTGAATTTGAATTTGAATAAAGCCGAAAAGCCGGGCTTGCCCGACTAAAATACGCAATATAATAAAAAATATAAATTGCACTTTTTATGCCAATCGATTAAGCTCCTGAAACTCCTGATTCTTAGTCCCTCCTCGAAAAAAGGCAACCCCTTGAAAAGTCACCCTGTATAGAGCAGAATTTAAGTTATAATGAAACAATATTATACATTTTTAAATTGGTATTATTTTACTCCCATTGGAGGAGGGAATCACACCAAAAAAGTGTGGCCTGAGAAAAGAAAGCTAGAATATTAAAAATTAAAAATATATTATTTACTGGACAAAAAACAAGCCATTCAAACTCTTACATTCATTCTGCTGAACTTTCACCCTCATATTGCGTAAAGTATGTTTGACTTTATTTATTGTTTTTGAGAAGTATACCCAACGAAGGAAATGACGGCCCCCTAAGGACACACAACTTTGCGTATTGAAAGCGTAAGCGTGTAAGCGTTTGTTTTAGCATAACCAATTAATGTCCTTTTCGATGATTCCCTTTCCAAATGTGTATGAAGTGTATATATATGTTGTTACTAACCTGGATGTAGTCCAACATAGTGCTCGGAAGAATTTCTTATAGTTTTCAGGTTCCATGCACCGTAGCTCAGGAACGGCTCTCAAAGACATCTTGGTATTTTTTTCTTTACTTCTGAAATATGACCATTGTAAACTATCTACAAATTGTTATAATTTTATTGTGATTAGATATAAAGTTCGCAACAACTTATTGTAATTTCGCAATAGAAAAAATTAAATTCAAATTTACAAGACAACAACAAGTATTATACCATAAATTATTTATGGTATAATACTTGTTGTTACACGCAGAATTTAGGAAAAGCCTCTTGTGTGTGGTTATATTAAATTATGTATACTATAATAAAATTTCTATGTATTCTTGTATGTTTCTGTGTTATTTGACTGACCGAACTTTATGTTAAAATCATGCGAAAATTATAATATAAATTATACGTAGTTTATTCTCGGAGTCTCTAAAGACCCCGCGCGTGTATGTTGGCATAGAGCCAACATTTCAACGAACCTCCGTGAGCTGAAGAAAGTACAAAGGGCTGCTAATCTAATGACCAAGGGTGCCATGACATCCACACCGACAATGGCACTGGTTATGGCCCTAGGACTTAATCCGGTACACACTGAGGTCAAAAGAAGAGCAGCAGAGCAAAAAGAAGGATCACTGCCTATAAAGAATGGAAGGCACGGAGTACGAACCAAGGTCATGCTGCGATAGAAGACGCATTAGCGGGTTCCCACCTCATCTGTTACACAGATGGATCCAGAATGAGAAGTACAGGATTAGCTGGAGCAGGGACACACATACCCAGTAATCCGGCTAAAGATGTGGTCCTAGCGTTGTGTACGTATGCCAGCGTTTTTCAAGCGGAGGTTCTAGCTATAAAAGAATGTGCAGAAATAGTGCTGACCAACTCCGGGATAAAGACGCAAAGCACCATTATCTATTCAGACAGCCAAGTGGCAATCAGAGCACTGGCCAAAGTAGAGACCGTATCAGGGCTGGTCAAGGACTGCAAATCTGCTCTCATTAAACTAGCCGAGGTAACTACGGTCACTGTAGCATGGGTTCCAGGCCATCAAGGAACATTAGGTAATAAAAGAGCAGACGAGCTCGCAAGAGAAGGTGCCAGCTCAAGACCTATAGGACCGGAGCCTCAGCTCCCGATATCAGCCACCGTCACTAAGAGAGTGATAAACGAACTTATGAAACGCAAGGCACAGGACGCTTGGGCAGGGAGTAACAGCTGCAGACAAGCAAAATTGTTTCTAAAAGAAAAGAATCACAAAAGAACACGGTCACTACTATCACTAAGCCGGGAAAGACTGGGCATAGTCATGGGCATCATCACAATCACGGGCCAATGCAGACTTAACCGACATATTTCTCATAGACAACAGCATAGACCCCGCTTGTCCTGAATGTGGTGAACCAGAGACCAGCCAGCACTTCCTGGCTGAGTGCATACACTACAGCAGGCTCAGGTGGGAGACTTTTGAAGCCAATAGGATCGAAGAAGGAAAACTATGGGACCACAGTAACAACCGCATCCACACGGGAATAGGGTGTAATGAGTCCAACTAGCGACTTGAACACCGGCCTGTGCCCCGCGGGCGTCCCACCTTATAATAATAATAATAAGACCCCGCGCGACCACTCACATATACAATAATTAACTTTTTAAAAAAAATAAAACCGACTTCAAATGTTTTTTTTATTATTAAATTTAAATGGGACCACCCTTGAGGTATTACCTATAAGCCGAAAAAAGATTTGTTCAAATCGGTTCATAATTGGCGGAGTTATCGCGTAACAAACATAGAAAAAAAAAAACATACGGGTCGAATTGAGAACCTCCTCCTTTTTTGAAGTCGGTTGAAAACTATGCGACGGGCCGAGGGTTAACACCGAGTGGGTCAATCTTTTTAAATCTAAAATGACCACAAAAATCAGCACACTTACTGCACCACAGCTGTACCATGCAGAGTGCAACAATTGCCAAGATTGAAACCATTGAAGAATTGTACCTAACCATTTACCAATATTGTCCGCACTGATGATGTAACCTTGACAATTTTAAATGTAATTTAATGAAAGATAAATGAATTCTTTTCTTTTCTAATAATAAAATTCTTTAAAAAAACATACAAAAATTTATAAATAAGAAATACTGGACAATTAAAAAAGCAGATCCAGATAGCAGAGTAGGCAGAATTGCTCACAGGGGTGGCAATGAAAGGTCAACACCCTGAACCCCTTTCAATATCAATATCCCCAACAGTAAAACCTTGAAAATTGAGCTTCACACAAAACATATTATTTTAAAACACAGAGACAATCGCTCAAGCATATAAAAATACTTTGACACTTTTCGCACAGTAAAAACGAATTTAAATATATAAATAAAATATATTCATATTGAATTTTAAATTTCTATCTGCAAAACCATATTGTTACTCAAGAAATTGTTGAAAACTCGCTTATATATTTTTTTGAACACTAAAGAAAGTACCTGTAAATACACCAGCGACATATTTACATTTTTCATGAAGTAAATATTAATTGAAAGTGCATATAAGCTGAATTAAATTTATATCACCGAAGCTTTCCACCAAACTTTGCGGTAACGTCAAAAATCAATAACTATCCGAATACAGTGTTGCCATGAACCGGTAAATGTAACGGCTTGCGCCTAATCGACTTAATATAAAATTAAGTTTTACGAATCGTAAATCGTAAATCGTAATCGTTATTTTGCTGTAAATGATAATAAAATTATTAGAGAGATATTACTGTGTTTATAATAATATAATCAATATTTATTTGTTACCATATTAATTTACATTTTGTATGTGGTTGTTGTTTTTTTTACAATAATAATGGGAACACCATATTCCACCTAACGGTATACAAACATTTTAAATAAATAAAATTACTATTAAAATAAGACTTTTAATCACATCTCTACGTAGACTTGACTCAAGTGGCTTGACCGTCTCCGGGACCCGTAACATGCACTAGTCAATCTTTTGGTTACTTTTTCAATTTGATTATGCCATCTTAAGAACGGATCCAATTCAATTCCGAGAAAACGAATGCATATTGATTTATTAATCGATATATTACAAATATGATTCAAGAGTCTGCACTTAGTATCACACTGGTATCATCGGCATACAGATAAGGCGTTCCATGTGAAAGAGAAAATGGCAGGTCGTTGATGAAGATAAGAAATAGGGGTCCAAGAACTGAGCCCTGTGGGACGCCATTCTCCACTGTGGTGAGACCGGACGGTCTGCTCCTGACCTGACCATTGTTGTCAGTTTAATTTTAATTCGACATACTGTGTTCTATTGGTCAGGTAGGATCTAAAGAGTTGAACTGCAATACCGCGCATGCCATAATATTCCAGTTTATTCAGCAGTATTTCATGACTTACGCAGTCGAAGGCCTTAGATAGGTCACAAAAAATACCACCACATTTTAAACCCTCATTTAAGGAGTTAAATATTTCCATCACCAGTTTTATCACTGCAGAGCCGGTGTTTAAATTTTGACGGAACACAAATTGATGATGAGTTAGACACCCATTCTCCTCAAAGAACCTTTCCAAAGTGGCGTGTAAGAGTTATTCGTATATTTTTGAGACAACAGACAGTAACGATATAGGACGATAGTTATTAATATCAATATGAATAGGAACAACTTTTGCCTGTTATAGGAGATCTGGGAAAGAATCATTAGAAATGCAGTTATTACGTATTATACAAAGAGGGACGCTAAGTATATTATGTTTTTTTAATAATAATTGTACTCAAGTTATCTGATCCACAAGAATTTTTATTTTTTAGAATATGAGCCTTTACCACGAATCATTAATGACTTGCGGTTCAACAGCAGGGGCAATAAACAAGGATTTAGTATCGCGAATGGTCACTTTTCTTAAAAACTTTAATGACTTTGATTTTTGGGATCCGCTGTGCTTCTACCGACTTGGACAAAAAAGTCGTGGAATTTACTTGCAATTGCACTGGTATCTTTCGTCATAGTATGATCGATTTCTAGCTTCCATTCCGTTCCGTTGTTCTTGTACTAGTTTTTCCTTTGTTCATAGACTTTTCAATGAATTTGTGAATGTGTAATTTGTTCGCACAAAACCACTTGAAAAGGACTCCGACAACAACTACTTCTACGACAGCTACACCCTACGTTACCCGCAGCGGACGAGCCGTGCGGAAACGAGTACGCTTCGCTTGAGAGGGGGTGATGTGGGAACATTCTTACATGGTTTTGTATTTTTTATAAATCTGTTTATCCGAGTCGCTTTTGCTATGCCTAATTTTTAAGTTTATTACTCTTTTTTCCTGCAGGAAATTTTTATACCTTTTGACATCCATTTTTTTTTTTTATACCACACAGGTGGCAAACAAGCTTACGGTCGGCCTGATGGTAAGCCGTCACCGTAGCCTATAGACGTAAGCAATACCGGGGGTATCACTTACGCGTTGCCAACCCTCCCAGTCCCCCCAAGTGGAGCTCTGGAGACCTTACTCACCGTAGGAACACAACATGGCCGAGACCAATGCTATTTGGCTACGATCTTCTGTAAGGTGGAGGGCCTTCCCCAGACGGGCTGCTCCGATTTGAGCGGATTATCCGCTGTGCCCTACCTCTCTTTATTATTGTGTTCTTTACATTTTAAATTTATTGATTTTAGGGGAAAATATCGATCAATCAGACCTGACAAAGTATTGTTAAACACTGTTAGCATTTCATTACAGTTCAGATTGTCGAACTTATTTCTTCAATCAATTGCACCCAATTCCTCACGAAGTGCCATGCCTTTATTGAGAAGTTTCTTTTTTTACTATTTTCTTAGCTACCCTATTGCGTGTGGCCACATCATTTAATGTTACCAGCTGTATATTTATTTTTATTGTAAGTTATTATTATTTTATTTATTTATTGTCAACAGTTGTAGAAGTTTTGTCTGTCCGTCTTGTGGGCTCAGATATTGCTGGCCTTAAATTGTGTTCTAACAAAATCTGTAGAAAAGCTTTATGTTGATATTGAAATACAATAATAAGTGATGGCAAACGCTCGCGTTCTATGGGCAGCTATTAACCGTAGTTCCACGAGTTGTATACTCAGTGGTGTCGAAATTAATGTTGTCTCTTAAGTGTAGAACTCACAAGTAAAAAGTTCGTTAGATAATTTTTTACAATTTACCCACACAGTTTTTTTTAACCACTACATTTAGAAAAAAATGTTTTATTGTTTCAATTAGCTTTAATCATTTAATTTTATATATTTGAACTAGCTTCTGCCCGCGGCTTCGCCAGCGTGGCCTACTAACTGTAGCATGTTTCGCAAATTGATAGTAGGTCGGTCGGTCGGTCGGTATGATGTCGGGGGTATGCCGAAGGAGCCCGACATACCCCCGCCTTTCCCCAAGCGGCGGGCATGCAGTAATTTTCCTGATTTAAAAAATAAAAAACCGGACAAGTACGTGTCGGGCCACGCACAAGGTAGGGCTATGTATTGGCTGTGCATTTATTGCTTGCAGATGTGTACAATGCCATTTTTTATGACATTTGTACGTTTTCGTCAAAGAAATTTTACTTCATAAGTTCGTCGGCTATTACTCCGTAACTTGTAGTGCCTACTTAACTGTTATAGTTTTCCTTGTAGGTTCACTAGCTACTACCATGAATGTTTTCAAATTTCTAAACTCAGACTTTTGGAGATAGAGGGAGGTGGACCACCGCGGACGGACAGACGGACATGGCGAAACGATAAGGGTTCCTTGTAGTTTACTACGGAACCCTAAAAAGGGAGGGATTAAGAGGGTTGCCAACGCGTGAGTGATAAACGCGAATGCCCCCGGTGAAGGAGCACCTTAATTGGTAGGGTGTGTGCGCAACGTCGTTCGTTCGTTCGTCTCAAATTTTCGATCAGGTCACGTCTCCTGACGCCAGTTTATTAAAATTTCAACCTATAACTATTCCAAAAAGTGCACAACGTCGCTAAAGAAGTTTTCATTCCAAAAATTAAAACAAAAATTATTATTTATAGCCTTAACTGTCCCACAGCTGGGCCAATACTTATTTCCGGTTTTCCTTCTTTTGACACTGATAGACTGGTGCTAGCTACCAAGAGAATGGCTGACGCGAACACATGATTTTTAAAATTACTTTTAAAAAAAAAACAACTATTTTAAAATTTATTGCATTTTAATTATGTTTTGTGACACCCATATCTCACAATTTACGTCTATAGGAGAAAAAATGCATTTGTCACAAATGCAAAGTGAAGCGCTACTATTTATATTTATAATTGTGATGATTATTTATTAGATATAGTATTTACTAGTGAATCCCGCGCAACTTCGTTTGCGTGTATTTATTCATTCACAGCTATGATGTGTTAATCCAAGGTATCAGCTACCTACATACCAAAATATCATAAACATTGGTCCATCCATTTGAGCGTGAAAAAGTAACAAACATCACATAGTAACTTTCGCCTTTAAAATATTAGTAGGATAAATGGGAATCGCATCGCAAAGATTGGGCTGTAATTTGGTAAAAACGTAAGAGAATTTGAATTCCGCGAATCCAACGGGAGAAACTACCAGATATAATTACACCCAAATTAGGTACAAAAGGGGTACACTACATTAACATGAAATAGCCCTTATGTGCGGTGCGACAAGTACTTATTTTGTTATGAGTATCTACTAGCAACACTGAAAGGCTCCTCTTCACAATGGGCCATGATGGGCGACTAAAGGCACGCACGATGGTGTAGAGGGCATAAATGTCTGTGATCGGCCATCATCGCGTATGATAGTGCGTCGGTCGTCGGTCGTCGGTCGTCGTGCGTGCGTCTACAAAATCGCCGATTACTGTTGGATTATTATAGATATATAGATTTATTATATACTAGTTAGATTGGCAATGCAAAAGAGATAGATCAAAGCATACGCGTTTGTTAGAGCGAGATAGATAGGCGAGATCATTCTTCCTATACACGTTATCGGGCTGTATCGGCCTGACGTCAATCGTGTTAAAAACAAATCCCACTTATTTTTACATTTATGGTGTTTAAGTGTAGTTTTGGTGCAGTGGCTGGATGTAACTCAAACAAAAAGGAAAATCCACAAAATTATATATCTTGCTTGCACACATGCACATTACATGCACACTAGTGTATTTTGTTTTTGGTCACGCCTTAATCAAACCATTGCCGATCTATACGCTAGTAAGTATTGGTAAGTATTTACTAAATCTATGATTATAGTTTCTGATATCCGCTACCAGAGGGCGCTGTTCTTTTCTCTGAATTTACGATTGTGTAGAGAGTTGCCCGATCATGATGGCGATTATAGACGATCATTTGATTAGTCATCATGGCCCATTGTAAAGAGGAGCCTGATGGTGTGTTTACATGCTTGCCAAGGCTTGGCAAGCGTCCACAAGTCCCAAGCGTTCACAAATCTCGCTTGGTATTTGGAAGCATGGCGGACACCGAACTTGTATCTTTGTATTCCTTGTAATGAAATAAAATCGTTTATTTTAGAAATTACACTTTCACAGGCACTTTTTATTGTCATTTAAAACTTGTAAGTATTATAAATAATAAACTACGAAAACTACCTACTACATTTCGGAAACAAGCAAAATGGCCACCGGTAAAAGAAATGGCGAAAGAAAACTAGTTACGGTACGGTTAGAATCCTGTTTTTTTTAAATGTTTTCGAAAAGTTGTCAGAAATATTTCTTTTTTGGCTTTCCCATTTACTCGGCAAGACGACTCCAAGCATCTGCAATTTTCATTTTATATTAATATGATTAACGGCTTTGGGGTTCCAGATAGTCGTTTCGGTCCGGTAATATTTCAAAAACGATAAACTCTCTTCGTTCGACCAGCCACTCATAAACTCAATTTAAAGACAGAATTAGACGTGCGTTCGTCGCGAGATCCCAGTAGCTATTAAGCGCGCGCCAACGAACGCGTCGCAAGCGCTTGCCGCAAGCCCCCTTTGATTTGTGTCCAAAAACCGACACCAGACCGGAACGGATGCAAGGGACCACAAACTCACGCATGCCAAGCCAAACGCCCTCTTTACACGCTTGCGCTTGGAGACGCTTGTCGAGCCTTGGCAAGCGTGTAAACCCGGCTTAGATTTTACCGATTTTACAAATTAGCAGAAGCGCTTATTACACTACACGATTTCTCGGGCCCTGCCGGCAATGTCTTGCCTACCAGTTAGGGTGCCGCTTATTACACTACGCTGGAAATCACGCCCTGTTTGATTTTCTCTCAGTTTGATCGTGAACGTGAATGACTGCACGTCTGTCGCTATGGCGGCGCCGACTTTATCGAATCATCAAAAAGTTGCTTTAGCGGTTGCCCATCTTTCCGGTTGCTTAGGGCAGACACAGGCCACATCCACTTTAACTTGGCAGTTTTTACACCTACATCTTTTACTTGTGTGATGGAGCGCAGTTCAACGTTCCTCATCTTAAGAAAAAAAGAGAAGGAGAAGGATCTGGGTCAAGGAATACTTGAAATTAAGAGGAAAGCACTCAAATATGCGGATACTCAATGCTCTGGATCCAGCGGATTTCAAAGAAAGGAGAAATTTGAATATTTATTTTTTGTCCTGTCCCTGCCGGCAGGGCCCGAGAAATCGTGTAGTGTAATAAGTTATAGTTTGATTTCTCTTTTTCTTTAATTATTTAACCGTAAACTTCAAAACTGAAGCGTTAATCGTTAAATTGCATGACTTGTCTAACAGATTACTTAACGTTTTTTTTTACATAATCGGTATTTTCATCCATCGGTACCGATTAATGGCACAACCCTAGCGCGCCATTGTGGTGGTTGGTTGGTGTTGGTCTGGTGTTGGTGTTCTTCAGTGTCATTTTGTGTCCAGCTTTTCTGTTTTTCTATATTTCTAGTGCAGTAATGAATGTATTTTTTACAAACTATTTTATTGGAAAAAACAACAGTGACAATAATGCGTGCCGAACCTTTTATACCTGATTAGTAGGCATCCTTGAGTCACCACGGTTAGTTTTAATTGTTAGCTGAGGTTATTTGTTGTGACATAGGTAGTTATATCTTCGACAATTTGTCATCAACGCTAATTAAAACGATTTGGTTGCATTGTGTTTGGTATACTATTGTATATAATATAAGTTTTTATTTATAATGCTTGTGCGAACGTTATTTTCTTGGTGGAAACAGTCAATGGGCTTGTAGCGGCCTTGGCGTTGGTCGAATCCCTGCGACGAAACGGCACTAAATCTGTCAAATTCGAATATGAATGATGGGTGATTTCATTTGGATATTGAATTGAAAGAAAGTGCTTTTAATGTTAATATGTTGTTAGGTTCGCGACGTTTACACATTCTTTGCGAAGCCGTTTGATACAAAAAAAAAACGTGTTTTATCACAGTCAGATGTATGGTTCTTCGTCTTCTTAAATTCATTCTTTGTATTTTGTACATTAATGCATTTTGGTCAGAGTCCCCATAAGGGCAGGGCTTTTTAGATGTATGAGACCTTTGTTAGGGACTGGTCTGGACAGGGACGTGTGGAGAGGAAGGGGAAGCTTTTGCCCAGCAATGGGACATGCATGGCTATTTAAAAAAATGTAAGTGGTTGGCAAGCGTGCGGGTCACCTGATGTTAAATAATCAACGCTGCCCATGGAGCACAGAGACACTCTACCTTTAAAGTAGATTAAATATTAAATTTATGCCATGTGTCATAGTTAAATGTGTTCTCTGAGTAAACCCAGGAAATATTTAGGGTATTATGACTCATGAGTATGTAGGTAGACAATATAGGTGCCTGAAGTTAGCCTGTTCAAGAGTTAATAAGACCAAAAGATACAATGTATGACATAGTATAGGTAGAAAATGCTTTATTTGCATTACACTGACAATGATGTTAAAGAAATATCATTGCAACAAAGCAATCTTTTCAATTCAACCTTAGGCCAAATTAAATATGGAGTGGGCAGGGCTAGCAGGACATGAATCAGTTAAACTAATATATTTGTGTTGATTACATGTTTGTTTTGTGTATTGATAACAATTTGTTTATTTTGTAACTGGCTGTCTGGGTGATAGTAAGAATCCATTATATAAAAATAAAAAAAATTGTCACCTGGGTAAGCTTCCTAAAAGTAAGACTTTTTCAAATTGCTCCATTAGTTTTGGTGACAATTAGATGCAAATAATGAAATCTTTCTTCTTTATAATATTAGTATAGATAACTAATGTATTATAACTGTTTGGTTCAGTTTATACCAAAAAAGCAATGGCTGGTTTCACAGGTTTCTGAGAGTAATTAAGTTATCTGACTAGTTAGATAAATTGACAAAAAACCCATACTATTATTAATGTGACCATTTGTTTGTCATTTTATGTCGAAACCAACCAATGGATTGCGATGTTTTTTTAAACATGGCTTACTTTGGGAATAGGTGGATCCGTGTGAATTGCGTACAATGTATTTAATTTGTTATTTACATGTAAAATGGTTCTTATACAAATTGATACAGCCAGAAAGTACATACTGGACAATTAAGTATTGTTGCATTGCTCACAGTATGAACATATGATGTTAGATGACATAAAAGACCAGTACTCATGACAGACAGACTATGTTACTGAGAATATACTCTGAGATTTTTCACCAGTATCATAGTAACTACTATACTGTCATAATTATGAAGACTTGTAAATATTGACCTTTTTAACCATTCAACCATAGAACCTCTATGGTTGAATGGTTAAAACGGTATTATCCAGATTATTATAATTACAAAAAAAGTTTCAAATAAAAACTCAATAATGGTATTATTCTGAAATCAATTAAAATCAGAGTCATTTATTACTAGATTTTATCCGCTGCTTCGCCCTCTTTATTAAGGGGAAGTACCAGTGCCAATAATGTATATTTTTTACCTATGTCATACAAAAAACACTATCCAAGTTTCAGGTCTCAATGATCAGCGGTTTTATAAATATTGGTAATATGTATTTTAAACCCAATTTATGATTACGCAGGCTTCGCCAGGGCGCTCCTTGACTCAGGGCAGCGATGGAAGTCGGTGCGCGTGCCCTGGACGTGCTGCCCCTCCTGCAGGAGCGGGTGGCGGCCCTGACCGGCGGCCGGGACCGCCGCGGGGGGCCCATTATATGGTTCCCGGCAAATTCAAGGCGAGACCGCGTCGCGCCAGATGACTACAGGCGGTTACTGCACTACCTCATCAGTATACCTAGGTAAATAATTATTAAATTAGATAGGTACATAGAATATTTATTTTTGCCAATAGCTACACAACAATATTTAACAATAATAAATTGTACACAATTACATATAGCACGTGTGCGTGCAGCTGCACAACAAGGTATTTTTGAATGGCGTCGTTGTGTCTCACAAAAACCAACACGAAAATTAAACAACGTTGAACCTAGCCAGTGTTCTCCGTGCTTCAGAGGGCGCGTTGAACTGTTGGTCCCGGCTGATGTCGATGGTTGAGCAGCGTGGCAGAGTACGCTTTAATCCCTTTCAATTGAAAGGAGACCCATATCCCTGCAGTGGTATGATTATGGATTGATATGATGATGATTTTATACCTCTTGGAGCAACCAATATTTTATGTTTTCTTTTTAATACATGTTTAAAGAAACCAAACAATACTGGTAATCTATATTTTAAAAGCAAAAGCAATTATAAAAAGTGATTATTTTATCTCGTGTCGTACATTAAAGTCAAAATCAAATATTTTATTCAAATAGGCATATTACAATCTCTTTCGAATAGTCATATTTTTTTCCTACTACCAATTCAGACGGCAGATTTGTACAGGCATAACTATTATAGATCTTACGTCACAATCAAAGAATCTTGTGGCTGTAACTTGATATTATTGACAGACATTGTCTGATTAGGCTTGAACAATGCAAGCAAAGTTCTATAAACATTATTTCTATGAAACACTTTGCTACTGTACACATTTTTAGGGTTCCGTGCCCAAGGAGGGAGGGAGACAGGTTTTTTCACAGATGATTTTCTGTTGCCGCTATAACAACGAATACAAAAATAGAGTTAAATAAATGTTTAAGGGGTCTCATTCAACAAACGTGTTTTTTTTCTGTTTGTATACGTAATGGTATGGAAGCCTTTGTGCGCGAGTGCGACTCGCGCTTGGCCGGTTTTGATGTTATATATGAATGTGATGCATATAGATTACTTGATCGATATAATAATATTGTTAAGTTCATTGATCTATAGCTGAATGAAACTTTGTTGGAAGATGGTTGGTTACCTATTCCATATCGGATTACACTTGAGTTTTTGTAAGGATGGATGTGTCCTACACTGTACTACATTGTAATTCACACAGCACTCAGACTGGAGAACAAACACAAACGCCATCACATAAATATTTGCCCCGAGCAAGAATCGAACCCGCGTCGAAGGTGGGATCACTACCAACGCACCACCGGGCTGTCGAATGTGTGAATGCATTTTTGTTACTCTGTCACGCAAATATGGTTTTGCTTGAAAGCCACACATTACCTTATAACCTGGGTTATAGCATAGTTATTATCCAGTATGCCACAAAGACTGGATGCGCGGGCTAATGCAAAAAACTCCATGAGGGATTAGCAGTTTAGGCTTATTTATTGCTAGCCGAGTCCCCGCGGTTAAACCCGCTGTTCAATTACTAAATGAACATGAAGTACGCAACGCAGCAATTCTTCATAGCTAATACAACTCACCTAAAATACTGTTAGTCCCGTTCCCGGGCTGATATCCGGGATAAAAGCTATCTTATTATTATGGGTTTATCCAGGTTTAAAACTACCCGTATACCAAATTTCAAACAAACCTTTCCAACCGTTTTTGCGTGAAAGAGTAATAATAATCCATAACAACGTCTTCACAAACTTTCGTATTTATATATTAGTAAGGATAATGTATAACATCATGTATTTTATCTTCTCACAATGAAAAGCTTGTTCCACATTGCTGGTTTAACCTTGAAATGGTTGAACAATTATCTAATTATAATATGTATGTAACAAGGCGGTTATAACATTGTATAGCACGCACCAACAACGCGACTCACAGCTTATAAATCAATTGAAAATCGATTTCGTTATGTACTAAGTAATAAGTGTCAGTTTCGAACTTCGTCGGCGCGAGTCAGCCTTGGTGGCGACTAGTATAACAACTAACAACCGTTGGTGAACTAAATAAATGAACTTTTGTCCCCAGCGACTCGGTTCGAACCCACGGCTTCACGATCCTGGTGGACATGCGTGGGTCGGCGTGGGCCGCCATCAAGCCAATCCTGAAGGTGCTGCAGGAACACTTCTCCTCATCCGTCCACCAGGCGCTGGTTGTCAAGCCTGATAATTTTTGGCAGAAGCAACGCACAACTATTGGAGCACATAAGTACAAGTTCGATGTGAGTAAAATGTGTAACTTTAATTTTTTTGAGTTTATTAAGGTTTAAGCATTATCTATACTAATCTATACTTCTATATAATATTATAAAGACGAAAGATTTGATTGTTTGTTTGTTTGCATTGAAAAGGCTCCGAAACTACTGGACCGATTTTAAAAATTCTTTCACCAGTAGAAAGCTACATTATCAGGGAGTGACATAGGCTATAGCTTTTCCCGAAATTCAATGTTGTTCCCATGGGAACGGGTCCGGAACTTCACGCGGACGAAGTCGCGGGCAAAAAAGCTAAAGTACAATAAAAACACCGGCTCCATTATGATCCAAGCAAACTGGCCGCCGATCTAACTCGCCGTAACGTACTTATGTTTCCTTCAAATTTGAAAAGAATCTCCAAACAATCTTTGGTTTTCAATTTAAATCGGTATGAAAAAAAAAAAGAATTTATTAAATGTCACTTCATTGCGATAAGGCATGTAACATTATGTTATCACAATAAGGTATGACAATGATTTAAACAATCGTTCAATTTCACTGAAGATCTTGTGCCAAGTATATTGAGACGCTATATAATGAAGTTTACTTGTTTCAGACTATCATGATAAGCTTAGAAGCCCTTCCCAAAGTGATAGATAGCTCCCAAGTACCAACTGATTTAGATGGAACCCTACAATATGACCACGCCCAGTGGATAGACTTGAGAATGGTATGTGGCAAATTTATTCTCACAACAATTTTTTTTAAGACCTCTTACGGAATATGGACGTGAAGTATCGGTGATGTGCCGTTGTGTTTCGTACGATGAGTGACAGAGCTGGAAGCCTAATACAAAATTTTGTACTCGTGTATGTCTATGGGCAGCCCGTTTGTCCTCTTCTGTGATAAAAAAAGTTTATCCTAGAAATCACTAAGGTAATGTGTACAAAGGGATCGCATGGGTAAAGAAATCGTGATAATCATGATGTTCCAAAATCAAGCAAGAGAAGAGAACTTTAGTGAAGAATAATTCAATACAGAAGAGTAATTATAGTATAACCTAAAATATGTTTTATATGTAGGCCTTAGAAGAATTGATGTGGCAAGCGGGGGAGCTCCTCGACCGCCTCGATGACCTTCAAGAAGACGTTGCGCGCGCAGACTTCGCCGATGACGTCACCGGCGCCAGAAGAGCCATCGACGCGCACGCAGACATCAGCAAACGGCTCGCCAAGGTGCCCGTGGACGAGCTCGAGTCGCAAGGTAAATTGTTCCAAGAGTACCTTCAACCACTTTTTATACCACTAAGGTGGCAAACAAGCATGCCGCCCGCCTGATGGTAAGTGGTCACCGTAACCTATGCACGCTTGCAACACCGGGAGTATCTCTCGCGCGTTGCCGACCCTAACAAACGATCATACTCGATATGATTGGGGGAGGCCTCTGTCCAGCAGTAGAATTCCTGTGGCTAAGATGATGATGATCAATGCAGTGTTCAGTACGATGCTGTATAAAATGTATCTGCTATAATTATTGCATTTTTTTTTGTAAATACGTATATGTAGGAATTATCCAGTTCGGTTTTGACACGAATAATTCTATGTTTTTTTAAATTTAATTTTAAATTATCGAAGCCAAACGTATAAACTTTATATAAAAAAAACAATACCTTATATGCGTATTCCGTACAAAACCTGCGTAATTTTATTTGCGTGTATGCCGCTTTCGCATGGGAATTTCGGAAAATTCTTGTATGTATTATACATATAAACCTTCCTGGATCACACTGTCTATTGCTGAAAACTGCATTAAAATCTGTTGAGTAGTTCAAAAGATCTAAGCCAACAGACAGTGGAAGTCACTTCATTTTATACTATGTAAAAGGAATGTATTATCCAAGATCACATATACTCATCATCATATCAACCCATAATCATCCCACTGCTGGGATACTGGTCTCCTTTCAATCGAAGGTGATTAGAGCGTACTCTGCCACGCTGCTCCAATGCAGATTGGCAGAGGCCGGTTTTTTCAAACCGCCATACGGCCACCGACTTGGCTTAACGACTGTCATCCATCGACAACAGCCGGGACCGACGGCTTAACGTGCCCTCCGAAACACGGAGAAGCTCGAGATAAGGAAACCCATCCGAACGCTGGCTGGGTCGACGTCGCTTAACTTGCGTGTTCATATTAGAGTGCGACACAGCGACTCCATCGAGCTCCTCTACACACATACACTATTTAGACATTATTTCGCAAACTACAACAAGTTAGAAATATGCCATTAGGCGTTACGAAAAACACGTTATAGTGAAGAGTAACATAGCAATGTTTCGGTTGAACGGTCGCGGACCAGTCCGCATCGGGCCCAAGACTATTGTATAATTCAGTACCACATACCAACATACAGAACGATGCTGGTGCTAAGTGTTACTGTACAACATGTGCTTTGACTGTCTGTGGTACTACGACGATGAGGGTATTTACTTTTTAATTTTTAAATAATATGTTTTTTTTCTTTTAAGAAATTAATTTTAATCGATTGATTATTTATTTTTATAATGTAATTTTTAGGTAATGAATTTGGAAATAAGTTATTATAATAAATCTATTCATCTATATGCGGGAAGCGGGAATCGTACCATAATAATGATTAGTGTAGCAAAAATAAAGGGTGTAACTTTGACGTGTGCATGCAACTGTGTGTAGCGTCGGAGTTTACGATTCGAGTCAGATTTTGTGTGTTTGAATTGTAACGGTGCATCCACACCGCAGTTACTTTTTGTGGAGCAACGTTTCCAAGTGTTTGTGGTCAACTTTCGATAACAAAAAGTTATTGAAAGTCGCAAAAGTTGTTGAATGTTACCTGTTATTATGTTGCTTTCTGTTGCTCCATAATAAGTAACTGCGGTGTGGACGCACCGTTACTTTCAAGGACGTTTAGGCGCTTGAAGATCACCAGCTCTTGTTTAGTTTAATATGAGTTTTTTAAATTTTAAAAAACATTACTTATATAGGAGAGCGGGTGTTACGTCGGCTCGAAGCGGCGGAAGCAGCTTGCGCGGAAGTGGCGGAAGCGAGCGGCGGCGATACGGCGGCCTTCCACTGCGGTTCGCCGGCGGCCGTGCGCGCGCAGCTGGCCGCCGTACGCTCCGCGCATGCGCACGCGCATAAACTATGGCAGCACAAGAAGATGCAGCTAGATCAGTGCTTTCAGTTGAGACTGTTTGAGCAGGACGCGGAAAAGGTAATGATGGTTGTATTCAATGTCAAACACTATTTCATTTCAGAAAGTTTTATTACTACTAGTTTAGAGCTCCTTTAGACATGGCGTAGGCGTAACGTAGGCGTTCGATGAACGTATACGCAACGCAAACACCGCGATAACGCGACGCACGCCTAGCGTTGCATGCCTAGCATGGCGTATACAATAAATATGTACGCCATGTGTGACGGAGATTTTAGTCGTCCCTTTTTTACCACAGACGGCCGATTTATAGTAAGAACCCTACCATAGACCAAAACAACTGACATCGATTTCCTATATTAAGCAATGCAAGCACAGATGAGAAAATAAAGTAAAAATTAAAGTTTTTTTTTTTGCATAAATACATTATGTATTCGAGTTAGCCCGTTAAATGTTCTAAGACTCCAAAACCCTTTCATAAATAAGTCTATATTAATTCAACAAAAAGCAAGATAATTGATTTATATTTTTAAATACAGATGTTAGAATGGATAGTGAACCATCGTACGGCCTTCCTCGCTACATACGTCGAGATTGGGAGATCGTGTATAGCTGCTAAGAGACTGCAAGAAGAACACGCAAGGTAAGTTTATGAACATACTAGCAGATGCCTACGGTTTTACCCGCGAAATCCCTTTGTTCGTAAAAGCCTAGGAACGGTCCTGGGCTGATATCCGGAGTAAAAAATACTCTATCTGTTAATTTAGGTTATAAACTAGCAATGTTCTAAATACTTTCCCTACTCCGTCTATTTTGTTTCTGATTAAAATCGTTGTGAGTTCCGAGACAGCAGTAGTTCCTCCCCCGAGACGTCATTAAGCTTCATCGCTTATTGTCAATCTGAGGTCGCCGTTGTTGATCCTGGCTGTACAGGAGAAACAGCGGTGGGAATTTGTGGTGGGCTTGTCCCTATTCTTGCCAGATGTTGAAAATTCCCAGCCCCCGCGAGATCTGCCACCGGTGGCAGATGGGAATAAAATTCCCAAGTGGGGGCAAGAACTTCCCATTTGCCACCGGTGTGGCAACTGGGAATAAACGATAAAATCTTGTGCATTTTGATTATAAACAAATGATTATGAACATAATACAAAAAAACATTATTTCTACTTCCATACATTTAGTAACATTATTTTACGTTTTTAGGTTCGCTGCGGCATGTACGGGCGGCGGTAGACCGAGCGTAGCGCGCGTCACTACAGCGGCGCGACGGCTCGCCGACAAACGCCACTACGCCGAGACTCACATAACTCAGTTAGCGCACCGACTCGAGCGGGCGTACAAACAGCTATCTAACGGTATGTGATCATGAATATCATAAATTGCAAACCTCTTGTTGTAAAGCATCGACGTTTCATTCAAACCGACAAAAAAGGCCGTAACTGGTTTTCTTTCCCTTTTTCTCAATTTGCTTTTATTTCCGTAATAGTTTCTTAGAGAGTAGATTAATTGCACAAATAATTTATTACTGTATGAACTTGTTCTTTGTCGAGAGAAAGTGTCTGTGGAGATCTCTCTAAACGTTTTGAATCTTGAATATGACGTATGCATCCCCTAAGAAAGGATCTTTGCATAGATGCAAAGCCGGGGCAGGCCGCTAGTAGTGTGAAGTGATAATGACTTCGTAACATTATGATAAATGGCTTGCAATCGAATATAATGTCTTATCAATCGTTACATACGATGTTATAAATTGTCAATTACGAGCGAAAAAACAATATATTTCATTTAAAAGCAACGTTATTATTTAATTAAATCATAATCAGCTCAAAATGCTATAATGTACTAGTGACGTAATGATTTTAAAAACTTAACGACTTGGAACGAAATATGATAGTTGTAACGTGATTAGCATGTAACAAACTGTCTTATTTTGTTCCGAGTCGTAAAGTTTTTAAAGACTTATTGATTTTATATAAGACTTAACAAAATACGACATTTTGTTACGTGCTGCGAGAGGCTGAGGTCCGTACGAAATTAACAAATATCGAGAGCCGACCTTTTCACAACCTTCAGAAATGAAGTGGACGAAGAGAGAGCAGTTACATGCTAGTCACTTATTTCTAAAATCTACTATTAAAATCTGTGACGAGCGAGTGACTGTGAAGACTTAGTCTCTAAATAAAAGTTTTGTAATATGGGACATCTTGTTAGTGTCATATGTTTTTTGGGTACTTCCGAGTCGTAAAGTTTTTAAAACCAATAAGTCACTTGTTTTAGTCAATTTTAGAATTTTCTAAAGGTTAACCTATCGATCAATAAAACATTTTAACACTAATTAGGTTAATATACGATTTCTCCCTATTTTCAAATTTTATCAAGGTCTCGTCGATCGCTACTTTCCGCTCGCCACCAAACATCCTTCTAATACATTTCACGTGTCGGAATTTGTACAATATAATTATATGTAGTAGAGGTTGCTCTGCTCAAGAAAGGAAACACTTATCTATATTTCGTACCAATATACTTGACACAAGACTTCCAGTGAATTTTTCTTTTCTTTCTTAATTAGTGGCGTTTCTGTCGTGTCTTAACAACACATAGACAATTTCGCCAATGTCGAGTATTTTAAATGAACACTTTTTAACAAAAAAAAGTACCCTTTAAAAGGGCAACGTGGTAAGGTGAGGATCCGAGTAACTTTTGTGCCATATATAATCCAATGGAATTCCTTATTTATAATGGGCCAACTCCTTACTCTTTTCTTTTTATAATGATGGTATCATAATCTATATATATAAAATGCTTTGTCCTGACTGACTGACTGACTGACTGACTGAGAATCAACGCACAGCCTAAACCGCTCATCGTAAAAATCTGAAATTTGGAAGGTGGAACTATTATAAGACGTAGGCGTCCGATAAGAAAGGATTTTTCGAAATTCGAACTCTAAGGGGGTAAAAAAGGGGGGTAAAGTTACTATGGGACAACTTGATTCCTTGGTCCAATCTACTTCAAATTTTGCATAGAAATTGTTTAAGAGAATTGATGGAAGATGTGATTCTTATTTTATTGAAATTCTTGAAAAAAATGTATTTTGTGGGTAATTTTCTTCGAGTTGATATCAATACTCATACTCCTTAGTGCTTTTGATTTCAATTACATTTCATTTTGACACATCCGTGAAGTGAAGTGTATCATCTCATCTGTCATGTAATTATAAATTGTGAATATTCAATCATAATGTCGTCTATTTATTCTGTTTGTGATATCGGAAAAACAGCTAAAATTCTAACTATGTATAAGCGGACTGAATCATATTCATCGATAATAAATAGTAAGTAATTAAATATTAAATTTTATAATATTTGACAGGGTTCAAGTTAGATTGGTCAATGGTTAAATGGCATACATTTTGATATTGTCTCTTTCTCACTTATAGGAAATCTCATTACGTCGACTCGCTCTATTATTTCGTAGTGTTGTTGTAGGCTGAGGTTGTAGGTATTGAATTACCGATATACTTATACATTTTTTTACGGAAGTGGTTGGAAAACAAGCTCAGGAATATGGATCATTTGATATTAGATGATTACCGTCGACTATGGAGCACATAGATTCTAGGGTCCCTAACCCGTTGCCGACCTATAACAGGAAAAAACAGGATATAGCGAGAAATAGTATAAGGAATGAGTTAGATTTTTTTTTATACCACAAAGGTGACAAACAAGAATTTCGGATATTTCACTCCCCGAACGAAACGCATTGCTGCTTCACGTCAATATTCTGTAAAAGGGTGGCTCTTCACCGGTCGGGCTAGCCTATTTCATAAACGCCCACTCCAAAGATTGTAATGAGAAGTATAAAAATAGAAAAAAAATATCTACACATATATGACAATTTTTTGGGTGTGTTCTGAAAAGTGTGCTGTATGATGTAGGCAACCGATATGAAAGGATTTTTTGAAATTCCCACGGGAAAGGATAAACGCACACGAAGTTGCGCGGGTTTCTCTAGTCATAAATAAATTTTGTGTGTTACTTTTGCATCCCTAATTGAAACGATTTAGTATGGAGATAATTTCAGACCCTGGAAACGATGGCATATAAAGTTTTGTTAAAAAATAATATTTATATTGTAAAATATAAAAATATTATATCAACTGTATGCAATATGGCTGTCAAGTAATTTTGATTCTTCTGTCCTCAGGTCTAGAAGAGCGTTCAGCTGTATTATCCTTATCAGTGGTATTCCACCATAAAGCTGAGGCTTATGTGTCAGCGGTTAGCGGGTGGGGCGCGCAGTGTGCACTAGCGTTGCAGCTGGCGACGGGTCAGGGCGGTGCACCCTGCAACGATCCCAGGGCATTGGAGCAGCAGACGCAGAGGCATAGGCAGCTATATGAGCATATGTGCCAGGCCTATACTGAGGTGAGATTTCTATTCTTCTCTTTTCATTTCTTGTGTATCCCATTAATTCCATGGAAATACAAAATAGAAAAAGTGGGACTATAGTGCGCGAGTCAGCCGTGTTGACGACTAGTATCAGGTATTTTTTTTCCAAATTATATCCCATTATTATTATTTCGGCAAAAAAAATAGAATTTGTACTTCGTGAACGGTCCAATCCACATACATACACACACACACACACACCTTTTTCATATTTACAGATTTTTTACTTTAAATACATAGTTTCTATGTGCACTTCATAAGAGGTGATGCAATTCTTTACCAACAATGGAAATAGTGGAATCCGCCCAGCAGTTCAGTTAGTAGATCTTTAATCAATTATTTAAAAGTTAGTGGTTAGGGTGATATATTTTATTTATTTATAAATATACTCTTTGCACAGGTCCACTCGACGAGTAAAAAGCTCTTGTACCAATTGGATCATCTAGTTCAAGTTTGCCATCAGACGGATCCTGCTGATATGGTAAGTAGGAATTCATGTTCATCATATCAACCAATAATCATCAGAGATGCGGGGTTCCCTTCAATCGAAGGGGATTAGTCCATGCTGCTCCAATTCGGATTGGCAGAGGCCAGTGGTTTCAAGCCGCCTGTGCCACCGACTTGGCGTAACCAAGCCAAGACGGATTAACGTGCCCTCCGAAATACGGAGTAGCTTGAGGTGACTACACACTGGCCATGGTCCACGTTGCTTGTCTTGCGTGATCGCTTAGAGTGCGACACACAAGGACGCCATCGAGATCTTCTCGATAATACTCATTAGATATAATCTTTTTTTTTTAAATATTATTGAAAGAAAAATGTCACCGCCCCAGGATTAATCGGTGAAATTGTGCGGGGAGGTAAAAATAAAAATAAATAAATCAAAATAAGAATGGTTATACTAAACGCCACCAAAATTGACTCGCGCTGCCCTTTGACGAACTTCGAAACTGACACTTATTAATTTAGTGTACAACGAAACCGATTTTTAGTGTCAGTTTTGAACTATGTTAAACGTCAGCGCGAGTTAGTTTTGGTGGCGTCTAGTATAGTTGAACCGTAACAAAACGTAACAACTATAAAACAAACATAAAATGTAATATATTTTGTCAGAATGAGGGTACAAGTACGGCGGGTACCAGCGGTGGGAACCCTGCGGCGGACTACAGCTCTGGCGCGAGCCACGTACTGGCGGTCATCCAGCAGATCCTGGCGCATCACCGGGCACTAGAGGCCCGGTATCACCAGGCCAGGGTCAAGCTGCATCAAAGATTGGCGTTGCTGCTGTACAAGGAGGATTGCCGACAGGTATACGAGTTACTATTACTGTTTAACTATTTATATATTTTTCACTTCTTATGCTCTGAAATTGCTTATTTGTGCAGGATATAGGCTGCACAAAATCGATTTTTGTGCACAAGTGCATAAACGTATCTACTCATAAATGTATCTAAATTAAGGCAAAGATAAACATGGTTCGTTTTGTGCACGTCCCACATTCTTCCAAGATGACTCGAAAGACCCGGGGGGTAGTTACCCCCGGAATTGAAGCTCGGGCAAGGAGAAATCTCTCAAGGCCCACACGTGCCCAAAACGGGCAGAAGAAACCCCGGTGGTAATACATATTTAAATATCCAGTAGTGGACTTCTTGTGGATGAGATAATTTGTTTGTTTCAGGTGCTAGAGTGGTTGGCGAATCACGGTGAAGTGTTCCTACAAAAGAACACGGGAATAGGAAGGAATCTCCACAAGGCTAGGGTCTATCAGAAATCTCACGAACATTTTGAAAATGTTGCACAAGTGAGTTCTTTACGATTGTTTTTATAGTAAACAAAAAGTTGACAATAACAAATTTGCAGTAGAAAAATGTGAGGCGCAGTGATACAAAGAGGCAGCAGTACAGTGCATTATTTGCTTATTAGTTAATTTTATGACATAGATCTTGTTTGGCAACAAAACAACCCATAGCGCGACTTGTGGCGCCATCTGTTGGTCGATAGCCCATCCCATATAGCGCCCTCTGTAGTAGAAAAAATATTTTTCCATTGGAATAACATACTTTCACGGGATAAAAAGTAGCTTATGTTGGGCTCTCTACTCCTGACAATATATATTCAATTTTTCATAGTGATCGGCTGATTAGTCAAGCCGTGAAGGAATAACAAACAAACAAACAAACTCACTTTCTCAATTATAATATTACTATGATAATAAAACTATTTGTATATTTGTGCCAACAGAATACTTATACAAATGCGGAGAAGCTTTTAGCAGCTGCGGAAGAATTGGCGAGGTCCGGTGAATGCGACCCAGAAGAAGTGGTCGGGGTTGCGAGGGAACTGGAAGCTCATGTTGCTGCGTTTGCTGCCAGAGTCGACAGGCGGAGAAGACGGCTGGATTTAGCTGTACTGTTGTATACACATGAGAAAGATGTACGTATTTATTTCACACTAGCGGACCCATGAAAGTGTCAAACCACAAAGACTATTTATTTACTACTACTACTAGTTAGAATAGGGACTATCACTAGTTAGAATAAGGTTCAAAACTGGTTAATATTCAGTGAAACGTCAGTCCGTATTTTCGGAATTTAGTTTCATGGTTGCCCCGTAGTGGTGAACTTCACCTACATCTATCAATCTGTCAATTGTGACAGGTAGGATTTATTAATTAAAACCATTAGGTTTCGTCTGTGTACATTAATTTAAGAAACTTTCTGTAAATGACCGTTTGTTTCCAAAATATATAAATAAATAAAACCAATTTGGTTTTCTATTACACAGCTGCTACAATGGTTGGAGACCCTACGTAGTGGAGGCGGGGTCTGTGCTGCCGACGATAGTCCTGAGGCGGCCCGGCGGGCCTTAGAGCAATGTGCACAGCATCGGGCGGCCAGCCTTGATGCCTGCGCGGCGACAATCGCGCAGGGTGAAGCACTAATGTCGGATCTCAGGTTAGTTGCACTTCACTTGAAACCTTCATGTGAAACCAGCGCAACTTCGTTTGCGTGTATGCCGCTTTCCCGTGAGAATCTATATAATACTAGCGAAACCCGCGCAACTTCGTTTGCGTGTATCCCGCTTTCCCGTGGGAATTTTTAAATTTTTCTCTCCGTAAGAACCATCCTCGTACTTCAAGGAATATTCTAAAAAAAAATCAGCCAAATCGGTCAAGCCGTTTTCATGTTATGTCGTGACAACGGAAAACGGGTTTCATTTTTATATATATAGATAAAATGCTTTGTCCTTAATGACTTAGTGACTGACTGAGAATCAATTCTAACTCTTACCCCCTTAGAGTTATAATTTAGAAAACCCTTTCTTATGCAAAACGTCATACGAAAAATCCACCCTCCAATTTTCAGATTTTTATGATGAGCGATGATGACAAAGCATTATATAGATTAGGGGATGCCTGCATCGACATAAAGATAAAATAAGCTGTCTGATACTGAGATTTTCGGCGTTGCGATGGTGCACATGCACACCACCACCCTTCAGTCAGTTGCGAGCGAGCGACAGAAACAGTGGTGTCCAATTGGTATTCGAACCCACGTACTTTTGAAATGTAGCCGAGTAACCTTTCAAACTGAGCTATGGGAAACTGCGTTACGCAGTGGCGCCATCTACCGGATTGTTAATACAAACTACGCAGAGTATCTCGGTACCTTGAATGTATCATGAGCCATTATGACTTTTAGTAAACATAATTATGGATACTAATGCTGCCCGCGGTGTTATCCGCGTTCAATTTTATGCACAGCAGCGCCATCTATATCAGATTTATGACCAAATCCTACGAGAATCGCGTACTTTTCGGGATAAAAAGTATCCTATGTGTTAATCTGAGGTATCAGCTACCTACATACCAAACATCATAAAATTTGGCCAAGCCATTTCAGCGTGAAGAAGTAACAAACATACACATAACTTTCGCCTTTATAATATTATAGTAGGATAGTAGGATTCAAAAATAACTTAAAATATTTTTGTTAAAAAAACACTACAAGTTATTTTCCCAAACACTTCGATTGTCGTACATAATGTGTCTGACGCAAGCATTTAAAGCCTAAACTTGTATGATGTACATACGTTCACACAGTATTAATCAATTACTATAGCTGCTCATTACTGTTATACCAAATACCAATATATCTAAAATATATTCAGACATCTACGATACACTGGAGTCCTAACAACCGTTATACGACCATTTTAATACTCAATGTCTATGTATAGTTCTGTGAAACCCCCGATTCCTTTTCTATTTTAGGTGTAAACAGAATAATTTCATAAACTGGATACATATTTTATTTAAATTCTATCTGGTTGTAAAACCGATATAAATTGAGCTTCGATTTACTGAAATGTTTGTGAAATAATGGTTTAAATTAAATCAGTGTTTATTTTAGAATAATTCTAGCCGAGGTGACATTAAAAATCATGTGTTTCAATCCTTTTATCCGTCATTTAGAATTGTTTAGTTTTAAATCTGTACTTCTACTAATATAATAAAGAGAAAGATTTGATTGTTTCCATTGCATGGACTCCGAAAGTACTGGACCAATTTGAAAAAGTCTTTCATCGTTGGGAAACTACACTGTGCCCGGGTAACATACATAGGCTACATTATATATTTTTTTAAATATAGAGATCCTTATTAAAACGGCACGCTGGCAGGGTGATAAATAAGGCACAATTTTAGTTCGGTAAATTCAGTTCACTGAGCAAAGTTGTATTCAACTAGTGAGTTAGCAGAGTACAATCAAGCACAAATTAAGTGTACAGTGCAAATAATTTATAACAAACGAAATCCCATTTTTCCCGTTCCCGGACTGATATCCGGGATAAAAGTTTTGTCAATCCAGGTTATGAACTTCCAGTGTACCAAATTTTAAGCAAATCTCCAGCCGTTTGACAAAGTGCAGCACGGTTGTACATTCATGTTAATTTCAATCAATATTGTTCATGAACGAATAAATGAATTATGAATTACGTTTTGCGTGAAAGAGTAACCATAATCCTCAAAAACATCCATATATCCTCAAAAACTTCCACCTTTATAATATTAAGTTTTTGTAAGGTTTTTTTTTTGATAATATAATATATCCTTTTCCACCCGCGGATAGCGTAGCTTCCCAACGCTGAAAGAATTGTTGAAATCTGTCCATTAGTGTTTAAGTTTACGTCGTTGTCGTTACAAACAAAAATACAAATCTTTCCTCTTTATAATATGTATTAGTATAGAAAATACCTTCACATTTATAATACTAGTAAGCAATTTCATTGGAGCACGAATCTGAACTGTTGACAAGGAAAAATTGAGTCGATTCGAAAGAGCTTATATTAGGCCTATTTGAATAAAAATATTTCTCTTTAACTTTGATAGAATTTACGTCACTGACTATACATTCAGCTACTTCGTTTGTTGGCTCCACCAGTCCCTCGGTACTGATGGCAATCTACTGTTGTCCAGCAAACTTGGCACACACAAAGCCTCTTTTGTCTTTGCTTTGCGACGTGAAATGCGTTTGTCTAATGCCATTTTCTATTTTGCTTTATGTTTGTTTTTCTTTGTTACTCACGACGATGCTCTATTTTTTGCTCTTTCTTTCATTATTTGAGTTTTTATAAACATACTGATTGTTTTGAATACTATATGAACATCCAATGTTTTTAATAGTTATTTTGCTATTCGGCACGGAGACTGCAACAAATAAAAAACCTTTTTAACACGCTTTTATATATTAAGACTAGCAAAAACCCGCGCAGCTTTGTGTATTATCCCGCTTTTCCGTGGGAAAATCCTTTCTTACGGGATGCCTACGTCATACGGGTAATTCACTGAGTGGCCCCACGACCAACTGGCCCAAGGGGGTCAGTTGCGGAAGTCTCTATTTGAATTGGCCGACTTGACCCAATTGGGCCAGTCGCGCAATATCATTTGGGACGTGGCTGACTGACCCCAAGGTGCCAACTAAAATAACTCTTTTTTGACTTAGTATGGTGGGACTCCGTGGGACCAAATACATTTTGTCGAAACTAAACAGTTATGCACAAAAGTGCTTACATTTAATTTGATTTTATTACTTGATCTTTTTTAAACAGTTTATTTTTAAGAGTAGTTATGTCATGTCATAAATCATTGAATTTTGTTAAACAATGACGTCGCTCGATAGCGATGTCATTGTGAGTATTCAAAGGATGCCGCTACGATTAGCGGCATCTTCTTTAAATAATCGGTCAGTGTCAAAGTGCATGCAAATTTCTAAGAATTCGCAATCGGCGGTCACAAAGGGTGGTCATAAACAGCAAACAAAAGAATGTCTACAGTTGGAACGGGAACGGGGGCTGTTGATTGGCCGATAATAATGCAATGGTTTTTGCATACATTTAAGGTGTTTTAAAATCATTGTAGTATGCTGTTTTGAGAGTGGTGTTGTGTGTCATCCTAATTTTTATTTGGTAAGTACCTATGCATCATATTTTTAACATTTCACGTCTTTATTTATATTTATATGCAATATACTTGTACTTAGTAAGTATAATATACAATTTATTACTAAATATACCTAATGTGTTGTTACGATTAAGTCATTTTAGTTTAGTAATTAATCAGTTTTAATTTTTTTATGTATTTAATAATATAATGTTTAATCGGAATAGCATCAATAGGAAACTATCAAATCATGTGCTGAAATTTGTCCCACATTTAAAAAATTCTCGGGTAATTTACCAAAGTATAGTTAGCAGAAGAAAAAGAAATATTTGAGATTTTGATGTTTTGATACATAACATCTAGAATTTTGAACAATAAAAATAACAGCTATTATATATGTGAAATCAATTTACTTTTGCCATAGTATTATGCACATTTTTTTTATAAAAAGATAATTCTCTGTTGTTTTAAAACTAGTCGATTTTTTTTCGTACCCAAAGGGTACCGTAAAAACGGGACCCTATTGCAAAGACTCAGAAGTCCGTCTGTCTGTCACCAGGATATATCTTATGAACCGTGATAGGTTGACAGTTGAAATTTTTCACAAATTTTCATTTTTCTATTGCCGCTGTAACAACAAATACTAAAAACAGAAATAATATTTAAGGGGAGCTCCCATACTACAAATGTGGTTTTTTTTGCTGTTTTTTGCTCTATATTAATTGTTGTATCGGTAATGGTACCGAACCCTTCGTGCGCGAGTCCAACTCGCACTTGGCATGTTTTTTTTTGTTTTGTACAGTCAACAAAGGAGTTGACCCTTCACGCAATATTTAGAAATTTTTAATCATATATACAGGGGGGGGGGGGGGGGTCAGTCAATTCCTTACATTTTAATTTTTTTATTATCTTTAAAATGATCCGGTATTCTCTGGGTTGCATAATTAAGGAGCTGTTTTATTGAAATGATTTTTTTTGTAGTGTGTACATGTTGTAATCATGTAATTGGACGATAAATAGGTAAAAAGCAATTTTTTTTTATACAAAAATTATGAATATGAAGTAATGTATGAAATGTATGATAGTTTAATAATAGTATGAAATGGAACCGATATTAGAATAGTCGAAATTATATTTTGGGACAATGAAAGTAATATCGTTTGGGACAATCAGATTTTTTTTATGTGGGACAAAACTCTGCAAGACAGCCGAACTATAAATCAATTCTGGTTTAGTAATGTGGTAAATATTTTTACATTTTGAATGTCATGAAAATTAAAGATTCTAGGTCAAATCGGTTATGAATTATCGAGAATCTGAAATTTATCATATTTCTTTTTAGTGTTGCTGTTTACCTTACAAGATGTCTGACCAACTGCCCTCAACATCACGTGGTTCTGCAGTGTGGCGACATCTATCGCCATACAGAAGAACTACAGAGTGAAGAAAAAGTTCACAATGCGAACACATGACGTCATATACGACGACACTTAGAAATCCTGAATCACGCTATCGAAGTTTCTACGATATGGAGATATATATACAACCTCCGACACATACATTGTCGGAGCCGCGGTTCCCCAGGCATGACACCCAGCCTGGCCGGAAGATCTTCCCTTTGTGGCGGTCGAGCACATCGCCATCGCTCCCGCTACACTGGTGACCCCGACGTGATTGGAAGCAGCCTTCTTCATCATATCTCCTCATCAGATTCTTCACTCCTCAACTTGAAGCCTCATCATCAGCAGTCTCACAGCACTCCAGCTACGGGGAAAATCAGGTTCATCGCAGCCGACTCACCGAGCTACCTGTTCCTGCGCCCCTTATCCCGACTCACTGGGATAACCCTCATCCCGACTCACTGGGATATTCCTCATCCAGACTCACCTGGATAACCCTCATCCCGACTCACTGGGATATTCCTCATCCAGACTCACTTGGATATTCTGCATCCCGACTCACTGGGACATGCATCATCCCGACTCACTGGGACATCACTTCCCTTTGTGGCGGTCGAGCACATCGCCATCGCTCCCGCTACATGCAGTAATTGAATTTCAAAAAACACAGAGAGGAAACCATATGCTTCTTTCTTTATTTGTATAAGTTAAAATTGTAACAAAATGATTTATCTAGATTATGTACTTCCGTCGCAAACATTTTATTAAAATTTTTATAGTTTTGATTTCTTTGTTTATACCTTAAAATTGTACGTAGGTTATTTAATTATATTAATATTTTGTACCAACAATTTGTTTAATTTCAATAACCTACTTTTCTACCCGACTGTACAAAAGACCCACTATTCGATACAAAACAAAATCGTCGTCCCAGTCGTTAGTTAGGGTACCATGGAGTCAGTCGGCCACGTCCGGAAAATTGTTACTCGACTGGCCCCATTTGGGTCAGTCGGCCAATTCAAAAAAAGTCATCCGCAACTGACCCCCTTGGGCCAGTTCTTCGTGGGCCACTCAGTGAATACCCCGTCATACATAGAACACATCCTCCAAGTTTTAGGTCTCTACGATCAGCGGTTTCGGCTGTGCGTTAATTCTATCATTCAGGACATTCCATTTAATATGTATACCTACTTCATTTTTGTATTGAAATATATCCCAGCGTGACAATTAAACCCTTACAACGACGGTAACGCAGCGGCCGCCTCTCCTCCACCGCCCGACCCCTCCCCTCCCACTCGCAGTCTTATTATGCTTCGGGCAACTATAGGGCAATAGCAACGCAACTTTTTCTGTGATAATTTTTGATTTCGCATACTAATGCGATGGCTACAGTAGGTAGAGTAGGTACTAACCTACTGTAGCCATCAGCCAATCAGGATAAAGCATTTTATATGTATCCTACTAATATTATAAAGGAAAGTTTGTGTGGATGCTTGTTACCTCTTCACGCTCTAATGCCTGGGCCAATTCTTATGATATTTGGTAGGTAGCTGCTACCTTGGATTAACACATAGGATACTTTTTATCCGTAAAAGGACGCGATTTCCGTAGGATTTGGTAAAAAATCTGACATAGATCATGCTGTGCATAAAATTAAACGCGGGTAACACCGCGGGCAGCAGCTAGTAGATAATAAGTTAGCCTGGATGTTGATCATCCTCACGAAAATAATTATTTTCAAAGAAAACTATCTATTATAGTAAGGGTTGAAGCCATCAGATTGTCAGTCACAAAAAGTCCACTGCTGAACATAGACTTCCAAATCTTTAGAGTAGTGTAACCGGTTGGAAGAGGTTTTCACCAGTTTTTCGTATGACTTAAAAAAATACATTTCATATTCATCTAAAATAAAAAATGATACGCTGTTTCTTTATAATATTCAGAATTTCTACCTACAGCATTTCATTTAACGTTTCGTTTTGAATCCCACACAAAAGCGACTCCCCATTCTATCCGGAGCGGTACGTACGTGACCCATTTCTAGTACCATTCATAGTACCATTATAAACAGTGGGGAAATAATGAACAATATTTATATAGGTTACAGAACAACCAGACCAAGTTAGAGAGGCTTAGGAATATGTCCTTAGTATTAAGAAGAAAATATATATTAAGTTGTTATAAAAAAAAAAAATGGCCGACGTATTTTTAAATGACATAAAAGGCCTTAACTGCTTTTCTTTCGCCATTTCTTTTACCAGTGGTCGTTTCGATTTTGTTTCCGAAATGGTAGCATGTACTGAGTGCTTGTGTGAGTAAATAAATTAACAAGTATATTGTATGTACAATTTGAAGAAATTGTACTTGAAGGCCTACTCTCTAAACTCTAAATAAACGTTTTGATATAGGCTGACGATTGTAAATCAAATGGTAAAAAAATGTGGGCTTTCCGCACTGTGGTTAATCGCACTGGGCAATGAAGCATTTCTGTTTTGAGTGAAAATGGTAACAGCGCAGATATTGGCGTGTATTGTCTTGGATGATCGACCGGGCCGGATGATCGGACGCGCGTGTGGGCACAATAGCGTCGCTCACATAGACTGTAAAGACTATTGAATAGTTCAGTTTAGTCTATGGAATGATGTAGATGCGTTGTGTAATCAAAACTTTTGTACGTCATTTGAATTTTTAAATTATATTATTTGATTAAATAAATAATTTCTACACAATTCACACATTCATTCACCTGGTCTAAAAGTAAGTTTAACCTGCATGTAGCAGACAACGGATATATTATTGTAAATGTATACTTATAATACATAGAAAATACCCAGACTTGAGAACAAACGAATGCCATCACAATGTTTGTTACGAGCAGGAATCGAACCCACCGCGCCGACAGTCGCAACACCACCGGGCTGTCGATAGGATAGGATATTCATTACGTTGCTATAAATATACCGAGTACAAGGAGAGGTCGTATTGAATTTTTACGACAGTAATTTATCGTATGCGTGGCTATTAAAATGTGCAATTTTTCTTTTTTTAAACCGGATGCATAAAATCTCGGGGGAATAAGCATTGGAGGTGCCAACTTGATATCAACGTAAAAATGATAGACACTTGTTTGATTTCTATTATTTCGACAATATAAATCTTCACATGGTATTACTGTTTGACGATCTCTGTGGTGTAATGGTTACCACGCCGGACTGCCTACTGACCCAGTAGGTACCGGGTTTCAATGATAAAAACTACCTCTTTCTGATTAGCCTGGGTCTTGGTGATAGTTATAAAATATAGTATCGTTGAGTTAGTATCCCATAACACAAGTCTCAAACTTATTTTGGGGCCAGATCAATTTGTGTGATTTGTCCCTAAAAAAAGTATAAAATGAAGTCGTTTCCCGCTGTCTGTCTGTCCCTATGTATGCTTAGATCTTTACTACGCGGACGGACTTTGATGCGTTTTTTTTTAAAATTAATTAGAGTGATTCAAGTTATGTGTATTATAATTTCCGAAACTCATACAGGAAAGCGGAATACACGCAAACGAAGTTGCGTGGGTTTCGCTAGTGCATTATATTCCATCTCTGGGCACCCCGACCTGTCTCTGTATCACCGGCAAAGAATTGTGTTTGTTCTCGACTCTAGATGTTTTTTATGTATTATAGGTATATATTTACAGTAATATATCCTTTGTCTGGTACCCATAACACACACAAACCCTGCTTGTGCGTGTTATGGGTTAACAAACCAAAGAAGAGAAAAGAGAGCTTGAGACTTGCCCGTTGAAATCACCATCCCTCTTGGTCTCATTGAAAAATATTAAATGATCCATGCATAAAATGTTGAACACGAACGTTTCCATCATTAGGCAGACATGAATTAGTCAGGTTTCGTATGAAGCTGCCATCGTGAAGCGGTCTAACAAGGATTGCGATCTAATCAATTGCTTCACGTCTTGAATCGAAGGGAAATCCAAAGAAAATGTACAGAACTTGCACTTGGTAAAGTTAAAACTCAAATTGTTTTTGTATGATAGAAAATGTCGAGTTTGTTTATTTGTCACGTTCTTCAATTTTAAAATTGAAGTTATTGGCTATTTTAATACTTTCAAGTGAATATGTATATATAAACCTATATAGATTATGTTTAATTTCGTTTTCTTTTTTATAAATAACCATTATTCGTAATTAAAACTTCTTTTTACCTTCTTTTTCTCTTTTTCATCAAGAGGTTTCATTTTAAAGATTGCGTAGTACGACTAGCTAATACATTATTATGATCAAAGAAGACTATCTCGGGACTGTTTGTCTGAGTGGCTACGTCTGCACCAACCACGTCGTCTCAGGGGATTCTCGGATCAGACAAAGAGTGAAACATTATCTCGTAATTTTTTGTAGCAATTGAATATATATTTTTTTTTCAATCTAAAATTATTTCAACAATTTACATTAGACATTAGTTACAAAGGGTACAATACAATTAGGTTACAATAGATATATTCTACAACACAGCTGTTGGAGATGAAATATTATAGTTTCCACTAAGCATGGTACTGCGCATTATCAGTGAAGCTCGAAAGGATGGCATACATGAAAATTATAATATGTATTTATGAGGCTAGGTAACATCAAAATCCATTTAGGATAACTTAAAAATTCAGTTGATAAAAATGTTCTCTTTTTTTTTCTTCACTAGTAATTTGAGTTTCGTTGTGAAAAATAAACGAACCTTCTGTTGTTAATTAATATCACCATGTTATACGGCTATTAATATCATTTATCCTTATAAGGAAGACGCGCGCAAGCGGCGGCGGCCCGTCGTCGCCCCGAGAAAAACTAGTCCCGTACATGCGAAACCAAGATCCATGATTGCATAAGTTTGCAACTTCATCCGCCCCGTCTTGTCATACTAGTTGTGATTCTCATCTTTGCTCGCACCTATTTTTTTTTCAATATGTTTTTACCTGTTTGTTAGGTACCTCACAACCAAGAAATGTGTCTGTCGTCTTACTAGTTTTGTCATTATAAGATTTTTAATATTTGAAACAAAAATTAACGCCGCCTTGCAATTTGCTATTCTGTAATCTTGAGTGTCTGTCGTTCGTTCCACGCCTAAACCATCCAAATGTATATAAACTCCTGCCACTGTTCCACCATTTCACCATATAATCATAAGTCCGTCAGCCACAAGAAGTCCACTGCTGGACATCCCCCAAACGTTTCCATTGTGACCATTACATCACATGATTAGATTCAAATCATCATAATAGCTCCTTGAAACCCCAATTGGGAATAACTGCACCGGGAGCAAGTTCAACTCATCTTGTTGCGATTATTCAATTGAAACATTTCCCGTGACATTGGTCTTATCAATTAATTGTGCGCCTGGATGTGTTTTATGACAATCCACTCTATTCAGACATAAATCTATCGTGAGATCACCAATTTATTGCTTAGGACTACTACGGTGAAAGAAAGGTTTGTTTTTTAAATACTTATTTGAGTACTCGCCTGGGAATCTGTCAATTGTTAGTTGTGAGCAGTATGTAAATACAAGTAGGTATAATAGGTGTGCCAAGTTATTTTAGTATTATTGTTGTAAGTTTAATATTGAATATTCGCTGTTAAATTTCATTTATTTTACCAGGTTTCTAGGATTTCTAGGATATTTTTCGTGATTTCAAAATCTTCCAAAATTATTTAACGTTCGAAAAAATCTAGAAGAAATCGATTAATTTCGGCCCTCACAGCGCATTGTAATTGATCGCTAAAGATAAATATAAATTTATTTGCAGAAAACATAAAATGCCGGTTATGTTTTACAGTCCGTCATGTTTTGCCTTGTCGGCGTACAAATGTGTTCGATCCCTAGGTAGTCTATGATCATCTGGGATGTAATAAAACGATTTGTTCGCGATATTAAATGATTCAGATGCTGTCAGACGTGTTCAGCGCAACAGGAAAAGTGAGTCCGCGGGAACGCCGGCGCCTCGTGAGCAAGTGTCGCCGGCTTACACAGTTTTGTGGTGTTTTGCGACGGGAATTGTTTTAGTCGTATATTTTTCGTGCATTCATGAGACTGATTTAATTTCACAAGTGCCCGGGGTATGCCTAACATATTTTCCTGACCTAAAAGTAAATATGTTGTCACTTTTGTATATCATTTCATTTACTGAAGACTTTTGAGCAAACATGTTAACAAAGTTAATAGTGACAAGTTACTAAGAAGACAACATATTTATTTAGTTGCCTACAGAATTCTCTTTGACATAGTACAGTTTATCACACAGTGGTCAAGCCAATCAAAAACTGATTGTGTTATAGCGTTATGAAAAAATATTGATGATTTTTTCAGAGAATTCGAATTTTGTTCATAACATTTTCTTCTTTTCATTTTATCAGTCGATACGATTTGTTAGATCATTGCAAATTTTGGCTATCCCTTGATCCTTCACGGTTTACGTATCGATTATTTGCTTTCCCACTCTTTACAAAATCTACAGAATTTTTTTCTGAACTTTCCTAAAAATTATCGAAATGTTTCAGATTGCATTTCAGTTTATACATTGAACTGGTCTGTTTCGCAGTCCCTTCTTTCTATTCAAAAGTCACTCCGCCGTTTCATTTGTTTCTGTTTTCTTTTTCCGTCTAGAGCTGCTAAGTAAGTTGTCTGTCCAGTTTATTGTACTAGACACAAAGAATTTTGCATAAGAGGGTTTCCATCGAAAAATGCGTTTTAAACATCTGCTGTACTTTTAATACTTAACCTGTAGCCATAGATATTTAAGGATTTGCTCTTTGGAAAGTCCGACTCGAAAACGAGATTACGTGTAGTTTCTTTGATTAAAAAAAAACTGCCTCTAAAGAGTAAATTTGTACACCAATTACGGTCTGAATACTTCGATAAACATGTTCTCTTTGGTAAATCCGGCTGACATTTTATAAATTTCTTTTTGTTTGAAATATATGAATTTCACGCGGTTTTCTACCATGTTAACTTGAGCCGCCATGTTTCTCCGCTGACCTCGTTATTACTGCTCTCTGCTTGGGATTTTATCTGTCACCTGTCTAAGTAGGTGATACCTCCTTAATTGTCGAAAACCTTATAGTAGAAGACGGAAGTGCGATGATTGTGCACTTTGGTATAGAAGCATGAAATTTCTACCATGGATAGAGTGTCCCACGGTGATCGTTTTAAGATGTGGAGGGAAGTCAGATTCTTCCTCTGTGAGTGGGGGGAGGGGGGCAAAGGGGGTGAATTCCACGTCTTGATGATTATTTTTTTACTGATCCGTTAATGTTACTAGGGCTTGTATGGTGTCGTTTTCATATAAACCGAATACAAGGAATTCATTTTTAACAATAAAAATGTATGGTCCCATACAAAAAAATTAAAAATACTGCCAAAAAGTAAAAAGTTCCGCTACGTTTTTTTTGTAAGCACGTTATTTTTACTTTCAAATCTTAATAATTATGATATTAAAAAAATACTGTGTTATAGCTTATTTAATGTAGTTTACAAATATATATAATTGTAGTATACTTTTCATACAAAAACTATTTTTAAAAAAAAGAAGAACGTGCAAATTCCAGAAGATGCGCGCGGTGATTAGGTGAGATGTAGGTACGCGTAGCGACAAATTTTCATAATGTACTATAGTCATTTGTTATTAATATTTTATAGCAATGCTACTAGCCATTTTGCGACATAGTTTTAATGTAAACAAATGAAAGAAATGTGTTTTTATTGCTTCCACGGAAAAAAACATTTAATAATTTTGACATAGAGAAGGTTACTAATAAAACGTCAGAAATAAAAGTAAAATGATGTTTAACCAGCAGTCACCAGTACAAAAGCAAAGTGCTGTACATTTGAGTGCAGCTTTGTTACATTTGCATCTTCCAGTACACCCTTTTTTAACGCTGCACCTAATTAACTCAGCACATAAAGTTGCTACTTCAAGTAGCGTTGTCCAGACTGGCTACCATTCGTTCGAATCTTTAATCCAACCCCAGTTAGATGGTTCAGGAATATCTGGAACTTTTGTTAAAGATTGCACCCAAATGTAAGCCTGATAAGAAGCGCGTTTTATATATTGCTAGAGTGCCTTTTTTGTGGGGGGGTATGTTCTCTATGGCTCGGGATTTTTGGGTAAAGAGTTTTTTTTCTGGCTTCATTTATAGTCAGCATTTCACTAATGCGGTCATACATTAAAACCACAAATCTGCAATGAGTCGTCGCATATTTGTTGTGGCATTGTTGTCATTTCTTCAAAGGCGCTGTTTACTTCTGGAAAAGATCGCCATGTTTCCCATGCTGTTTTTTCCCTCTACCAACAAAAGTGAACTCCGTATCACACCCTACTGCGAACGCATGAAAGACGGGAACGTACTCACATTGTGACAAACTCATTGACGCTACCAGGTCTTGCGGAAACTGGAGGCAACGCCAAATGCAACCCATAGTTCAGATAAAGATAACTTTCTGAAGAATGCCACAGCCAGTACTAATACATCTGTGTCTACAGACGGTGCGTATTGTCACTCTGCTAAATCCTTTCTTTACTGCATCAGCTAAATGTAAAAACATTCTTTGCTGGTAGAGGGAAAAAACAGCATGGGAAATATGGCGATCTTTTCCAGAAGTAAACAGCGCCTTTGAAGAAATGATGACAATGCCACAACAAATAAGCGACGACTCATTGAAAGATTTGTGGTTTTAATGTATGACCACAATAGTGAAATGCTGACTGTAAATGAAGCCAGAAAAAAACTCTTTACCCAAAAATCCTGAGCCATAGAGGACAAAAGCGGCACTTCAGCAATATATAAAACGCGCTTCCTATCAGGCTTACATTTGGATGCAATCTTTAACAAAAGTTCCAGATATTCCTGAACCATCTAACTGGGGTTGGATTAAAAATTCGAACGAATGGCAGCCAGTCTGGACAACACTATCACTATGTTAATTACGTGCAGTGCAGCGTTAAAAAAGGGTGTACTGGAAGATGCAAATGTAACAAAGCTGCACTCAAATGTACAGCACTTTGCTTTTGTACTGGTGAGTGCTGGTTAAACGTCATTTTACTTTTATTTCTGATGTTTTATTATTAACCTTCTCTAAGTCAAAATTATTAAATGTTTTTCTCCGTGGAAGCAATAAAAACGCATTTCTTTCATTTGTTTACATTAAAACTATGTCGCAAAATGGCTAGTAGCATTGCTATAAAATATTAATAACAAATGACTATAGTACATTATGAAAATTTGTCGCTACGCGTACCTACATCTCACCTAATCACCGCGCGCATCTTCTGGAATTTGCACGTTCTTCTTTTTTTTAAAATAGTTTTTGTATGACAAGTATAATACAATTATATATATTTGTAAACTACATTAAATAAGCTTTATCACAGTATTTTTTAATATCATAATAATTAAGATTTGAAAGTAAAAATAACGTGCTAACAAAAAAAAAGTAGCGGCACTTTTCACTTTTTGGCAGTATTTTTAATTTTTTTGTATGGGACCATACATTTTTATTGTTAAAAATGAATTCCTTGTATTCGGTTTATATGAAAACGACACCATACAAGCCCTAGTAACATTAACGGATCAGTAAAAAAATAATCATCAAGACGTGGAATTCACCCCCTTTTCCCCCCTCCCCCCACTCACAGAGGAAGAATCTGACTTCCCTCCACATCTTAAAACGATCATTGTGAGACACTCTATCCATGGTAGAAATTTCATGCTTCTATACCAAAGTGCACAATAAGGCTCAAATATGGCACAACCGTCTTCTACTATTAGTTTGATCTTGTTGAGAAATGTTTTCCTTCATAAAACATTTAATTTTCTTGTTACCTGACTGATTAAATATTTACTCAACGTTGACTACAAAGCGTCGGGTATATTAATTATTAAATGAAATCAGTAATTAAAGTTGATTTCAAATGGCGAGCTTTGGCGGGGTTCCGCTCTAAAGGGCATGCACTCGTCGGGGTCTGCTATTTGCCCAGGCTCTTGAACATCTGTTTACCGAATGAATTGGCGCTCTAAAACTAATGTGTAGTTTGTATATGTTCGCAAAGCCGACTAGGGTTGCCAGGTGGTCTGTATCTACGAAACATTTATTAATTGAAAACAGTGCTTACAATGACGCAGCTTTAAAGTACATACATTTTGTAATTATTGTCATCACAGCCCTTTCTGATTTCCCCCGCGGATTGTAGGTCTCTTTTTGTGCACACCCTCTCTGTATCATAAGTGTTCTTATATACCTTTCAGTCTAAGAGCTGGCCATTTTTGAGTACATATTTGAGGCACATTGAAAATA
Organism: Endotricha flammealis; assembly: GCA_905163395.2. Taxonomy (NCBI): domain Eukaryota; kingdom Metazoa; phylum Arthropoda; class Insecta; order Lepidoptera; family Pyralidae; genus Endotricha; species Endotricha flammealis. The sequence continues at coordinate 23,678,495 of LR990852.1, forward strand.
TTAATTTTCATTAGTTGCGAATGTGTGGATGATGAAGTGGCCAACCTGGCTGGGAGGTTGTGGGGCGGAACAAAGATCAGGCAATGTGTAACTGAAATTTAATTTGTCACTCCACATCATTTTAATTCTCCTCAATAATTACAGTGACATAACAGGATTTAGTTAATCCTCGGTTTATAGTTTTTTTTAAAGGCTTTGTTGGCTTCAACTCCGTATAAATGAATGGGACTGATTTCGTTCTTGTCTGCAGTGATTTCAACTAAAAGGAATGTTAATTTAATCTCTCAAGCACTAGTGTTCCATTCAGCAATACGATACTATTGTATTCAAAATATTTATTCGTTCAGCATAATGTTTTGCCTACTGTTTACATGCATCTTACAATAATATAAACTGCTCTTGATTACCTCTTAACTCGGGACTGGTATTAACTAAAATTAGGAAACGCTGTTTGTCCGTGGTTTTCCGAGTTTAACTAAATCTTACGAGGTTTTCAAAATGATTTGTTTATTTCGAGTTTATGAAGTAACTTGCATCTATTTGTTATAGATGCCATTAGTGTCAAATATCACAATTTGTCGATGCTTTCTATATACTCGATGGCCTTCCTCATTCCCTCTAGAGTTGAAAGAGTGATATTTTTTTAAAAGAGGGAATGGATTATATTTAGTCGTACCCAGCCAGCCTCTATGTTATCTATTAAACTTAGGGAGATTTCCAAGTAAGCGATTGTCTGTAGAGCTTCACTCGGCACTACTCGGCAGGGAGCGACACGGGTTGACGGCTATTCAACAGCGCATTTCCTTCGACGCCTAATTTTCCTCGAGCGTTCCCCGGCCGCCGCGCGCGACAGTACGCCGCGGACGCACGACGCAGCGCGACGTCCGCACCGCGCGCCCGTTCGCACGCGACCAAACCGATCGCTTCGCGCCAAAAAACTTTATCGAACGTACATAAAATTAATCCTATTATAATTTCCCGTTCCATTATCACATCAAACATAATTTTCTTTATAATTTGTGCGTGTCTGTGTCAATTTCTTTAAGCTCATTATCATTTTATTGTTTTTTGCATTTTAATTTTATTGACATTAATGAAAATTACAAGCGATTTATTCTTCCCTATGATTTGGTTTTCGTGTGATCACGTCAATATTTGTGTATAAATTTATAGTAGGAAGGGTTTATTATGAATATAAGTTAATAATTTGCTAGTCTGGATGTGATTAGTCTATAACGGTGATTAAGTTCATCCGGCCGTGTTGCGAAGTTGCTGAATGCCTGTGGGGTGACGTCCGTCCGCCTCTCGCTGTGTCCGTCTGCCCGCCCCCTCGGCCCGATCAGCGCACGGATGATTGAATGCAGAGATCACCCCACACGACTTGTTTCGATAAGGGGTCTATGTACTTGTTTGACTTATTTTACCTGCACTAGATACCGTCGTCAGCATATCGACGTCGTCGACACATAATCATCCCATTGCCGGAATACGGTTCTCCCTTCAATCGAAGGATCGTATTCTGCCACGCTGCTTCAATGCGGATTGGCAGATTTCAGTGTTTGCAAGCCGCCTGAAGGCCACCGACTTGGCTTAACAACTCATCCATCGACAACAGCCGGGACCGGCGGCGGCTCAACGTGCCCTCCGAAGCACGACTAGATACCGTACGTGTTTGGTCTCGCATCAAAGGATTTTCCATGCAAGACCCGAGCAGAATGGGCTCCGATGACGTATCCGCGGCCGGCGTCGGTGTGCGATCACCGTTATGGCGTTCGTATGTTGATAAGCTGCGCGCGCGCTCCGTGTCGCCATCGGCGAAGCAAGGAAATTAGAAATTATGTACACCGCTTAGTAATTTAATTAAACACGACTGTTGCAACTATGTATGCTTCATACGCGCCACGGCTCTGAATTGCAAGTAATTGCCGGTTGAGCAATCGATGATTATTTATTAGTTATTTTAATTTTACAGTGTTTCTATTCTTTGTGTTTTTCGTTCTTTACCGTTAAAAGTGGACTGCGGTACAAATGAATTCTACCAATTGAGCTCTCAATCATGCATACATTCGAATTTTCGACGTTATACCCTTTACATCAAAACCTTCATAATTTTTACTACTCGTATTTTTTTAATTTCATATTCTTTTTTGTGCTCAAAGTTAACACTTTGTTTTCCAGCTGCCTGACCTGTTTGCGATCCACACCCTGCACCAAGATAATCCTGATCCAATAAGCCCCACCCCCCTCCACACGCTTGGCTTTGTCTCCAATGCTTACTCAATAAATTATATTATGTTTCCCTTTAGTTTTATTTACAGTGCACACAGAGATGGTACCGAGATATTCTATTTCACGAAGAGCATTTGGCTCTAAATGTTGTAAGGCGTGTGCGATTTTACGAGCGTTTCCGAGGTTACGCACACTAAAACAATGTGCTTGTGAACGTTGCAACATTCATAGGCGAATGCTCTTCGTGAAATATAACATCTGTATTTATAGTTAACACTTCGAGCCGACATAGACGGGACTGCCCGAGCAGTTAGCCACTGACCTACATACACGGACCGCTCTTGCAGTCATAGTCAACAGCTTGAAGCTTTGACCGCACGACCGCCCGAAGCAGAAGCAACTGCTCGAGCGGTTTCGCATATGTGTGTATGTAGAGGACTGTAGTTCGCTATGCAGTCGGGGCTTGAAGCAGTTCATCCTGACTGCTTCAAGCAGTCAGTGTATGTCGGCCCTTAATCAGAACGGGGTCTGCACACACTAGTGACTTTTTGCCCACAAACAACGCATCGATCATACGCCGTCATTTTGACGCTTATGTGCATTTGCGTTCAACGCAATTATAAACTTCCTATTTTATTCTGAACTTAGTCCCTCGTCTGCGCAGTCCTTTTCTAATTTCTTCAATAGAATTTTAAACTTTGCTTTTATGGCTCACTAGCTTTTTTGCCCGCGACTTCGTCCGCGTGAAGTTCCGGGCCCGTTCCCGTGGGAACCACATTGAATTGCGGAAAAAACGCTATAGCCTATGTCACTCCCTGATAATGTAGCTTTCTACTGGTGAAAGAGTTTTTGAAATCGGTTCAGTAGTTTCGCAGCCTATTCATTTCAAACAAACAATCAAATCTTTCTTCTTATAATATAATCTTATAATATTAGTATAGATTAAATCAAATGTTTTATTGCGAACCAACTTAAATAAAATATGGTAGTGCTTACATACTTAGTCGCCCTTTTCAGGCACAGCAATATCATATAGTAGATTGAAGAAATTTGTTAATTAAATAATGCATTTGTGCACCGTGGCGGCTAAAAACTCGCAAGAACTTGCGTAGCATCATATAATTACTTATATCAGAAGCTTATGATATATCGGATACACAATATTGACAAATTAAATTACATCGAAATTAATAGCAGTTGCATATTTCACGCAGTAGTGAACCCCAAATAGCGCCCTCTCGATAGATAGGATTAAATTTTAATTAAACGTTGGAAATAACCACGAAATAGACAAAGGAAAATCCGAAATATCAATTTATCGGTTGCATAATTCCGAATGGTCGGATTATGTGCAGCGGAGCGAGAGAGATACAAGATTTGTGAAATTACAAACAAATCGGTTCGCGTTAATTCCGCTTTTCGCGATGGTTACTGGTCAACTTGTATACAAAAAATATTCGATACATAGATAGAATATGCTTCGTAAAACACAGACAAAAATACAGTAGGTACAAACAGATAACTTACGGGCTACTGTTTTTGCAACATGGCGGCCTTATTGCGACAGCAGTCTTTTCAAGACAACCTTTGGGTAAAAAATTACGATATGGAGTATGCAGGGCTAGCAAGAGAATAAATAAAAGAGATACTATGTAATATGTAACTGGTAAATAATTAAAGTTAAAACTACTATTAAATATACATTCTTACTTTCGTTAATTGTTTAATTACAGAACATACATATATAATTATCTTATAGTATAACAATGATACAATGGGTGGCGTGTTGGAATTCTGCATCATGACTAATATTTACAATGACCAGCGAATTTATGCAAGATGGCTGTAAGTCTCAATGGCATAATAATTGAACACTTGACAGTTCGCGGAGAGAAAAGAATAGAGTCGAGAGAAAAGCATTCAACGTATAATAGACGGGGTCATTATTGTTTTGAACTAGTTAATATAACAGTAAGAAATAGGTGTAAACAGCTCGTTATAAATTTAAAACATGATGATCTAAAAACTTAAATCCTATAAATTAACGTCTGTATTTGAAAGTAGACTCGTATCAGGCTGGCTTTACATTCATAGATTAATTTCCGTATAGATATTGTATCATCAGCGGTAGCATGGGGAATTGCCAATGGGTTATGTACAATGAATGAAAGCGATGAGAAGGGCGTAAATCCAATTCAACTTTTGTAACCCTATATCCCACTAATATTATTAAAAGTTTGTGAGTATGTTTGTTCTTCTTCACGCTCAAAGGGCTGGGCCAATTTTTATGATGTTTGGTGCGTAGATAGCTGATACCTTGGATTAACACATAGAGTATTTTTTATCTCGAAAAGTACGCGATTTCCGTAGGATTTGTTTAAAAGTCTGGTAGTCAATATAGCACTTTGTAAAGTAGATAGCGCTGCTGTGCATCACATTAAAAACGTTATGTTGTAGAATGTTGGTATAATAAAAAGCGAGTAACAAATAAATAAGTTCGAAATAAATAATTACGAACGAAAAAATGGATTATTATGGTGATTAACACCTATTTATTTAGTTCATTGTTTCAAGTCAAGACCAGTACAGCGTTTCTCTTTCTAATTACACGTCGCTTATACCAAATGCATATTATTAAATAAACCATAGTCATGTAAAAGGTCCGTTCCGTTTGTACAAAACGGGAAATAGTGATTGCTTCCCTTTTAATTGTATTAAACACTCTGTCTTTTGTTACGATATCAATTCGAATGCTAATGTTTTGGTGGGTGTTGTGATTGAATACGTCGCACTTTCAAAACTATGTTTCTGTAAAAAAAAACCTTTTCCATGCTTTCAACCGACTGTGAATTTTCCTTGGTTTAGATTTTTCATTATTCCAGATTCAAGTGAAACCAAAGCAAAAAAATCTATCTATCTAAAGAACTCTGTCCTTGCTCAGATTAGAACGCTAAAAATGTAACTAGTTTTAGAAAGTTTTAAAAAATGAATCTTGTCGAACGACTGAATTATTCAATAGTTTCTGGTGATTATCTGAAATAACAAATAACAGCAAATAAAATAAGATAAACGCGCGTGTATTGGAACCTTGTCAAAATAATAACCAATTAAAAGTTGCCGAGCGGTCGCACACCGGTCGTTTGCGATGTACGAAATTTCCAATCAGTCGCCGTGATTGGAACATCATTGGAACAGTCCGGTGATGCTTGAATCTATGCCTTCAGTCCTGCCAATATCAAACAAATGCAAACAGCTTTTCATTGTCCCCTTTATTAGACGCTCTTCACTGGTCTCCGTCAATATTTGCCTAGTGAGCTCCTCTGTCACTGCGTTGGACCCCTCCGGCGCTTGTGCGCCCTGTAAAAACATAGATATGAGTCGTCCCTATTCGTCATTTGTGCATTGCTGCAACCGACCAACCGGCGAGTTTTCCGCTGCTCTGGCATAACCTTTCTCTCGCATAAAATCGATTCGTCCGGCTCATCAATAGTTACGAGAAGCATGGCCAATTTTATGCGCCCTTGCATAATTTGTTGTATTTCGTAATATTTATTTTTTATTGTTATGCCTTTAAAATTTCTGTCAAGTTTAATCACTTCTCTTTAATATCCTGCTTAATTGGTAGAAAGTTATTGTATCAGTTAGTATGACTCCCTAGTTTTATTTGTGCGTTAGCAGTTATTGGTCGGGATGTGACAACAATAGCTGATGGGTCCCAGAGTTGTTTAAATCGTCTCACAATCGCCATTTCCGGCGCTCCGCCCGAGGTCGCCCCCCGAATGTCTACGGGACGTGAGATACTCGCCCCCGCTTGCAATATGATTGTTCTCACTGGGACTCCTCGCGACAAATAGATGCGATTGTGCCTCTTGAGACTGGAGCGCCCGTAGTTGTTACGATCAGCTGAATTCGAAAGACTCTTCAACTATTCAGTCGTGGAGAACGATTGGACGTATCTCCGAGGACGTACTTCAATTCCTTCCGCTCCGGACGTTGGACGACACTCGGGGCTGCGACAGCAGACTCTTGCATGTTTTGCACTTGAGACGGTGACATCTGTATGCACGAGCTATGTTCCGGCAAGGCTGTTAAACACGCGTTTGGCGATTTCGTACATTCATGTTTACATACGTTACTAAATCTCGGATGCCGTTTTGTTCTGCGTAATGGAAGTTGGCTCCCACGGGCCTATTGTTTCGCACCGTAACTATTGCGTTTCCTTTCTCGATGTAATGAACTTATTGATCTTTACATCACTGACGGATCAATTTGCCTGTAATCTTTAAACACTGTTTAGATCTAAACTACTTAAGTATATCTCAGAAAATTCGTCGAGGTCTTTAAACTGTAGATATGAGGTCAAATTGAAGCGTCTTGTCGTGTGAATGCCTCACTAAACCCCGCTGCCCGGCGGCGTTCACCTTATGGGCGCTCCCGTTCCTGTGCACTCTATGCAACTTTTAATAACGAGAGATAAAATGAAATCGCGTATTTCAGAAATTAGATCTTCACAGTCACTTTTTCTTGTCATTTACAACTTGTATATAAAAAGAAAATAAACTACGTTATAAACTACCACCATTTCGGAAACAATCAAAATGGTCACCGGTAAAAGAAATCGGCTACGGCCTTTTTTGTCATTTAGCAATTTTTTCTTCAACTCGTTAGTTACAATGTATAAGTACATTAAAATTTATAAGAAGAATACGCGGAATGTTATACACAATGGTGTGGAATGAACAAGTCTTATATAAATCTAAAAAAAAAGTCAGTATTACAAGGGCGAGCAGACCAGTCCCCCCAGGCAGCACCCGTTCACGAGTTGACGCATTTGAAACTATTAGAAAATCTTTTAAAACCCCTTATGATTGAGACCCTAAAGAATTTTGGAATTAAGTGGAAAAAAAGTCGCCTAGGATCCATTGAGGGATCAAATGGATCCAAGTGGAATGAGGGCAAAAGTCAGCCATAGCTGTGCTCAACCATGTTAGAGGGAACTCAGTAAGTAACGACCACACGCTCGCTCGGGATATTAAATTCTTCTCACAGACATTGAGACTGTTTTGAAATGTTGACATAGCTTTGGAAGTATGTTTGCTTATTTTCCAACATGTTTCCAACCCAGCTTGAGCGGGCGCGCGTGGCTTCCGGGCTTGTTTTTAAACTCATTAGCCTTTATCGTTAGCAAAACCCGCGCAACTTTGCTTGCATGTATCCAGCTTTCCTGTGTGAAATTTCGGAAAATCTAATCGGATGCCTACGTCATACCCTCCATGTTTCATGTCGCTACGATCAACAGTTTAGGCTGTGCGTTGATCCGTCATTTTTAGCGTTCCGTAGTAAACTACAAGGAACCCTTATTGTTTCGCCATGTCCGTCTGTCTGTCCGTCTGTCCGCGGTCTAGCGCCTAGACGTTTAATGCTAGAAAGCTGTAATTTGGTATGATTACACATATTAACAATGCTAACAAAGTGCTGGAGCAAAATTTTGAAAAAAAAAAATTTTTTTGGGAATGATTTTTTTTTCGCGCTCACTTTTTGTTGTGGGATATCGTTAGATAGGTTTTTCGATACAATGATCCGTTTCGGAATTATTTACATTTATCGAGTCAATTTTCGTTATGCACGGTGGTCCCCCCCCCCTTCTATCTCAGAAAGTCTTATGTTTAGAAATTTGAAAATAATCATGGTTGTAGTCCATATGCTGAACCTTCAATGAAAACTATAACGGTTAAGTAGGCGCTACTAGTTACCGAGTAATAGCCGACGAACTTATAAAATATAATTTCTTGATGAAAACTTACAAATGTGATAGAATTTGATATTGGACTTAACTGAAGGCAAGCAAAGCACAGGTAATACGGAACCCTACATTGTGCGTGGCCCGACATGTACTTGCCCGGTTTTTAAAATATTATTGGATTGTATAGTTATTCTTAAATTTTATTGGACGATACTCCACAATATTTATATTAACCCAAATAATAAGTAAATTCAAACTATGAAAGTAAGATGAGTCGATAAATCGGTTGTCACTAGGTTCCTGGTTCCCACCCGTCGTACCGATGATGGCATGCTCTAACTAACACCACGGAACTATTGTCTCGCACCGGAGAAAGCACTATTCATATCCCTGCCTATTGTCGACGTTGGAAAATTGAAACGATATCTCTGCAAATATCAGTCTACGGAGAATTCGTGTTTTTGTAAGTGATATTTGTGATAGTAGACTTGAGTGAAACTTTACTGTGTGTAGTAACTGTGAAATTTATAATAATTCATTATTGTATATCTGTAAAAATTGGGTAAACGCGTGTCGTGCCACGTACAGTGTAGGATTCCATATTTGCTTGCTTCCAGATGAATACCATATCATATTTCTTTGTACGTTTTAATCAAAGAAATATAGTCGGCTATACTCGGTAACTAGTAGAGCCTACATTTTCATTGTAGGTTCACCATTATACCATGATTTTTTTAAATCAAAAATTCGAAATTTGAATGGCCAACGGGTGTTGATTTGATATAAATTTTCTTTCAATGAATTAACTTTTTCATCGGTCCGCTGAATGTACACGCTTCACGCCACGCTCTGCCGCCGTACGCGTTTAAAACCATACATTTGGATTTATTCGCGTTTCGCATGTCATTGTTTGCATGCTTGTGCAGTGAATAAATTCATTACCAGCACCCGCCGCCGCCGCGAGTCACGCGACGATGCTGTCTCTGAGAAAGCGTGGGCTTATCTGCGTTTGCGGCCTGCTTGTTTAAACTTGAGGGCTTCTGCAACTTTACTCGCAATATAAGTTACTCGTAAAACATTAGGGCTATATTTCTCTAATATGTGTTGAGTCAAAGTAGGAGTGATTTGCAAAATATAGGTTACAACAAGGTCTTAAAATATTACAATCGGTTCATAATTTTGTTAGCACATACCACACAATGTGTTAAGTTTCAGATGCCTTATCTGTCAGTTAATTTGTTTGTTTTATTACGACCAGATATCTTGACCATTAAACTCAGCCCTAAAGGGATCCTATGGAATCTTATTTATGGAGGTCTGGATACATATAGAAAAAATAACTAGAGTTATTTTAGTAACACAGCCAGACGATTTTTAGGGTTCCGTAGTAAACTACAAGGAACCCTTATAGTTTCGCCATGTCCGTCTGTCTGTCTGTCTGTCAGTCTGTCCGTCCGCGGTCTAGCGCCTAAGACGCTTAATGCTAGAAAGGTGTAATTACTACGTATACACATATTATCAATGCTGACAAAGTGCTAAAACAAAATATTGATTAATATTTTTTTTTGGGATGCGTCTCCTACATGTAAAGTGGAAGTGAAATTTTGTTTTCGCGTCCACCCCATATTGTGGGGTATCGTTAGATAGGTCTCTTTAGAACATTGAGGGTGTGGGAAGATTTTTCGATACAATGATCCGTTTCGGAATTATTTACATTTATCGTGTCAATTTTCGTTTTGCACGGTGGTCCCCCCCTCTATCTCCAAAAGTCCATATGCTGAACCTTCAATGAAAACTATAACGGTTAACTAGGCTTTACTATTTACCGAGTAATAGCCTATGTACTGATAAAATAAAATTTCTTTGATGAAAACTTACAAATGTCATAGAATATGGCATTTTACTCATCTGCAAGGAAGCAAAGCGTAGCAAATACGGGACCCTACATTGTGCGTGGCCCGACACGTACTTGCCCGGTTTTTAATAGATAGTGTAGACCTCACGGACGACACCGTGTCACCGGGAAAGAGGTGGGCAGAGAGGCCTCTCGACCTCTACTGTCACTCAGTACTCTAAAAATAACCTCACATACAGTGTAATTTAGAATATTTGGATGTCCCAGACTCTAATCTAGAACTAGACTGAACTTTTCTGCCGTGTTAACATTATTCAAAGCTCGTTTTTTGTACCTACCTATCGTGCTCTATTATAATAGGTACTTTTGGAAAAAATAATTCTTCGTATGCCCTTGTCATTATTATTAACAGTATGATTAAATTCAAAGACAAGCAGGTTCTCTTTAGTGGGTTTTGGCGTCTCATTTCGGTTCGTCAGAAGACGATATTTAATTTATTATCATCATCTCTAACAAGAAGTCCACTGTTAGACATAGGTATCCCCCAAATTTCCAATATGATTGGTTGGATAGAATTGACAGTATTATCTAATTATATTAACGAGCAAGATATAATAACACGATATTGGAGACGAACGTATTACTTTTACTATAATATTTTTTTAGCAGCCATTATTTGTGTCCCACTGCAGGGCAGAGTCCCTAATTTAACCAATTTTCTCTCAATTGGGCCTTTTATTATTAAAAAAAGTTAAATACTTATAAGACTTTTTGGAGAGTGTCCTCCTATGAGCACACTACATTATGTACCTTAATGAATTCCTTGGGAGTCGAAAGATCGTGAAACGCTTTCACGATTTTATCTAGATAACAGTAAATCCTCGGGGTCCTAGTCATGGCATGCTTTTAGTTTCTGCCTAATGCGCAAAGTGTCACATACGTGTTCCGTGTTTACGACTGAGCGTGTCCACGCGATACTGATCTTAACGATATGTTATTAATTATGGAAGACAGTTTGCTGGTGAAGTGAGCCGGAAAATTGCCAAGGTGTACTCTCCGTAAGGAACTTTTGTAACTATTCCCTTACTACGTACGTTGTCATTATCCTTAAGATCCTGACGACATAGTATAAACCTTTCATACATTCCCGCCGCTCGCTGTGTCTAACAGCCAGGATTAACTGCGACATGCTTAGGATAAAAATTTCGTAGGGCAAGTTAAACCTCCGGTCCTAGCTGTCGCTGCCGCGAGGCTTGCAAACGTACCTCCTATGGCAGTAAAGCAGAATAGTAGAATGTGCTTAACTGTATAGTATTACGATGATATTAGAGTCACTGAACTTTTGTCAAGCATTACATAGATGCATTGGTATCGTGTCGCGACAGAAGGATATCGATTTCATACATTTATTATATTAGGGCTAGAATGACATTTAAGTAACGCGTGTTATGGCAAATGTGGTACCTATAATGGGTTCAGTCATTAAGGTTTTTCTTCTTCGTGTTATTTTTTCTTTTCTTTAATGTACCTAATTGTTATATGCTTTCGTTCGTTCGTATCTTTGTTTGTGAATTGTAAGTTATCGTTGTCTTCTTTCTTTCATTCATTTTGACGTATTTTTATATGGTGTTATGTCGTCATGCGTCGAAATATGAAATGTTATCCTGTCAAACCCACAGAACTGGGAACTGGGAGTTTAACTCCTCAGTAAAAATGCAGTTCGCTACAAATTGTATCCGAATTATGGCTGTTGGTTAAACGTCAAAGAACCACGCCCTCAAACGAACCGAATCTTTTGATTGGTAGTGTATTTTCAACCGACTTCAAATAATTAACTTAAAAAAAAAAAAAAAACGACTTCAAATGTTTTTTTTTATTATTAAATTTAAATGGGACCACCCTTGAGGTATTACCTATAAGCCGAAAAAAGATTTGTTCAAATCGGTTCATAATTGGCGGAGTTATCGCGTAACAAACAAAGAAAAAAAAAAAAAAAACATACGGGTCGAATTGAGAACTCCTCTTTTTTTGAAGTCGGTTGAAAAGGAGGAGGTTCTCAATTCGACGTTTGTTACGCGATAACTCCGCCAATTATGAACCGATTTGAACAAATCTTTTTTCGGCTTATAGGTAATACCTCAAGGGTGGTCCCATTTAAATTTAATAATAAAAAAAACATTTGAAGTCGGTTTAATTTTTTTTTTAAAGTTTATAAAATATAAGTACGAATAGTTAAATATATACGAAGTGAAAGTGGCATTTTTCAAATTAGACGTTTTATTTAGCACATATATACACAGATTCGTCAATGTTGTGACAGAGAAATCACGCCGACATTGCCTACCTATTACTTTCTTTTGTCTATATTGAAATCCAACGAGACGCCCCACACCTAAATATTCTGGTATTAATATTTGGCTCGAACCGTATCTGATACCCTTGGGCCATTGACGCCAGCCGATGCATAAAGAATGCATGCGACATGTTTATTAAAAAAAAACGAGACAATGGTCAGCACAATACTGTCGCATGCAACCCATAATGATAATATTTTACGTTCGGCCCGCACTGGACATACACAATATAACGTTTGGCATGTAAAAACGGACATTGACTATAAGTTCATTAACTTCAACGTGAAGAACGTAGAAGAGATTGATAAATATTTCTACTTCTTCAATACTTTTATTGGTACGTACGTGATGTATTGATGTTTTATTTGATTTGATGTTATTGTTCAAGTTGATACTATTTTTGGACACCTGCGGCTGTTTGTAAGCATTTACATAGAGCGGCAGGTTTTTGGGGCCGATCGGCGCTGGGTTGTGTAGAGTTTGTCGGCACCGATAACCGCTTTCTTTATAAGTGATCACATTAATATTATACCTATGGGCAAGCAAATTGTAAAATATCGTTGCCTGAAATAAATGGATATTATTATTATTATTAATTGTATATAGAAAATGAAATCGGCGACTTGTCGGCGCCGGAAACCTGCCGCTTTATGTAAGCACCCTTCCCTGCTGTGTTTAACCTGACTTTTGCCATTACAATACTCTGAAGTAGACTTCAGACCTTCCTAACCTTTTCCCCGTTTTACCGCTCTTGTTCGGTAATGTTTCCTTTTCGCTATTGCTTGTTTTGCTATACGGTATTTATTAATTACCATGTATTGTTATTAACATCAAAACACCATTATTGAACGGCGTAGTTTTTTCGACATGATGTTTCTCAAGGAAATTGTCTAACAGTTATTATGGAGCGGGAAATGCAATTACATCTTGAATTAGAATGGAATTATAATCGACATGTGATCGCATAATTGGTAAGCGAAGTGTATTGAGTTAGTTAATAGGTCGGGATGATTCAAAACGAGAGAGTACATATAGTAATGATCTGTGTGATCAATCTACTCTATAAGCTACCATTTGCAAGTAAAGCAGTAACGGCCTTTGGCATTTAAAAATATGTCGTATTTTTTTTAAATGACGTCAGACATCCCCTGGGACGGGAAGGTGAAAATTTTTATAAAACGAAGAATGATCAGTTGAACCATAAAAAACAATCATAAAGAGAAGAAAGATGCCTTAGAGTTCCCGTCGCATTTCGTGCTTGCCCGCCAAGCGTCGCGCCACTCACGCTAGCCCTGCGCACGCGTCCATAAACTGACGTGAAATGTCCGTCGATGAATACATTTAACTGCCCATAAAACTACTAACTGAGCCCTAATTGTCGGACTAGCCCTTGTGGAGCGCTCCTGTTGGCTCCACGAGCAGAATTTTTACGAGTTCAAGCTCATAAAGTGGTAGTTTAAAACAGTCACCACACTCTTTCACATCAACCATATTAATGGTTTGTCGTTCGATTCCCGTCTACTATAATTTAGTTTATGGCTTCCTCTATGTTTTCTAATTAATTGACGTTAAATCACCAGTGTTTAATACAAATGTAACGAAAATTTACTGGTTAACTGAAGATTAATGTTTTGCGTGAATACGTGAGAGATAATCTTAATTTTATAGTGAAAACCACAGCTATGTTGAAAATTTCACTAACATCGACTATGTGGTTTTGCATCAAAACATACAGATTACTTTCTTGTTTATTATTTAAAAATTGTTATAAGTGTGTAATGGCACTGTACAATTTCTCTTCAATTTTAATTGCGTTTTAGTAGGCCTTTTGATAAGAGTTCCCTTAAAAAACAGCGTTTCCCTTATCATTAGGTATTTATTGCTGTTTTACTGCACCAATCGATCGATGGTGACATGGGGAGGCCGTTCGTTGATGTCATCGATCGTCAATGATTAGTAGTAAGACGTCGGTCGGCGGCTTTCTTCTATTATCGTTTGTTTCCGTCGATCAGTGTTCGATCGATTGGTGTAATAACTGATTAGAGGCTGGATGTTCAGTGAGGTGAAGTATGAAGTCTCACCAGTCACTAGGTGCACTTGTTAGATATATTAAGTTGGAAGATCCTCTTTCCAATCGGCTGAAGAGACATGTTATCAACATCCTAAGTAATTAGGGAGAGTTTCGCTATTGGGTAGACCCCTGGAATGCCAGTCATGCTTACACCACTGCTAATAGCCAAATAGACTGATCGCATAAGGTGTCTCTGGAGTTTGCATCTGCAGTGAGTGCACGTTCCGGGCGGCGGAGCGCGGAATGCGCCCCGCTCGGCTGCACGGAGAAACGCGACGTCGGAATCTCCTCTCCAATCGAGAGGATACTTTTCAAATTATTCAAGCGTTTGTTGTCTATTAATTTATTATTGTTTACGGAAGAATGTTGCGTGTTCGCACTGTTCGCCAAAATAAAAAATTAAGAGAAAATAGTGCGTTTTCACTCGGGTGTGTAGTTTACAAAAGATCACTATTTCTTTGTGTGCATAATATGACGTGTGATGATTGTGATCGCGTGTTACCTAGTATCATACGAAGCGCACTCCGTCGATACCGTTTACTTAGCAGTCCTTTTTTTAAGTCAGGAAAATACATTACTGACCAATTCCTGCCGCTTGGAGAAACAGCGGGGTTCTATCGGGCTCCTCTCTCTCAACGTCACTTGGGGGCATACCGATTACCGACTAAAAATCTTACTTACTACCACCTCTTCCGCCATATGAGTGGCAGGGTCGCGGGAACTGGCGATAGGTACTAGTTTTATATCATTTAACATCGTAACGTTTAGCAAGAGAACTATTCTTACTTGCCCATTACGATTCTGTCCGTGTTTCGGCCACCAGTGAAATCTGTTGCAAACCTTTATTATATAATTAAAGCGTTCCTGTCGTTCACAATAGCGGGATGTTGCCCACCTTTGCGCCTTTGCGCAAGCATCGCTTTATTAGGTGCTTGTAGCACGAATAATTAACACATTTTAATATTCAGACATTTTGTCAACTTTATTGATTATAAAAAGAAAACAATAGAATAGCGCCGAACGTAGATTAAAAAAAAATGAAGCTACAACATTACAGCAAGAAGTTCCAATGACATCATCAAGACATACTTAATTAAACATACTTTACCTACGATTTCCTCGATTGAAAAACGGACACTTTCACTATTTATATGCCCCTGCGATTTGAATGCTCCAGTAATGCATTACTCACTATTTGCGCACGCAATGACAAAACCAAATAATATGTTCCGTGTCCCATTGTTTACGACACCCCGGTGCCGGTGGTGCGTTAGTGATCCTGTCTTCGGCACCAGAGGGTTCGATTCTGTTCGTTCTCGAGTCTGTTTTCTATGTATTAAAAGTATTTATTTACAGTAATATATCCGTTGTCTGGTACATAACACAAACAGGTCCTAGCTTACCTTGGGACCAGAAGGCGCTGTGTGAATTGTGTCCAATTTATTTATGTGTAACTCTGTCTGCTTGTAAGCATGATGATATTTCAACTGGTGTAGATCAGCGGCTCAATCGCTGTCTCACTCATTCAAAATACGAATTGAGCGGGATAGCGATTGAGATTGACACGACATTTGAACGTTTTTTGTTCCAAGGATAGAGCCGTAGCAGTGTTGGGAGACCGGACATGTCATAAGTAATTACTTTTAATCATAAATAGTTCTTGTGTTTTATCGTTGAAGCATAACACGTAATTTCCTTTTCCACGTGTATAATTAAAATTACCTCACAGTTACAATTACCTCACAGTTACAGCTAACTTAATTCCAGCTTCCGACAATAATAAATGTAACTGTGCCCATGAATTAGTCGTGAGTAGTTGTCATGCCTTTGAATAATGTTTTTAAACTAGCATAGATGTCTTATGAATTAAGCATATTTTTGACAACCTGCTGCCTGCGGTTTTACCCGCGAATCTAGTTGTTCCCGGACTAATATTAAGTGTTAATCCAAGCTATAAACTACCCGTGCACCAAATTTCAAGCAAATCGGCCCAGTCGTTTGTGCCTGAGACAGTAACAAACAACCATACATCCCCACAAACTTTCGCTTAATATTAGTAAGGATAGATTTCTTATGAACTAAGAATAATTCTAATAAATCGTTGTGAGTTCTTTGACATTTGAGTTTGATCTGTCGGGACGTAAGCTTCGCTGCTTATTATCAATCTGTGGTCGTCGTTAAGTTTAGTTTTATGGGAGTCACAGCAGTGGGAACGTGGGGTGGGCTTGTGCATTCATAACTTTGAAAGGTTTCAGTCGAACAATAGTTATTTCTACTCGGGAATTCCATTTAATTCTATGTTCCAGTATAATTTTGTTCAAACTGAAAGCTTTTGGGAAATATGTTTTTTGTTTGTTTGTTATAAAACGGTGATTGGTTTTACCAATATTTATTTTACTAAATAATCAATGTTTTTATATTTTCTATAAAATGATTATGTATTTTTTGTCCAATTAACCTAACTTTATAGTGTAAAAAATAACAAATTTTAATGGTTATTTTGTAAAATCACTGGGTATTATTACACAACTTTCTTTTATACGATACGACAAGACTCTTTTAGTTTTATATCTTAGAATGAAACTACAGGACTTAGGCCTCCCCCAAACGTTTCCAGTGCGAATGGTTGGAGGCAACCTTTATCCAGCGGTTTCTTTGCCACTTTCCTCTTTTGGCCTCTGAGATTTTGCAATGTAATGCTATGAATCCATTAAAACCAATGTAGTTGCCATTCGGTATGACGTATCCGGTTCGCGTGTATGGTTGAAACTTGAGTCCACCGATGCTCACGTCGCGCCACCGTGTGACCGTCCGAGCATAACAGATTGTAACGGGAATAGGTAACTTCTTGATCTAGGGGGCAAATCTGACACAAAAAAACTAATCCGTGTCTGAGTTACTACTTTCAAATTTTAATGTAGGCAACTCAATCTATTTGGCAACTCGGAAACTAAATCATAACCATTACCACAATTAGCCCCGGTTTCCACGAAAGTGGAAGAGGTCTAATTTTTCTATGGAATCTTGTGCCGCACTCCAGCAAGCAGGCGCGGTGGAGCGGAGATGTGTAGCCGGGCGGCGGCGCATCTCCACTCCTCTCCGCTTTGGTGGAAACCGGGCTTAAAACACCGTTAACTTAAAGTGACAGTGACGTAACGAGTGGACAGAGGTCCTAAACGCCGGTGAAATGAACATTTTTGTGCAAAATGCTCAAGTATCATCGGCGCTCCCACAGGCATAAGTCGCCAGTGCAGTGCTTAAGATGGAGGTTTGTATTACGTGGCTCTAAAAGCTGGTTACGGCCTAGAATAATAATTTGATAGTTTTGGAGTAATGTCTAGACCAAGAAAATAAAAAAGACCAACCTTTCTAATGAGGACTTAAATACGGCGGGAAGCTTCCCCCCGTAAAGATGCCCCGGCAAGGATTCTTCGAGGTGCACGTGCCCAGAACGGGCACAAGAAACCCTTCTTGATTTCTAGATAATTTCTTTCTAACTATTGTGTACCGGCCAGCCATTTCCTGTGTTTTGACCAGCCTTAAATCAATTAAAATATTATGTTACAGATCATCGGGGGACTCGGACGCGACCAGCACCGCGGCAGTGGAGACCACGCTGGAGCGGTTGCGCGGGACGCGCGGCGCGCTCGAGGAGCTGTGGTCGGACCGCGAGCGCCGACTCGAGCTCACTCTGCAGCTGCGCCATTTTGAAAGGGACGCACTCGAAGTACGTATTCATTTTCCATTCTACTCTAGAGATTCGTTTTTAATTCTTCTTCTTTTCGTGGACTCCCCGCAATTAGTGTCAACTGCGGGTGTCAGTGTTTTTAAGTCACATAACGCTTAACTGACTTGACGAATGTTACCTAGCAACAACAGTCGGGACGTACCCTCCGAAGCACGGAGGACCTCACATACATATAAAATACTAGCTGACCCGTGCCCACTTCGTTGGGCATAACGTTCGTAAGAAACGCTTTCATTCGACCATTTTTTCTCCGATTCACTTTGCAAAACCGACTACCACGTAAATGCCTTTTTATTTTTTGGTTTCTTATATAACCTATGACACTCAGCAATAATGTGGCTTTCTATTGGTGAAAGAATTTTTAAAATCGGTTTAGTAGATCCCTAGATTACCCCTTACAATTTAACAAATACACAAACTTTACTTCTTTATAATATGTCGAGATCGAGACAATGGCGACGAAAATAGAGATGTTTTCGTCTAAATGTGTCGTCGTGTATCGAATAAAAGACTAAGTTGCCTTGTGTATCTAATGTATTCGCACAGTAAAAATGTTAATATTTCTATTCGGAAAATCGTCTTCTATTCCTGTTCGTTTGATCACGATAACGTTTGCAGACAGACCGTAGCGATATGATTGTTTGGAATAATAGTTCTGTAACAATACAGCCACATCTACAGATGACAACATTCAATACAAGACATCTGTATTGTTCAATTCCTGATCGACATTAGCCATTCAGTGGGCCTGCGAACGTAGACATAAGCACTAGAACAACACAATCAATCGCATCCCACCGACCTACTTTTAGTCTATTTTTCAGACTTTTACACGATGTTCCTGCGTCGACTTTATAAATTGCGGTGTTATTGCTCCGCTGCAGGGTCAGTACTTGTTGCCAATATTTTAAGTTGGGATTATTATGAAAGTATTCTGACGAAACAATATTTATACAAACTGATTTGAAAATATATTTATTGACCACACTACACAAAGTTCTGATAGAATAGGCGGACTTAATGCTAATTGCATTCTCTGTAAGTCAACCGGTCATTTTGACTGCAGAAATTCACACTTGCTGCTTAATTGTTTCACTTAGGTATTTGTTTCAAATCAGAGCTAAAATTCTTCTCTTTCCTCCAAGCATTTATATTGTCCACCAGTTTCTATTCCCATACAAGACAGACAAATTACCGTGATGTTATTTTCGACTTTCATTTAGATATGTTTTTATATGAATAAATATTTATTTATGAATGATGAAATAAAAATATTTATTCAGAGAGTAGGCCTTCACAGGCACGTTCTCTTGTCATATTGTACATATTCTGTAATTCATATTTTTATTAAATAAGCTGCTATATAAACTACTATCATTTTGGAAACAAAACTAAATGACCACTGGGAAAAGAAATGGCGAAAAACCCCCAGTTTTAATATAACTTATTCTTACCGCTTGAGTCCTGGCGATGTACTTCAGTTTTAAATGTTTATTTCCGTGATTTGTAGGTGTCCTCCCGGCTAGAGCTGTGGGGTGACGAGCTGCAGCACGCGGAGCCGCCGCGCGACCCTCAGCAGGCCGAGCAGGCGCTGGCCTCGCACACTGAGAGCGTGTCGAGGATGCAACACGCCACCTATCAGGTAAAATTCCAGGTTTTGATGGATGATTACCACTGCGACAATATGGACAGTTCTAGCAAATAATCGATAAGAACGTTAGAGGTTGTCATGTTTTTAGTATTTGGGACAAGCCCACCACAATCCCACCGCCATGTGTCCTGTAAAATATGTAGGATCAACAACGGCAACCTTAGATTGATAAAAAGCAATGAACCTTATTGACGTCCCGGGGAGGAGAAACTGCTGCTGTCTTTGAACTCACAACGAATTAATCAGAAATAAATTAAACGGAGTAGGAATCATAAATGTTTTTTTAAGGAAAAACCTCATTAGTAGCAAGGAGCAGGACAGTCCACTGTTCTTCCCCCAATGGATATGCACAAATACATTTCCTGACTATACAAACGAGCTTCCTAACACAAAGTTCAAATAACCTTGTTTTTAAATGTAGCAAAATATTTGATTTATGATCTTGTTACCCAATAATGAATTAATTATTGAATTGAAAATGTTTCCGTTATATTTTGACCAATCACAATGATGGCATGGCTCTAACTCCTAAATACAAACAAGAAACTATTTTCTAAACATCTTCCTAAAGATTTTTGTTTTATACCACAAACTGCATTTTTTTCATATGTAAAAATCTTTAATAAATTGATTAAACTAATAAACTACTACATAATATACATTAAAATTTATCTAAAAACTAAACTAACATCAAATTTCATTAATGCTGGCTGTACAAATTCCGAAGTCCCAAAAGTACGAAATAAAAGCAAGTAGCACTGTCTACGCCACGATTTATGTGCTGTGAGGCTTGGGACCTTAGAAGTTGGACATCAGCGGTGTTGTCTTTGTTACAATACCTCTAAATCACGTCTTTTTGTGCTATGTAATACCCCGTGAAGTTTCTTACACAGGTGGTACAACAAGGCCAAGAGTTAGCTCAGGCGATAGCGGAGGCGTCGGATGTGATGGCATCTAGTGGGTCCGACGGCTCAGAGGCTGCACCACTGGACCCCCAAGCTCGAGTTCAGCTCTTACTGGAGTTCTTACACGACAGGCAGCTCGACCTTGAGGAGTTGGCTGAAGAAAGGCGAGCGCGTTTTGAACAATGCGTGCAGTTGGGTACGTATCCTGATGTTACATATTTGAATATCACTGTTTTCGGAACAAGCCCACCACACATTCCTACTGCTGTTTCTCCTGTTTAGCCAGCATCAATGCATTTAATGGAATTGGATATCGCTTGTTGGAAATCACTTACCTTACTAAAAACGCTAGCCGGTTATAAGATTAGACTGGTCGTTTTTTTTTTGTAATACAAACACATTCTATTCAAAGAAACTAGTTAATATAATGATGGAAAATAAAAATCTTTTCTATTCTCAACAGGCCAATTTCAAAAAGACGCCGCTCAAGTAGTTAGCTGGATTCGAAACGGGGAAGCCATGTTGGCGGCCTCATTCTCGATACCTGGCACGCTGGCGGAAGCCGAGCAGCTCAAAAGGGAACACGATCAGTTTCAAGTGGCTGTGGAGAAGACACACGCTAGCGCCGTGCAGGTGAAATATCGTGCGGACGCGTTGCGAGCTGCGAACCACTACGACCCTCACACGATTAGGTACGTTTATAGAACGTTTTTATTAAAATATAGCCTTATGCAAGCTCTTTGGAATCGTCACATTTTTTCCTACCACCGCAGTTAAGAAGGCAGTTATGTACTATGAAGATTTGGCAAGAAATTTCTTCTTAGCTGTTTCCTATAATAATAATATAGATATCGTGTGACCGAGAAATAGAAAACCAAATCATATTATGCTTGTAGCGCCACCTGTTGGCAAAAATATGTTAGGATTTCGCGATTGAACCGCCATCTACTGTAGAAAAATATGGTTTGTTCAAATTTCCTGTGGGAATGAGATGTTTTTCTGAGATATAAAGTATCCCTATGTCACTTTTCAGATCTTAAACTGTCTCCCCAAATAAATCATTACTAAATATCGATCGAAGGCAGACCCGTATCCCTGCAGTGGGATGATTATGTGATATGATGATGACATTATGTAGAACCAATTTTAACTTGCAGAGAAATATCAGAGGAGGTAACAGAGCGCTGGCAGAGGTTGGTGACGTGCGCTGAAGAACGTCACAAGCTTGTCACCGCTTCGCTTAACTTCTACAAGACTGCTGAGCAGGTCTGCTCAGTGCTTGACTCGCTTGAGCGCGAATACCGTCGGGACGAAGACTGGTGCGGTTCCGCTGGGGCACCTGATGACTTAGCCACACAGACACTGGCCGACAAGGCTGCGCAGGTATACATATTCGACACACAATTATTATTGTTTACAATTGACATAGGCATCTCAAAATGGAAGGTTCTCAGGTTTTCTAAATATTGCGTAAAGGGATTTACTCGAATTTTTATTTATCAATAATATTCATATTGTACAATGTAATCACAAAGTTTCATAACGACGCTTAACACAAAACTTAACACAAAAATCTTTGTTGTTAGTTCTCTACCCTGGTTACCTCTTTCATTGGCTGACTGTCTATGCTCTTATTTTACCGTAACGCTCTATTTAGAAAGAAAGAAAGAAAGAAACTATTTACTGACATCTCTAGCATTGACCTTGCTTGTTATCCAAACCAAGTGATATTTACCCATACATTTTTTATGATAATAATGAATATTCTTGGACAAATCACACAACGCCATCTAGTTCCAAACCAAGCAAAGCTTGTTTGTACTATTGGTACTAGATTGCTTTTTCATATAAATAAATTCTTATTATAACATAGAAAACACCCAAACACACATGTTCATGCATACGAATATTTAACTTGCGCGGGTTTGGATTAAAGTACATATTGTTAGACTAGATCACCGGACCCATATAAGTCCATAGCGATACGTACTCGATGTATAAGTTATATTGTCGTCACTTATACGATTTGCCTTGCCTTCGATGTTGATGTATTTATAATACTAATGTTATTTATATTTCAACAGGTGGCAGCACTAATTGTCAAGCACGGCGAACAAAAGGAGGCCTTCCTAAAGGCGTGCACTCTAGCCCGGCGTACTGCTGAAACCTTCCTGAAGTACGCTGCGAGGTCAGCTCAAGTCCACGGCCAGACCGCAGCCGCTAGCAAGGCCCACCATGAGCAGACTCGTGCCATTCTTGACACTCTGTTGGCACAGGAGAACAAGGTACGGTCACTATCATGAAATAATAAATAAAGGTGCCATCATCATCAGAAGTTCACTGGTATATACGCAGCGGCCTGCATCCAGCGGCTCCTTGCGACTTTCCTTAGAAAAAAGGTTTATTCGGTGACAATATTGTACACACTATAAAAAGTGTACAACACAATCTTAAAGTAGGTGAGTACAATATGACACCAAAAAGGCGCCTTCTCAGCCGTCAGGTTAGACAACGACGCTAGGTCTTCTTTCTTCAGCGTGGCAGAGTACGCTCTAATCCCCTTCGATTGAAGCGAGACCTGTGTCCCTGCAGTGGGATGATTATGGGTCGATTATTATAAAAGAAGTAGCTGTAGCCGGCTAGAATATTATATCATTAAATTGTACAATTACGACTGAATTACCGGTTGTTTGAACTGTCACAAAAGGGCGGTGTCGACCTTAACCGATGATACATGGTCTATCCAAGTAGGTATTGTAACAAAACCTTAATTAGCTAATGATAAAGCGAGCGCATACCGGAACGGCTAATGAATGAATCTATTTTTAAAGTCATTGTTTTATATTATTCGAATAAATGATTTGTATTGTTAAGGTTATGTAATACCGTTGTTGCTATTTCTATGTTCATCTTAGGGTTCAGTGGAAATTTTAGAAACCCCCTTTTATGAAAGAGATTAGCGAGCAAACATATGGGTCCCCTGATTAGTGACCATTTTGTCACAGAGACACAATAAAGCAGCGTGGCAGAGTACGCTCTAATTGTCTTCGATTGAAGAGAGACCTGTATTCCTGCAGTGGGATGATAATTGGTTGATATGATACAAGAATAACAAGAAGTATTAAAAAAAATTGAAAATTCCTAGAAGGTATTACTGTGGCAATTTTCAAAACTACACGAGTTATTTCCCCTGCTTATATTTGGCTTAATTTTCCTGGACTAATAAACATCCGAATACCTCTCACTCATATGTTGTTGAAAAAGAAGTCGTGTAAAAAAATCCAATGTTTGTTTGTTTATTTCGCAAACAATTTGAATCCTGTGTCGTAATTAGTGCGAGAGCCATTGTCAGTGTCGGGGCCGCGTGAACGGAAGTTGCTTTGTCGAGATCGCGATGGTATCTGGCGCGAGCGACCAGCGGCCAGTCGCCACCCGGTCATGTCTAAGCATAGGACATCGTAATGATATTCATACAAACGGTAAAAATTTCACTCGATTGATAATATGAACAGTGAATTTATTTTATGAAATAAATAAATAAATAATAAAGAGAGGTTCTTAAAATGTGTTACAAAAAAAAGTTTTGCGGAATTTATTTAAACGTACACAAATAATTTGAATTGTTATGCGCGATCGAAAATAAACAAAAAAAATTTTTTTGATTTTTTTGATTTATTTGAATTATAAATTAGTTCTTTTCTTCAAGTCAAAAAAGTATTAAAATTGGAGCATGGAGTAATAAGCAGTTTGCAATCTCTTCATCTGTCCGTGACTCCACTAACCTCGTCATGCCAACTGAGCCGCCAAAATCTGGTCATATCACTGTTTCTCACGCGACCGTTGCCGGCCGACCCGCACCGACTTGTCGGCCAGGAAATCTACCTGTCTATATAAGCAAGCACCCTTATAGGTTCTTCTTGCCTTCTCTCTTTTTTAGAATCTCTTTTAACGTCAACAAATATTTTATATTTGATCAATAGGTATTAGAACATTGGACAGTCCGTAAGAAGCGTCTAGAACAGTGTCAGCAGTTCGCATTGTTTGAGCGGTCAGCGCGTGCTGCCGTCGAGTGGATCCGCGAGACGCAAGAGCGTTGCGGTGCGGCTGCGGCGGCAGCGGCTGCGGGTGTCGCGCGGGAGTCGCGCGAGCGTGTGCGTCTGCTGGCGCAGCTCGCTGATGGGCTTGTGGAGAAGGGACACCCTCACGCCGTGCAGATCAAGGAGTGGGTCGCGGCTGTTGACGCCAGGTGGGTCATTAATCTATCATTTGCCTTAGCACTGTTACAAATACGATATAACATACAAATAAAAAAATAAAAAATAAAATCCCAAATTACTGGACTGGTGGTTCATTTTGTGCCCCCAAATATTCCATGTTCCAGTTATACGTCGAATACAAGTAACCCTATAAATGTAATATATGTTATGAATACAGAAAGTGTCAGTGAAGACCTTTTTACAATTTTAATTGAATAAATTGTCTTGTCAATTTGTACATGTAACATTTCGATTAGCAGATATGCAGAGTTCAGCGGATCAATGGAGGGTGGCGAGAGCGAGGCGGAGAGTGACTCGGGAGTGGCACCTTCGCTCGCGTCCTCGCAGTCCACGGAGCACGAGCGCGCGGAGCCGCCACCCGCCGCGGCGGATGACAAGCGCCGCAGCGCGAGGAGAAAAGAGTAAGTAGCTTACCTACCTAGTAGCGAAACCCGTGCCATTGTTTGCGTCGTTTGCGTGTATCCCGCTTCGCGTGGGAATTTTGAAAAAACTTCCTCTTGTCAGTCTATCTATTTAAATAAAACTGCTTCAAAATCCGTTGCGTACTTTTAAAGATCTAAACATACATAGGGATAGATAGACAGACAGCGGGAAGCGACTACATTTTATACTATGTAAAGAAAGATATTTGAAATTAACAAATAACATCAACAATACCTTAGGCTGGCTTAAAGCTGCGCTGACAGCACGCTGGCCGTCGGCGCTGACAACCAAAAATGTATGAATTTCTAGCAAGCATGTTTGAGTAACGGGTAGTTATCATCGCGGTCGGTTCACACATTTAGCTGTCAGCGCCGACTTCATCTCGTAATCGTACGCTTGTAGATACTATAATGTTAATATATGAAATACACTATTCGTTGAGTGCATTACGAGACAAATTGCTCCTATATGATTACGTCTGAACAAGGCCATACGACGTTGTAAAGTGGCGTATGAACGCGGAAATCACCAACAGTTATGCATGTCAGCTGAAAATAGTATAAAAAAAGAATAGCCTATTTTTCTACTACAACCTATTGTTTTAACATACATACATGATACATGTCCTAGAAAAACTGAAAACCTTCTATCAAAAAGCTATCTTTTGCCTTATACAATACCATTTACAAAAGTCACAGTGAAAAATACTTTATTCTGTTGATTTTATTATTATTATTAGGTATTAAAGATTAATATACCTACTGTATTATACTTTATACTAGTTTATTTATCTCATCACTAGGTTCATAATGGCGGAACTGCTACAGACTGAGCGTGCATACGTCAAGGATTTGGAGACGTGTATCACGTGTTATTTGCGTGAGATGCGCACTGACCCAGGCTCCGTGCCGGCCGCGCTTCAGGGCAAGGTACGTATTAGTGCACCAAACATAAAGAAACTAATTCAGGACAAGCCCACCACATTCCCACCGCTGTGCCTCCTGTATAGCTGAATCAAGGACGGCGACCTCAGATTGGCGATAAGAAATGAAGTTTATTGACGTCCCAGAAGAGAAACTACAGCTGTCTTGGAACTCTCAACGAATTTAATCAGAAAGAAATTAGACGTAATTACAAGCATCAGGTTGGCCGTAAGCTTATTATTGTAAATATAAACTTATCATCATATCAACCCATAATCATCTCACTGCCGGGATACGGGACTCTCTTCAATCGAAGGTAATTAGAGCGTACTCTGCCACGCTGCTCCAATGCGATATAAACTGATGATACATAGAAAACACCCAGACTCCAGACATCACATAAATGTTTGTACCGAAGCACCGACCACCACCGGGTTGTTAATGATAAAAAAAATGTCATTAGATATTTTTTAACAAACAGGAGGACATAATATTCAGCAACATAGAAGAGATCCATCGCTTCCACGAGCGCGTATTTCTACGTGAGCTGGACAAATATGAGACGATGCCAGAGGATGTGGGGCATTGCTTCGTGACGTGGGCGAGAGAGTTCGACATGTATGTGTCGTATTGTCGGAACAAACCCGATAGTAATGCTGCCGTCGTGCAAAACGCTGGAGATTACTTCGAGAGGTAAGTTCCTACTAGTTTTTTCAGGGTTCCGTACTCAAACGGGAAACCTGGACTTAATACAGAAGTACGGTCGGTATCAACTTTTAAGACTCTGTACATATCATGTATAGCGCGTTAGCGTCGCATTTCGTGCTACATTAAGTTCTTTGTATGTTAGACCCTATTAGTAGACGCTGTCCGTCTGACTGTCTATCTGTTACCAGACTGTATCTCATGTACTGTGATAGCTAGACAATAGACAATCGAAATTTTCACAGATCTATTTCTGTTGTCTGCCGCTATAACAAAAACCTGGATTTCAATTTCATTTAATAATATGACAATATGTCAAAAAGGAAATAAATGATTTTCTTCCGCCATTTCTTTTACTAATGGTCATTCATTTGTTTCCAAAACGGTAGTAGCTAGAGTAGATTCATTACACAAGTAAAGTTCGGTATGTTCCAATTCTTATGGAAATACTCTTTGACGAGAGAAAGTGTCTAAAGAAAATACCTACTCTTTATTTAATCTTTGTATATTCATTGAGCAATATAAAATAAGTAGTCTTGGAGTTGCCTTGATTGACCTTCATCAATATTATTTTTATTTTTACCATTTTGCATTGGTGCTTCCATCTGTAGTATTAGAATGAGAATATATTCAACTTTGTTTCGTAGCTAATGGTTTAGCACCATCTATAATCTTGTGTGTGAACTATTTACAAGGTTAGCTGAATAACTACAGGTGCGAAAGTTTAATTTTGGAGCGAATAGATGGCGTTAGTAGTATTCCGCTTCCACAATCGAGTACGTAGCCCATT
This sequence comes from Endotricha flammealis, assembly GCA_905163395.2. Classification (NCBI taxonomy): domain Eukaryota; kingdom Metazoa; phylum Arthropoda; class Insecta; order Lepidoptera; family Pyralidae; genus Endotricha; species Endotricha flammealis. Next base: position 23,706,169 of record LR990852.1, read on the forward strand.
TGAATCCACTAATTGCAAATTACTGCTTGTTCATTGGAATGAAAAGAAATATCATTTTTTCTATTTATTCCAGCCAAAGTTTTCGAGGACTTTTAAATCAAAACAATTTATTATCGAAGTAATAAAACGTAAAAATATTAGTTGCAAAGATCGTATCTATATTGTGTCGAGCCACGCACAATATATGGTTCCTTATTTTCTGTGCTTTGCTTGCCTTCAGTTGAGTCCAATATCAAATTCTATCACATTTGTAACTTTTTATCAAAGAAATTTTATCTTATAAGTTCGTCGGCCTTTATTTAGTAACTAGTAGAGCCTACTTAACCGTTATAGTTTTCATTGAAGGTTCAGCATATGGACTACTACCATGATTTTTTTCAAATTTCTAAACATAAGACTGTGCAAAATGAAAATTGACACGATAAATTCCGAAACGGATCATTGTATTGAAATTGATCTTCCCACACCCTCAATGTTTCTGATGAAGAGACCTATCTAACGATACCCCACAACATGGGGTGGGCACGAGAAAAATATTCATTTCCACTTAACATTCTTTCAGCACTTTGTTAGCATACATACCAAATTACAGCTTTCTAGCATCAAGCGTCTAGGCGCTAGACCGCGGACAGACAGACGGACATGGCGAAACTATAAGGGTTCCTTGTAGTTTACTACGGAACCCTAAAAATAAAACTTAACAGCACCACCTGTTTTGAAACTAAACTATCTATATAACTTAGTTATCAATTGTGTAATAAATAAAAATTTAAACCAAGTCAAACATTACTTTTCTTAACCACTTAGGTATTGTATTTTGGACTCGTTATAATCTCATTATGATAACTAATGAGGCAGCCGCAACTCAAGTTAGCGATGGGCTAAGATCAAAATAGCGCTGTGTTACCGTGAATCTGTAGCTAAAATGTGGTTTTCTCTAGTGAAATAAGGTGCGCAGTGTTATATTTATGTTTTTTTTAAATCTCTGCGTGTTGATAAAAATCTGTAGTGCTATTTAAACAACAAGACTAGCGCCATGTAGACGACCCACCAGTTTATTCTGAGTAGATGCATATTTGTTGTCTATTACTTTTTTATTTTACGAGTTGCATGTACATAGTTTCTAAACGATGCTTATGTAGCATAAAAATCTTTGTTATTATTTCTGAATCCTGGTAATCTCTTTCATTGGTCGAGTACTATTCTCAAACTCAAAATTTCTTTTTTCAAATAGGCCTATTACAAGCTCTTACGAATCGTCACATTTTCTTCCTACACCAGTGACTATGGTAATTAAACCATCCTCCCCCGAACTTTTTCTTATTGGCCTGGATCTTGGATGTTTTTCTATAGTAGTATGTATTTGTTAAAAAATCTATCATTGTTGAGTTAGTATCACAAAACACAAGTTTCTAACTTACTTGGGGTTAGCTTAATCTGTGTGATTTGTCTTTTTTATTTTATTAAAATCTGTGAATTATATTGTCTGATGTTTTGTTTTTTATTATTGGGACACGGCATGTGACGCCAGCGCCTGCCTGATGGCCGCAAGTCACTGGGGTCCAAGAATTGGAGCGACGTGTCTGTGTTATTAATATTATGTACACTTTCTGTGTTAGGGTGCAACGTAAGAAAAAACTAGAACACCCATTGGCGGCATACCTGATCAAGCCTGTCCAGCGCATCACGAAATACCAGCTCCTCCTGAAGGACCTTCAAGCCTGCTGCGCCGAGGGGCAAGGGGAGATTAAGGTCAGTGGGGATTTACGGACTAGCCATCAGGCTGGACGTAAATACTTTTTGATAAATATATTATTTTTTATAGTTTTTGAAAAATTGTCTCTGTCCTTTTTATTCTTCATCGATTGTCGTTGAAAATTGGAAATCTAGTGCCAAGTATATTAGAAGGGACCACATAGGTCGTCTTACATCGGTATACAACTAAAAAAACCTACCTAAAAATATTGTAATCTGTAAGCAAACCTTGTTTTGAGGAAAATAAATCAAAATTATTTTATTATTTTAAAATCTTTAGCCCAATTTTTGCGTTTTTCCCGTGCCTGGACTGATTTCCGGGATAAAAACTAGGAAAATCTCAAGCAAATCTATCAAGCCGTTTTTGCGTGAAATAGTAACAAACAGCCATACATCCTCACTTTCGCATTTATAATATTAATAAGGATTTAATGTTAAGATTTAATACGATTCTAAAAGACTTGAAGGAATATAAATGTGCGAAATCTTGTTTGCTTGGAGCTTACATGCAGATAATCAATTATTGAATGTTTACACGCGTCGCTTATAAGCTACAGTTTGTTAACAGTTTGTCATAGATCAAAAATTATGTTATAATGTTTTCCTTAATTAAATTTTAACGGTAGTACGAGTACGTCAGTGCATACTAATTGGCATACTGTAATCGACTCCAATTATTGCACATCTGCATTGGTTGAGCATCGTTGATGTGATGAATACTGTTTCATTGTAACGTTAGCAATGTTTGAAACAATTGGCTGTGAATTTTGATAACGAGCACGTATCCTAAATTGGGATAGTCAATAAATTGTATGTTTTATTAACAACAGTGAAAGATTTCGGGTTGATAACACTGACCTCTGCCAATCCTTCGGAGCAGCGTATCCCTGCCGTGAGCTGGTTATTGGTTGGTTGATGATGATCTAACCGAAGCGAACAAAATATCAACTTTTAACACACTTTCATTAGCTTTCTGATTTGACCGCCCTGTGGTGCGTAGTAGTGATCCTATTTTAGGCAACAGAGGGCGCGGCTTCGATCCCGGTCGGGACAAACATTAATGTGATTTGCATTTTTGCATGCATTTTATGTTTGTTTTCGAGTGTGAACGTTTTCTATGTATTCAAAGTATATTTTTGTCCCCTTCTATAGGAGTGAGACCCTACAGTGGGATGATTATGTCCATAAACGAATCACATGCAACAATTTTTCCACTGAAAAAGTTGTGTGTCATCGATAGTTTTTTTTAAACGTTAAACAATACATTTTCTTATCAGTTTACAACTAACGTGAGATTACGAAAGATAAGATAAAGTGCCTACGATGTACAACTTGAGTTCGACAGGATGCCAATAGTCAGTGATAAAGACTTCGAACAATATTATATTCCTTGTATGTAAAATACACCTTAAAAACTTAAAGTGTTTGTGTACTTATCAAGGATATTATATGTGTACTAATGTGTTCATTGTGATTTAGGAGGAACTTATCTGTAAGTGGAATCTATTTTCCTCGCTTTATATAGATTTAATAATTGTATTGTAGAAACAAAAACAGTGTTATGCAATATTACAAACATAGCAGAACCTCGAGGAGCGCGATGGCCTCGTTGTGCCTGACAAAACGATTACGCAAGTTAATCAACGACAATCCTAATCAATGCTTGGATGGGTTTAAAAAATCTCGAGCTCCGCCGTGCTTCGGACACGTTAAGCTGTCTGTCCTGATTGTTGTGGATAGGTAACAACAAGTTTGTTTGCTACTTTTGTAGTAAAAAAAATATGTATATCAAGCATCGTAGTTATGTCAAATGACATTGGTAATATGGGTGACACTGGGCCACGGGCGCATTCACTATACTAGGAAAAATATGACGCGCCTGTATTTTTGCCAAGTGTCATCCCAGTACGAAATGGTGCATCATTTTGAAACGCGTCACCTGAATATCATTACGATTGCGTTTGTCCACAAAATTCAGTGTAACCTATAAAATTCAACGTTTTACATTCAACAAATTACTTTTAAACAGTTTTGACATCGCCTTAGGGAAATATTAACGGAAAGTCATAAGCCCATTTATATCAATTGTATATTCAAGTTTATTAGTTCTACTTATACGTCAATTGTCCCACTTTTTTGTCTAGTAGGGCCACGGGGACTTTTGTAAGTTAATTGTGTGTATAGTGACGTTACTGGCCGTCGCAGCTTCCAAATCCGTGCAGTGATCTCGTACGCACTTCGCGATATCGTAGGCTCATTACGCCATGTCTGCTGCCCGTGTTTATTTTCGTCCGTTAAACGCGAGGACATTGTGTGGTCGAGATTAAACAAGTAGTTCACTTTGTGTAATTAACAATAGATTTAGTACAATATTATCCTCATGAGTCAGTTCGAAGCGGGGCCAGCGACGGGGCGTAGTGTGCAGTGCCTGTGCAGTGTAATGGTTATAAAAAGTGATATTTTTCATGGGACCATGCTAAGGGGTCTCGTTAACCCGCGCGGGAACAGAATCAGACCCATAGCCAGCGAGAAGAGACGAAAAAATGTATGTATAACGTGCGAATAATTACGATTTGTAATTAAGCTGTACGAATGTTGTTTTCATCCGTCTGCCTGCCAAGCGAATATTTAGTTGTATTCATATTTTTCACCGGCGCCCCGCCCCGGCGTTGCACACGTTTTAGTAGTGTGCCTATGTCGCCCGGGGGTAATGTGCTTCCCAGCGGTGAAAGAATTTTTGAAATCTATCTAGTCGTTTTTGAGTTTATTTGTACAAATCTTTCAAATATTTATGATATTTGTATAGATTTATCCTGTTAGGCTAACGCTCCCCTCGCTCTCTGATGTGATCCCTCTAAAGGGGCCATAAGTCGCCAGTGTTTGTCGTCATGTGGAAAGCGCTGTCCGTCGAGTACGTATGCGCTGTCAAACGTTAGCGTCATTACGGCATTGTCTTGAATCACGGAGAACTAAAAATATATTAGATTATAGATAAGAATGTTGCGTAAAGTTATTAAAACTGGTGTAATAATGCCATATTGTATGATTAATTGAGCCAGTCTGAAACGAATTTTAATTCCACATTTTAAGTCATAAGCTATCTGTTTTCTTCTTCTTTAGGTTGACAGTGACAGCCATAATGTAATGTATCAATAACTATAAAAACGGTTTTAAACAATTTACCGATTGTCTCGTAACTACTGTTATATTAAATTGTTACTAATATTATAAATGCGAAAAGTGTGTGAAGATGTATGGATGTTTGGTAATCATTCACGCACTACTCAACGCGGGTAGTAATCCATATGATAGTTTAGATCCTGGATAGCAGTCGGCTACAATAGGCGGGTAAAACCGCGGTCTTCGGCCAGTACTAATATACTTCGCAGAATAATTATCATGGTGATTGAATACCGTGCTTAAATGCCCACACATATTCATTACTCACTATATAATAGGTATATGTTGCCTTCCCTGTAATAGGTGAAAAGGTAAATACTATTATGCGTATTATTTGCCCCTTTTAACCGTGGTCCCACCGCTATTGTGTGGTGATACGTTTGATAAACAGAATTTAATATAACAAAAAGTACTAAAATAATTGCTTCTCAAACTGAGACGATTGTCATTACAAAATGTTTTTGTTACAAAACTCTCACTCTTTTTTGAATGCACATTTAATGTTTCATTTCTTCGATAAATCCACACTAATATTATAAAGGCGAAAGTTATGTGTATGTTTGTTACTTCACAATCAAATGGCTGAGCCAATATTTATGATATTTGGTTTGTAGGTAGCTGATTCCTTGGATTAAGACATAGGGTACTTTTTATCGCGAAAAGTACCCGATTTCCGTAGGATTTCATCAAAAGTCTGTTATAGATGGCGCTACTGTGCATAAATACACGCAAACGAAGTTGCGCAGGTTTCACTAGTGTTTTATAAAAGTATTGTATTTTAAACTTTACTTCCATTATTCTAGTTACGAAAGTGATTGCAGGGATAATAACTATCCCATCTCCTTTCTCGGGTTATAAACTGTCAACATACCTAATTTAATTTGAATCGGTTAAGCAATCTTTACGCTTTGACGTATATTTATTAAAAATTCATAAATCAAATTCTCTTGTTTCATTTTCATACTGGGTATATATCATAATCATTAATTTCCGGCAAACAAGCACGTGGGCTTTAGGATGAAAAGTGGTTACCATCACCTATGAACATCAGTAACATCAAGGAAGGAAAGAGACAGAATATTGTTAGAAACAACAGTTGGTTTACTCACTTCACGAAACTCATTGCTGCTTCACGCCAATATTCTGTGCGAGGGTGGCATATCCCGGTCGAGGCAGCCCATTCCATAAATTCTCCACCACTTAAAACATTAATTATTCTGAGAAAGTTTGAGAACTCGTCTATTATGTTACTTAAATATTTGATTTCTTGTTTCTGTAATAAGAAAAATGGAATGGAATATTCTAAGTAAACATTTTCTTTGGCAAAAGCCACATCACTGAGAAATCTGTTATCATTGTCAATAGTAGTCGATTTTGATGAAATTCACTGCTTTTTTTTGTCAAACTGGCTTACGTTCGAGTGGAATTATTTCGAATAGTGACTGAATGAACGAATTTTGAATGAATTTATTTATTCTCTTCTAAATTACTAGTTTAAACTACTCAACGGATTTTGGTGCAGTTTTCAGCAATGGATAGAGTGATTCAAGAGAAAGGTTTATATTTATCAAGTACCTAATTACATAGAAACACTTAGGAACTATAATAGTTATTACAAACAAATCGTAGTCCATGTCTTTCTCAAAGTGAAGAATCTTATCGTCATCAAAGTCAACTGCTGAACTGTTCTCCACATTTCAATAGTACTGATTTAATGTGCCCATCTTACCTATTCATTTAACAGTGACTGTCAACAGTGACTGTCTGTAACTTTATGAACCTCTTATAATATAGAGATTCAGGAAGAAATATTTTTACAAAACATTATAATTAAAAATTTCATTTATTTTGACAGGACGGTCTGGAAGTCATGCTGTCTGTGCCCAAGAAGGCTAACGACGCCATGCACCTCTCCCTCCTGGAGGGTTGCGACGTCCCCACCGACAGCCTTGGGGAGGTGGTCCTCCAGGACTCATTCCACGTTTGGGACCTCCGACAGATTATCAAGAAGGGTCGTGAGAGGAGGGTCTTCCTCTTCGACCTTCATCTACTCCTTGCCAAAGAAGTAAAGGACTCTCACGGCAAAGCGAAGTATATCTACAAAACTAAATTCATGGTGAGTGTTAAGCTTTTATATTAGATAAAGTTGAGTAACTTATCTTCTTTTTTCTAGCCACTGCTGGGCAAACTAGTAATTTACATAACTATAACAATGGATTTTTTATTGCAAAACGAAACTTTCTAAGGTTTTTGTTATTGATGGCGCTGTAAAAAAGTACACGAGTGCCTTTGGATTTTACATAAAACGTTATATTGATTCCGTAAAAAAAAAGTCAATATAATAATTAAAATTGTTTTCGTCGCTGAAATATTAGTTTGATGTTTTTTTCTCTCTTTCTGTTACCAAATTCAATTAAGCTGTTTGGTTTTTACACATAGACAGTTCGGTTATATTTTGTTATCCATCATTGAGATGATACCACAAGAAGTCCACTGCTGTACATACGTCTCACATACATAATTCGTTATTAATTTATTATTATGTATAAACCTTGTGTGACGTCATATCTGTCCGACTACCAATTACGAGAAATTATATTGGCGGTTCAGTTATCAATTTTGTATATATTTGGAATGGGTTAGGTACTTGTTTCTCCCTAACGTAAGCCCCACCCCAAACTAGAGGGAGGCTGGTTTGGCGAGCGGGCGTGCGGGCGCGCGGGCGTGCGTGCGTGCGTGCGCTTTGTCTAGCACTCGCATTATATTGAATATTTTATTTGTAATCGTTCAAATTACTGACACAGCTTGTCAGTACTTGTCCGTCTAATTAAGTTCGTTGTGAATTCCAAGCAAGTTCCAAGACAGCTGTAGTTTCTTCAATAAGTTTCGTCTAATAAGCTTCATTGCTTATTGTCAAACATTGCGGTGGGAATATGCGGTTAGGTTGACACAGCTTGTCCTGCCATCCTTCAAACATAACATGTTGTAAAAGGTAAAAAGATGCAATAGGTGCTCAACCTCAAGCCTGCCTGACAGGACACTGTTACTATCATGGACTGTTTGAGAACTATCCTAATTGTCAAAAGATACATAGTAGTATGCAAGATTTTAAATAGTTTATATTCGTACTTGTGTACACCATAAAAATACGGCGATAGTAATTTGGAAGTATGCTTGTTGTGAAGGAAAAAGAGTATCATTGTATGAAATTTCAATCCATCCTGGTACTATCGATTGTTAAGTCCATGGTCTTGATTTTAACTGTAGTGCCCGTCGGGTAGTGTATTTATTTTTATTTTCATAAATACATATAAATATAGAGACAAATCACTCAGATTGAGCTAGCCCCAAAGTAAGCTCGAAACTTGTGTTATGGGACACTAATTCAAGGATACTATATTTTATAACAAACACATATATAGATAAACATCCAAGAGCGAGGCCAATCAGAAAAAGTTCGTTTTTCATCATGACCTGACCGGTATTCGAACCCGGGACCTCCTACGTCTGGCATGGTAACCATTACGCCCCGGAGGTCGTCAAAATTAGTGATGAAACGATTACGATTTCGATTAATCGTAATCGACGATTATTGATATTGCACGATTAATCGTAGTCCAATCTATCGATTATTTAGCGATTACTTCTGACACAATATTTCCGACAAAAAATATATTATTGCTGATGTATTTCAGTTTTGGTAAGAAACTACACAATGTTGCTTTCTAAAACAGTTAGCAAAAAATATATTTCAATCAAACCATCGTCTGTGGCGTCAGAGAGATTATTCTCTACAGAGCTGGATTAATTCAAACCGAGAAACGGAACAGATTGACACCTGTAAAACTAGAAATGTTATGTTTTTTGAATAAAAATTTAAAGTACTGTGATTTTAATTATTGATTTTCTATCTTATGTTGATTTATCCATAATTTGTTTTATTTATTACTAAATACAAATAATCGTAATCGTGATCGTAATCGCCAAGTGATAATCGTTTCATCACTAGTCAAAATATAACTTAATATTTAGGTATAAAACGAAGATCCTAAAAGAGCAAGTGCTAAGTTTCTTGCCAGTTCTTCTTAGTAGTGCCGTCTTAACCGGCGGTAGGAAAAAATTGTGACGATTCGAAAGTGCTTGTAATAGGCCTATTTGAATAAAGTCATTTTCATTTCATTTGTTCGCTTAGATCTTTCAAAGTACGCAACGGATTTTGATACTCAGCACTAGAATGATTCAAAAGGAAGGTTTTTATGTATAATATGTGCAAGGATTTTCCGAAACTCCTTATATGTATCCTATACATGGTGGAATTTAGTATAAATGTGATTTATGGTGCAGACGTCCGAGCTGGGCGTGACGGAGCATATCGAGGGAGACGAGTGCAAGTTCTCGGTGTGGACTGGCCGCGAGCCCATGGCCAGCGACTGCCGCATCGTGCTGAAGGCACCCTCGCTCGAAGTCAAGCAGACATGGGTGCGCCGGCTGCGGGAAGTGATACAGGTAACATCCTCAAATCATGGCTTTCGTAGAATTTAAGACAGTAGGGTGAAATGACAAATTATCAGCACCAAAGTCAAACTCAAAAATACTTTATTCTGCGGGCCCTCGCGGCCACTTACACACGTCATTTACAATGCGTGTTACATAATAAAATTATTATTCTGTATTAAATAAGTAAGCTACTCTATAAACTACCATCATTTCGGAAACAAAGCAAAATGACCACCGGTAAAAGAAATGGCGAAACAAAACCGGTTACGGCCTTTCTTGTCCATCATACTAGATAGTTTTTTTTTCAAATTTTACAAAAAAAAAAAAATTATAATAATACATTTACGAGAGAAGATCCTCGGGAGAGCGCTAGTGCTAATTATAAGCAGTAATATTTAAAAGAGGTTAAGCAGATGAAACGACGGTTTGGTAAGAATAATTATATGTTCGTTTACATATACTTTTAATTAAATGGAATAGCAGAGTGTTAGCTTTAAATAAATAGATATATAGGGACAAATCACACAAATTGAGCTAGCCCCAAAGTAAGTTCGAAACTTGTGTTATGGGATACTAACTCTACAATACTATTATTATAACAAATACATATTTAGATAAACATCCAAGACCCGAGGCCAATCAGAAAAAGTTTGTTTTTCATCATGACCCGACCGGGATTCGAACCAGAGAACTCTGGGTGGCGGCGGTCTGGCGTGGTAACCATTACGCCACGGTGGTCGTCAAATGTCATAGTGGTTATTTATAAAGAAGATAACGTTGTTATTAAACATTTCTAGTTACAGATCACTTGAAAATATAAAAATTGCAAACAATAACTTAAATTTTAAAACTATTAATTAGTGACGCTGATAAAATGGAACACTGCTTGTCGTTGGGCCGTTCACACTGTCACATTTTTGTTAGTATCCCTACAGTAGTGGGATTATTTAGGAGTTGATATGATGATGATACTAAAAGTTTATGATGAACAGGAAACGTACTTCAGCGGGGCGCTGCAGCAGCCTCCTAGGAGTCCGCCCCGCGTGCGGCCGACTAGCTCGCAACGGTCCAGCAGGTAATTATATTAGACTTAAAGTGAGACCTTTGATTTAAGCCTTTGTCGGTTTGTTCGTTTTTTTTGGCCATGATGCCATAGGATAATTATGATTGTTTAGCTAGAACAAGGTACATAGAACATGTATACGAATACAAGTTTATTATATTCATTACAGATAGACTTAATAAATTATTTTCAGATTTTTTAATTCAATAACAAGCAAAATCACTATCGAATTAATCAATTTATTCACAGAGACCTCGAAGAAACTCTACTAGACGAGACCACCGAAAATCTAGACCGCAACTCGTTGGCCTCCTTTGGCAGCGGAAACACCACAGACTCAGACAAGGTAAGTTTAGCCTAATAACGTTTTTTTAGGTCATCTTGGTTCTACTGCTGGCCAAAAGCATCATTTTCAGAGCTGTTCCTTTTAAAAACATACTCGTACTATGGGGCAATAAAGCTATTCGGTATTCTTTTATAAATTCGCGAATTTCGTATTTCCAAGTTTCCGATATTAAAAGTTTTGTCAAAAATATAACAGAAGCGGGTTTTAAGAATGTTCGTAATAAGAAATTCTGTTGCGGACTAGTAAAGATAGGTTATGGACTACCCGTGCACCAAACATGCAAATACCTATGTCACAGCATTTTTGTGTAAAAGAGATATTGACATTCTAAAATCTTTCTGCATTTTCTAATATAAGTAGAACTATCGCTATTTTATCTTTAACATATTATTTTGTTTTGAGTATAGATGGATAGAATATATGTTTTATTTGCAAATCACAACAATAGGACACTGTTTACATAGATAGCTTAAAGACTAGTCAGACAGATAGTTATAGGATCTAGGGGGCGACTCCGACACTAACTGATCCGTGTGCGAGGTCAGTGACAAGATACGCAACAACATATTTTATGCCGCTGACTGTACGTTAAGTAGTTAATACACTGAAACAAATGAACGTGACCCCATCTTGGGAGCCGCGAGACGCCTGTCACTCCTCATCGGGGGTAGTTTTGAGTGTTCCGTCTCAGGATTTGGGATGATGCCATTAATTATTCTTGATCCCGCTGAAAGCTCGTTATTTCGCACCGAGAGGTGAAATGTCGGTCTAAATAACGAGCTCGTCTCCTAAATTGAGGTATTCAATAATTGTATTGATTGATTTAACAACAGTAAATTATTTTATCATTTTAACAAATTGTTGGTAAGATGATCCACGATATAAAGGTAAATCCCGCGGGCGGTAGGGCTGCAGTAATGCATTTTTCTGACGTTAAAAAAGTGTTATGAACTGTGTGCTTTTTAAACGAACCTGTCAAGGTTTTGCGTTTAATCATCAAACCGTTTATTCAGTATATAAATTTCTCTAGTCATATACAGATTTTCTTAACCCTATTGTTTAACATTAATAGGACTTTGAACGTAATATTGTGTTGTAACATCGATATTCTAATCCAATAGAGTCTAACTGATAATGGTTGAGGGGGGCTGAAGGGTTTGGGGGGCGTCTCGATTAATTACGTCATTCTACCCCGACTGATGGAACGTTTAATCGCAGGCTATTATGCTCTGGGCAATGCGACTTTCTATTATCGTTAAATTACGATGTAACAATCTTAAAAGACAAAAGATATTCTTAAAGTTTAAAAAGTAACTTTTAAAATATTTAGTATTTTGTTATTAATAATTGAATTCTTGCCAAATATACCTAATATAATATTACGGACTAGCCATCAGCATGGAAGTAAATGTCTGTAAGTTAAACGTTAAAGAACCACGCCCTCAAAGAACCGATATTTTTGATTGGCTTGGATATTTTGATTGGATTTTTTTCGACAACTATAGTGGCAAACAAACATACGGCCCTTATGGTAAGCCGTCACCATAGTCTATGGACGCTTGCAACGCCGTGGGTATCACTCGCGCGTTGCCGACCCTGTTGACTCTTTTGAAGAACCCCATATTGTAGTGTAAAGAAAAATTCGATTTTACCTAAGTAATATAAAATCAAATCTCTGTTCTATAAGTTATTTATTTAATATCCTTATTAATCATTAGTATTAGTTATTTTCGCATTATCTGTCAGACCCCAAGGTCAAGTGCTCGTCAAGGGGCCGGTGCCTGTTGAATATAACCCGAGGGGACCAAGGACCCCTTCCCAAATTAACAAACCCTCCCGTTACTGAAAATTTGCAGGCCGCAAGATGTATTGACGGATTTCACAATGAGACGTAGCCATTTCGAGAATATCAAGATTAATATTATATTAGACCTGTTATCGTTTAATAGGCCATTTGTCTTTTGGGGAATGGTTGTGTTTCTTTGTTACATATTATGTATACCGCATTGACATTTCCAAGCGACCTAATGTATTGCCAATATTAAACAAACTTAATAAAAGGAAACAATTTAAATGCCAGCAGTTTCAATTGTAGTAAAGAGAAGAAGAAAACATTAATTTCTAAACCATTCGCCATTGTAAAAACAAACACTCCCGAAGACATTTTTGTCACTTTTAGTTTAAAACATTTTTTGAGCACCTCGTCGTAAGAAGATAGGTATACAAAACATCTATTCCCTTATATTCTTTCTTTTCGAATCAATAACATACACAGATTAAATAGTTTGACGAGTACAGCGCCAATGGAAGCGGTGAGCAGGCCGTAAACATGATTCAGGTTTTCTAAATATTGCATGAAGGGATTTGCTCGAACTTTTATTTATCAATAGTATTCGTATTGTTCTATGTAATTATAAAGTTTCATAACTATTAGGCATACATAACAACTATCGAAACCCGTTTCAAATTCAAATTCAAAACTTTTATTCAGATAATAGGTTTTCACAAACACGTTCTCTTGCCAGAGTATACAGTAATAAATGATTTGTATAATTAATTTACTCTGTAAACTACTCGTACTACCATTTCGGAAACAAAAGCAAAGGCTTCGTTTGCGTATATCCCGCTTTCCCGTGGGAATTCCGGAAAATCCTTTCTTATCGGACGCCTAAGTTATATAAAGAACACACCCTCCCAGTTTCAGGTGTCTTACGGCGCGTTGATTCTCAGTCAGTCAGGACAAACCATTTTAAATTTATAGATTGACATAAAAATCTTTGATTTTACTTCTAGGATAAAGAACTCACCTCACTCACCTCTTTGATTGGTTGATTCCCGACAACGGCAACAACCCTTCGGTTGATGTTCCCCGTTAAAACTGTCAGTCATTCACAATTCAAGGTCAATGTCTCGCCCCTTGGAGGGGTGCGTGAATACCAACCAAAGGGGATGAATGCCAAGTTCAATGACACTCGTAGCATACTAACCCTATGTATGAAATATCGATTTACAACGGGAATTTAATGGATAGATGCACAATGACGGGTGGTCTAACTTTAATGTGTCGTATGTAAAAGATAATTCTCCGAAAACTTTGTGTTTGTGCATTAAAGTTCCCTTCCTTACCACCCGGTCTTTTCAAGTAATCTTATACTGGCATTGTTTAGTTCTTGTAGTTTAGATAGATAAATTGTTAACATAGACGTTAAAAATAATTTAAAATGTAATAAAACTAAACATACAATAAACAAAAATTAAAAAATGCAATGACAATAAAACAGTGTTTCTGCTTTTATTTGTAAATCAACGAATATGATACCTTAAAGATCTCTTACGATTTGTATGAAAAAGAAAACAGAACACGGACAACGGAACGGAAGCCTTTTTTGATAGGCCGGTGGTGCGTTGGTTTGATTTGCTCAACATTTTATTTAACAAGAGTATTCATAGCTGAAGACGTTTGGGGGAGGCCTATGTCTAGCTGTTTTTTATTTTATTTATCTAAATTAAATCAAATCAAAAGTGTTTTATTTCCTCATCTACATCTTTTAAATCAAACTTAGTTGACGAAGCCCCCTATTTAAATTGCACATGAAAGGTTTATTTGACGTAAAACACAAATTTTAACTGGGTTACCTAATTACTTATGCTAAAACAAGGACCCTGGAAAGGGTGACGCAAGACATTTATTGTACTATGTAAATTACAAACTTTCATAACTTAAATTATTAGCGTCAAAATCTTTTTAGTGGTCTACCCTGTTCAGCTCTTTCATTGGGTGACTGTACCATTAGCTCCTGTTGCAACTGGGCAATATATATTAATTTAACCCCTCTCTGTAATGTAATATCGTAATGGTCAAGTGGCCAAAAGGCTTATACCATTATTAATTGATTAGTTCACATCAGAGAGCAGATTGGAGGCCTGCAACCACAATTATCCTCTTACCTTAATGATAGACTGGTCTGCCGTTGTCTCCTTTGCTAATCGCTTTAATTGGACTGTGTTCATCTAAATAAGTAAATAAATATATGTATAGGGACAATTTGCAGAGATTGCCCAAAAGTAAGTTCGAGACTTGTGCTATGGGATACTAACTCAACGACCCTATATGTTATAATTATAACAATTACGAGTACATATTATTACATAGATAACATCCAGATCCAAGATCCAGGCCAATAAGATCATGACCCGACCGGGATTCGAACCCGGGACCTCCTGGGTGGCGGACCGGCATGGCAACCATTAGTTCACGGAGGTCGTCGTGATCTGCGGACACTATCCTTGTAACAAAAACTATTAAAATCGAATATCAAACTCATGCGGTATCTTGCTGATACTCAATACAAAACGAGAGAAATATAAAATGTTCTTTTTGAATGACTCTCTACTTCTTTGGAAGAAATTGCTTTAGCGATAAGAATATGCCGCGAATGTTTTTTTTTATACCACAAAGGTGGCAAACAAGCTTACGCTTAGCGGTCACCGCAGCCTATGGACGCTTGCAACACCGGGAGCATCACTCGCGCGTTGCCGACCCTAAGGTGGCTTTACTCAAATTTATATTTACCAATAGTACCTATTGTGCTGTGTAGGTAATTACAATTCATAACGATGCTTACATTATTAGCATAAAATTCTTTGTTTTTGGTTCTCTTCTCTGCTCTCTGCTGTATATCATTACAATTACTGAAGACTTGAACGAACACGTCAGCTTTATAGTGACAACATACTTATGCCGTTAAGCTGGTTCAGACACGGCGGATTCCGCGCGGATGCAAACCGCGCGGTTCCAAACGCAAGTGTTCAGACAGGCGCCGGTGGTATTTGCGGAGTGTAGTGACCATGAGTAGTGACAGTCCAATCATGGAAGTCGAGGAAGCCATGAGTGTACTTATTGCTCCGTACAAAAAAAAGAAAGAAGAAACGGCAGTATTGGGTGCATCCAATATTACGTGATTGGCTCACCCATGGCCAGTTTCAGACTTTATACCCTAAATTAAGAAGTTTTGAACCAAAATTCTTCAATTATTTGAGAATGTCGAATAATAATTTTATTAGAATAGTTTAAACATTGGATGTCCCACAAAGCAGGTCTTTTTTCCACCCCATCGATGAATAGTTCGGTGTCGAAGCGATCCATTGTTACCGTCCGATACGCGCGGTTTCCGCGGAGCAAATGAACGCGCTCTAGGTACGCCAAGTAAATAGATCCGAGCGGCGACCGCGCGGTAGCCGCGACATATATGAACGAATGATAGGCGCTAATGTAAATAAGATCCGCGCAGATGCAAACCGCGCGGATACGCCGTGTCTGAACCAGCTCTAACTGTACGTTAAAAAAAAAAAAGGATACCCTTCAAATATGTTGTTCAATATACCTTTTCAAGATATAAAACCAAGAAAAAGTTTCGTCCTTTAATAATTTTAAACAAAAGATGTTCAAGAAAAATCCACGAGAACTCAAGAAATAATTGTTTTTATTAAGCCAAAGTTTGTTTGCTTCACGTTTATATAAACGGGGCTTCTAGACGGGCTATACTTTTAATGAAAGGTTTGGTTACAACATTGCCGCAACCATCTGCCAATATTTCTGATGCTGATGATTAATATCAGGCGCTATCGTAGTTGGCGCCAAAATCCCAGAAAGTGACATAAACAAACACGAACAAAGCTATAACTACTTGAACGAAAAAGGGACGCACATAGGCCGTAAATCGAGACTGTAATAATGGCAGTATTTTCTATTGCAAAGCGATCGTTCCATTTCCAGCTGGGACACTAAACACTCATTGGCCACACAAAAAATATGAGACAATATGGGCCATACTAAAAATACTGTCAAGTATTGCATGTCTAGCCGAAAATGCTGGCCGATCCTACCAGCCACACTCTAGTCTAGTCTATTCTAGAAGCCCCTTTACTATTGGTCGACGCCCGCGGTTTAATCCGAGATATCTTATGGTGCCCGTTTCCGGGCTTATATCCGAGAAAAACTATCTTATGTGTTAATTCAGGTCACATGTGTGAAGAGCTCGATGGCGGGGAACGCGAAAATATTCGCGTCGTCTAAATGCGCCCTAAATAAAAAAGAACGCGCAGGTCAAGCAACGTCGACCCTAGCCAGTGTAGCGCATCTCATGAACCGTGGTAGCTACAAGATAGAAATTGTCACAGGTCATTTCTTTCATTATTTCTTTCATTATTTCTTTCATTATTTCTTTCATTATTTCAAGCGGGCTCCCTACAAAAAACGTGTTTTTTTTTGCCTTTTTTGCTTGATAATAACGATAACAGCTTGAAATATTCACAACATTTTTAGTTGTATATTGTCTTTAAAATTACTTTACTAAACTTAATAAATGTTTAAGGATGTATGGAACCCTTGGTGCGTGAGACTCGCACTTGGCCGGTTTTTAGTCACTTCCTGTACAATTCAATTCTATGGAATCTCCTGTAAGTTTTGTTACCATGGCAACGATACGCCACGCCTCTTAGGTTTACAGACGGTGCATACAGTTTGATGAGGTCAGACAGAGATAGCCTGATGGCACAACGTGCGAGTGGGAAAGAGAAAATGATTTATGAATTAGGTTATATTTTGCAGTTTCCCATACCTTGAAACGACCAATGGCCTGTAGTCTATTAATACATATTGACTGTTGTATTATAAAGAATTCCCAATATAGAAACTGATAACATTATTCTGCTGTAATAACAAATTTTTATTTTAAGTTAAATTACAAGTTATTAAATGGAAAACATACAGTTACAGAATACTTATTATCTAGTTAGTTACAAATATAAACAACACACAATTCAATAAAACAATTCAAATAAAATAATAAAAAAAGAAACACAATAAGAACAAAATAAAACCGAACAAGTGCGAGTCGGACTCGCCCACCGAGGGTTCCGTACGTAGAAATCATTTCTTTTTATACCACTAAGGTGGCAAACAAGCTTACGGCCCGCCTGATGGTAAGCAGTCACCGTAGCCTATGGACGCTTGCAACATCGGGAGTATCACTCGCGCATTGCCGACCCTGTAAAAATCTTTTAATGCCCTTTTTGAAGAACCCCATATTATAGTCTAAAGAAAAGACCTCGGCGGGATCTCATTCCACAGCTTCAGCACTTCAGCGTTCGCGGGAACCACGCAGTACGCGACCATTTTGGTTCTAGCGTATGAGGTTGGACTCCCCGCCGCCCGGTGACGATCAGATCGATGGTTGAAAGTGGCTTTAAGCATCAAGTCAAACAATAGTAAATAAATGATGCAGGAATCGACTCGTGCAGTTTTTTGCGTTACCTCCTATTGTTTTAAAGGTTTAATTACCGCAAATGTATGAAAAAGATGAATTTAACATGACATTAGTGTCATAATTTGACACATCAAACGTCAAGTCATTGAAAAGTAAAAACAAGCGAGGGCTACTATGAAAGTGTCCATCCGAAACAACGAAACACGCAGTGCTGTCACAAAAGACATTACTAGTTAGAATGAGGTTCAAAACTGGTAAGAATTCAACGAAACGTCAGTTCGGAATTTCGATTTCGAAATATGCGTTTTTTTTGCTAAATAAACCGCTGTATCTTTTTTTTTTACGTAAACTTAGAAATTTGTTTTTTTCACAACTTCATGGGACCGTTGTAGACCTGAGTATACAGTTCACATTTCAACTTGATACCTCCACGCATTCCCGAGAAAAAGGGCCTTGACAGACAGACAGACAGACAACAAAGTGATCTTATAAGGGTTCCGTTTTTCCTTTTGCGGTACGGAACCCTAAAAATAATAAAAATTACACTTAAAATAAATAAAACAAACCACACCAAAGCGACCTGACTGCTTCACAATTGGCACAGCGCCACCTGGTCCCAAAGGAAGTGCTGAAGTCTGCTATCGGTACCACACGACCTATTTATTCTTGTAAATATTTCCTAATACATAGATAACACCCAAAACTTTTCTGTGTATAATACGTATTTATTTACAAAAAAATGTATTTAGGTATGCATATTTATAACTAGTACCCATACCTAGTACTAGCTAAGTCTTAAAAGTCAGTTACATCTTAGGGACTATTACTAATTTGATTATAGGCATTTATCACCAGTTGACAAGCATACTTGTTTTTCTACTGCTACCATAAACAAAACATCTTATAGGTTTATACCATGTAAAATCTCTCCAACGTTGTTCATTTAATGTTTGATTAATTTGACATTAAATCATCTGGCTAGTTTAAGTTTTGGGTTGGTTGGTTGACAGGGGTGGAAGCTAATTATCGTAGCCTTAATTAAATGATGCACGCATGCAGCGGCCCTGCTCCTCCGCGACAACTGATTGCCACATCCAATATCACGTGTCATCAAATGATTTCATCCCACTATGCAAACAATCATCTGCGGGGTATATTCTTTACTTACTAATAGAATATACTTATTAGGGATTTTAAATCCTAAATTGACAGTAACAACATTAAGGAGTTTCCGAAATAGTTTTTTCCAAATTCTAACTCTAAGGGATGACAAAGGGGTAAGTTACTATGGGACAACGTGATTCCTTGGTCCAATCTACTTCTAATATATTATGAGTCATTTCATTGCGATAAAGCATATAATATTATGTTACCACAAATTAGGCACATAATGCGTATGTTACGACAAGCTAATTTGTATGTGCTAAGTGTATTAGAATAGACTATAATACTAAATCGACTTGGTAATTTAGACCACGTATATTATTATAATAAAACTCAAATATCATATAATCGAGGTATATATGTATATTTAACTTTATGACCAAATAACATGAATTGGTATTAAAAACTTTCTTTTATGACGTATAAAAAAATGTAAAAACTTTCATTAGCTATGCTGTTTATTGAAAAATGTAGTATGTAGTTACTTGAAGTGACCGCTAGAGGCAGTTTATATTTTTCATTGATATTTTTACGTATAAAAATGTACGTTATAAGTACCTTTTTCGAATTTTCAGCATGCATTGTATTTATACATTACTAGCTGATGACTGCGGTTGTACCCGCGATATTCCGTTGTTCCATTCTCGGGCTGATATTCGGATAAAACTATCCTATGAGTTAATCCAGATTAAAAACTACCCGTATGTAAAATTACAAGCAAATCTGTCGAGCAGTTTCTGCGTTAAAGAAAAAAAGAGTATCAAAATTTCGCATTTATTATATTCTGCGGTCAGTTTGCTTGATGGTAAACTGGTAGTTTGTAACCTGGATTATGTTCTATTTTTATCCCGGCTCGGAAACAACGGGAAACATGCGCGACAATTAATACAAACATCTCAAAAATAAGCAGCATTAACTGCTAGTATTCACTATTGCGAATAATTTGTGTTGTTGCCTCTTAACTCCTCTAACCTCTTATTCTTTAGCACAACACTATATGTGGCTGCAATCAATCCGTCCAGAGGATTCCGAGATTGCCAATTGATATTCACATCGCCGCGACCGCGGAAACGGTCCTCCGTAGCAAAATTAACGACGAATTTTAATTAGATCCCATTCAGCGGATTGGAACTGGGG
This sequence comes from Endotricha flammealis, assembly GCA_905163395.2. Classification (NCBI taxonomy): domain Eukaryota; kingdom Metazoa; phylum Arthropoda; class Insecta; order Lepidoptera; family Pyralidae; genus Endotricha; species Endotricha flammealis. The sequence goes on from LR990852.1 coordinate 23,726,579, forward strand.
CGCGACAAAATCTAATAAAGTGTTCCTCTGTGTGCTCCTCCATTGCCAAACTTGGTTTTAAGGTTGTTATAGAGGCAACTTTTCGCCGACAACAGCGGCGGACAGATCGTCCCCCCTATTCTCGTATTTAAAACAGGTACAATCTCATGTCGATCTCAAGCTCTGACTCACTCATTCAAAATAGGAATTGAGCGAGATACTGCATGAGTTTGAGATGAGATTGCAACGGCTTCAGTGTGTAGTGTGTGTACCACCGAACCAGCGGCGATTAATTATTATTATTTAGATTTTTTTATTTGTATCAGCTAGGCACACATTACATAAGAAAAAATACAAAAATATACAAACACAACATAATTTACCTGTGTGTAACATGGCAATGTGTGTGTGCCGCAGTGATACAAAAGGGTAAGAGCTCAGTGTGCTGATTGCTCAGAGAGCAAAAGCTGCTTTTCAGTTATCACCCTCGGGGCGAAAGGCGCGCAGACCGTACTGGCGTGTAAGCCGCTCATTAAAATAATTGCAATTAGAAATTAAACCTCAACGTTGTATAATAATAAAATTTAGTAAAACAATATTGCAAGGATGAAAAATGAATACTTCTTAGACGAAATAAATAATAAAAATAATAAAAACGGTGGGTACATCCAAAATGTAGAGAATAGGGGAGAGAAGTGGAAACCACATAAATTATTAATATAATAAATAATAATAAAATATTTATTATTAAAATAAATTAAAATATACAATGCAGAGGAAAAAGGGCGAAAACAGACAGCTATCAAACAAAGCAAAAAATAAAAAAAATAAAAAGTATTAAAAAGTATCTCTATCGTAACATCTCTTAGATGTGCTTGGAAGTGACCGATCTAATTGGTGGAGGGATGTTAGTGCAACATTTGGTTGCCAGATAGCGGAAACAGCGCTTATCGCCATTGGTGCGGTATTGCACAAGTACAAAGACTGTGTAGACGACAGGTGCGTGACCGCACTTCAGACTATAGAATCCGCTTCTGGACATCATTGCTTCTCAACATCGGGACCCTTACCTTCATTGAGAATCTCGATGGCGTCGCTGTGTATCGCACTCTAAAATCAACACGCAAGTTAAACAACGTCGACTCTAGCCAGTCTTCAGATGGGTTTCGTTATCTGGAGCCCCTTGCTACCAACTGCGTTATTGATTTGAAACCTCTTGTCTACAATATCGTTTATAAAGTAATGTTATTTTTTAGCTTTTAGTGTTAGTTTAAGGGGTTTAAGAGAGGTAGGGCTCAGCGGATAATCTGGGGAAGGACCTCCACCTACAGAAGATTGTAGCCAAATAGTATTGGTCTTTGGTCATTGGTCTTTGGTAAAAAAAGTGTTAGTTTTAAGGCTAGCACTCACGAGCAACTTAGTTACACGGCAATTTATTTGTCTCTGTCGCCGTCTCCTCGCCTCTATTTGAAAGGTGTGCACACGAGAGCGACAGCGCCACAACTTTTTCTATAAAATTTTACGCAGTTATCAACATAGATTTCGAAGAGATGGTTGTGGTCTGTGCACTTGTCTTTAGAAACAGAAGACGACAGTCGACGTCGCTACATGCGCGCACTTTCATCCTAACCCGTAGACTTGTTGTAAGAGACGATCTTGAGTTGCGGATACAAAAGTTGCTCGTGTGTGTTAGCCCTTAGTCGTAAGTAATGTCAATTTAATTAAATATCGCGCCATCGAGCAGTCGCTCTGCGAGACTTTGCTTGACTTGTTAAGTATGTCTTGTCATAAAAGTTACTTTCGTTGTAAATAAACTATGGAGAAAATGGCAGCTTTTAAATTTTTAGTGCAGACAAAAGCATGTCTACTACGCGGTAAGTCCCCCTCCATCCATTTTCAAAATGTCTCGACAAAGTGGCTTCGTAATAGCCTGACTTGTTGTCTGAGTATAATCTATTTTATTTTCAATATTCTAATGAGTTTACATAAATGTTTTTGAATTTATAATGACATAGTTTGTTACTGTTTTCTGCCGCTGAGCAAGTAATCACGGCCCGCGAACCCGCGTGGCGATTACATCGGTATAACGCTTTTGTTCATGAATTGAATTGAAATGAAACATATTAATTTCTCTAAGTATAAAAATATTTATAATTTTGTCATTAAGATTTTTTTTACCACTACGGTGGCAAACAAGCATATGATCCGCCTGATGGAAAGCAGTCACCGTAGCCTATGGACGCTTGCAATGCCGGGGCACAGTGTGTAATTTTGGCTTAGTTGCGGTCATGTACGAGTATGTATGTTTGTGTGTTTAATTGATAGCTGTAACTATTTTGGAGGTTTAACAAAGGCACCGAAGCTTTTTTTTTAAATTATTTTCGAAATTATTGTGATTGTCGAGAAAAACCCATAGAAACCATAAAAATACAATATCTTTTTTAGATACAATATTTACAAATAAATAAAATATGTTGTCATAAAAGAAGTCCATAGCTATAACCTTGCTGAAAACCTACATAAGAAACACAATTAAGACACAATTAATTAATTTACCAAAAATGAACCCGAATTTTTGTGGGATACTTAATTGTCGCATTTAATTTTTAATGGAAAGAATCTACATACAGTAACATATTTATTGTAAATAAAATATAAGCTAGTAAAAATGAAGGGGTGACGAGATATGTTTTTTTATGGATAAGTGTTGTCACTAACTTTTCTATGAAAATTTAAGTATAGTATTCCATATTCGTGTATTCTGCTCACCAATAATATCGTTAATTTTGTTCATACATTATGTTCCTTAACCAATGCTATTTGGCTACGATCGGTCGGCAACGCGCGAGTTATACCCCCGGTGTTGCAAGCGTCCATACGCTACGGTGACCGCTCACCATCGGGCGGACCGTAAGCTTGTTTGCCACCTTTGTGGTATAAAAAAATCATACAATTTCCATTTTGAAAAATTGACAATGTTAATATTATATTGGCCTGTGTTGGCTGTTGTTCTGTTACAAAAGCGTTCCTTGCTCGTCATCTCTCATCAATCATCGTCATATTTCACAATTATTACCACTTACTCGGGAATAAAGCATTATCATTCACTAGCGGTGCCCAAAACGTCGCATCGCGTGGATTTTCGGGATCGGCAACATAGCGCAGTAATGGATTTTCATACATTTTTTCCTCTCGCATATTCTAGGAAAGAATCGCTTACCTCGCTCCTTTTAAATGAAGCCACATACTTACGTCGGATCCTACAGTTCTTTGGCCAAATAGCTCGTAAAGATGGACACAATCTTGAATAGCTTATGGTTACAGGCTTAAAGACAAATATGTCGAGGTCGCAGCCATACTAGAAGGTCTGACCAAATCCGCTTCCTCCTTACCTCTAATAATGAGCACTTACCTGCTGTATAACTAAGAATTTCCTAAATTAAAGACATCAGTCACCTTTGCGTGTGACTTGAAATTGCACTTGACTAGTTTCTATTTTGGTCGTACCTGTGATCGTGTAACACAATATTTCCCAATAAACAGTACTGGTTATTTGCTAGACACGACAGATTATATCGAACGCTGTGTACTGTATATTAAGGCCTGAATTTACTTTGAATAGTGCGAGTGCAGGTAAAAAAAAAAAAAAAAAAAAAATATATATATACGGACAATTCATACAGATTGAGCTAGCCCCAAAGTAAGTTCGAAACTTGTGTTATGGGATACTAACTCAACGATATTATATTTTATAACAAATACATATATAGATAAACATCCAAGACCCGAGGCCAATCAGAAAAATATCGTTTTTCATAATGACCCGACCGGGGATCGAACCCGGGACCTCCTGGGTGGCGGTCTAGCGTGGTAACCATTACGCCACGGAGGTCGTCAAAAGGTGATTAGTAATTGAGGGTAAAACACTCTTAGTACCAAAAAATCGACTACCTAAATCTTTTGCATCGTAGTAATTGAGGGTGAATTACCCTCGGTTAGTAATCACCTGCACTCGCACTAATCAAAGTGAATACAGGCCTTTATACGCGTTTGTTTCCCGAGTGTTACATAGTAAATATACTACAATAGGGTGTACAGTACAAATAGGTGCCGGTAGCATTAGTGACACAGACAGCTTAAATCGAACATTGTAAAACTCCCTGTTTTTACTGCATTCGATATAATCTGTCCGCATCCACAATAGTGATGTGCAAGGCTCAAGGCGAGTTCTACTTTTGAAGGCTCGAGACAGATTGGCAACTCGGTAGGCTCGTAGACCCGAGCCTAGGCGAAATGCGAGCTCTCTGAGCACTGAGCAAGGCCTCGAAGCTACAAAAAAGTTCGAGTCTACAAAAGAGCACGATTGAAATATTTTATTTTCCGATTGGTTTTTTAGTTTTACAACGTTTGTTTTTGAAGTTTTAGTTTTTAGTCTTTTATTTCACTCAGTGTAGAAGAGAGGGACATCTCTACAAATTATACCAAAGAGTTCGAACCTACCAAAAGTGCTCGAGTCTTCAAAAAGAAGCTCTCAAAAAAGGTGTAGCTCTAAAAAAGACTCCCGAGACTTCCTTTATACAAACGAGGCGAGTTTTACAGGGTGTAAACGACACGCTGCTGTAGACAATAGGACTCGCTGACCTCGATACTCGTACATCACACGTCCATCACTAGTTCACAATGCTACAGGCACCCCTGTATTATTTCTACGTGAGTGATTGTAAGCACTCTGAAACTTTAATATTTTGTAACGAATTTAAACTCAACATTTCAAATTGCAAGTACCGGCAACATTGTTCCCATTTTCAATGGGGAATATTAAGCTAATAATGCCGTGTGCATTGTTGCAAGTATTTATACAGGAAATATTGCAGTTTGGTTTCATGCTGACGATTCAAAACGATACCTATGATAATACTTGGTATTGTTTTGTTTATGCTGAAGTTTGTTTCAAAATTCAAATCTTTTGTTCAGAGAATAAATAAATAAATAAATAAATATATACGGACAAATCACACAGATTGAGCTAGCCCCAAAGTAAGTTCGAAACTTGTGTTATGGGATACTAACTCAACGATACTATATTTTATAACAAATACATATATAGATAAACATCCAAGACCCGAGGCCAATCAGAAAAAGTTCGTTTTTCATCATGACCCGACCGGGATTCGAACCCGGGACCTCTTGGGTGGCGGTCTGGCGTGGTAACCATTACGCCACGGAGGTCGTCGAGAATAGGCTCATGACATTGTATTCTCTGGCTAGCAAGTAATATTTCCACAATTTAGCCTTTATTAGCGATTGGTTGGTTTAATCAGACTAACTTGCGTTTTTGAGTTCTGAAATTATTGTGTTAGTTCTCTTCAACCAATTATAGTTTTATGAAAAAATGGGTTCCGTGTCGTTTTTTAGTATGTTTTTATTGTTTCGGAATTGACCGACCATCTACGTACATAAAACGAAACTAAATACCCTTTTCCCGCCCAGCTCGTGAATTTTAGCAACAATGTTTGTTTATGAAATCTTAGTTTTTGGGTCTCTCTCTCTGTGTGTGTGTGAGGGTCCATTCCATTTTTTAACAATTTTAGTACTTGCGTCCATTTCTCCGTTAATTGGGTCGGCAGTTAAATAGCGGACGCTTTATTCTAAACAATCCCTGAGAAGACAAAGTTGACACTACACTAGTTATTGTTGTTCAGGAGTTGCAATAATATGTTGCTAATGCACTTAACTAGCTAGTCTGTACTTTATCCGTGTATAATGTATATTAATTGTTGTGTATTGCAAATAAAGCATATTCTATCTATCTAATAATAAGAATTTGGAACCTACAGATAGCAACAATAGCCCCTTAGGTGCATCTAGCACAGGAGTAATACCCCACCATCTACTTCATAGCATCAGGCAGTTGGACATGCCAGAATCCATTTATACAACCGCCCAGAAGCATACGTACCGCATAGTCCGCGAGTTTCTTAAAGATGAGAATTAAGTGGTAGGAAATGACTGTTAGATAGATAAAATCATTTATTCGATTGCAATGGACATGGGTTACTCTTTACATAATAAATTACATTATTATTAGCCTACAATAATTAATAAACAGCGAAAATATAGGGTATATATATCCATTGGTACATCCGCACTCCGCAGCCATACAAAAAGGTCGCATCTCAGTGTATAAAAATTGCTGAGTGTGAGCAAAGTACTGGTTTTCATTGTTACTTGGCTCACAGCCCGTAACTTTCATTAAGACTAAGAGCCAATATACCAGTTGAGAAGACCAAGAAAGAAGAAAAGAAAAAAAAAAACACTTAATTATAGACATGGTGCCCATTCTGTTAGTAACATTATTGTGCTTTAGGGTTGCCGGATTCAGCAATAGATAAGTGATTCAAAAGGAAGGTTTATACGTATAATATATACGTTTTTTAAATTCCCACGGGAAAGCACAACTTCATTGTGTATGCCACGTAATCGAAGTGAACACATGAATGTACTGGTTTCGTTTATAATAAAACAAAGTGTACAAATATTGTTGTTTATAATAATCAGGGTGTGGGCGTTTCAGTTCAGTACAGTTTCCACTCCACCAGATTGAATGTACCGGTAATATCATTCCGTAATGGATTAGCGGCAACAATAGATGCATTGATTGGGTCTCCGCTTGCGCCTGTTAACAATATCTCAGTGTTATATTGATGAACTCCGGAACAGTTACGTGGCTTCCGGAAGCACGTTGCTACTGCAATTTACCATTCAAATTTGCTTTGCTATTGCGCTTTATCAGTGCTCAGCGAAGTTGGGGTAGCATCCTCAACTTGCACTGGTAAATAAAATTAGACACAATGTCACAAGTAAGGCATAAGACTGTTGTAACATCGAAGTAACGTACGTATGACGATGTAAACAATGCTCTTTCTCGGGCCCTTCACTGGTTCACTCCTAATAACCTTTTATTGAATTCAAAAAAGACCTAATGTATTAAATTTTGTATGCCTTACGTAAGGCCGGTCAATAGTAGCATTAGTGTGAATGACGAATCCATAGATCTAATTAGTTCTACTACTTTTCTTGGGACTACCGTGGGTTCAAAACTGCAATGGGGCCCACATATTACGGATCTGGCAGGAACACTTAGTTCAGCTGCGTATAAAGTTAGGAAAATTAGGCAGCTTACTGATGTTGGAACGGCAAGATTAGTGTATTTCAGCTATCTTCATAGCGTAATGTCGTATGGTCTACTGTTGTGGGGCTCCGCTGCCGACATTCAGACGATCTTTGTACTTCAAAAAGGGCATTCGTTCCATATACAACCTTAGAACACGCCACTCGCTAAAGGAATTATTCAAGGAGATTAACATCCTAACCGTGGCGTCCCAATACATTTTTGATTGTATTATGTATGTACGCAAAAACTATGGTGCTTTTCTTAAAAATTCAGACTGTCATAGCCTAAACACCAGAAATAAGCATCAGTTTGCCGTACCAAGACTCAGACTTCATAAGACTGGTGATTGTTTTATAGGTATAAGCATAAAAATGTTCAATAGACTGCCACAAAGTTTTATAGATTTGCCTCTACATAAATTTAAATCCACGAATAAAGGTTGCTTGATGAAAAAGGGTTATAAAGGCGAAGATTATTTTAAAAATAAAATTTTGTAGGAAATATAATTTGCTCCTCTGCTTCTTTAATAGCTAAATAAATTTAATGTATAATAAATAAATAAACTCTGAAATGCTAAAATGGCTTTTAAAAAAAGACCACAGTTGAGTTTCTTGTGGCACTTCTCAATAGGCCATTCACGTCTGAGTGCTAGTAGGATAAAAAATATTGATGTGCAAAAGTGTTTCTTGTAAATCTACTTGCAAAATAAATGATTTTATTTTTTACTAGCTGTTGCCCGCGTCTTCGCCCGCGTTATGTTGGGCTCTGTACCATAGAATAAGTAATAACCCGAAGTAGAATGGCCACTCTCCGCACCGAATCGCGATACCTTACCCCAGGCGGGTATAGAGGCGGGTGCTGTCGCAGGGCTGTGCGCTTAGTCAGCTTAGTAAACGAATGTGTATTTCGTACATTTTCGATAATTCTGACGATAATGGTTCTGCTGTCTTTTTCAAGTAATCTTGACAAGAATAGGAGTTTTTATAGGTTTTCAAAGGATAAGATAACTAAAGAAATGTTAGAAGCGCAAAGTAATATTACTTTTGTAGATTGTTGCGCCTGTTTTCCTATCTAATATGTAAAAAAGAAGTTTTTGTCAGATTTCACTTACATATATACTTAATGTTAGCAGTACATATACTTATTGTGATTAGGTTCAACAACCGCCATCTAAATCATTTAGGTATAATTTTATAAGTGTTACCATTTTGTAATGTATAAATTAAATAATGAAAATAACTGTTTTTTACTGTGAAATAAAATAAAAAAAATAATAAGCCAATAAAAAGTCACGTGTCCAGTCGTCCATTATATAATTTAGAATAAAATAGATTACATTCATATTTATTTAAAACTAAACTCGCACTGCTGGCTGTAAAATAAAAACAAATTAATTGGTAATAATAAAATAATTTAATTTTCTTGTTTCGTTTAGCTACCAAGCAACCGATTACTTACATCATCATAATATTATATAATAGCATTATGTTTCAATAGAACCGAAGCATTAGTGAATTACGTCGCTAATGCAAAATTACTTCATAGTAATTTTGCATAGTAGTACCTACTTTAACATCGGCCGCCATTTTGAATGATAACTACGCGACGGCAGCCTTACTACATTTCACGCATACGTGTGCGCGTGTACAGACGACATTGGCCTATGTAGTAGAAATAGGTAATTATTTCACGCGCGTTGTATGGAGTGTCCGGGCTGTGTCTGTACTCTACAATAATGTATAAGAAGAATAGGCGTGTTGAGGAGATAAAATTCTGTAAAAAAGTTTGTAACTTAGATTATTTTGAAGTTTGTGGTTTGAGAGATATAGAAACAGGTACAAATGTTAATTCAAAATGGTTAAAATCAAAATGGTAAAAAACCACACGCTTTTTTGGAGAGCCTAGAAGTACTACAACATTTTTCTTTAAAACCGTGTATAATTTGTGGTGATTTTAATATTAATATGTCAGCGGATGATAAATTAAAACAGGAACTATTGAATATACTCAAGAGTTATAACCATAGGCATCTTGTTAATGAAATCCCATTTAGTAGAAATGGAACTGAGTCGTGTATCGATAATATTATAACAAATATAGTACGAGAAGATTTAATCGAAGTTGAGATAATAATAATGGCTTATCAGATGGACATAATGGTATATCTGTAGGATTTAAGACAGATGTAGACGGTAAAAATAGAAAATCACGATATTTGACTGTAAAAAAAAAGGTTATTTAATAAGAAGAATCAATTGCCTTTAAAGAGAGAACTTTTAACACAGATTGGTCTAGCGAAGGATTTCTTGGAATTCTTTTTTAAATTCATTGAAACAAACATTTGATAAACGTTATAGAAAAGTTGAGAAAAAAGTAAATGTAGAGAATCAAGTAGTAAGTAAGTAGTTTGACGACCTCCGTGGCGTAATGGTTACCATGACAGACCGCTACCCAGGAGGTCCCGGGTTCGAATCCCGGTTGGGTCAAGATGAAAAACTTCTTTTTCTGATTGGCCTCGTATCTATATATGTATTTGTGATAAAATATAGTATCATTGACTTTAGTATTCCATAACACAAGTTTCGAAGTTACTTTGGGGCTAGCTCAATCTGTGTGATTAAAAAAAAGTAAGTTAAAATGGACAACAAAAAGAGTGAAAGCGTCGAGAAGCATGAAGAGATTTCTTACAAATCTTTACAAAAAATACGTTCATGGGTTTATACATATATTGAACTATAAATTAAAATATTTAAGAATTTACAGAGTACTGAGATACACAAAGAGGTTAGCTGTACAGTCAGAAATTAAAGAGGTTAATAACATTTCTAAGGGAATCTGGGAGGTTGTTGGTAAAGTTACTAAGAAAAAAAAAGGCAAGAAATTGTAACAACCTTTATCAAATGGAATAATAAAATCATTACTGATCCTCAGGAAATAGTTGAAATATTTAGTAAAATTTTTGAACACAGTAGTACTCGACCAGATAACTTAGGGGAAGCCATGAAGATGGTAAGGAATAGTACAGAAAGGGTCACCAATAATATGGTATGCTGGAAAACAAATAGAACGGAAATAACCATGATAGTGGGAAAATGAAAAACAAAGGGTCGTGTGGTTATCACGAAATACCAATAATGGTTATCAAAGAGAACATTGCTACACTAGCGGAACCTCTAGCCAAATTCTATAACGAATACTTAGATAATAATATTTTCCCGGACCAGTTCAAAATTGCAAAAAAATTAATATATGTATTCATAATAATAAAAATAAAAATCATACCCAAAAAATTATAGACCTATTTCTTTGCTTCCAGTACTGTCAAAGATCTTCGAAAAGTCTAAGGCTTTTAGCTCATTTGAAATTAAATAAAATTATCAACAGTTCGGGTACCATTACCAACATGGAGTAGGCACACTTAACGCTATAGGGGCTCTAAATACATGACGTTAATGAGAGATTAAATAGTAGAAAGAAAGTTGCGGGACTGTTTTTAGATTTAGTTTAGTTTAGATTTAGTTTATTTACCTCTTAGTGCGATCTGAGTAACAGGAACCAGTATGTTGAGATAAAAAATACTAACTTTGAAGACTCAACCGAAAATGTAGTTAAATCGAAACTTAAACGGGTAAATAGAGGTGGTACACAAGGTCCAATATTAGGCCCAATCCTTTCATAATTTTTATGAATGATATAATAAGCCATCTATATAAGCAGATTCCATACGTTAGTTTAATATTATATGCAGACGACACCAACGCTGTTATATCAGGATGCAATTTAGATGAATTAGAAGGAATTGCAAATAATACTGCCTCGGTTCTTCATAACTGGTTTGTCATTAATAATTTAGAGTTAAAATGCATCAAAAAGTAACGCCCTTCTTTTTATAACTACAGCAAGGAATAAAGAAAAGTTGTATGTCAAATTACAAAACAACATAATTCAGTGTGTTACAAACGTAAAATTTCTAGGTGTCATTATCGATGCAGACTTAAATTGGAAGTTAGAACTTGAAGCGATAATAAATGCAAAAAGTTCTTTATGCTATGCATTTCGGAGCCTAAGAGATGAACTAACGAAAGAACAATTAGAAACCGTTTACCATGCTTTAATCGAGTCAAAATTGCGTTACAGTATCGAGTTTTGAGGCAATAGTTATAAATATAATGTCTATAAGGCCTTTATAGCCCAGAAAAGGGCCATCCGGACTATCGTGCGTATTCCACCCTGGGAATCTTGTGCACCCCGCTTCAAAAGTCTAGGAATACTTACAGTACCTAGTTTGTACATACTTGTTCTTCTGAATAACTTTCATACAGAAAGATATCTTTATGAGTCAGAAACTGATATGATAGAGAGAGAGAAAACCAGAAGGAAGGCAAAACCTTAAGGCTGCTGTACTACCCAAACTCAGGGTGACGAAACAATGCCGACGTCATTAAACTGTGATTTAACAGGTTGCCTGTGGAACTTACGATGTTCTACAACTTTGAATAATAAATTGAAAAATCAGTTATTATAGAAATGTTGTTATTCGTTGGAAAATATTGTAAATCATGATTAGCAATGTAGATATTATTTAGTTTAATTTAGGTTATGTAGATAATAAGTATTTATTATTTTTCTTGTAGGTAATCAAAATGTAATTATTGAAATACAAAAATTGTTTGGTTATGAATAAATAAATAGAAATATGTATACAAATTTTCATAATGATCGGCTGCTTAGTCTAGCCATGAAGGAATAACAAACACAAACTCACTTTCTCATTTATAATACCTTTAGTTGATATCTAGTCCGATCCGGTCTGGTTTGGTCCGGCCCGGCCCGGTCCGGTCCGGTCGGTCCGGTCTGTTTTATTACATACAAAATTTCAACCAACTTTATACCATATTTTTTACACTTTATTTCACCCCATTTCTTTTTTTCACGTTTTGTCACCCCATTTCTCCCGTAAGGGGTTGAATTTTCAAAAATCCTGAAACATGTACTTACTCATTTACCGCCAGGAGTACTCCTACGAAGTTTCAAATAAAATGGTCTGACTAATCTTGTTTCTCCATACAAACTTTGGACCCCCATTTCACCCCCTTGGGGGGTGAGTTTTGAAAAATCTTTTCTTAGTGCACCCCTAGACCTCACAAGGAATCTATGTGCCAAAATTTTAAGTATCTGACCCAGCGGTTTGGGCTGTGCGTTGATATGTCAGTCACCCACAGTCTTCTTTTATATATATAGATAGAAGATAGATAGACCCTGCAGTTGGGGCTGAGCATTGATATATCAGTCTGTCAGTCAGTCAGTTCCGGCACGGTCGGTCCGGTAGGACCGGTCTGTTTTATTGCATACAAATTTTCAACCAACTTTATACCAAATTTTATACACTTTATTTCACCCCATTTCTTTTTTTTCACGTTTTGTCACTCCATTTCTCCCTTTTAGGGGTCTAACGTTGAAAAATTCTGAAACACCTACTTGATTTACGGTTAGATTTAATGTTTTGATAGCTTTATTTTATTATTCGTTTGTATCATAGAACCTGTACTGTTGCCGAGTCTCACACAAATTTCCATCCTCTATTTTAGGGGCGGGGGGAAGATTTCCAAAAAAAATAATAAGCTGGTATGTTTCGTTGGTAACAAAGAGTCTGTGTACCGATTTTTAGCTTACTACCTACCTTGAAAACTGCGAAAAGACCATAAAAATGTTCATCCCCTCTTTTAAGGGGTTGGGGACAGGTAAAAAAAAAAGATGCACGATTTTTTTATTAGTTACAGATAGTCCGCATACCAATTTTTGGCTTTCTACCTTGAATATTGCGAAATGCTCCATACAAACTTCCACCCCCCATTTTAGGGAAGTGGGGGGTTAGAAAGAGACAAAAAGTAGACTATGTCACTCTCCATGCCTTCAACTATCTCCACTTAAAATTCACGTCAACTTGTCAACACTTTCCCATTTATAATATTAGTATGGATTTTGAAGCGAATTTCTCAGGAATATATTTTCTATACAACGACGAGACTCACAGACGTGACTTAATTTTATTTATTATTTTAGAGGTTAGATTTGAGGTACGCACTACAATTGCTTCAAATATTTATTCGCATCTTGAGAATATACTGAGTCACGTGACGTGTGAGACTGCTTCATTCTAATTACGATTTATCTAATTGCAATGAGTAAATTAGTGTCTGGCGGTTAGACTGCAGACACATTGCGCATCGACGGCTATAAAACCGCTGCAGGTGAACGAGCGGCGGCGGCGTCAATAGCGTTGAGCGTTGACATGCGACCGGGCGGCGCGGCGGACGCACCGGCCGGACCTCTGCCTTTGAGAGTGTTATCGCCGATGCCGTCACTGCCGATTGCAGCACGGTCGTCCGCCACGGACGGATTAGGCGCGTCCCTCGTCCTTCATTCGGCGTTGCGGCAAGATCCTTCGTGAAGGAAATTCGGGAATTGTAGCTCGATACGGAGGCTGCGTAGTGAGCGCGGGCGGCCGGCGGCGGCGGGCGAGCGGCAGTGGCCACAGTGCCGCGCGCCGCGTCGGACGAGCGGCGCGAGCAGACGGCGGCGACCGCCGCCGCGATGGGAACTACCCCGCCGCCCGCTCACACTAAACAAACGAAGAGCCGCCGCAAGATCTCGCTGCCATGGTTCAGGCAGAATTCTGTGGCGGCGCCCCACGCGGCGCTGTCCCGCCAGCACACGATAGACACGCCGGGCTCGTTCAACGCGCGCCTGCTGCGAGGCCGACAGCGACAGGTGACGTCGCGCCGCATGCACCCCCCCGCCCTGCTCCCGCACGATGCACTCCTGCGCCCTGCGCTTGCATCCCTGCACTTACTCTCTCGCACTGCACCGTTTAGTTTCGTCTCGAGCGGTGTTGCGGCGGTCGTTCCCACGCTTTCAATCCGTATCAATAAACACCGCCAGGCGATTCACACTCGAGATGAAAATAAAACTGTCTGTGTTGGCTTCTCGATATTTTTATGATGTAACCGTGTCTGCGTGCCTGTAAATACTTTGCGAGAATCGGCGTTTGTAAATTGTTTAATAACAATATGTCGTCTGTTTTGTTAATCATTCCATTTTGTTTTGTTCATTGTTTGTTATGTAATATTATGTATATTTTTAAATACAATAGTTATCATTATAACGTGTGTTATTATTTCGTAACCACTTACGATTTTCGTGCATCGCTGCCGTTATAGCAAATGTTTCGTACGATTTGCTGTATCAGTTTAGCAGTATTCATATTGAAAAATAAAAGAAATTAGAAAATCTTAACAACGTTGTATAAAAATAGACGGGAAAAGAATAATGTAAATAAAATAGAAACAATAATGAAGATACCAATTAAACTGGAGATATTTTGCAGAGAGTAAAAGAGAAAATCTGCGGGGTGCTTTTGCTTTGGGGATTGAAAAATCAAAGCCAAGCGTATAATTGGCAAATGGTATATCAGTAATGGCCGGTGATGAGGCCGAGATTTGAGCTGTATGCGATAAGAGCGCCGACGTCGACGATAAGCTGAGTGGCGATGGGGTATCTGTCACCGATAACCGCGATAGCGATACCGCGATCTCGGGACAACCAATAAATACTGTCGATATATTAAACGGTAAATACGAACATGGCAAAAAATCTAGGCAAGACATAACAATCAAAATATTTAAAACGTTTATTCAGAAAGTCTTTACCGGCACTTTCTCTAGTTAGAGTAAAAAAAATGGTTACAAAGATTCAACCGGTTATGCAGAAAGTAAGTAGATGTGGTTATAATGTAGTATTTTCTACTAATCTTAGTTACTAGAAGTTGGTTAGTAAACAATGCTACTAACAACAATTCTTTTCAAATCCTCCAATCAATAAAGTACAACTCAACACTAGTCAATACTTGGATAGCTTTAAAAATATCTCCGTGCTTCGGAGGGCACGTTAAACTGTTAGTTCCTTTTCGATAGGTAACAGTGGTCAAGTCAGTGACAGTTAGGTGAATTGAAAACACTGACACCAGCTACCCGCAGTTGACACCATTTGCGGGAAGCACATGAAAAGAAGAAAAACTACGTATTTTAAAACTGAATACGATAAAGTTCAGGACTATCGAAAGAATTTTCAATCATCGAGGGTGATTTATAAGGAAAATTTACATATTTTGACTGGTTCTACGAGAACATGACTAACCACACAGAAGTTGACCATGCAGAAGAATAAGATTTTTAAAATGAACTGAAAATCTTTATAAAGAGAGGAGGCCTGCACAGGCACGTTCTATTGTCATGTTGTTCTCTTGTGATGGTTTTGTCCTGGCGACACTAGGCTGAGCTTGTCAAAAATTGTACTCTTGTATTTAAATTATATTTAAATTAATTTACATTGATATTTAAAGTGATTTATTTTGTAAAGTGATTCAATTTAGTGTAAATAAATTGTCATCCACTGGTATTTGTGTGAGCTTTCGTTCGGTATAATTCGTAAAGAGTGATGTGATGTGTCATTGACCGTTAACAGCCGGCTGTCAAATCTTTTTATTTAGTTTTAACATAGTTTTATGGTAATATCTTTACAATATTACGCTTAATATTAGTAGCAGCACACTCACATACGCTTTTTAAGTTACTTTATTTAACACTAGCTTTTTCGCCCGCGACTTCGTCCGCGTGAAGTTCCGGACCCGTTCCCATGGGAACCACATAAAATTTCGGGAAAAGCTATAGCCTATTTCACTCCTTGATAATGTAGTTTTCTACTGGTGAAAGAATTTTTGAAATCGGTGCAGTAGTTTCGGAGCCTATTCAATGCAAACAAACAAACAAACAAACAAACAAACAAACAAACAAACTAACAAACAAACAAACAAACAAACAAACAAACAAACAAACAAACAAACAAACAAACAAACAAACTAACTAACTAACTAACTAACTAACAAACAAACAAACAAACAAACAAACAAACAAACAAACAAACAAACAAACAAACAAACAAACAAACAAACAAACAAACAAACAAACAAACAAACAAACAAACAAACAAACAAACAAACAAACAAACAAACAAACAAACAAACAAACAAACAAACAAACAAACAAACAAACAAACAAACAAACAAACAAACAAACAAACAAACAAACAAACAAACAAACAAACAAACAAACAAACAAACAAACAAACAAACAAACAAACAAACAAACAAACAAACAAACAAACAAACAAACAAACAAACAAACAAACAAACAAACAAACAAACAAACAAACAAACAAACAAACAAACAAACAAACAAACAAACAAACAAACAAACAAACAAACAAACAAACAAACAAACAAACAAACAAACAAACAAACAAACAAACAAACAAACAAACAAACAAACAAACAAACAAACAAACAAACAAACAAACAAACAAACAAACAAACAAACAAACAAACAAACAAACAAACAAACAAACAAACAAACAAACAAACAAACAAACAAACAAACAAACAAACAAACAAACAAACAAACAAACAAACAAACAAACAAACAAACAAACAAACAAACAAACAAACAAACAAACAAACAAACAAACAAACAAACAAACAAACAAACAAACAAACAAACAAACAAACAAACAAACAAACAAACAAACAAACAAACAAACAATCAAATCTTTTCTCTTTATAATATTGGTATAGATTACATAGGTTCTTTGTCTTTATTTTATTTACCTCGTACTACTGAACATTGCACACACATTATTGGTTTATTAAGTGGTTAACAGTGTAAATCTACTTAATAAATCAATCGAATTCAATTAAACATAAGATAGTTAAGATATTTGGTTTGTGAAGCTGGTTCTCGCGAGTAAACCTAGGTATTTTTGCTCCGTCCAAACTCCGTTCAACTATTTAGTTAGTACTGTTGAAACCTCGTACCCATACCCTTACTACGATGGCCTCATCCACCCGATTCGTCACTGCGCGTCAGATGGAGCTGAAGCTGAATTCAGCATTAGAAGAATTGAAAGCGAGTAAAGCGTCCAATGAGAAGTTGTTGCGGGATAAGAGCAAAGAGGAAATCCAAAAAATAGTTAATAAAAATTACAACCCTTAAGGTGGAACTTTCAAACTTACAAATTAGTTTTGATGATGTGGTTATTCAGCGAGACCAGCTACAGTCTATGGTAGACTCCTTCCACCAATGTAGCGATATACACGAACAAACATTAAATCGTGTTACTGACTTAGAGCTTGAACTGGGGCAGGCGTACAAAAGCATTAATTGCTTAGAAAGCGAAGACCAGCATCGTGATTCTTTAGCGGTTCACTCATGATGAACTCATTAATTCTCCTGCTGCGCCTGCCTCGGTCTTAGGCTCCCCTGCTGTGACTGAGACCATGGGCAAAGGTGTTCATGGTGCCAGTCACAACAAGGTCAAAAAGTATTTGAAAATTAAAAAACTATTAAGTTGAATAAACAGAAACATTCTCACACTAAAAAACTAATTTCTAAAAATGTTCAACTTTGTAACAATATCAAGGACTGTAAAAATGAATTGGTGGAAAGACAAGAAACTTATGATATTGACATACAGCGACTGCAGTCGGAAATAGATTCACTGTCAAATTCTCTTAAAAATATAACCGCGCAATACAGTTAAGCTCAGCTCAGCAGCAGGTACAGGAGCACATGTTGGCTATGGACGAACTCATCGAGATGAGTAGATAGAGACAAGGCAGACCGATTTGAATCACTTTCTCAACGTTGTACATGTGACAACATCAACACCACATCTGTTGATGATAACCATGTATGTAACATCTGCCCCTGTTTCTGACACTGTTATTCACAACCAAATTTCGGTCGCTTGTGACAGTGTTTGTAGTTGCAAATAACTTAATTGAGAAAAAAAAACTCATTTATTGCCATTTATAAGGTTTAGACACAGGGTTTAGACAATCAAGATGCGTACATAAAAATTAAGGACAAAGAAAAAAAAATATATAGAAATAACAAAGTCTAAATTACTATTATAGTCCCTGTGCGCCTATGGCAAAAGGAGCGTGCTCAGCACGTACTACATAGACAAGGCCATGTCTAAGCAGGGCTGATTTTCTCGAAATTAGAGGGTAGTCGAGCGAATGAAGCGGTTGCGCGGTAGTTGGCGAGTAAATACAAGTTTAAAATAATACAAACAACACTTTCACGATTAAGCGAACTCAGCAAGTAAACAATATTAAACAGAAAACAAAAAAATAAAAATATCAACTCATACTCTGTTGTAACGGCTAATATTTGTATATGTATGTGTGTATCTGTGAATGTGTGTGTGTGTATTATCATATCTAACTGTGGTAGGTAAGGTACTAATAATATAAGTAAAATATGGGTTATTTTGATATGATTTTGAAAGTTGCTTCAAATTCTTTTCTTTGTCGGACCGTAACTATAGCTTTATATTTATTTTTGAACGAATTAGCGCTAATGTGTTTCCTTAAAAAACATTTTTTTTCTGATAGAATAGGATGTAATCTAGGAGTATATTTGAAAAAGGATGTATCTGGTGACATTGTTACATTAATTAGCAGTGTCATGAAAACACAAGTAGATGACAAAAAATCAGTATTGTGTTATTGTTAGGAAATAGCCTAGGGATTAGGAGAAAGGACATAATTTATGGTATTTAACGGTTGTAAACTTTAAATTTAAAAAAAAATATATTATGTGCCTTACTTAACTCCAATTGCCAGCCACCAAAATTTAATAATCAATTGTATAGCTTTAATAATCTCTTGCAATTGACCTGTTGTCATAGCGACAATTTTATATTTTTTGATACTAATAAGTTTATTAATGACTTTTATTTAACAAAAGATAGATTTTATCTATCCAATAAATCTAGGATTAATATTGCAAGTTTACTAGCATTTAGTATTAACAATTAACAATGTAAAGAAATTATTTGTAATATAAATATGACTGCAGATTTAAACTGCATGATAAGACAACGAGAAAGCATTAAAATTTTTAACAATGCTTTTACAATACATCCAGTAAATAATACAAAATATTAATAATCAGATATTATAATGAATATAACAATCCAAGCAGCTACAATGAAGTAATACATATTGCAACAACAACCTAATAAACTGCAAACTGTTGTCGTATCACTCTCTCGACACGAACTCACGAACTCTGCAACTTAAGTTTCAAAGTTGTTCTTGAAAGCTTGCTTTCGCCTCGTCTTCGCTTCATTCAATTGCAAGTATCGATGATTAAATTTTCTTTTATGGAATCCTTACGTCAGGGGTATTGTAAATGGTGATGCTTTTTAGAACTTTAATCTCTACTTTTTCTTTTCGGGTCAATGACTCAAATAATTTCTCAAATCCTACGGCAAGATGTTCAGCCAGCAAGATGGCCCCATTTCCTGAGGTTGTGCCTACTGCGGCCCACTCGCGACCACAAGCGGTCGAAGAGGACTATCTCTACTCGTATAGTGTTTGTAATCACGAACACGATCGGCCTCATTCGACTTTTACCAATTTTATTTGTCGTCAACTCGTTAATGAATAAGAAACTCCTGAGTTGAACACGTTATGAATCCGACCGTAACAGTTCTTTTAATAAATGAAAATCAATATGCATAACTCATCAAAAATTTACTCAACGGAACTCATAAACTAATTTCATCAAAAAGCTATTAGGAGGATTAGGGAGATGAAAGGATTCAGATCCATTCAGAGATAGAGATTTATTACTGCAAATAAAATGTAACTATAGGATCAAATAGCCAAGCAATAAGGCAATGCTAAACGAATTACTGACACGGTTTGACGAAGGCCTCCGAGCGTCACCTGCAATCGTGATATAGGTAATCACTTTACGGTCGAGTCCCGCCTTTGTCTTCTGCCTTTTAACTCCGCGTTTTATTTCCACTGGTACCTTTCTTATACTTATTTCAATTTGAAAGAAAGAAAATGGATTTGTTTTATTGTCTTACTAAGCCAAGGATGCGATGGTCAGACGAATTGTCCGCCTTTTGTGGGGATTGAGAGGAACTGGCGAGCGACAGGTAGAGGGGACGTTTATGCCCGGCAGTGGACCTTAATAGCAAAAAAATGTCTTACTAACTTACATGCAAAAACTTTAAAAATTACGAAATAATAAAAAAAATGGAGATCCGTCAACAATTGGGCATCTACCCTGTCAAACATTAATAATAAAAAAACCGGGCAAGTACGTTTTGGGCCACGCACAATGCAGATATCCACACAGAATGAGAAAATTGGCACGTTCAATGTAAATAATTCGCAAACGGATCATTGTATCGGAAAATGATCTTTCCACACCCTCGATATTTTTAAGTGACCTCTAACGATATGCAACAACAAGGGGCCGGCGCGAAAAAAAATTCATTCCCACTTTACATGTAAGGGGGGGCACCCCAAAAAAAATATTTTTCAAAATTTTATTCTACCACTTTGTTAGCATTATTAATATGCGTATACATACCAAATTACAGCTTTCTAGCATCGAGCGTCTAGACGCTAGACCAAGGACGGACAGACGGACTTGGAACCCATAAAAGTGCCTGTTAGGGCCTAGTCTCCAAATAAATGATTAAAATAGGGCTCTGATGTAACACCAGTCCTTGCTAACTTATAAAGTCCTACATTGTAATTTTACTGTAATTGGGCCCTATATTTCTTTGTATAAGTAAATAAATAGGCGTATTATGTACAGCTTGGGCATGTACAGGGGATTAATCAAGATTCCTTCTTCTCTGATCCCAACTCCGCTAAAGAGGCGGCCGTCACGGGAGCCCATATTTTCTCAAAGCCTCCCAGACTATTGATTTCTCTCGATATTCATGATTATTATGAAAACCTACTCGTATGTGGCTTCGTTACGTTGGGATGGGCTTAGTTAGATATTTTCTTAGAATTCTGAATTATATACGCACATAGTTATAGCTTCGGAACTTAGTTTCTTGATCCTAAATAATAAGAATCCGTCTTCTTTGAAGAAATTTGGCCATCATCATTCTTTTTGTCTTGCCGTATGCTAAGTCCAGACAACATAAATTCGCTGTTTTGAATGATAAACATATATAAATGAATACGTTGCTGCTTTTTTCTTAACAGTACTGCTAAAATTGCAAATAATACAGAAGTCGAAGTTTGAAAAAAAGCGATGATATGCACTATGGGTAGAGTTACCCATGTGTCATATCATATCACAGCCATAAAGAAGAGAATATGATAGTAGCAATTGCATTCCGTGAGTCGCACAAAAGTTAATGATACATTAAAATTGCGGTGTTAGGTATACCACTAAACTCGAAGCCATTTCTTAAAACTTTAACGTCTACACATTTGTTCCGCTCAATTTTTTAAGAGAGATAGGGCACAGCGGGTAATGCGCTCAAATCGGAGCAGCCCGTGTGGGGTAGAACCTTTCCGAAGATCGTAGCCAAATTACATTGGTCTCGGCCATGCTGTGTTCCTACGGTGAGTAAGGTCTCCAGCAACGCGTAAGCGATACCCCTGGTATTACAAGCGTGTATAGGCTCCGGTGATGCTTACCATCAGGCTGGCCGTATGCTTGTTTGCAAACTTTGTGACATAAAAAAAATCTAAAATGATTTTAGATAATTTAAATAAAATGTGGAAATATTTATCTACACTGGGCGTCAAAAATAAGTAGTACAGTTTTAAAATTGCAATTACTCTTAAACTATAGAAGTTAGAGTTTTGAAATAAAAGTCATTTTATAGCAAATTTAACAAAGTTTTCTAAAAATAATATTTTATTTAGCATTAGTAAAGTTTTACACTGAAAATTAAGAAAAAACTAAAAAGCTAACCATTTTGAAGTAACTATCAAGAACTTAATTTTTAAGTTTTGGGCCTTGTTCCCACTTTAGTAACTTGTGTTGCCGCCTCGGGCTCTGATGACATCTTCGAGCCGGTTTGGCATGCTGAACACTAAGTTTTGGAGGCGGTGTTGGGGAATATTCACCCATTCTTCTATCAGGGCCTGTTTTAGAGCCCTGAGGGTGGCGGGGGGTGGTCTGCGTCTTCTGACTAGCCTCCCAAGCTCATCCCAAGTGTGTTCAATCGGGTTAAGATCTGGGCTTCTTGATGGCCAAGCCATCAAGCTGATGCCAACCTCCTGAATGTACTCTTGTACGAGGTGAGCGGTGTGTGGCCGGGCGTTATCATGCATTAGTATCGCTCCATCACCCATATTTACTAAATATGGCCCTGCATACTCGATAAGGATCTCTAATGCATATCTTTCACCAGTCAGAGTGCCATTTTCTGTGACCACTAGCTCTGTGCGACCCTCTGAAGAGATGCCAGGCCATACGTGTACAGAGCCCCCGCCGTATTGAACTCTTTCCGAGATGCAACCTTGAATGTATCGCTCACCAGGTCGCCTGTATACTCTCCGCGTTCCATCGGAAGTGGATAAAGGAAACCGAGACTCATCTGTGAACAAAACTCTTGTCCATTCTTCTTCGTCCCATTGTACGTGTTGACGGGCGTAGCGTAGTCTTGCTACTCGATGCCCTGTCTCAAGTTTGGGGCCATTTGCTGGCCTGTACGACTTCAGGTTGGCTTCAGCAAGGTCTTCTCCTCACTGTACTCTCACTAACGTAGTCTCTTCGGGTCTGAAGAAGCTGTTGCTGGACCTTAACTGCATTAAGGTGACGATTTCTTAACACAGTAGAGACAATTAAGCGGTCTCTCCGGTACTAGTGCACCTGGGTCTGCCATTACTTGGTCTCCTTAGATGGTTTCCAGTCTCTTAGTACCTTCGCTTTACTTGCTGGATCGTTCTTAGAGTTACACCCACCGTTCTTGCAGTATGACGCACACTGATGCCTACTTCGAGAAAAGTTATGATTCTTGCACATTCTTCAAGCCAACAGTTTAAAAAAGAGTGTTTTTGTTTATTAAGTTTTTTTTTCAGTCAATCTTTAAAAAATGATATTATGCATGACGTTTTTATTAAATGAAATTGTCTTTTAACTTTTTTTTATTTGAAAGGTCTAGCTTCTGTAGTTTAGGAGATATTGCAATTTTAAAACTGTACTACTTACTTTTGACGCCCAGTGTATTTCGGTCAGGGGTTTTAAGCCCTGAAAGCCACCGACTTGGCTTAACGACCTACAACAACCGGGATCGACAGCTTACCGTGGCCTCCGTAACACGGAGAAGCTCGACATAATTAAACCCATCCGAACACTGGCAAGGGTCGATGTTGCTTAACTTGCATATTCGTTTTGAGTGCCATCCGTAGCACGAAGAAGCTCGAGATAACGAAAGCCATCCGAACACTGGCTAGGGTAGACGCTGCTTGGGTGTTCATCCGTTTAGAGTGCGACACACAGGTCATATTATCTCCTAGATAACTTTACAATTGATGTGAAATGAAATGCGTTTGTACAACTCAACGTAATTCGGCATGTCACATGTTGGCGGTCCAATTAAAAACTTGACCACAGCGAGCGGCTTAATTACGTTAAATGAAGTGACTGTTCATTTGTTAAATTCATTATGTAAGTAATCTATGACATTTATTAATATTTATGTATTAATGTATTTGTATTAAGTTTAAAACATACAAGGTTTTATTTTAAAATTTTTGATTGTAGGAAAATAAGACCGACCAAATGTCGAGATTGTAAGAGTTTTTTTTTACATTTCTTCTCGTCAATAGGACCTTAGAATCCTATGGGCACAGCTAGGTATAAAAATAAGAATAGGCTAGTTCGAGCCGGGAAGAATATCGACATGAAATAACTCTCTTTCTATCCATTTTCTCCCATTCCCAACTTATGGCGGTCATCTGGCGTTGCCGATGTTCAAAGGCGGCTGCGAGCATTTCCCACAAGGTGACCCGTTTGCTTGCTTGTCTGCCGTGTATCATAAAAAACAAGTTAATTAGTCACTTCATTGACAAAATTCTTTATTACTTCAAAAGTTACGTCGAAAGTAGATAAAATTATTGACTTTTGTGAGCACAGTATGACAGCGTAGTGTGTGTAAATAATTTATTTAGGAGGCATGAAATCGTGTTCACTTTCCTAATTGACCTAAAAAATATTAACATTGATGTTCCAAGTACAAGGAAACATCGACAACAAATTTTCGCAACATGTTAACATGACATTACATGTGTAATGTAGTTAGTTTGAAAGCTTATTATATCGTGCATATTATAAAGTGGAAATATTTGTATTATGGTGTTTTAGCATTTAAACGAATTCAAACATCTTACATCATGAGGATGCTACTTTGTTCATGCGCGGGTTAAGCGACTGCACATGCCGTTTGTAACGAACTAACCATCAGACTGGAATTCAGTATTTTTTATAAGTACCTACAATATTTTTTCAAAGTGTAGACTTAGCGGCGCTTGGTACTTTTTTAGATGCGTAAAAAATGTTAAAGTCGCGTCAGATCCGTAGCCTGATCGAAAAAGCGTAAGATTCCCTAACCATTCCAAAATAATCAAAAATGCACAACGTTGATGTTTAAGTTTTCACTTCTGCCGGCACTCCCGGAGTGCAACCCGTCCTTTTTAGGGTTCCGTAGTAAACTACAAGGAACCCTTATAGTTTCGCCATGTCCGTCTGTCTGTCTGTCCGCGGTCTAATGCCTATAAGCTTAATGCTAGAAAGCTGTAATTTGGTATGTATGTATACACATATTAACAATGCTAAAAAAGTGCTGGAACAACATTTTGAAAAATATTGTTTTGGGCTGCCTCCCCTACATGTAGAGCGAAAATGATTTTTTTTTCGCGCCTACCCCATTTTGAGGGTGTGGGAAGATCATTTTTCGATACAATAATCCGTTTCGGAATTATTTACATTTACCGTGTCAATTTTCGTTTTGCACGATGGTCCCCCCCCCCCAACTATCTCCGAAAGTCTTGTGTTTAGAAATTAAAAAAAAAACATCGTAGTAATCCATATTCTGAACCTTCAATGAAAACTATTACGGTTAAGTAGGCTCTACTAGTTACCGAGTAATAGCCGATGAACTTATAAATTAAAGTTTCTTTGATGAAAACTTACAAATGCAATATGGCATTGTACATCGGCAAGCAAGCAAAGCGTAGCAAATACGGGACCCTACATTGTGCGTGGCCAGACACGTACTCGCCCGGTTTTTATTTTGTTTTTTACAAAACAAATTAAAGGCCATTTTTCAGTGTTTTAAGAAAACTATAAGTTAAAAGGGGAATTCTTTTGAATCAATTTCACTCTAGAAACATTACAAACACTTAACCAACCTGTAATATAACATTGCAATGTTATATACAGTATGTCGGTTAAGGGTTAATTAAAAATTGTAGTTGTTGTTCAATACGATATACCGCAGTCGTTAGTTAGTGAGGCAAGTCTGTTATATAACAAATAAGCCGAGTTCGTGTCCGAGGTTCGCCAACTGCATTATCTCGCATCACTCGCGAGCTAATGCAGTTGGCGAACCTCGGACACCATGTCAGCTAAGAGCCGGCCTAACGATGAATGAAGGCATTAATACTACCACTAATTGAGAGGGAGCGAATTCCAAATCTGTGAAAGGCTCGCTATGCCTCCCTAATAATCTTTATTGAATTCGGATTATCTAATGTCAAAATAACATTGCAATGCATAGTCATATAGGCACAGGAAGCCATGTTTACGAAAAGTTGAAACTAAATGTGTATTTTTGAAATAGTAATAATAAATCTTTATTCATGAAACTTACGGCTAGAGTAACAATTGTTAACAGTAGAAAAACAATTGAGCTAAAAATCCAACATAATATATGCCTGAACTAGGAAGATCTTGTGTTTCAGGCGGTGAAAGATCTCATATACATACATTCATAGTGATGGTGGTGATTGTCAAGTGAATATAATCTGTACCTAGAAATGTTTAATATCGTTATCGTTTTTCTAAATAAGCATATTACTAGATAATTGAGAGTTTCACCCATGATTGTTTTGAACAACTTACCAACTGCGCCACCGGGCTGTCAATGATAACTTCTTATTGAAAAAGGAGTTATTAAAAGGCACTTTGTTAGTCTATTCCCCGATGTCTTACATCCCGTAAATAGGTCCTGGAATAATGTAGGACCGTGGGCGGAAATGTAAGAATTTAATCTCGCTATTGAAAAATATCAAAGTCTGAAACTAGACATTCGTAACCATATTACAGCGTATTAACAATGATAACTACATTGAAGGGGAAACTCGATGGCGTCACTGTGTGTCGCACTCAAGCAACGTCGACCTTAGTCAGTGTTTGAATGGGTTTTGTTATCGCTTGCTCCTCCGTAGGCACGTTAATTAAGCTGTCGATTCTGGTTTTCGTCGATGGATCAAATGGACAGTTAGTCGGCTTGAAATTACTGGCTTCAGCTAATCCACAAATCCCCTACGATTTAAAGGAAACCCGCATTCCTGCAGTGGGATTGGCCTCCCCCAGTGCGGCCTGCATCCAGCCGCTTCCATCATTTTCAATTCCTATTAAGTAAAATAAAATTATAAGGTCCTGTATTACCACTTCAGTATATTATCTGACTGAATTATTTTTTAACTTGTTATTACATTAGGTCAATAGCCGAAATTCAATTACTTAAAACATGCCCCAGTTAATATTGAACTTAAAATGGAATCGATAAAAATATGATATTAAGTCATGACTTGTAGGTAGATATTCAAAACATATTAATTTATCTTTTACATAGTTTATGCACAATTTGTCTTTGAAACGCGTGCGGCAAACAGAACTCCTTTGGAATGAAGGCTTTTTAGACGTCTTTACTTTTTTTTTGGCTGTCATTCTCTTTCTTTCTTTCGCCCTATTTCTTATTATTTTCTTTTACAATTCCCACTCCGGAACACGCTCTAGGTATATTTTTTTTTAACATTAAATAAGTTGTGTCCTAACTCTCTAGCATAAGGTTTACTAAAGTATATAATTTTATCTGTGAGGTACTACTGAACAATAATGATTGAGTATATTATTAGTATTATTACTGTATGATATGAGTATTAATAGAATATGTGCTGGTTATAGGCGCACAGCGGAATATATTAAGTTTGGTTTGAGGTCTGGTGTTCACAATATCGGCATTATTCAGAACGGGTCGCATTGCGGCAAACACATTTTTTTGTGATATAATGTAGAAAACAGAAAAAATACATGTTTAATTTACTAAAATTAAACGGTACATAAATACTAAGGAACGTTTCATCATCTCAGCCCCAAGAGGTCCCTGCTGGACATAGGTAAAAATATTTTGGTCCAAATAATAGTTTTTTGAAATTCGCGCTTCTTACTTTGAATCGAGGGGATTGGTCTCGCCCTACTCGCTGTTGAGCCCCCTGATTTACTAATTATATTTTACAATTGTGTCTCATGAAAGAAAAAAGTATTGACAGAAAACAATGCAGATGGCTCTCATTACAGGCCATTCCGCCATTAACCACTGATTTTTCAAAAACGCCCTGGCACTTCGATATTTATTTACCAAATAAAAAGTATCGGTTATAATAAAAGACTAGCTTTTTAGTAATTCGGTTAATAAAGCTACCGGTTCTGCCTAGGCTCTGCTAGTTTGGACCTAGATCGACATAATATATAACATACAGTTGGTGTACCAGCTCTTCTATCTAATGCGAAATCTTTTATGTGCTAACTAAGTATAAGTGTTTTTGTATACGACGTTTTTCGATGCCTAAATAATGTCGGAAAGAAGGACAACGGATAATAATATTTATTTCTTCCCATGTGAATTAGATATATTTTCGGGATAAAGTCGGTAGTAGCCTATGTCACTTTCCACACTTTAAACTATCCCCACAAAATAAATTACACAGAAATATATCATTATATCAATCCGTTTGTTACTTTCGACGTGAAAGAAAGACAAACATTTCACCCCACTTTTCACCCCCATTGGGAGTGATTTCTGGAATAAAAACTATGTCCTGCCTCAGATCTCAAACTATGTTCATACCAAATTTCAGCTAAATCGGTTCAGCGGTTTTAACGTGAAGAGGTAACAGACAGACAGATAGAGTTACTTTCGCTTTTATAATATTAGTATGGACACACGTTGTTAAATCGCAGGATGGTGCGATCTGCGAGCGGATTCAGCCATCCGCACCATTTTCTATTCGCAACAAGCTCTTTAGTGCCCTTACTCGCTAATTCTCCGGGGGATCTGTGAATTATTTATTGCGTACGTGTTTTTTCTCGACCTATTCGAGAAAATTGTGTCGGCACTTTCACTCCCAAAATAGAGTGCCACGCTTTTGATAAGTATGTAGTTAGAACGATAACTATAGTATTGGATATTGGTGATATACTAGTTTTACAGTAATGACTAAAAGGCAGTTTTCTTTCGCCATTTCTTTTACCAGCGGTCGTTTTGGTTTTGTTTTCGAAACGGTTGTAGCTTGTAGAGTAGATTAATTACACAAATAATTAAATTTTTTTCATCAAAAGGGATATGTACTCCATGGTTATAATAGAAAATTGACATACCTTATCTAAAACTTCTGGAATTTAATAAAATATCAAGTCTAACAAAGGCAGACTAGCTTCGACAAAGGCATGCGCTACAGCGCTAATTTTTATGCAGATACTAAGCTAAAAGAGGACCAGAATTCCTATAAAGCAGTATAAAAGCACAGTGAACTACAGTTATTTTTAATTGAATAAAACATGCAAGTGAATTTCAAAGAGACTTTTTCATTGGAGAAATTCTCGGACTGAAAGTTATTTCATTTGACTTGTTATATTATAATATTTTAATAACATCCAGACGCAACGGACCGTGTGCTTCCATTGATACGAAATGCACAATATTAACGAAAGAGTATCTTCAGACAAATACCAAAATATCCAATTTTACACAGTGTTTTGCTTTTCGCTTTTCTGTGTCTTCTATGTACGCTTTTATTAATGACTTTTTGTTATTCGAGTCGAGCTCAAGCCGTACCATCTTCTTCTATAAGTGTTTTGTGCCATTTTCGATCCCGTGTATTGACATAGAATATGCTTTATTTGCAGTCGTAACAAGGCGGCCTTATTGCTAATAGCAATCTTTTCAATCTGTAATTCTGTATTGTATATATAATGTTTTTGATTGGGTCTGTTTTTCAATACTATTTAACTCTACTTAACATACATTTGAATGTAAAACGGGTTCATTCCCGACTTCTAGAGTAAGGTGGGGAATGGGAATCTTTGTCAATTCAAGCCAGGTATTCTGAGACGAAAACAACACTAGAATAAACTTGACTGTCTATCGAAGGATATGGAAGCTTATTGGAAGGTCCTTGAGAGTAAGTGTCCACAAAAGGGGCCATAAAATGTTACTGTTTTCAACGGACGAGTCTCTCTAGCACGTGTCTCTAAAATTGCGATTTTAAACAAAACGTAAAAAAAACATATTCTCAGTTAAGTATTAAAAAATAGTCTGTAGTTGGCTGCATAAATATTTTATCATTTTAGTACCTTGCCATAACTTTGTTGAAATGTTCACAAAAAATTCTAATAATTAACATGATATACCTACACATAAAAGTGGCACGGTACAAAAGTAAGAAGATATTTATGCAGCTGACTGTACACGTGTAATTAATTTGAAAGAGGAAGAATTTTGCGAGCATGCGCATGTAGAGGTAGTTTCTGGAATGTCGGAATTAAAAACTTTTACATTAGTCGAGATGAAATAAAGCTCTGTTCAAATAGATATGTGATATTCATCCGGAAAAAGCTTTCGCAAAGCTAGTCTATATTAAATTGTTCACTCAATGGACTAATGCAAAACAATGTTATTAAATATTCTGTTTTAAAAGCGAGGCGCAGCGTTAACTTTGTTTGAATAACTAGTGAATTTCTTGTATGTTCATTAGCAAATGTCAATAATACAATTGACTCTATTTATAGCACGAGATTGCATCTTTTGGTATGTAATGCGCGAACTGACTGTTTTCATACCACCATCCGCAAACGAAGCGCGTCCCTGGTGCGCAGAGTACGGGGCAGTTCCAATATCATTTTAAAAATGATCGCCGATCGACTGGACTGTCCGTACACCCAGCGCTGCTGTGAAAGACATGTCGCGGTGTCTGTGCCGCTGAGGAGGTATTGACATCTTCGCGTTTTGTTTTTTTTTTAAGCATGACATTATTTATTATTATTATTTTATTTAAATTCTAATTTTTCAATTTCATTTAATTTTAATTTATAATGTTGTATTTTATTTTAGTAATGTCTGATTTTATTTGATTAATTGTTATTTATTTTATTATTTCTACATATTTTAATTTTGTGAATATGGGTCTATGCTATCCGAAATAAATGAATTTATTATTATTATAATGCCATCATATTTGGCCCCGAGTGAGCTTCGAACCCGCACCTTCTGGTGGCGCGGGATGACTCCCAACGCACCACCGGACTGTTGAAAACTAATGTTTCCTATCATAATCATCATTTATTTGGTACATTCTCTATTTGTCACACGCCACCCCTCGCCACCCCTCGCCACCCGCAACTGCCGTGAAGATGCTCCATATAACATTATTGAACACATGGCGCATTAACTAACATTTTAAAACTTACTATTTTTGCTCCCACACTGAATTTTATAATTTGTTCAATAACGACCGGTGTCGAATAATTTGATTGATTCCGCGCCATATGTATAAATAATGTATCGTCAATATATTAAAATGACCATTGGCATTATAATATAAAACGGAATCCCGTCCCACGCCCACGGAGCGGTTTAGGGCGTTCTGGAAACAAAATGTTGATTTACATTTTGGCGGTATAAGGCCGGCTTATTACAGTCGAGATTCCGAAACGGAATAACGGACGTCAGTCTGAATGAGCCGCACGACCGAGTGCTACATTTAGTAAAGAAAAAATACTAATATTGATAAAGAATAAATTAAAAATAAGACCCGCTTCGGTCGTGCGTCGTGCGGCACCTTAGTGCGGCACATACTGACATTTCGTTCCGTTCGAAATGGCATCAAATTTCCGTATGGAGTATACGGATACGTTTGTCCAGATGAGGCGTTTTATGCGCGTGTTATACATGTAGACAGTAATATTGCACACATATTAGTATTAGCCCTCAATATATTATATTGATTATAAATAATTTTATGAATTCCTAGCTTTTTTGCCCGCGACTTCGTCCGCGTTCCGGACCCGTTCCCGTGGGAACCACATTGAATTTTGGGAAAAGCTATAGCCTATGTAACTCCCTGATAATGTAGCTTTCTACTGGTGAAAGAATTTTTGAAATCGGTTCAGTAGTTTCGGAGCCTATTATTCAATTCGAACAAACAAGCAATCAAATCTTTTCTCTTTATAATATTAGTATAGATGAGAATTAGGTATGATACGCGCGTAAGACACTTCATCTGCACATGCTCTACGATTCGGAAAACCGTTTCGGAATTCCGTCCATATTTACCTGTATTAGAAAACATAAAGTTTTATGTCATAAATTGTGTAATGACGTTTTAAGCTGATAGTAAAAGTTTTAAAAGAAAAGTATATTTTATTCTTTTTAGCGCAATTAAATAAAAGCTTGTTTTTAAATATATATTTTTTTACTTTTAATTTTTATAACTAACAAGCGCGACAATTCTAGATTAGTTTCGGACCAATTGAAAATCTGACCCTCATATTAAATGAACAGGATAGAGGAACAGCCAGGCTATACCCTAAGCCTTGATTACTGAATTCCCTACGCCAGTTCTATTGCAAATGGATCACATTCGAAACAGAATAAACAAACCAAAGACGCCTCACTACGTAAATGAAAATGTCGAGCACGCCACGAGCAATCGATCAAATTTTATTAAAATGTTCCCCCATAGTCTGCGTCATAGTCATGCCTCCATCAACAAAATGAGCATTCGTATTGGTTAGTGTGCGTCCTAGATGTGCTGCGAAGGTTAGTTTGAAGCCACTTTAGGACCCTGTCGTCCTAGTGCCACCGTACCAACCAATAAAAGAGAGCGGGCTAGAGATCTGTGAACAAATATTTGATTTTGATTATAGTACAATATGAATTGGTACTATTGATAGAAATTTTATTAGTAAGTTAGTAGTAGTAGTAAATCCCTTCGCACATCTGCGTATTCTGGACTCGAGGCAATTCTTGAACCTGCGTGTGTTATGGGTATCGGATAACTGTTTTTTTTTTAAATAAACATCTGAATATGTTTACCAGATACCAGGATTGAATCCTCTCCTTGTATCGAAGGTAGGGTTATTGCCAAAGGTGCGGCGCCGGTGCCACCGGGCTATCAATAAGACGGGTTAGGAAAAATGATATTTACTTTGAGTGTGATGAAAAACTTTAAACTGAGAATTCCCGTTGTATTATTGACGACCTCCGTGGCGTAATGGTTACCACGCCAGACCGCCACCCAGGAGGTCCCGGATTCGATCCCCGGTCGGGTCATGATGAAAAACGAACTTTTTCTGATTGGCCTCGGGTCTTGGATGTTTATCTATATAAGTATTTGTTATAAAATATAATATCGTTGAGTTAGTATCCCATAACACAAGTTTCGAACTTACTTTGGGGCTAGCTCAATCTGTATGAATTGTCCCTATATATTTTATTTAATTTAATTATTAACTAGCGACACCCGGGCAACTTCGTTTGCATGTTTCCCGCTTTCCCGTGGAAATTTTAAAATGTATTATATATGAACCCCTTCCTCTTGAATCACTCTATCTATTAAAAAAACAGCATCAAAATCCGTTGTGTAGTTTTAATGATCTAAGCATACATAGGGACAGACAGACAGACAGACTGATAGCGAAAGCGACTTCACTTAATACTATGTAATGAATGATTTATAATAATGCAGCGCGAAAGTTTAAAAATCAGTAGCTAACTTTAAACAGAACAAAATGAAGAGATGGCATGACAATCTCCCACAAACGTGGAGAATAAAACTTTGGCTTTCACGGTCCTATGTAATGCCAATCGAACCGTAACAGACGGTATTACTAATTCAGAGTCACGGGCCGTTGGTTACGGCGGAATCGCAGTTAGCACTTTATAAGACGAGACTCAACCGCGGCAATTACGAATGAGTAGCCCCCGTAATTAGTTGTCGGCATCAAAGAACATCTTAATATTTAAATGATGAAGTTGTATGTGAGATATTCTACTTTTAAAGTACTGCATGTTTATGCACAACGCATAGCTTTAAAGTAAGAAAGACTGTTATCAAATCGTGTATTTAGATTTAGCGTTTTTTTAAGGTAATTGCATCCTAAACGGCCGGTGATTGGTCGTTTTTGTCAGATAATTTTGGCTTTGGGTCCAAGAATGGACTAAGGTCATTTCAATTTGGTCCGTTCAGACTAAAAACCCATTTAGCGATTTCCCGATTTGGGTACCCGAAAATATATATTTTCGGGTACCCATAATAAATTGTACTTACCTAGTTTGTAATTGTAACTATAACCCAAAAATATCCGCCCAATGATATTTAAACAATTACTAAATTGTTGAAATGGTTGAATGACACGTGTTTTCATTAATTAATTAAATAAATATTGGAATTCCGTTCGTGATATGGTAAAAGTTTTAACTTGTATTTTTTTTGCACGCTATTAATAATAGCACTATGTACACCTTTGTCTTGTAAATAGATTGTTTAAACTTCAATTCACTGAAATTCGGCGACTCCATTTTTCTCGACTCGTAATCGGCCATGTCGGCATAAGCTCATTCCGTTCACAGCTCTTCCGCGCCATCTGCCGAAGTCATCCGAAGTCCACTCATATCCACGTCCTCCCTCCTCGATGTCGAGATGTAATCCCACTTTATCAGAAATATTTGTTTTCGCGACGAAGTTCTATTTTAGATAGATAGTTGCAATAATATGTGCTTTATTTAACACACAGACAGTGAAAAAATACTTGAAATAAACCAACTCGTGTAATTACAAGGCGGCCTTAACGCTGAGAGCAATCTTTTCAAGGCTAGGGTAACAAAATTAAATATGGATATATTTTAATTCAATTTTGATATTAAAATACGATTTTTGGTAAACAAAAAATGATTGGAAAGCAACATTTCGTGATGGGATTAAGCCAGATTTGGATTAAGCCTGGTTTCCAGATTCGACAGGCAATTACAGAAAAATAATATACCCCATCTACTTCCTAACTCACGTTTCCGAAGTCGCTGAACGTATCTAGAATAACTTTTAATTGTAAACTGTGTCTTGGTAACATCTAATAAATGATTTAAGTTTTCTAAATGATATTCCATTTTACGAAGACCGTTCGGCTATGTATGTTGTGACGTTCACATGTACATTTTTTAAGTGTGCGTAACCTCGGGAACGCTCGTAAAATGGGTCACGTACTCTAATACAATGTGTAACACCCTATCTATTTAAAAAAAAATCAGTTGCGTAACAGCGGGAAAAACTGACTCCATTTTATACTATGTAAAGAAGTAGAAGGAAATATAGAAACAAAAATGAAAATAGACTTTAGACGTGGATTTTATATTAAACACGAACGAATAATTAACATAGTTCTCTAGATAGCCATTTCGGTTTTAATTGGCGAACAGCGCATCTACGTAGAATAATATCCTTCCTACTTCAAACCAATATCCTGAAGTGAACCCGTATCTCCTCTTCGTAGCAATTAATAAACCTAACTTCAAAGACATGATACTCGGAAATGTAGTGAATGGGAATCCTTCGCGGAAGTTCATTTCACAATATTGTTTAGGATTTTTCATTATCATAACATCAATCGCTCTTTTGTTAAGTTAAATCATAATCATTACTTTGTTCTATTATTCTAGCGAAACTCGCACCACTTCGTTCGCGTATATCCCGCTTTCCCGTGGGAATTTTTGGATGTATTATACATAATTATAATATAAACCTTCCTCCATCTAATATAAAAAAAAAACGCATCAAAATGCGTTGCGTAGTTTTAAAGATCTAAGCATACATAGGCACAAACAGATGTAGGGGGGGGGGGCTTCCTTTTATACTGTGTAAAGTTTTTGGTGATCAGTCCAATTCATTTTATTTACTAGTAGATTCAGCCGTATGTAGTCAGCTAATGAAAGACATGAGCAGGGCAGTAAATTTTATAATGATTCAAGTTTTCTAAATATCGCTTCAAAGGATTTAATTTTAATTTCTTAGTTAATAAAGAACTATGATTAATGAAAGTGCCTGTGAAGGCCTAGTCTCTAAATGAACAATTTTTATTATTTATTCTTTCATGGTTGGTACGGAAAAGGAGGTTGGGACGACGGTATATATTGTATAACGTCTATGTTCGCAGGTAAACAAACTCTTTGATTATCTTTCAAGCCTGAGTTTGCATTAAAATTTACAAAACAGTTTTCAATACACTTTGATAACAAAGCACCCGATAATTTTGTATTTCTAAACTTCCTTAGAACGGGAAGAGGTATTTTTTTAATCAATGTTATTTTCTAGTTAGTATTTATAGGCTCAATTTATCGATTAATTGCATGTATTTTTTGGAGCATAATACAGGGTCTAAAAAGTTTGGTGCTTAAGGAAAATCCACAAAACTGTAAAGGTGCGTCCGCAGTTACTTTTTATGGAGCATTAACATTTTTCAAATTTTGCGACTGCTTATTACTCTTTGTTGAATGACTGCAACTACCAATAACAAGAAGTAACAAATAGCACTACCTGTGCATCCCCACCGTAGCCAACCATACGTTTCCAAGTGTTAGTGGGTAACATCCGATAATAATAAAAAATTGGAAATTTGCAAGAGTGTTATGTTTTTGTCTTGCATTCTGTTGGCTTTCAAAAAGTGCATGTACATTCAAATAACATGACATAGCGAAAAAAAAAATTTCAAATAATATTTTTCTATTCTCATCAGATACATCGGAATACATGCAGCTCATTTTGGGTGGGACCACGGTTAAAAGGGGGGGAATGCATTTTTCAATAAAATAATGAGCTGGAACCAGAGCGACATGTGTAAAATAATGATTGCTGAAACCAGAGCGTCATGAATGTTGCACCAGGGCCTGTAGCGCAAACCATTTTAAGAAATAAGATCTCAGTTGAATTGCATAAAATCTGAACGAAAAATGCTCTCGATTTTTTCCTCTCGAAATTGTTTTTTTTAATCTCTTTCCTGTTGCAACGAAATCAAGTTCAGATGGAAACTCGATTATTTTAAACCGTTTATATATATTCTACTATGTTTTTCAAGACGCATATCTGATTTTGTATAACACTGAGTGTCACTAACACGTTTTACAGTTTATGTATGTAATTATGATTAAAATGCCTTTCTGCAACTGGCTGTATTCGTCATTCGTTACGTCACCTGTGGGTCTTAGCGTGCAACAACATGTCTTATGTGGTGTTTATTCTCACGATATCGGAAAGCAGGCTGTATCGTCTGATTTTTGACTAGTCATCTCCACATACGAGACTTATAGCATGCAATTTACAAACCCTAAAGCCGAATAAACAATGAAAATGAGCCACAATAAAATTATTTAAAACTTTATCTAAATTTTTTATCACAAAAATCACTTAAGGTTATCGTACTGCATCTAAAAAATCATTTCCATTTCAATTATGTGCAGTGAATTGCGAGCGGCGCACGATGCAAAACAAGTTGTAGAAGTAATTCGATTCCGTTTCCAATGTCTAGTTTCTATGACACAAATAGGTTAACATTTCCTTAACTTGTAATGACGATATAAAACTCTAGTCATATTTATTTGTCTGCAGGCTGGTCCAGAAATGACATGGGTCGTAGCAGACCACACCGCAGCGACGACAAGCGAGCTCACAGTGACCAAGGGTCAGCAAGTGGAAGTGGTGGAAGCCTGCCCAGGCAGGGCCGACTGGTGGATAGTTCGTGTGCCAGGGGAGCCCCCGCAGGAGGGATCAGTCCCCAGCCACGTGCTAAAGCCACAGCCCCAACAAAAAACGTCACCATCACGCAGACCCCTCAGTCAACCCTGCGAAGAAGCACTAGGTGAGTAATTTGAACTTTTTTAACAATTTCAGATTGTCTCCGGCGATTTTCGGTTACAGATAAAAGAAACTAATAGTTATACTATGTGGGCTTGATCTCTCTGGTCATAACATTGACGAATCTGTACATATATATAGGTATATGCCAAATAAAACGTCTCATTTGAAAACTGTCACGTTGATTTCGCGCTTTAAACACTGCCTATCAAAGGT
Organism: Endotricha flammealis; assembly: GCA_905163395.2. Taxonomy (NCBI): domain Eukaryota; kingdom Metazoa; phylum Arthropoda; class Insecta; order Lepidoptera; family Pyralidae; genus Endotricha; species Endotricha flammealis. The sequence continues at coordinate 23,764,030 of LR990852.1, forward strand.
TCGGTTCTTTGACGTTTAACTTACAGAATTGGTTCGCATACAATTTGTAACGAACTACATTTCTACTGGCGAGTAAAACGCCCCGTTTCATTGTTCTGTGTTTTCGGTGATAATGCATAACTGAACTACATTAACCTAACCGCCTAACTAATTGTTACGTGTATATTTTATATACAATTATTCAGAATTTTGTGAAAAATTAAATATTTTCAGTAATTCTCATTCTCTTCAAATCGGCTTACTTTAAACTGTACTAAATGAACTTTATTAAACCACCAACAGTGTTCGTAGTGTTCGTTAATCGGTGACGTGGAAATCTATTGTATACCTGTAATTACTTTACTGCCTGCAAACGACGCAACAATGCAAGCGTAATTGCTTGGCACCAGAAATTGATGGAATAGATCACGGCTGACAAACTCAATCTCCTAAATAGATACCTCATTTTATTGCCCAAGTATTAGATAGGAGTGTCACTTTTTGATGTGTTTTTTTATTATTATTTGTCGAATGTCAATCGAATCAGATCGGCCTATTCTCGTGACAAAATCATTTAAAATATATTATCAATCTCGAGCTCTATCATGCTCATACAAAAGTTGAGACTGTTTCCGCTGATTTAAATAGTAAAAATGCGCATTTGCAATAAAGGTGCCCGTGACCTAGACAGCAACAGTAGGACAGAAGCTGGCTTCGCAGGGTTATGACTTACTCTAATACGTTTGAAGAATGAAGAAAAAGAGTCCATCTTACCATATGTTTCCTTCCCTTTCCTTTTTCCAACCTCCATATATAAAAAATGCATCCGAAATTTGGAGTCGTAGATGTACATGGACATCAGTGATTGCTTACCATCAGGTGACCTGCTAGTTAGTTTGTCCTCCTCTATCATAAAAAAAATAAGTAAAAGAAGGATGGTAGGAGATAGCCTAAGAGATGGTGTGACTAAGTGTAGTAGCTGGATTGCTGAAGTAATTGGTTAGGTGGTCGACCAAGGGCCGCGGTTTCGAATCCCGCTCGACGTACATAGAAAATGGTCATTCTCACATATGTACTAAACAGTTTCTATCTACGTATAATAAGTATTTATTTACAAAAAAAACCGGGCAAGTACGAGTTGGGTCACGCACAATGTAGGGTTCCGTATTAGCTATTGGCTCGAATTTCTTACTTGCTAGATGAGTACAATGCCATATTCTATGCCATTTGTACGTTTTCGTCAAAGAAATTTTACTCATAAGTTCGTCGGCTATTACTCGGTAACTAGTAGTGCCTACTTAACCGTTATAGTTTTCCTTGTAGGTTCACTATATGGACTAGTACCATTAATCTTTTCAAGTTTCTAAACACAAAACTTTTGGAGATAGAGGGTGGGGGTGACCACCGTGCAAAACGAAAATTGGCACGTTAAATGTAAATATAAATATGATGCAGCATGGGGTGGATGCGAAAAAAATTTCATTCCCAGTTTACCTGTATGCACCCGAAAAAATTTTTTTTTTTCAAAATTTTATTCTACCACTTTATTAGCATTGTTAATATGAGTATACATACTAAATTACAGCTTTCTAGCATCAAGCGTCTAGGCGCTAGACCGCGGACGGACAGACGGACAGACGGACATGGCGAAACTATAAGGGTTCCTTGTAGTTTACTACGGAACCCTAAAAAGTCTAAATCTCGCCGTGCAAGCTAGTTTCTCATACATTCGGAGGCCTAAGCGGTATCTATTTAATTACAAGTCTGCTGTTATAACGCATTGCTACAGCGTAGTACAGCGGGCGATAAACCAATTCATTGTAATCCATTTTGTCGGGAGTGCATCAATTATGGCTTTAAAAGCATGGACACTGCATTAATGTTTTAAAGTAGTGCCCTTTCAAATTATTTCCACATTAGGTCTGATGATAATAATGTGTGGAATGACTAGAATAAGGAACGAGTTTTGTGAAAGGGAGTTGGAAAGTAGCACCAATAGTAGAGATGATGAGTAGTGGTAGTTTGGGGTGGTATTGGCATCTTATGGTGTTTGTTTGACTTGAAAGTACGGGAAGACCAAAGGGAAGATGGATTGAGTGTGTGGAGCAGGAATGTCACGGTCGAGATGCTATACTGGCCCCACGTAAAGTGGGATAAAGGCAGGAAGAAGTAGAATGAAAAATTCAAATTAAAAATATTTTAGTCTAAGAGTAGCCCTCGCAGACACCTCTCGTCAAACATTACTATATATTACAGCAATTATTTATGTAATTAATAATTGTAATGTATTGAGATAATGACAAAAACGAGGGAATCGGGTATACTTTATTTTCTTCTTAAAGTTGGCAACCATGGCTGTGGCATTAGGCAAATTTTATACCAACCGCGCAATAACAGACACCGTTTTGTAGCAATAACAATAATATTTTCGCATGCGCCATAACTCAATTTAAAACAATTCTAGTGTTTGAATACATTTGTATGTATATATGCAAACAATACAGATGTTTTGTCTGGTTGTTACATGCATTAATTATGTATGTATCTGCGCGTGTATTCTCGTGACATAGTTAAAACCTAGCTTCTACCTCAAGCGCTTTCGCGCTCGCTTTATTATTGTGTGCTTCAAATGGAATGTTAGTGATTTATATTGTGTGATTAGATTTATGCCACACAGCGGCACTTGGTCCCAAAATAAGCGGTAGTCGAATCCGCGCCTTCTTCTGGTGCCATAGAATTATTATCACAGCCAACGCTCCAACGGGCTGTCAATGCGATGTTAGTTTTAAAACTAATAAACGAGTAAGTTTACAAGTGTGTATTGTGCCTGCAACAGTTTCCGAGATCAATGACTGCAAACAGAATCTCAAACGAGGGACTTTCATGAAGTAATATTGAAGCCTTGTTACTTGCTACGTAATGCTACGCCGTAGAGCCGGCGTAGCACTGCAAAAATAAACGAGTGGGGTTGTTTAAGGTAGTACTCGCCCCCCCGGCGCTCGCTACAAACATTTCTGTTAACTTTCCCTGTATCGAGAATTTAACAATAAGTTCACAACAATAAAATAAATATAATGATGTGGGGTCGATGACTTGTCTAAGATGCGATTTTGTAATTATATTACTTAAAGATATAGTCTAATAGATCTTTAAAAAAGATATATAAAAATTTAGGAGTGGTAGAGCATTTAGGAATGTGATGTTCTATTATAGATTATCGGCGTGAAGCACCAATCGTTCGGTGAGTTTCGGATCTCCTTTCCCTTCCCAATCCCCTTCCAACCGCTTTCCATCAGGCTCGCTTGTTTGCCTGCAGCATAACATAAAATAACACGATATTTACTACAGGAGTCGTACTCATCGTCTATATCTATCAACTTCAAAAATTTTACTGAAATAAACTTTAGACAGTTTAATGCACAATTCAGGTTGGAAAGTTGAAAATAGACTCTGAAACAAACCTTAAAACCTATTTGCGGACATAAGTTAGTTGAGCGTCGGCGCTTCTAAATTATTTCACCGCTCGCTATAAATAACTTGCAACAAGTAGAAACCTCCCGCTGGGGCTCGGTGCATTCCGTATTTTCCAATTTGCTATCAGTGATCGAAAACCCTGTACCCACGTCACGATGAAATGATTGCAACTCCGCGATGAAAACGCGGCGAAACTCAGGTCACACACACTTGTACACTTGTCACTGAGGAAAATTACGCTCTATATATAAATATAGAATGTTTGCGGGGTAGTCTAGCTACTATTATTGTTGGAACAATATTCCTCCACCAATCAGAAATTCCAGCTCTGTTTTTTCTTTTAAAAATAACTATAAAAAATACTTATTGAACTTGCAGAAAGCCGCATAGAAATAATTATTAGTATATTTATCCAAATATTTTTTTTTGTATTTATTTATTCACATTATTATTTTATTACATTTATTATATAATTAACCTTTTAATTTACTTTTTTTAATTATTTAAATTAATTACATATAAGAAAATGTTATGTTTAAATATTTTAGTTTGCACGGCGTCAGTCAGACGCCTCTGTCCACACACATTACAAGGTATCCACAGAATACCAGCGTCGCGGTACTCGTGCCGCGACTTATGCTGAGTGGAGGCCTGTTTGGGCGCGCAATATTTATAGTCTATAAGGTAATTTAAAAAATATTGTATTAGATAAGTACTACAAATAATTGTAAGTTTTAAGTGCCCAATAAACGTATTTTCTTTCTTTCTTTCTTATTATGAACATAATTTCGCGTTTAGCACTTAATTTTTGTATGTAAAAATATAAATTTATATTGATAAATAACAAAAAGGCATTACTGGCGTTCTTTGGCCATTCCTTTTACCAGTGATTTCTTTGCGTGGTTTCTTTGTGAGACGTAAAAGTTGCTTAAAGCTCCAATTGATTTTAACCCTATATTTTTAATCTGTAGTAATATTTAGGGAGCGCGTCCATGAGGCTGGCTGCTCAGTCGATAAGCTGATTCAAGCATCCATTAGCACGAATTAAAAAGTTATTTTTTCACCGGCGGCGGCGGCACCGGGACATTATTAGCCGAGGCCGGGCCGGAGCGGCCTGCTTCACGGCGAGCGGGCTTCTCGTCTATCGCGACGTATTATGCATGGGGATTTGCTAATGATTTAAGGGTGAATGCCTTTTTATGTATCCAAATATGTGACTCAAACTCCTGATACCTGCGTGCGGCCCTATTCTCGTAACAAAAAACGTCGTGTCAATCTTAATCGCTGTATCGCTCATACAAAATAGTAATTGACCTACCTATCACATTTTTGGGTTCCGTACTAAACTAACTGGGAACTTGGAACCGCGGTCGAGCGCCAAGACGCTCTACAAAGCTGTAATTTGCATGTCTACACATATGAACTATGCACACAGCGCCACATGGCCCAAAGTGGGATATCGTGCCACTTTGTTTAATTTACTTAGAGTACTCGTGAATAAATCAGGCTCGTTTTTAATGAGATGCGATGTGCGTAAAATTATATGACATAAAATAATAATGTAGAAGTGGGCCCGCCTCCGGCCTCAATCAGTTAATTTGTGTTCAGTGGAACCCTTTGCGAATTCATTTCCGCGTCCATTCGGCTTTATATTTTCATTTATATATGTTATTTTTCTATATTACTAGCTCACACACGTCTGCGTTTATACGTCTTTTTTAATTAACATTCTACGCCCATTCGTTTTTCTGTGAATCTACTTGCAAAACTTACATATTTAAAAAAATATATATTTTTGTCTCTTGGTTCTTTGGGAGTAACAGTGAATGCCAGTAAATAGAGTGAAAGGGACTGATGGGAGATAATAGGGGAACGTAACATGTAGAACGCAGTAATTAAAAGGGAATGGTCTTTCATTCGAGCGAACCATATGATACCTTATATGTGTTTTTCCTCTTCTCCTCTCCTCGCTCCGTTGCGCTCGTCCCATTTCCGCTCCAAAAGCAACCTAAAATTGCAGTGCTCGTCCCCCCCCACTCAGCCCCTGCCTACCCCTTCGTCGTTTGTTGTTTCGAACATTGTTTGTTCGGATCCGCTTTCATCGAGTTGCTGTATTTTACGCGTCAGTTTATGAACTCCCATAAAATATGTTTATTGTTCTTATAAAGATTTTTTTGTTGGCCTTAAAATGGTTATTTATAATGACTGGGTAGCGTCCGAGATTTTCGTTCGTCTAATTTAAAATATAGCCTTTTATTAATATTATTAAGTATAGTGAATTTTTATAATGTGTACATTTATAATAATAGAAAATATGTGACATGCATGGACAAATTACACAACGTTGCGCTGTCTAACCAACCAGTTTCTGAAACACATTTTTAATTTTAAGTCTCAAGTCTTTTTCTTCTTCTTTAGTTTGACATTGACAGCCGTATTATTATGTATAATAAACTTTATGAATCCCACTAAGGCTCGGGCTATGAAAATAAAATAAAATTGCATTTATTTTACAAGTAGATCTTCAGGAAAAACTTTTGCATTTCAGAATCTTTTAATCCTACTAGAACTTCGACGTAAATGGCCAGTTGAGAAGAAGTGCCGCAAAAACTCAACAGATAACATTTTTTTAAAGCCAGTAGATATAACATAAAATTGTTTTAAATATTGTAGGTAATGTTATTCTTTATATTATAGCTTTCATGCACATATGTATTAGGTATGTACGAGCTTTAGCCTTTGTGTGATGCACCGTACGAATGTCAATCGGTATTAGCGATATCCTCAATTCGAATGGATGTAACGTGCATTTCATTAGCCAAACCGGTACCTATCTCCGAAATTGGAAACCAAATGAAACCAATTTATTAGTGAATGTTCAAAGAGAACTATGTTAGATGAATTGCAATGTCGATGTTATTGCATTTCTCGAGTACCTACTAGTCCTATATTTTAGATTACATGCTATATGTCAGATAATGTAATTAAGAGGAAAGATTTGAATGGGCTCCGAAACTACCTGCTGGACTGATTTGAAAATTTTTTCACTGTTGCGTTGGGCAGATTTGCAGGACATTATTCACGGTACATTATTAGATTTTAAAAAAATTTGGAATAGCTGGAGACCCCTCCAGCTATTTTTACGGGTAAAGATCCCAAATTTTTTGCTCGTGTCAGATAAAATCACAGGTTTTGTATGATTTTTATCAATTTTGTGACTGTCTACCTGACACTCATCTATACATAACATATCTGACGGATATTGCGTCGAGTCTGATCGACGGAATAACGCATCATATCAGTCTAGTGTGAAAGAACGAGAGAAAATATTCATAATCAAAGTTATGAAATTTCTATCGCGAGTTTTAGTCAGTGCTCCATATACAAAGTAGCGAGCCGCGCGATTCAAATTCAGCCACGGACGCGCGTTGTGATCGCTACGATTGGAATGCTACAGACTGTTGTACCAATACCAAATTCGTAATAATGAACACGGCATTTGTCTACACATGCCTACGGTCCTCTACGCTTCCAATCGAAATAACTAAACTGGACACAGCATATGAATACCTTCCATGCACGTAGACAAACAAAACTACCTCAATCCGATTAGGGAATTTTCCGAATCAATCGGATGAAATACGCTGACGATTTATTAGCATTGTGATTTGAAATACGCTGTAAAGTGCATCGCATGTCATAATCGAACACACAACAGAATCTAATAAAGCAACCTGATATGCGCACAAATCAGTTTGCGGTCAACGTTTGATGGTTGTTTGTCGTTGCGGTCTTCAGTCCGACAGATTGGTCGTTAATTGTCGAAAACCATGAGAATGTTATCACAGAGCTGTGGCCATTTTGCATTTCACAGCAGCGTGATAAACTGAATTGTTTATTCATGTTTTTTCACATTAATTTAGAATTTAAATAAAAACAATTTTTACAAGTATAGAGTATATTGGCACAAAACATGGAAGTGAGCTATAAATAATAAAAAACAAACTTTTTCCAGTTCATTTAGTTAATAGTTTTCTTAGAAATAACTAGCAGTCACTTTTCTTCGTTTCAAGGGCTTTCATCAGAAGTTTTTCTCGGGAAAATTAATTTCTTTTAAACCTTACATTTTTCAGTCTTATTAGGAAAACATGGTAAGCTTGACTACAGGTCTAGTCGACCTATATACCCTTCGTTTTAATAGCTTGGTGTTATATGTTATATAGCCTTAAATAAATGGGCGTTTTAAAACATTATATGAATTGCCATTCCGGTGAAGTATAATTTGCATAAAATCTAAAAACAGTCGCCCAATTTAAAATATATATACATCGATGAGCAATATACGTACCGTGCCGGACCGGAATTTGTTTCTGAAGAAAAATATGCTAATTGTTAGTAAGCCACGCGGGCGAAGCCGCGAGCAGAAGCTAGTACTAGATAAAGAGTTTGTATTGTATTGTATGTTACCAATTAAATCAAACACCATTATTGAATTTAGCTGGAAATCTTGTGCCAAGTATATTGAAACGGAATATAGGTCCTCTTATTACCTACTTCAGCAGAATACACAAACAAATATTCGTATACACGCCATTAACATATTTGTAATACTAGGTCTCGATACCCTAAATCTACTACGGCTACGGCACTTCCAAGGAACGCAGTTAACGTTGTACAAACTTGTTCCACATTTTTAATCCCATATGTTAACAAATCGACAGAATACCGAAGAATAAAGTGAAAAGTGAACTTTGATGATAGAAATAGAGACTGGAAGGGGGGAAACTGGGAGGGTATCTTCTAAGACACGATGACGAAACATCTAAGAAGGAAAGATAGAAGGTAAACGAGAAAGGGGAAGGCCAACAAGAGTTTATATAAATCAAGTGAGGGAAACAGTTGTCTATTTTGTGCTTCTTTGGTTTGACATTGACAGCTATATTTAATATTTAATCTTCTGTCCAAGGCGTTCATGATATAATAATCAATTACAAAATAAATATAATTCAGTAAATACGAGTACCTAATACCTATATTAAAAATCAGAAATCTTCAATAAGCAAAAATATTACATTTAATTCAAAATAAATTGAAAATTCATTTCAGAAAGTGGCCGTCTGTTTTATTCAGTCGGGGATTAAAAATAATTACAATCTCTCTTTACCCTCTTTTAATTAGGTGGCAAGTTAATAAAACACAGGGCATAGACGAAAACACGTACACTTGTATGAGCGCCATAAACAACTTGGATTTTATACGTTATGTTTAAGCGCACTGAGTTTCTGGTTGCAACGTCGGTTATGTTGTCACATAGGTAATTGAACGTCGACAGGCCCGCGTCACATTTATAAATCCGACATAATTGACTGTGCGGATGCGATCTCGACGTAAAGTTCCACCTTTGTGACTTTATGGTGTTTTCTGAATAGACTATGCGTACTAACTTGTGTATGAACGCATTGTGCCCCTTTAAAGGCGGCTTACGTAGACATTTCATCATTAGATGTCATCATTAGAAGGAAGAAAGAATTTCAAGAGGAAGGGGAAGAAAAGCTTACATTTGTTTTATACCACAAAGTTGGCAAACAAGCATACGGCCCGCCTGATGGTAAGCATCACCGTACCGTAGCCTATAGACGCTTGCAATACCTACCGGGGGTATCACTCACGCGCTACCATACCTCCCAACCCACCCACCCCAAGTGGAGCTCTGGAGACCTTACTCACCGTAGGAACACATTTGCGATTTGGCTACGATCTTCTGTAAGGTGGAGGTCCTTCCCCAGACGGGCTACTCCGATTTGAGCGGATTATCCGCTGTGCCCTACCTATCTTAAGATGGATCTCATGGATCAGGTGAAGGAAAAGGCCGGCTTCGTGTCCTATAGAGAGGTGAAAGACAGAAGAAAATAGAGGCTGCTACACCGACAAGAGCACAGTTCTTAGAAGAAGAACAAAGAACGTATTCCAAATGGACCACCATTTGGATCAACTAAGTGATTGATAATGAGTGAAACGTCATGTGAACAACTCTTTTGTCTTCCTGTGATTGTGATCGTTGGTTGTCGATAACGCCTTTGTATAACAAAAGTTATCCTTGTAAATTATCTTAAAGAAACAACAGGAAAGATACTAAGAATAAGTATCCTTTAGACCCCTAGGGACAGGGACTTTTTCTGTAAAACTTTCACAAAGGAAGTTCAATCAATCACTTAAGTAAACTTGGACTAGACGTCAGATACTCTCAGAGACAACAAAACATATAATTTGCATTTTCACGCGCAATAATACATTTTCTAAAATTAGCCTTTATGTTCTTCACGCCTACATTCTAAGAATTCAGACCTCCAGTGTTCGAATTGATCAAAGTGAAATATTTTTGTTCAAGTAATATTGGCCTGTTTCAAGCTCTTTCGAATCACAATTATTTCCTACCACCAGTTCAGGCGGCAGATTTGTAAGAAGAGCTGACAAGAAACTTATGCCCGTTCTCACCAACGCCTCCTAGCGTTAGGAATGACCTAACTGCAACAATTTGTATGACATAAGATTTTTTAACGCAACGTTAAAATGCAACTAAGATTGAGGGTATGTGACATGCTTATCCAATTTTATGCTTACGTATTCACGAGAATTCACTTCACAGTGAGTCTAATTAAAGAGCACCGCCCGGTGTCCCGAGATCCCATCAGCATAAGCCCGTCGGAGTTACAGTGAGCGTAATAGTACGGGATACGTAAACAAAAAGATTTGTTTGTTTTTCAACCAATTGTATGGGTTTTTCCCTTCCGGCAACATAGTTCGATCGCATGGTAGAGGATTTTGTAAAATTGACTTGCCCGACGCGGAAATGTACCATTCTCTTACAAAATATCGTTAATTAGCTTCCGAATGTCCAACCCCTTTCCGTCCTCCTTTTGTCCTTTTTGTTATCATTTCTCTCCCTGTTCAACGGATTAGTGGAGTGGCGCGGTGGCAACTTCACTTGGGGTGGCACTTGCTTGTTTGCCTGTGGTATGACATAAAAAAGCATATAAAACACCCATTGCCGTGTCATCTGTTATCATGATCCGTGCATGGTTCAAACGTCGGGAAATAATGAACTTGTATGCCTCTCATTTTATTATTTTGCAAACGGCAAGCATAAATGAATAAAATCGTAAATCTATACTAATATTATAAAGAAGTAAAGTTTGTGTGTTTGTTAAATTGTAAGGGGTAATCTCGGGATCTACTGAACCGATTTTAAAAATTCTTTCACCAATAGAAAGCCACATTATTGCTGAGTGTCATAGGTTATATAAAAAACCGAAAAATAAAAAGGCTTTTATGTGGTCGTCGGTTTTGCAAAGTGAATCGGAAAAAAACGGTCGAATGAAAGCGTTTCTTACGAACGCCTGTACTAAAAAAGGATTATTAACATTATGCCCAACAAAGTGGGCACGGGTCAGCTAGTTAAAAATAAACTGGGAATTAACGCGATCATAACCTGATATTGCCTGGCGTTTCGACCAGGTTGCACTAGTCGTGGTCACAGGCGAGTTCCTGTTTCGTTCCCGGTTATATATTCATTGGGTATCATTTATTACTGTATACTCTGACAAGAAAACGTGTTTTTGAAAACCTATTCTCTGAATAAAAGTTTTGAATTTTGAATTTTTTGGGTAATTTTACAATAACTTAACATTAAACTTAAACTAAAAACGAAACTAACATAAACAATTAAACTAAATCGGAAATAAAACGAATATTAAAAATTAAAAAGGCAACCCTGTGGTTGGCGTTACCCTATCTAGCTGAATGACAATAGAAATGCGTTTCTCGGTTTGTTATTACTTATGCAACGCGATAGTTGAAAAGTTAATAACGAATGTTTCCGTAGTGGTCATTTTAATAACAAGAACATTCGTAAATTAATATAGTTCTCAAACGGCAGCAAATGGTTTTCATGTCGTGCGTGGAATAAGTTTTTCACTTGCTCTGTGTCGTGCACGGTTGACTCGGCTATTGAGCGCTTCCACACGAATTGTCAAAGGCGTATGTGTCGGAAAATTTCGGTGTAACGTGGACAGTCGCGAGTAGCCCGGGCTTTAATTCTAGATAGTTAATTAAATTTCTAATCTGATGTTAACTTTGTAGCGGTAATCAAAGCGAATACCTGTAGGTGGAAACAAACAGAATAGATTTACATTACATTTTGGAATTTTGACAATTAAATGCATTTACAATGGCACATTATATGATTTCCTGCATACCATATTATGGTCTCTATTGAGACTAGTAAAATGTAATAACACTATGAGAAAAGAAGAAAAAACGTTTTTAGGGTTCCGATCTCAAAGGATTACTAAGCCTCTCCTGTGCGTTTATCTGTTTGTCTGTCACCAGGCTGTATCTCATGAACCGTGACAGTTAGATAGTTTGCGCCGTTAGCTATGCTGATTTAACTTGCGCCCGTTTTCATCAGCCATTACACAGTCAATATAAATCGTGATCAATGATCTTAATTCCTGTAGCGTTTTAAATAAATAAACTTTGTTTGGAGCCACCGCTCTCCCTTTGTACATAGTTACATAGTTTTGGATTGACGGTTTGAGCATTACATAATCAATCTGCCTGATCATGGATCTAGTCTACTCTACAGCAGCTTTCGGTTTTAGTTTTCGGTAGACGCACTCGTGTGAAAAACTTGCTCAATATGAGCTAAGCTAAATTTATTTTATCTGTCGGTGGACGATCCACTAGTGTGCAAATGTGACATTAGGAATGTCTAACTTGACTTGTAGTTTGAACCTCTGAAATGGGCAAAGTTTCAAAGCTTAATGAATAAACTGGTCAACGCAACTTGTGTCTGTGGTTTCGGTTATGCCAATTAGAATATTACGGAATTGCGAGAACTTTAAACATCTCGAGATATTCACCTAATTTATGGTAATTTTAATATTTAACCGCTAAAGTGATTAGCTATACTTATTTTGACTTCGCTCCGCATTGGAGCAACTTGGCAAAGTACGCTCTACCTGCCATTGAAGGGAGACCCGTATCCCTGCAGTGGGATGATTTTGGGTTCTTGATGATGATGATGACGATTTTGTCCCAAGTTTCGCTGGTTGGATTCCGGCATAAAATTTGTTTGAAGAAACTTGTGGATCTTGTTCAGATGTTTCCGTTAAGGAATGTTTATCTTATTTCGAGTTTTTTTATGTATCTTCTTAGGTTTTTAAATTACCTTTTATTAATTTTATGAAGTTCATTCTCTTGTCTTATATCTTTCTTATGAAATTCTTTTTCTGTTCAATCTAAGACAATTTTAGTTTTTTCCCGGGACATCAATCAGTGTCATTGCTTATTGGTAATCCCTGGTGGTCGTTATTAATTCTTTCTATGCATGTGACGGCGCGATGTGAGTGTTGATCGTTAGATGTGATATGATGGAATATGTGGCTAATGGCGTATCAAGTTGATTGTGTAGGGCATGCTATTCAGCACCAGTAAGCTGTCAATAGCTGTCTAGCAAAAAAGGTCATGCTAGACAGCTATTGACAGCTTACTGGTGCTGAAGGACGCCGCCGGCCGGTGTGTGACCTATGTTTATGTAACGATTGCAGCTTGATTTCAGTTTGTTTTGAGTCTGAACGTTTTCTATGATACAAAAACATGTTTATAACACGCTTTCCTCGTGGACCAACTGTTATGCACAACTAGTTGTGTCATTAATAAAACTAACAGCCTTTTTTAACAGTATTTATGAAGTAGATGGCACATCAAATTACCGCTGATATAAAGAAGAAAATAGATAGTTTGAGACAGGGTTTCAGAAACTGGCTGTATTTTTTTTATATATCACAAAGCTGGCAAACAAGCATACGGCCCGCCTAATGGTAAGCATCACCGTAGCCTTTAGATGCTTGTAATTATTATAGCAGATAAAATTTAGACCTTTTAATAGATTTTTTTAACTTGATTTTACCTCTGCCAATCCGCATTGGAGCAGCGTAGCCGAGTCCGCTCTAATAGCCTCCGATTCGATTGAATCGAGACCCGTATCTGCAGTGGGATGATTATGGGTTGATATATAAATAAATATATGGGGACAATTCACACAGATTGAGCTAGCCTCAAAGTAAGTTCGAAACTTGTGTTATGGGATACTAACTCAACGATATTATATTTTATAACAAATACATATATAGATAAACATCCAAGACCCGAGGCCAATCAGAATATAACGATAGGTTGTGTTAATAAGCTATCTAGATCTTCCAGGTAAAGTCCTCCCCGAGTTTCATCCAACCATCTCTTTTATTACATTTATAAAACAACAACATAATAAAATCAATTAAATGTCTAGTATAGATTAATATGTTTTCAAAAGCATTGTCACCATTTTTGTAAATTGTTTGCTTGTACTGAAATTAGTTAGAATATTAATAACGCATGTGATGCTTCGCCTATAATTAATTGTGCAATCAGCCAATAACTACGAAGACTTAATATTATGTGCTATATGTATTATTGTAACAATTGTTGGTGAGCTTAAATAAATAAATAAAACAATATATTTCTCGAAATTAAACAAAAGAATATGTTTTTATTTTTAATAGTTGTCCATTTTACTGCACTGCACTGCACCTCACGCAATTTAAAGGAATGAATTTCACTACCATTACTAACATTCCCGGTGTGGTGGGAAGAGAACCCGGACGGATATCGAAAGAACGTGGGTTCAAATCCCATCTGGGGGGGAGGTGAAATTTTTCTTTCAAAAATACGTTTTAAACAAAAAATGTTAGCGTAATGGCAACGAATGTGACACAAGGTTCTGCGCCATGTATCCTCGGCCATGATCACTATCTTTTACTGGTTATTGTCACGCACTGTTTCAAAGATCAACAAGCAATATTATGATAACAGTGAAGTGTAGATCACTTTCATGGAGCCAGACATTACTGAAATAATTTATTATGGTACAAGTCTGTTTAAATAAGAATAACCTGGAGGTTAACATTTTTTGGTATGTCAGAATTTCTTTTGTGAATATGCATACTTATCGTAATTTATCTATCTATATCTATACATAAAATAAAACTGTAAAAGGGACAATTCTGTACATTGAAAAAAAAAACCTCCAGGGGTCTTTCTAAGGTAACAGATGCCGAAAATGTGATTTTTGAAATTTTTGTCTGTCTGTCTGTCTGTTGTCCGCTTTTCACGCAAAAACTACTGAACGGATTTGGATGAAACTTTTTTGTTAAATAGCTGTTGGTCCTCGGCAACATATAGGCTATAATTTATATTGAAGATCGGAATACCTGATGTGGAACCATAGCTAAACTATAAGAGATACAAATATATCGCCTTAGAAAAAGTTGATTAGAGTGAAGAGCATTTTCTATTGACGTACAAAAATCGAAGATCTGGCACACTTGATGTGGAACCGTAGCAGCCCAGCTAAACTATAAGAGATACAAATATAGCGCCTTAGGAAAAGTTGTTCAGCGTAATGAGCATTTGTTGTTTACGCATGGTAATAAACCAGACCGCGATGTCAAGGAGTTGTAAAATAACGCAGTTGTAGAGTGCGTGAGCAGGAACCTAAGCAATTTCTTCAGAATCAAAATCAGGATGCTTAGGGAGAAAACATACTAAAAGTCCCGGAGGTGAGCCGAAATAATTTAATTCAATTTACATGTTGGCAGCCATGACAGGTCACCAATCCATCTTCTTAGGAAAAAATGTAAATAATCAAACTGATAGAGAATTTTTTAAGCTTTCATTTCGTCATAGACTATTTTCCGCTATAACGTACTGTTTTTGAGATATAAGCGAAAAACCTAAAATTGGAACCTTTGTCACCCTCCCCTCCCTCCGGCTCGCCTCTTAGACGCCAGGACTTTAAGTAAGTTTTCTTCCTAAGCACCTTAAGTTTGTGAAAAAATTGCTTAGATTCCCGCTTACGCACTTTATACCCACTTTTGGCACTTTTGAGGCATTCGTTGACTGGACTACGAAGAAATTTATAAGTAACATGTTTATAGAGTAGTGTGTACAATATACAATTTTGGTACTTCTATTGTAAAAATGTAAAAGTTTCTTCGTAAACACTTTCCTTTGTGATAAAGAAGCTTTCATATTGGACTTCTTCAGTCTACTTATCTATCATAGAGCATGAAATCGTGTGGTCCACGCGAACTACGTCGCGGGCACAGCTAGTTAAATAATATTATAGATACACGTCAAAAGGAGATTATTATTATTATTATTGATGGTGTACATCGTTATAGATAGACCATCAGTAGCTCTTTTATTTTAAGTTAATAAAACTAGATCAGATCTTTCTTTTCATGTTGGATATTGTAGTAGACATCAGGAATGTGCTTTAATTGCATTTTTACATATTTGAAGAATTCAAATTAATAATGGTGTTCAACATGTAAGCTGCAATCATTTTCCCCGGAATGTCAATGAACTTGACTGCTTATCAATCAATATGCAGTCTGTGGTAGGTGATGTTAATATTGAGGATAATCAGGATATAACGGTTGAATCCCGTTGTGTTTACTTTGAACTCGAATTCGCATACATATATACATCAGAACGAACTATAGAAAGACGATGGAGACTCGTTGACGTCGCTGTGTGTCGCATTCTAAACGAATACACACGTCAAGCAGCGTTGACCTTAGCCAGTGCTTGGAGGTTTCGTTATCTCGGGCTTCTCCATGCTTCGAAGGGCAATGCCTGCTATGGACAGCCCTCAGGTGGCGTGAAAACGCTGGCCCTCTGCCAACAATCCGCATTGGAGCGGCAGAGTACGCGTTCGTTCTAATCCCCTATGATTGAAAGTTGAACCGTGTTTTTGAGCCTGTAACACAGGATCGTTAGAACCTAGCACAGGCACCCTATAAATTGTACTCCTTTTTAATATATCTAAATGGTTTAAGTAAGTAATCTGAATAAAGGTTTTATATTTTATTATTTTATGTTATTCGGCTTACAAACAGGCAAGCGGGCCGCCTGATGGAAAGTGGTCACCGCCGCCTATGGACATCAGCAACACCAGAACATTACCAATGCGTTGCCCACCTCTAATGTTTCTCTTAAATAGTCCCTAGTAGTAGATCAAAGATAATACCCTAAGTTTCTTATAAACGCTGTATGCAACGTCTGACTTTTATAATGTTCCAAAGCCGACGTCAGGAGGGCTACTACGAAACGTAGGAGAATTTAAACCATACCTTGTATTTCAAAATTCTTCTGATACTTCGGCCGAAGTACGGATTTACGTTTACCCTGAGTCTCAAAGAGAATCTATTTTTATATAAGGCATCATACGCAGCAACGTGATTCTGTATAGCCAGTGTTGTTAAAAGGAAACCTTACATACTTTGTTCACAAATATTCACAATGTTCTTTAGACCAAGTTTCAAAGCACACGAAGTCTTGAGCAATATTTCTTTAAATCCTTTCCAGTTTCGTTTATTTTGTTCTACGAGTTGTTTTTCAGTGAATTGCGGATTGCGGTCATGTATTGTTAGCAAGGAGTGGCTTATGAAATTCAGATTGGCACTTTGCAATTCACATATCGATAACGGCATACATTCTCCATTCACGGAAATGACACCTACGTACTGTCAAATTTATTCAGATCTTTTTTAATAACCTCACTGTTCTGAGAATAGCGGAACGGAACAAACATCATCATCATTTCAGCCTATTAGTCAACTGCTGAAAAGAACAGTTATTATTACTGATGTGGGGCAATAGTACTGCTTTGACCACTTTTGATCTTTTGTAGTGCCCGTTGTCTTTTCCCTGTCCAGACCGGGTTGGTCCAACAGGAAATGGTGGATGCTTCTTGAAACTTCCGGATATGCTGGAACAATAGCATTATATTCCATAGGGGTATTCAAAGTCAAAGCGTTTATTTGCAAAAAAAATGGTTATAAAAGGTCTTAAAATATTACTTATTATTAGTTCACTATTTTGTTAACATTTGTTAGCATGCAAACTTGTGATTATAAAACTCCTGAAGACTATAGAAGCATTGGTTGATCAACCATGACCGTAGTAGCTTAGTCAAAGGGCCCGTTTAATATTTTTGTGGGATTTCATAATAAATTTTGACACACATGCAGTAATAACTCTTTTGGGGAAAAGTCTAGCACAAGTCTGTCAGAGCATCTTGTATGCCCGGGGTACACATCACTGGCAGTCCTAAACAGATCACTATGTTGTCTTACAAATTTGTAGACTTCCAGTATACATATACATGCATACGGTCTACGGTCGGTGTTCTTTTCATCTACTATTATATTATTTGCAGTCAATTCAAAAGTGGTTTCGTCTTACTGATATATCTACACTAATATTATCCCACCAAAAACATTTCCATGTAAAAATGTTGCTAAGACGAGTCTACATAGCTTACCCTGTGAAAAAGTTATCAGATCTCGTATAAAGCCAAGCTAATCAAAATCTATGAAAAAGTCTGCCACTTTTTCATAGATTTTGATTAAGGTGTAGTGTAGAGCTTGTAAACGTACAAGCCTCTAAACGTAGAGCGTGTAGTCTTTAGAGCTTGGCTTACGAGATCTGATAACTTTTTCACAGGGTAAGCTACGTAGACTCGTCTTGGCAACATTTTTACATGAAAATGTTTTTGGTGGGATTTCATTTCTTTTTGTAAGTTGCTTATAATTTTTTTTTTCTTTTGGGCGAAGTTCCAAGTTCTATGATTTTTTTGTTGTCTTTGTAGTAATATTAGCTTACATACCAAATTTCAGCGTTCTAGGACTTCAGGAAGTACCTTAAGAATTATGATGATCAGTGAGTGAGTGAATCAGTGACGAAATCGGGGGTTTTTATACATTAATAAAATCTAAAGTATAATAGCTACGACATTCAAACTTTGTATGTTTAATGATTGTACTGGTGTTATTATATCTTGAAATTTTTAACTATTTAGCATCATCCAAACCAAAGTTATGAGAGTTCAAAAAAACGACGAAACGTTTCGAGAAAAGGTAGGTAGTGCCCTTGCGTTCCGCTTGGCTCGTCTTGGCGGATTCCAGATAAAGAGGAAACATTTGTATGTTTGCGTGTGTGCGGTACACACACAAATACACACACAAATGTTAGTAATGAATAAACTCAGAAACTACTTGACCGATTTCAAAGATTCTTTCACCATTGGGAAGCAACGCTATACCCAAAAATATATAAAAAATAGGGATCTCTATTAAAACCCATAAATGCGACAGCCAGGGAGGATGTATGAATGTATGGTTTGTTATTCTTTCACGTAAAAACGGCTTGATAGATTTGCTTGACATTTGGTACACGGGTAGTTTATAATATTCATTGTTATGCAGACGACAGTACCGGGGATACCTATTACACGGGCCGGCCTAACATCCCTCGTTCCGTAGTGGAGGAGAACCGCGAACGACTTGTGTCTGAAATCGAAGACACCCTAGCTAGGGTGAGCGATTGGGGACGACGTAACTTAGTCCAATTTAACCCCACCAAGACACAAGTCTGTGCGTTCACCGCGAAGAAATCCCCATTTTCAGTGGCCCCACAATTCCAAGGGACACCCTTAATAACTACCGGCAGCTTAGGGATCCTTGGAGTCGAGATCTCTAGCAACGTCCAGTTTCGCAGTCACATAGAAGACAAGGTCAAGTTGGCGTCGAGAAAGCTCGGTGTGCTGAATAGGGCGAAGCGGTACTTCAATCCGGGGCAGAGACTTATACTGTATAAATCTCAAGTCCGACCCCACATGGAGTACTGCTCTCACCTATGGGCCGGAGCGCCGGCGTACCAACTTGGACCTCTCGACTCGACTCAAAGACGTGCTATGAGGATTGTCGACGATCCCAAGCTAACAAGCGGTATCGAGCCCCTCAGTCTGCGGAGAGACTTCGCCTCCCTGTGCGTGTTCTACCGCTTGTATAATGGGGTTTGTTCCGAGGAATTGTTTGACTTGATGCCTACGGCCACTTTCTACCATCGAACTGCTCGTCACCGGCGGGGAATCCAACCTCACACACTAGAACCAAAATGGTCGCGTACTGCGCGGTTTCAGAGGAGTTTCCTCCCGCGAACGCTGAGGCTGTGGAATGAGATCCCCGCCGAGGTCTTTTCTTTAGATTATAACATGGGGTTCTTCAAAAGGGGCATTAAAAGATTTTTACAAGGTCGGCAACGCGCGAGTGATACTCCCGGTGTTGCAAGCGTCCATAGGCTACGGTGACCGCTCACCATCAGGCGGACCGTAAGCTTGTTTGCCACCTTTGTGGTATAAAAAAAAAAAAAAAATAACATGGAATAACACAGGATAGTTTTTATCCCGGATATCTTTCGCCATTTCTTTTTACCAGTGGTCATTTTGCTTTTGTTTCCGAAATGGTAATAGTTTATAGAGTAGATTAATTTATACAAATCATTTATTACTGTATACTCTGACAAGAGAACGTGTTTATCAAAAACCTATTCTCTGAATAAAAGTTTTGAATTATCAGTCCGGGAACGGGAATAATGGGATTTTGCGGATCAAATCGCGGGCAACGGCTGTAATTTTATACTTTCTCTCTTTTTCTACGTCTCTTTTAATCCGTCTTTAGTTGTTGATACGACTGTGTTGGTAAAGATATCTATATTGTTGAAGTATGGCTGACCCAAATACTGCGTCAGTTCATACAACACCGAAAAGCAATTAGCAAACTTACAACCTTTAAACTTGAGAACTTCGCTCAGAATAATTCCTTAACATAA